>JAFBJR010000129.1:5809603-6556012 GCA_016785285.1 Brachirus orientalis
TGAGTGAGTGAGTGAGTGAGTGAGTGTTTATTCTGCTTATCAACCCTGCTGCTTCCTCCTTTTGTGCCTCCTTCATACAAGAGTGAAAAACAATCTCCTTATAAATATCTGCAGTGTTAGAGAAAAAGGACAAAATAAAGTATCCTCTGTTAATGTTAATTTCTTTGGTCCTGTGTGATCCTCAGTTATTCTGCTTGTGAGCTGCTGCTAGTGTGTTAATGTCATACCCTGTATGCAATAATCCAGTTGTGAGAACAGCAGTGGCCTCGTAGCTGAGGCTTGGGCTTTTGTGAACACAAATCAATAATGTATTACATTACAAGAAACCTTCATGCCCGTTGTAAACATAACTTTAATATGCTCATCTATATTCCAAAGCATGTGTGCACTTAGATATAATTACTGCTGGGTTCTGTGGCCTTTGTCTGCACTCTTGTCTGTTGTAATGCCAGGTCATTGTCAGTTAAATCATGCATAGATAGATATTTGTATGCGTGTGATGTGGTGAAAAAGATGCACCTAAACAGCTTACACCGAATCCAGTTGTAGCCTTCTTAATTTATGTGTCACATGTATGGCATGAAGTATTAGTCACAATCTGCACAATAAGCTTAGAGCTCCCTATACTGCTAGAAAAGCCAGGCGTCAATTCAATTTAAAGCAAATCCAGTAAATAAAGATGGCTGATTAATGATTTGTATAAGAATCTCAAGGTTGGGTATCTCAACATCAAAATGTTTACTTCTTTCAAATGCCTTGAAAGCTGTAGTATTACACTGTTACCAACTACCCATAAAGAGCTATTTCAAAAACATAATGCTCCAGCTGTGGCAATAAATATAAGAGCAAGACTGAAATTATTCAGAGAAACAATGCAGCTCATTTTTATTTATATACTGTTTTTTAAATATATAATTACACCTTTGTTTCTCCCTTCTTTCAGCATACAGTAAGTCAGTACTGATATCTAGTCAAGTGATTTTCACCAGTTTTCGACTAGTGCTGATGTCAATCTTGAGTGGTTCATCCCTCCAAGTAAGTTGTTGTTTTGTAAACAAGTGGCCAAATATAATATGTTTTATACACACGTTAGTGCAAATTTACACCTTAAATAAACAAATCTACCTGACCTCTTAAACAACTGAGTACACATTGTACATACAATTTTACTAGTCACTCTCCTGCCCCATGTCACCACTCATTTTCCATCTAATAATACTGTTGAAACATAAAATATAATTTGGACATGCAGCATATATAGTAGCATATGCAGTGTTAATTTGTAATAACGTCAAAGGATGTCATTGTGTTTAGGGCTGAAACACTTCCTCGAATAATTTGAGTAATTCAATTACTAAAATTACATAAAATTACATACAGTAATTATTAAATACACTATTACATTTCACGCATCTGGGCAGTGTTCCTCCCGGATGGTTATTTACACAATGTGTTCACTTATGTTGCACTTATGCTTATGCTGACCCGACAGGATGATTATCAGTGTGATCATACCTCCATCGTGAGGCACGCGCATTTCATTAAGTTCACACCAAACGTGACATTTCTCACTCTGAAGTTGAAGTTGAAGCTGAAGTAGGTTTTCATTGTCGTTTCAGCCATATACACAGAAAATAGTGGGACGAGACAATGTTTCACCCAGGAACAATTGGTGATACACGCAACTAACCTAACTAATCGAAATTAGTAATCTATAAGTGGATGATGCAAAGGCAGATTGCTCTGCATAGTCAATTCATACAGTTCTTTTGAAATAGCAACCTGAAATCAGCCAATCAGAAAATAGTATTTCTTGTTGCCGGGTAAAGTCTGAAATTAGGTTTCCACTGCAAGCATTCCTTACACTAATGCGTAATCTATTTAGATTTAAAGGTCACATAGAATTGTCTTTTTGAACCAAAAATTGAGATTATTGATGTCTACTTAGAGAAATTAAATAACATTTTATATATAATAATATAATATATATTGTATAATATATAATATATAATATAATATAATAATATTTATTTTACCTTATAGTCTCTTCAAATTGAGCCAGTTTATTGCTGCTCTCTGCCAGCCTCTGAAGAGGCATTCTGTTTCTGAACTAATGCCCGCCCCCCAGAACACCGAGCCTCTTGTGATTGGCCAGCTACCAAGTGCATTCCCACTCGCTTGTGATTGGCCAGCTACCAGCTGACTGACTGCTCCGTGGTGCTTTTTCTTCTTCAGGTTGAATGTTCACGCCCATGACCTGGGAGTAGCTGTTGGGGGAGGGTTCGTTGCACTGCAAATGTGCTAGTTACATAAATAAACTCGACTTTTCAAAACCACTTGCTCGAGCGCAGGTAAACAGTGAAGCCCTTCTTTCTCAGAAGTGGCTGAAGTGTTTATTGTGACACTTTAGTGATGTTTAGATACGGGAAGGACACAGGAACACACCAAAAAACATCAGAAATTTGATTTTCCAGAGAATGCCCTCTTTAAAGATGTCAGGAAAGAAACTATTCTTTAATTCCAGACACACAATTACTAATGCAATTTAAGGGTCATTGTGGGGCCAAATGTCTGTTGGATCCATTTTCTTTTTTGTTCTGAAAGGCAAAAATAAAGCAGTTTATTTGGTTTAAGTATAACTTACCCTAACTAACCCCACCCCTCTCATCAACACCCCCACGCTAAGTTCCAAATTTGAGAGTCCTGGTGATCACTGAAGATGAAGTTAGCTTATGCTGCTAACATAACTGAGGGCAGTGAAGAGCAAGGGGAAGATACAGAACATAAGAAACGACAAAAGTATGGGACCACTACAAACTAAACCGAGAAACAAACTGTGTTTGTTTCTCGGCACTTTTTTCTTTTTTTTTTTTTAAATCAAATCTTCACTCTTGATTTACTTAGTTTGGTCTGCATATAGTTTAAATAAAAGGACACGTGTGCTGTTGATTTGTGTGCTGCAGACATGTCCTCTTTAGTTTGCACAGAATAAAAGACCTTGATGGACAAATTGAAGATGTTCTATCTGTGACACTGCATTATTGCACTTGTTCAGTTTCCAAATGAGCTCTATCTTCAGCTGTCTGAGTAACTCAAGGACTAAGATGGTTTCCTTTCTGGTTTGAATTAGTTTCCGGTGATTATATTATATTCCCCTCTACTTAGTGGACAACACATTTGCATGGCCTCAGTGTGTTGTAGATGCATTTCCACCTGTACTTCTTTGTGATCAGGCTCTGACTGAGCCTCTGACTCTGACATATTATGAACCACATATGTCAATTTTAAATAGATTTTTGTCTTCCATCTGTCATCATACTTCATTGTTTTTTGCTAGTCTGATAATTGAATTAATCTTTTTTTTTCCCCACTCACACATGAACTGCAGAGGTCAGGATCACTCGGAGAAGAGTAAATAAGCTTTCTCCCATTGATGCTACGAAAGAAGAGAAACAATGGACACAGGAAATAATAAATCACAATGAGAAGTTATGTGGGAAGTATGTGCAAAGTGTGTGTACCTGGTATACCTTAAGTTGTGGGGACCTAAATCTGTTTGCAGTCACATTATGGGGACTTGTCTTTCTTATGGGGACAAAATCAAGTGCCCGTAATATAACTTACAATTTAAGTGGAAGACATGTTTTAAAGTTAGGCTGAGGTTAGCGGTAGGGTAAGGTTAGGATCAGGGTTGGGGCACTCGTAATTATGGTTAAGGTTATAGTAAGTCTCTAGGAAATGAATGTAAGTCAGTGCAGTATCCTCTGAAGTCATGGAAACCAGTGTGTTTGTGTGTGTGCGTGCCTGCAGTGGAGGCTGGGTTGGGAGGATAGTGTGGTGGGTGTTGTTCTTAACTGAGACAAACTGGAGCTATTAGAGCCCCTATTGTTGTCCAGCTGGCCCCTGAAAGAGCAGCTTGTCCTTGCACTTATTCAGAGAATGGATGTGGCCGCCACTCTCGGCTATCTCAGCTGATCACACAGATCAATCTGGCTCAGGAACCTGCAGCAGCTGTAGAGGAAGGTGTGTGGGGTGGTTTTGTGTGACTGTGAACATGTGCATGCATTGAATGGCTGCTTGCTTGTGTGCCTGTGAAGTAAAAGAGCAGACTTTCTACATGGACTTTGGTGTAGGAGAGTAAGATACAAATTTCAGTTTCTGTCTGAAAAGGTTGTCTAATGTAAAAATATAAATGTAAATGTAAAACACATCTGTTTTACCTTCTTCCCTGTTGGCAGCATGTTATTTATAAAATGTTGCACGTGTAGCATTCTGCACACCACACCAGTACTATCAATAATCAATACTGTTTTGTTTATCAATTAATTTTAAATAGAATGGTCTTTTTGAACCAAAAATCAAGATTACTGATGTCTACTTAGATAAATTAAATGATATCTATGGTCAAAAACCTCATAGTCTCTTCAGATTAAGCCAGTTTATTGCTGCTCTCTGCCAGCCTCTGAACAGGCACTATGTTTCTGAGCTAATGCCCGTCCCCCAGAACACAGAGTCTCTTGTGATTGGCTAGCTACCAAGTGCATTCCCACTCGCTTATGATTGGCCAGCTACCAGCTGACTGACTGCTCTTTGGTGCTTTTTCTTCTTCTTCTTCTTCAGGTTGAATGTTCACACCCCTTACCAGGAGTAGCTGTTTTGGGAGTGTTTGTTGCGCTACAAATGTGCTTGTTACGTAACTAAATTCGACTTTTCAAAACCGCTTGCTTGAGAGCAGGTAAACAGAAGTGGCAGAAGTGTTTATTGTGACACTTTAGTGATGTTTAGATACGGGAAGGACACAGGGACACACCAAAAAACATCAGAAATATGGTTTTCCAGTGAATGTCCTCTTTAAATTTCTTAATTCCAGCTTTTTAAATGTGATGATTATCTGGTTTCTTTGCTCCTTTCTAACAGTGAAATGATGAACTGACTTGGTTTGCAGACATGGAGCCATTTTCTGATATATTATTGACCAAACAATTAATCGAGAAAACAGTCTACAGATTAATTGCTAATGAAACAAATGTTAGTTGCAGCCCACCTGTATGTTATACTACAGTGCCCAGTCCCAGGTTCACACAAGGAGGGACATGCACACTTTTTGCCCATCCACCTGATCTCACCCTTGTTGCACAACTTCAAAGATGACTGATTTAACAAGTGATGTGTCCAAGTCTAATAAACAGCTTCCAACATGACTTTGAAGTCGCATTAATCTTTCTTTTGCATCAGTCAAACTTGTCTAACATCGCCTTCTCAACCAACCAGACCATCAAGGGGAAATCAAAGTGCCTTGAGGCATTTGACATGCTGTAAATAGAGTGGTGCACATAAGGCACAGCTTGAATGAGCTTTGAATGGGATGAGCCCATTTGCTGGTCTATAACCATGTGGTTTCCTATCCCCCACTGGCCATAGAACACAGACTTCCTAATTGCCCCCTCATCATTTAAAATTCAACTCAGGGTTTTAGTCCTGCCTTAATTGTGTGTCTATAATTGAAAGAAAATTAGATTTATTGGAACCACCACCATGTACAGTAGAGAAAGCCTGCAGTCCCTCTCTATCACTGCCTTCTCCTCACACACTCGCATATGCTGACCTTGTTGCCTCTCTTATTTACTGCACAATGACTGCAATTTCCAGAGTGTAATTAGAGCTGCTACAGCCTGGCCTTTGGTCATAGTCATTTAGAGGTGAATACACTATTGGTCCTTTCCCCCACTTTGCCCCACAAGTCAGAGAGTTGTCCCCCCCACCTTCTCTCTCCTCAACTCCGGCCCAGAGGCTCACACTTCCGCTTCTCAAAGTTAAAAGAAGACAATTTTCTCCATGCTTTCTCATTTGGGCTACTTAATTAATCACCTCCCCCATATTTTCAGCTGAACACCCACAAATTGCCCTGGTCAGAGCCCGAAGACAAAGGGATTTTGTGTTAATTAAGCATACAGCTTTTCATTTACACACATCCCCTTCCTCCCACACGCACACATCCACTCACAGCAACTCTGCAGCTGTCACCGGTTTAATTTGTGTGTTCATTTTTCTTTTTTTTTTTTTTTCTTCGTCTACGTGCTGCCTCTGCCTTGTGCTCCAGGGAGCACTGTACCTTGGCTGTAATCGCATTCGAGTGAAGAGAGAAGGGATTTAGTTTCAGTTTTGACTAGGCATTTGTTTGATGTAAAGGGTTTTTATACAAAGAAGTACAACAGTGGTGCCTACTGTGGATTTTTTCCAGGAGAGAAAGCACTATTGTTTGTTTGTTTTCTTGGGATTGTACTGGACTCAACGTGAGCCTTTATTTTTCAGCAGTATCCATAGGAAAAAAATGTTAAACTGTAATAAAAGTGCACTATAGAAAGTCGAATCACTGCAACTTTTACACAAATTAAATCCCTCCTTAAAATTTCTTGAGGAAATGCCCTTTTTTCATACATAGTAGATATTAGAAAAAGTGGGCTTTCAATTCAAGCCTGTATTGATTTCTTTTCTCCTCCCACTCTGATATAATAAAGCCCATACATAACTCCTGCAACTAGCCTGTCAGCCAGTTTAGGCCAATGGATTGTTTATTTCTCACCATCAACAGTGAAAAAGATTGGGCCAAGTCATGTTTTTTAATGTGCTAATGTATCATTCTGTTGTCTCAGAGAGGAGCTGATGGACAATGGTGACCTTTCTCTCCTTATAGCCCACCATATACAGTGTGGTCAGTCCATCTACCAACAGGCTACTGCAGCAAGCTTAAAGCTGGTTCTTATGTGAAGGAAAACATAACAAGCAGGCAACATAATATACAAAACAGAGCGCATTTTGCTATACATGATGACCTGCAAACCTGTATTTTTAATATGATGTTTGTTATGTGTGTGAAAAATTGATCTCTGTTTGGTTGTATACTTTGTCAACAAAATCCAAAAGGGTATCTATCTTATCTTTATTTACTGTTGCCTTTAGCAATTACACAAATATTCTTTTTTTAAATAGATAAACAGTATCAAAGGCTCAATGTCACTATCTATTACATGTTATAGCAGTGACAGAAACAAGCCTTTTCTTCTTCCAGCTCCAGTGAGGCAAACACAGGCTGAGTTATGTTTTGAAACAAAAGCGCGCCTTTGTGGTGGTCCTGCCATTGCCATGGAAACACACATAACCAATTGTAATAGGCATGAGACTTCATTAGTTCTGGGCAACACTTGGCACTGATGGACTATGTAACTGTCACTCTCCTTTTTTTCACCCTTTTTTTTTCTGAAATGAGCTAAAACAAGTGTTGCTCACATTCCTAATTGCAAGGGAGAAACAGAGGGAGGGATGGATGAAGGGATGAATAGCTGGAGCAAAAAGGTGAAAATTACAGTGATTTTTTTTCCCCCTGGTTTGCTCCACTCCATCGTGTATCTGTCAGCAAGAAGCACGGTGTGTGCACCGGTGCAGCAAGGGAACCTCCAGTTGCCTGACAAGCTTATCTTTATCACTTGTCACTCTGACATGAGGTGTCTCTGCTCAGCCCCAAATCCCTCCCCCCATTTCACTCCCTGTCACTGAAATACCCTCCTTCTCTCCACCTCTGCCTCACATATTGTTGTTGCCACCTTTTTTTCATTCCTCTCAACAATAAAAGAAGGATCAAGAAATACTACTTTATTATTGAATCTCATCCACAGATCATCAAATAATATTTTTTAGGGGATGGAGGCTGTCTGTCCTTGCACTATCCCATTAGATGAGCAGAGACAATAGGACAGGCTTCATATGAAATGCTTCTCCCATTGTGACACACATGGGTTGTCACTTTGTCCTAAAAACAAGTCCATACCACTATTATGTGATGATCCTATTCCTTCACAGACATTTGGATATCTCCACCTACACATGAATTTGACAACATTACTCATTATTGCACTTACTATTAGTCATGTGGTGTGAGCTCTGTTGCCTGCCTTCGCCACTTCACTTATGTAGAGCCAACAGCAAGGTTAACAGATTTGTCTGTAACTTTGCTATGTACATTGTACTTGTAGAACCCAAAATACTTCCATGCATTCATACATGTACATTCTGTATGCTAGTCAAAAGAAATCATGTTTAGAGTGGACGAAACCAGCAAGATATAGGAAGCAAGACGAGAATCTGTGTCAAACACCCAACAACCCACCTTTTGTAACCATGAATCAACCAATTACTCTGGGAAGAATGGACAAGTAGAGAAAAGCCTTCAAAACAGTATAAATATTTGTTTCTCAAAGAGGGATTTATCTATTTTGTAGCTTTAAAATGTGTATTGATTTGTTTTTCTTCAAGCTTTGTTAAAATAACAGGAATTTCATGTATTTAACCCCCCTGGAACACTGGTTGGTACTCGTGCTTGGTCGACATTGTGATAGATTAGACTCATTCTTAAATCTCCGAACTGATTATACTAACCCAGTATTTATCAGACATGTATTGAATTTTTATTTGAATAATTACTTCAGCAATTATTTCAGTAATGTTAAGTTGAAACAAAACAGCTAATGAGAGAGCAGCTTGCTGTACTTGTATGTTACACTTTTACAGTATTGAAATTGACTAGTAATTTGACCATTTCTTGATATTCTCAAATTTTTTTTAGTATGTGCATATTCGAGGTTGGTGATCTAGCCTTTCGTGTTACTTGATTTTAAATTTAGAATTTTAATATCTAACAGTTCAGCTCATTCCCAAGAGCTCTAGTTTTCTCCTTGTTTTTCATGGCGTTTGCATTGGAAAACTAGATGAATGCAACAAATAGTGTCATCTTACACAAGATTGTGAGGAAAAGCTAGGGAAATAAGTCAAACACTTTGATTCTTGTGCTTCATATTTACCCCCATCCTTCAGTTTTGTTGTTGTTGTTTTTCTTTACACTATGAATGTGCTTCAGATCTAATAGCCACAGTGAGCTTAGGGTGCAGACAAACAGCTCACACACTGTAAGAGTAAGCAAAGCTACACTAAAAGCAATGGAGTCTAAATTGAATATTGATTGTTGGTAATCCATGTGCGACACCACTATATGAAATGGTGTTAAAGAGACAAAGCATGTTGGACCTGCTGGTCTCCTGCAGCTCATTCACACTGCTCACCTGGGTAGCAGTTGGATCATGGTCATATTACCAGACCACTCCATTTCTAAGTAAGCCAATCATCCAGTGTTTGGGTATGATAACAAAATTGAGGTAATTTCGCTCTGTCTCTCCTTTTTTCTTTTTTTTCTTTTCTTTTTTCTACTTTGTATTGTCACATCAAAGAGAGCCTTTCCTCTGTGGTGGTTTGGGAAATATAGTTAATGAAGCACATTACAGCAGGGAGATGCCATGGATTTTGAGGGCTTGAAATTGGGACCACAGATGCTCATCGAGCAATCAGCACTATTTGTATGTAATTTTATGCTAATCCTTTTATTTTCTGAGCCATTTTGTTCATTTCATGGACTGTAGATGCTAATCTGAAGAGACTTTGGCAGAAAATGGCACGTTGCACATAATAAGCTGAGCTTCCAAATTCTAATGAGAGGAATGAATCATGGTTGAAAGTGAGTCCTTTAGTGAATAATTGTGCATGGCATATGAATTCATGCACAAGTTTCAATTACAACAAATGGCAGTGATTGTATTTGTGAAGTACATGGACAATGACACAGTGAGGAGAATATAGACTCCAAAAAATGTGTTTGTTAAGTGTTGTTGAGCAGAATGTGGTTTCATTGTGTCCCTCATGTTGCATTTAGGGTCATGTTACTGTACTTTTTATTGAATTTTCACTGATAAAACTGCACATTTCTTAATATAATCAAGAATCTATTTTATAAAGAGTGCTTTTATTTCTTTGAGACTAATTACAGTATATTATCATGCACAGTGTATCTTTGTTTAGAGCACAACCTCACTGTTTATGATTTTGGATTGCTTGCTCGTGCCATTAGAGGTGCCAACAGCTACATCAACTCTGAGTGGACAAGCAACACTCCTATCAATGCTTGCCAACTATATTAAACCTTGTAACACCAGTTGCAGTGTGCTGTCAATCATTAGGACAAGTAGGCTGTCATTAACTAAAAAAAAATATTTGATAGTGAACAGTCATTAACTAAAAAAAAATATTTGAAGTGAAAAAAGTGAAAAACAAGAATCATATACAGTATTAGACAACTTTAAATCATGAGGTGCTGGGCAGTTTTTTTACAGCACTGTTTTGCAAATGATCAACTTCTTTTGAGCACCTATTAATCTGATGCATGATAAAATCGTAAATGGTCCCATCCCTAAAACACTGTTATCAGCATCCATTGGTTCTGGGTCATAAATTGTTGTTTCAAAATGTTTAAATTAGTTTTAAGTTGTGCTCTTGCTTGAGCAATTAAAAGACTTTCCCATTTTCTACTGTAAAAGCTTTGTCTTTGCAGAATTATCTAAACCATTTTAAACTGTTATTAACAGCCTCACATAGACTCTAGTAGTACTGGTTCACCAAACATACATGAATCCAAAAATAAAAATAATCCTTGGTAAATTCAATGTTACCCGTCATTCAGTAATACTGAATGAATAAAATATACTAAAAATGACTTCCAGTGATGCTTCACCAAAGTGCCAAGGCTTTTTTAAATAAATAATCTAAAAAAGTGTAAAAGTAAAGATTAATGTCTTCAATAAACCAAATGGAGCTTAAGGCTGTGTGCCACAGACAGGTTGAAAGTTGGAAGGTATGATGAATTAACAAGTGGTTAGTTTTTATTGGATTTGCTGACATTCGCTAATCAGTACTTTATGACTATGACGAATGGCGTTTTAATGCAGCAGATATTACGTAATGGAGTCAGTAATGTGTCCAATATGCATATCAATAAACACTTTTCATTCTCTTAGATGATCTTGCATATTTCATTCAAGCATACAGTATATGTGCATGCAGCAGATAAGTAATTAATGGGCTCACCTGTCATGTAATTCTGTCAACATGAATTTTAGATTTACACAGTGTGTTACCGTTGGATTTAAGCACAATTTACACAATGTAAGTCATATTTTCCACTTGACAGGGATTTTTAAAAACTTTTTTTTTTTTTTTCCAATTTTGTATTGATGTGTGCTCCACTGCACTAAAAATATAAGTGCACATGCAGTGCATGCAAGAAAGGCGGCTCTCTTGGGCACTGCTCCACATTTATATCGTTCAAAGTTTGATTGCATCCCAAGATGAGCAAATGTCTGCAAAGTAAATCAATTTTATTTGACTTATTATTATTTGACAGATATGTCACGTTGTTTGTTCCCTGCCAATCAGTAAAAATTCTGTTCTTTTATTGCACAGAGGGGGAAAAGATTGGTGTACAAAGGAAATGTATTTTTACTCTATGTGTGTCATTTCTGCACCCACCAGTAATCCAGCTTTTAAATGGAATAAATATTGGCATAGTCATGCTATTCTTAGGTCTTTATTTGAAAAATCAATCTCATAAATAAACATTGGCATTTGAACACTGTAATTAAACCAGTAAGTGGCTATAGGGGCCTGTTATTCCCTAAGGTTAGCAAGACGAGAGAATCATTTACAGCAATGCGACACATCGGAACCCCCCCCCCCGTTTCTTTTCCAACAATGACAACAAACTGCAGTGTCATTCCAAAAAATAGTTTCCACAGGCAATTTGCTGCTTGGTCTCGGAACAAACTGCTGATCTTAAAACTTGCTTCACATACAAGGACTTTGAAGTACAAAATTCTTCTTATCAATATTTGCCAGCTGTTTTAAAGATCCCACCCGCCATGTGCATGCATCTCTCAAAACTGCTATTTATTCATGCAATTTGTCATCGAGATTTAATCTAAATTTTCCCTCACCTCTAGAGCCACAACTAACACCTATTTTGATAATTGTCTAGTCATAGATTATTAAACTAATTAACTGATCGCATAACCTTTCACAACTGTTGAGTTCTAAATTGAAAGCCAAGTGCATAGATTGTTTGAAGTAATGACCAAATTGTCCTGCAGAGGGCGCTGCCAGTACAGCATGATCTACACTCTATGTCCTTCTTGCTTAATAAGTGGTCAAATATGTACTATTTTATTTACATTTTATGACTAAAATTGTGCTAAAATGTGATCAACTATATATGACTAGTTTGTTCAGGATCAGCTTTTTATCACAGATTATCTGACGCAATTTTCTTCTTATACTCTCCCGTAGCAGCATAGTGCATTAAAACCATTGGACGTTCAGCTTCAAATAATCTCTATAGGACAGCACAGAATATTGTTTTTTTTTAACTGTGGTGAGCGAGACGGTGATTGATAAATGTGGCAAAAATGTCACTTCCTGGGAAGCTCAGCTTTTCTGTGGGTCGATGGAGCAGTGGATGGGCGTTGTGACTTTGTTAGTACATATTGTACACTGTAAATAAAAATACTAATATTATTATTATTATTATTATTTATTTAAAAAAAAAAAAAAAAAAAAAAAACAGGGCCTGAAATTAGCTTCTCCCGTTTTAAAGACCAGCAACCACCACTGGAGTCAACAATTATGTTGTTACTGTTGACAATGGAGCACTCAAACAACAGACGACCATGACACCAAAGCATAGCTGATAAGCAGTGTGTGGAAATATTTCTGGTTCTACATGTAGATGGCAAAGTAATGAACACCTCTGTGGACACAGCTGTTAGTTTAGGTGTCACAGCTAAGCAGCTGAATAAGCAGCGGAGCTTTGGAGCTACAGTCAGCAGAGGCATCACACCCAAACATAGGCTATCATCTTTGTCACTCTGTGGCATGGAAAAGATGTGGGATGATGTTACAGCAGCTTATTTTGTCATGACTTTTTTGACCTGTTGAGTGATCTCACCCTGGCTAGAAACAAGTATTCATTCCCTCCAAACAAATCTAAGTGCAAACTTATGATTTTTTTTATTTATTTATTGTCATTCTTGTTCCTTGTTAGACTTACTGAGGTACAATTAATAAAATGGTATGTCATTATCAGGTTTAGGACTAATGATTTTCCTCGCTGATTAACTCTACACGTTTCATCTTAAAAGGTAATCAGCTCCCTGTAAGACAAATGATTTTCCCTCTGGGTTGCAAAAACCAGCATGTGTGATAAAAGCCATTTTAAACTAGCAGGAGATAAGTGTACTGTGAGTGTGCTGAGCAAAGAGTGTCATCCTTGTAATAAATGTAAAATGGGTGTTTAAGACAGGATGGCAGGGACATTTATTTCCACGCTGCTGGAGTATTGGCTATAGTTGGAACAATTCAATTAACACTTCCGTGTGTGAGATTAAGCCACATGGTTGGTTAAAACTCTTGCCTTTGCAGCAAGAAGACCCAGGTTTGTGACCCGGTTGGAATAAGGGCCTTTCTGCATGGAGTTTGCATGTTCTCCCCGTGTGTGCATTAGTTTTCTCCGGGTTCTCCAGCTTCTTCCCACAGTCCAAAAAGATGCAGAATTGGGGATTAGACACTCTAAATTGCACATAGGTGTGAAAGTGAGAGTGAATGGTTGTTTGTCTCTGCCCTGCAATGGACTGGCGACCTGTCCAGGGTGTACTCTGCTTTTCGCCCTATATCAGCTGGGATTAGGCACCAGCTCCCCCCGCGACCCTCATGTGGAGGATAAAGCTGTAGAATATGAGTGAGAGTGAGTGTGAAATTAATCAGATGCTCAGCCATGCCCTTCCAATCACACACACACCACACTGGTATAATGTAAACTTCTGCTGTGGGCAGAGGGATTCATTATGGTCACTCTTAATCCATTTTCAACATCGTGGAACATAAAAGTGGTGCGAGTCAGAAGTTGGCAAGACTTAATTAAGCAAGTTCACTAGATCACTATCCAAGGGATTTATCAGGCACACGGGCATTGAAATATACTGCTAGGGAACATTTCCTGATGCTGTGGTTAAACTCTGAGGGAACTCTCCTTCACCACATCAAGGAATAAGTTTAACACTACTTGAGGTTTTCACAGCCTGACAGGAAAAGATTTCAAATCTCATACGTAGATTCGAGATGAGATATATTGGGATGCAAATCAGGCTGCAGATTAGTGTGGCTGGGGCTCTACATGTTGGTGACTGTATGTGTCCAGTTCTTAGTGTTATAAAAGTAGAGGCCAGGAAAAATTCAATGGAGAGATATTTTATCATTGTATATTATTACTGTGCCTCAGTATCTTTTAGAATTTGTTATTTTAAGTTTTGGAGTCTGAATATTTAGATGAGTGTGACACTTCAATTTTGAATTAAAATAAACCATTCCCTGACTTGATGCAGGATCGCTTTATCTTCCTTAGACATGTAGTCTGAAGTGTTGTAGAACCCACCATGTTCCATTCACCCATTTTGTGATTTTTATGATTATGAATTAATGCTGAAATACAAACCGCTAAGCACTCAGCAGAGTGAGAAACAATAAAGCCTGCAGCCGTGCTGGAGGCTCTTTGAGGCACGTACACTGCAGTGCTCTGAGCTAAGGCTGACATTGCAGTTGACTGACAGAAGAAAACTGCAGATGTTTATCATGTAATGTCATGTAATGTCAATTACAATTACAAGTTTGCTAATAGCATGTACTAAACTGAAATATAAGAAAAGAGAAGAGGAGCACTGCTTTTATTATTATTATTATTCTTATTATTATTCTTATTATTTTCATTGGCTTGTTGCTTTATCCTCCGTAATTTAAAATAGGATAAGTGTTGTGTATTCACTTTAGTTATGATTAAAGCTAAATCTTTTACTTATTATTTGAGTTGTTACCAGTACTTCAGGAGATTTTAGAGTCCCGAGCAGAAGGGACCTAGGTGGTGGCCTACATCAAACTGAACTTAAGCAAACTGGTCGTAGTAGGCCTTGTGACGGGGGCTTCCAGCCATGGTTTAATGACTGTCTCCTGTTAATATCTGATCATAAAGTTCGAGTCCATCAAACAAAATTGTTGTTGCGGTGGACTAACATAATTAGCTTTTCTCAGGAGCCCCACTCATCTCTGAAACCAAGAAAAGTTGCATAAAATGCATAGATGTAGTCATTTGATTAATACAATACCGTCAGCAATTATAGCAGTGATTGATTGATTCATGGTGGTGATTCATGTCATGTGATAATGTACATTATGCCATGTTCAAACTTGTACTTGACATAAATTATGCGTATATGTCAACTACAGCCTTTGATAATGTTGAGTTGCATCATTTCTTCTGATGGATGTGAGTTTAGTCACAGTTCTAACAAACCAGCCACTTTGTTTGTCAAAAACCTCCTTTCACCTACTCACTCCTCCAGATGGTGAGTCACATATAATCGCATCCATAAATCTGGTTTAACTTGATGGTAGTTGGAAAAGGACTCAGCAGAGAAAATACCCTGACTGTCACTTTTAGATTACCCGATTTTAATGTATCACCACATACTTTAACATGATATGAAGGAAAAAAAGGGTACAAATTAAATCCAAATTTTGTCCCAGTGTAAATGTCTTTAATATAAGGTTTCTTGATGTTATTTCTTTCTGATTCTAAGTAGCCTGTGTGCACAATTAACAGGTTAAATTATCTTCAGTTTCATTAGGTGTTATCAAACAAGAAAACACTTAAGACTGCTGACACATTAAGTTGTTGATGAACAAAAAGTCATTGTGGAACATTTTATTTATTTATTTTTTTGTGTTTTGAGGATTAGAGCTGTGATCTGTGTGTTGTTGCCAAATAGCCTGATTGGCAGATGAAATGTCCTGTTAGTACAAATGTCAAATTGTACTAGCAGGATCACTGAGCGCTCGAGACCTTCAACGCTCAAGGTTGGCTGATGTGTGAGATGGATATCACACGGATAATCTGGGCAGTTCTCCCAGTCAGCTGAGATTATTTAAATCACAAGAAAGGCTGAGACACCTACAGTTCATTAATGTCTTCAAAGAATAGTAATATATATGCTAAAAGGTACAAAACAAAATTAAATAAATATGCAAATGCTAGACTTTTAAATACACAATGCATCGATGCATCATCTTTCCAAAGTGGTATAAATCCAGGCGACAAACCATTTTGAGCTAATTGCACATTATAAACAATGACAAGAATACATTTGTGTGTAATATAACAGTCCTGGTTTTCCTTACTGCCATTTCTGTGATAACTAATATTTTTATGAATAGCTAAGTCAGCCATCCCTCTAACCCTAACCCTGTAAATGCGTTGCAATTTATATTTAATTATACTCAACTAGAAGGCTATAATAACTATCAGTCACCGCTAGTATTTTGTTGTAAATAATATTTTTCTTGTGAATATTAATGACTTTCCTGCATGCAGATTAAATTATGACTAAATTCATATCTACAAGGTAAATAGTATTATGATATTTAATATCAAAATTAGCCATATGCAGCCCCTGCCACATGTCTGTTGGTATCAGCTAATTGGTTAAAATGTGATTGTCACATTGACAGGGCATTAAAAATAGTACCTGTACCTGTACCTGTATTAGAAAAAAAACCCCCAAAAAATAAACAGTGATATGGAGATACTGTATGTAGGGTCTGCAAGGTTTACAAATCTATGTGCACATTTTACAAGCTATATGTTGTCAGATTCCTTGTCAGTGCTGTCAGACTTATAGCCCTATAGTTGTTGACACATGAAACAGCAGCAATGTGTTGTTTATTTCAGTCACAGTGACAGAGTGTATAGTTGAGGACGAAATTATTAGACCCCTAAGAAAATTTAATTGTTTTAAAGGTACTTCCCAAGTCCTGTTAAACAGCAAAGGATTTTTAAGATTATGCATACTGGAAGCATGTCCTGTTTTCAGATGAGACGAAACTAGAGCTCTTTAGCCATAGAGACATTGAAAATAAACAAACCAATCTAACTAGAAAATAAACACATCTTTCTCAAAAATAAAATACGGCAGATTACCTCCCTAATAAACAAACAAGAGAAAACTGAGTTGAAGGAACTGGCTGCTCACCCCTACAATGTCCAAAGAATTAAAACGATTGAGAGCGTGGCTGGTTGGGTCTTGTGTAAGCAGAGTGATTTCCCTCCTGCGTCGAGCGAGGACACTAACAGCAGCCCAATGAGGTCGTCATGCTGACACACACCTATTAACACACACAAACACCTGACACACAGCACACCACTCAATCTATTCATTCAGAAGAGAAAACAAGAAACAAACCCACACACAAAACAACGGGCAAATAATTTTCTCCTCAACTGTATGTGCACATGCGTTACTCACTCTCATGCACAGCAGCACCCCAGTGACAGGTACACAGATGTGAAAGAGACATTGCATGCCACTCGCAGGCTGCTGCAAGCAGATTAAGCATGGCTGTCTGTGTGAACAGTAACAACTTTAATGAAAGTTGAGTGCAATTTAGAGCTGCACAGAAATCTGCAATGCAGCAAAATGGAGCAAAAGAAAATCCAGTTAAAAATCTCTTTTGTTGTTCTGAGAAGGGGCAAATAATTGTTCATTTTGAAACTCAGACAAGACAAGTCAGGGGATGACAAATTAGTACAGCACAGCATCAAAATAATGTCATGTCAACTCAGCATCCATTATCACTTTTATCGTGTGATGCACTGAAAGTCTCCTAAACAAGTGGGTTAATGGACCACAAGATAACATTACATTAGTAATTGCTTCTTCTAATGCAAAAAAAGTAGGGTTTGAATTTATTTATAATTTGTCCCATTGTTAAAAAAGACAGTAGAAACTAGGCTATGTGTTACTAAAGCCCATGCTGTCAAACCCCGCATACAGGTGCAACACCCACTGCTGCACTTCTGACAGAGCTGCTGGGCAAATCATGCCAGGTCTCCACATGTAACCTAAATATCTCATGCTAGAGAAAGAAAAAACTTTCATTCTGTTACTGCAGACATTATCACAAAACTGCTTTTTTGAGTAACAGTTCATCTATCTTTATAACAATTTGCCTTTGATTTTAGATTTAGATTTCCACTCCTTCTCAGTTTGCTCTCCTAACTGTGATAACTGGTGGTGGTGGAGTTTATCAGCAGCTGACATATGTAATGTTGCATTACTGCCTCCACCTGCATTCAATAATCCATTCCTTATTTCCATTTATTTCTGTCTTTTAACTGTCTTCTCCGTCGCACAGTTCATATCTGTACACATACAATAGTAAATGTACACAATAGCACTACCGTGATAAAAAAAAAATAACAGCAGTAAAAGAGTGACTTATTAAAGGTGCTCGTCTTAAGTTGACAGAACAATCAGTGGAACAGTTTTTCACTATGGCAGTTTGTGCTTTGCCATTCTTTGCTTCCATTCTTGATGCCTATAGTCATGGTCTGAACTCCTCTGTTATCTGCTTGTTCAACTGTCTCACATGATTACAGCTTGCCCTTTCATTCATTTCTGTAGACATGCTTTCATACGCATTTGTTCAAATCATTTTATCAATACCTTGCTAAAGAAAAAACGTTAGAATGGTTCTGAAAGGTTGAATGTATCAAGTAACCACCTTTTGTATACCTAAATTAATGACATTTTTACATTCTCTATTTGTTTTTTTTTGTTTTGTTTTTTTTGTTTTTTTTCATGCCATGACAAAAAAATTGTATAAAAATGTAGGTCATCACTTGGTCTGTAAAGAAAATCCAATGTGAAAGTGCCAAGAACCTGTCTTCTCATGAATAGCCATCAGGGAGTGGATGGTCTCCATCACGAGTCTCAGGTCTTCTTCTGTGCAGCAAGATGTCAATTTGAGCTACTTCATATTTGAGTTATTTGTGTTGCATCCTTATTGTTTTTCTTTTTTTTTCAAATTTGAATGTACGGTAAAGTCAGATTAGCTCTAAGCAGGCAGGTGCTTTGAAATAGAGGAGGCTCAGAGGTTTTGCCAAGGAACACAGGCTAGGTTACACTACAAATTTAACAACACTCTAAATGTTTTTATACACAAGTGCAAAAGTTTATGCTAATATTTGAATAAAGACAAGCTGATGGAAGCCCACCTACTGGCTCACAATAACAACATGTCACAGAGGTAATCACAAAGGGAAGGTCATGCTGAGCTGTGGCAATAATTCCGGACATTGTTGTACACATATACTGACAATTGTTGAGTCAACACTAAAATTGTGTTATATATCGTCTGGAGGTTTTACCTTCTTTAGAAAGTTTAACACATGTGTTTGATTTGCTGCACATCACCTTCACTGAGGTTTTAGAAATGTAACAGTTATCTTCACTTGGCCCTAAGAGAGGAGGAGGATCAGCTGACTGCGGGCGACACTCGAAATACAATGCTTTCTAAAAGGATTTTAGATGGAATTGTGGCAAGGAGACTAGATGGTATCTAATGTGATACAGTGCTGCAGAGGCGGTGCAGACTCAAAACACACTCCGGGTTGTAGGAGAGGATGGGGATTATTTGTCCCTTGCTTTATATAGGTTTTTAGTGAGTATTTTTTGCTATTGTGGATACACTCAGCAGCCGTCATGCAGTAAGTACAACAGACATAGAAAATTATTAAATTCAGAGCATTTGAAAGGATGGAGACTTAAAAAGGAGGCTTCAATCAAAATATTAGAAGAAACAATACATTTGCTGGTGTTCTTTCTGACTAATCCAGGGGAATTGTATTTTGCTCTCATTTACTCATATTGAAGAGTAAAAATATTTTCTGTCTTCTAATGAATGCATTTGCCTCTTATGGAGTCACACTGAAGCAGAATGCTTTGACTTAATCAAGCTAATGAAGTGATAGATTTGTTGGAGGTACAGTGTTTGTGCTGGTTGACAAAAAAAAAACCAAAAAAATACAGCATCAACTGTGTGGGCGAACAGTGCCAGAGGACTTGCATTTTGACCTTCCATAATACCACAACAAACAGTTCAGGACTCTAAAAGCTTATGTGACCACAATTCACTTGTGTTTGTAATTTTAATGGGGCCAGAGAGCATGAGCCAGTACTGAATGATTTAAACCTCACAAGGCAAAACATGTTAAAGTTTAATTGCAAGTTTATTGATTTGTTGTTAACAAAAAGATATGTGAGATACTTGGTATTTAAAGACTTTATAGTGTGGTGACTATTTTTTACACAGCCAAAAGAGCAGGACTATAAGGAATTGGTTTGTTGCACTGCGACACAGAAATACATGAATAAATTAGAATTAAGTCATCAATTAAAAGAGAGTAGTTTTAAAAACAAAAACAAAAAAAAAACGTAGATTTTAAGGAAATTTTTAAATTTAAATCAAATAAATCTAGAAAGAGCCATTGCTAGACAGTAAACCACTTCAAGTGTTCAAGTGAGTAAAAATGAATTACTTTTGTAGCTACATGAGTAATTTAACATGGTATTTGATGCCAAAGGGCATTATTAACTCACTAGTATATTGATTAAGAGAGTTATGTTAAAATGTGGCTAACAAAAACTTATTACAAGCACAACTGGTTCCATTATTCCTCGGCCTTGCATGTGTCTGCCTTTTCATAAAATCAAAGACATATTTTGAAAAAAAATGTCAATGTAGTGTGATCATTCTCAAAGCCAGAGAAACTGTGCTTTGATTCGCTGTTTGTTTTAATCACTGACATACAAAGTCTGTCATGTCAAAGTCATAAAAACAGGTCGCAGATTTGTTACATAATCAAAGACACATGCATCTGCTTTGGTGATGTAGCTCTTTCAGAACACACATTCAAGGTCAGCATTTTGTACATGTACTCCCCCAGAATCAGAATTACTCTATTAATCCCTGGGAGGAAATTGGATAAAGTAAGCAAACTAAGGATTTTAGCCCTTCTGCGACACATCATTTTCACATCACAAAGAGGAGGAACAGAGGATGGCAAGTCATTTATCAGTTTATGATTTCCCTGCGTAACACTACTCTTGTGTGTTTTGCCAGAGATGTTCACTACAATATCCTGATCCTTAATTTTGCTGTTTTGTTTATTTATTTTTTTTGTATATTTTTACAAGACCAAGCTGTATGTGGGAGTTAACACTTGCATGCTGTGTAGAGTGCAAAAATACAAGCTAGGCAGTTGATTAGTCTTTTTGTAAGCTTTCTGTAAACACTGTGATTTTGTTTTTTCCATGGGGAATTAGTAGAGAGCTCATCAATGTTTCATAGTCACTCCTAAGTCACATAACTTTATCCACACTGCTATGTTTTCACTTGAAAACAGCATCTGCATTCATCCTAACCCACCTACTACACAGGAAGAAAATGGAGTTTCAGAAAGTACTGCTGGAAAGAAATATCAATGCTGAAAAGTATAGCCTGAATTCTGGTCATGAGACTGACCATTCTTTCTGAACTCCTTAGATTTACTGTACATCATGCAAAAATCTAACAGTGGAATAATTGATCAAGAACCCATACCCAACATTCCCTATCTTGACTTTAGTAAAAATTGAAATAATATAGGCAATCTGTGCCTATATTAGCTTTACTACAGTTAAAGCTGTTTGGAACCTGAATGTTCAATAATTCATGGGGATTAATATGCTGTTGTAAGCCTTCAGCAATATTCCGGGAGAACTGGGGATATTTTTGCACTTGCTCCCAGTCAACCACCTAAGCATTAGTGACATTAGCCATGATGCTCTCCAATAAGACAGTAGAGAGCACAGTTGGGTGTTCCATAGTTATATTTCATTGAGGTGTAGGCAAATGGTGAAGAGCCTTCTGCACAGCCAACTATTGACTATAATGTATTTGTGGGCTGTTGCCAAGCAACTTAATGCAGACCAAAATAACAAACTCATCCCTATAATGAATGTATTGGACTAAGAAATGAGAGAACAAAAGAAAATATCTGCCAGTGGAAGTGAAGCAGATACTTGAAAACATTTTATTCCAGCAGGAGTTTTCTTACATAATCACCATTTGTACATAATCATCACTAAAGAGAACAACTTCATGAATGACAGTGTCAATTTGCTATTTGCCAGAAAAAAACAAAAACAAAAATAGACTATACAACAAAAATATGGCAAAGAAACATCACTTTTTACAAGCACTGTAAAAAGAACAAAAATATTCAAACCTCTAAACATACTTGGTACACATTATAAACAACATCCTATATAAATGTCTATAAAAACTTTAAATATTTCAAAAATACTTTTCATCCAGTTGCTGTCAAGGCAATGACAGATTAATCTCTGGTTGGTGGAAGATAAAGACATTTAGACACCCGACAGTCAGAGCAGCATATTCACATGAGGGTGCATACTGTGTAATACAGTCATTTTACACAGGTAGATGCTATAATGTATTTCAGTAAAATTTTAGTGTTGACTCAAAAGAAAAAAAAAGATGTATCTGACTTTATCTCGCCTTTGAATTTTTGCCCCTGCAGAGTAAACAACAGCATGCACCGTATTACACCGTATAACTTTTGTTTCAACTTTCTGTTGTGTTTTTTTTTTATTGATGTCTGATGACCTTTGCTCCTTCTTTCATCCCAGTGGCAATCCCTCCTTCTTACTCTGTACTTCCTTTCCCCCCTAACTACCCACCACCACTGCCTCTCGGCCTCAGACTCTCTGGTCTTCAACAAGCCAATAACAACCAACAGTCCATCACATTAGCTTGGGGGGAACTGAAACTAGGGATTGTGTGAAGCTCAGCGTTAGCCAGCCGCTGTACATCTACTGCTTTAATTACATTTGCTCAGCAATGGCTGCACTAATGGCAAGCTCCGTGCCATGTTTCCAAATCAGAAGAACAGCAATGAGCCAACTTTTAGCTGGAAGGCGCCACAGAGAATTTGACTGAGCAAGTCCAAGGAGATGCATTTTAATATGATGAGACAGAATTGTCAAAATGACAGTTTAGCAAAAACACAGAATCCACAGTGAAGCTACAGTGAAGATTTAGTTTTCTAGGAGTACAAATCTAATTATAAAGCTTAGCATATTTAATTGTGCTTGTTTTGTTGTGATGACATACTGTACCGTGGGCATTGAGTAAGCAGAGGTTTTATAAAGAGGGAAAATGTCTGTAAATATCTATAACATTCTTTAGTCCCACCATTTTCACCTTTGAGTCTTAGCTGTCTTTTCATTTTATTGTCTCCTTCGCAAACCTGTCTTTGTCTGTGTTTCTTTCTGCTGTTGATAGTTTTCCCTGTGGGTGGACAAATCGCAGACATATCATCTGTTACCTCTGCTGTCTTCTCGCTGGGCTATAAACACATGTAGCTGCCTCACATTTTGACTTCATTCACTCTGTCACATCCACACCCTCTGACATTACACATTACCCATGAGGACATAGTGTATCCTTTTTATTATTTTTTATAATTTTTTTTTTTTTTTTATTCTTTGGAAGTGTTGCCTTATGTTCTGTCTGGACTACTGTGGATTTGTTTGAAACTGACCTGCATTCAAGGATCAACAAAATTATTTTGGTATTTTGGCAACATACATGGCATTGTCAAGTCCCTCACATGAAAACAGTTTTCCACATTCACAATCACCCCAGTTATATTGAAATTCGAATTCAATATTCAATTCATCGGGTTTTATCATTGAATGCATGATAAAACCTGATCTGCGTACCTTATCTTTACTATACTCTTCATTGAAACTACATCTATCCAGTATAATTTAGTTTTATTTTACTGACCTGCATCTCTTCTCAAAATAACTTTATAATGTCATTTTAGAATATCATGTTTACCTGCAGAGACAAATTGTTGCATTATGATTTGAACAATGTAGACTATTAAGACTTATGGCAGATAATAATAATAATAATAATAATAATACATCTGTTGAGTGAAAAACAAGTGCATTGAGTTTACTTTATGTAGTGTTTATTAGATGGAAGAGGTGTAGCTAATGTATAAGAAAGCCAGCTGGCAATTTATAAGTTGTTTTCACTCAATTTTAGATTGTTGTGGAAAGGATTCACTCATTCAATTATTTGATATGTCGACCTAAAACAAGGCAGTGAGGATGGAAGAGTCCCAGGTTAATTAGGAGACAGTCCTGTCTTCAAAACATGGCTCAACACAAACTCAATGAGGGGAGAGTAGTCAAGGGATTGCCCAAGGAAGTGTTCCAACAGAGCAATAGTGATGAAAAATAGTACCTCACAAGTGCATTGGCTTGTGCGCAGGCAGGAGGAAGAGATGTTGTGTGATAGAGACAAAGAGATGTGTCAAAAACAACCAAAAATGAAAAGCTTCAGCTGTGCAGTATTTACACTGAGTGGGAGCCTGCAAGCAAAAACGTGATTGATGAATTCCTTGTGGAATACACTCCTGCAGCCTTTTTTCAGCAGCATGATCAGTGGTGCTAGTGTAAAGGGTTCCTAGTTAGGTCAAACAACGGCAGATGCAGACAGACGAAGAATAGTAACATCAACAACAACAAAAATCACCAAAATCAAAATCACACCCCCACCACCACCTGTTTTGTGTCTCACCTCCACTGTCACTTTCTTTGTCTTTATTTCAGTGGTCGCTCCCTCAGCCAAAAGGTTGGCCCAGAGGTGTTGACAGGTTTGATACAGATGTGTTGACATACCATGGCCTGAGGCAGAAAGCTGACAATCGACTCTCCTCTCTTCCTCCTCTGTGCCTCTGCCATCACACTTCCTCTCTCTTCCAGCTCATCTGTTTCTCTATTCTTGTCTCTTTGTTTTTGTCACTTTCTGCTGGGAGTTGCCAGCCACTATTCATTATACTCCTCTTATACTAACTGGGGGCAGAGGATGTGCAGATTGAGGCTTGATTGCTCCCATCCCCTTTGCATTTGTACTATCCTCCCTTCCCATCCCCTGACTCCCATTTCCCCTTTTACATACACATACACGTACAGTACATACACACTCCCCTGCCAAACACAGCCAGACAGTCATACATGCTCTGTCTTCTCTTCTGTCAACAGTACATTACAAGAGTAGGCACTGACACAGATACATTGGTTTTGGTATCACATCCGAAAATAAGGCTCTATTAGTTAAAAGTTTTATAATCTCACCATGATAGTGGCTGAATCTGCTGCTTTTTCCTTGTTACTACCTCAGTCTTCTTTGTTGGTAGTGGCCTTCTTTAAAGGTCATGTGATCTTGATACCTAATAGATTTATAATGACTCCTAATCAGCTATTATTTATTCCTGGCTAATTGTCTTCATATAGAGTGTAAAGGGCTTGCTAACTAGGCCATGTTTTTTTTAAACTGAAGTCTCATCTTTCATGCTGTGGTTCTTCTTCAAGATTTAATCACAAGTTTGATAGAAATGCAACCTACAGTCAAATTACGGTAAATAATTACAGTTTGATTGAGATGTGATGCAAATTTGACTTGATTTTAATTGTGGTATGGTTGTACCTCACAGCAAGAAGGTTCTCATTTTGAGGTCAATTTTTTACGGGGGGTGGGGGGGATTGGGGGCTTTGTTTGTTGAGTTTGGATATTTGCTCTTTCTGGGTTTTCTCTGTAACCTTTGAAATTATTTAGCAAAGACTTAGGGTAAAGAGACTAAGTGATCATAGGTGTGAATGCGAGTTTAAATGGTTGGAGCTGGTGACCTGTCCAGGGTTTACCATGCATCTAGTCTTATTTCAGCTGGGATTTAGGGAGTATGTTCTCAAATAATATCTGCAAAGATAAAGACTTTCCCATCAGCCTTAAGTGTACATGATGGTTAGGATAATTATCAGCAACAACTACATTTCTTTATCATTAATTCTATGACTTTTGGAGACCATTGGTGTTTCTTAAAATGTTTTCTTTCTGTTTTCAAATGAGTCCATGTTTTTTTATTAAATGTACTCTGTATGTCTAGATGTCAGGTTAAAAATTTATTTCTGCCATTCTTGGCTTTTATTGATTTCTGCCTTGAGAACCTCTCTTATGAAGAATGCATGAACCAGAGCTTCCATCCCCACCTTTTCCACACACATCCAGGGTGAACACACACGTGCACACGAGAGAGAATGTTTCCTCAGCACATAAAGACGAACCTTGTGAATTGGAGATAGTAGCACAGACAGCCATGGAGTGCCACCAGTAATGACCATCACCTGGCAGCCCATAGTGCCGTAACGGGCTGCCATTGACTGCCACCAGCTCCCTGCCACTGATAAGGAAGTGGCAGGTGGGGAGATGTTGCAGTGGGCGACGGCTTTTTTTATACAGTGTTTTCACTTGTTCCTTATGCTGGTCAGAC
Organism: Brachirus orientalis; assembly: GCA_016785285.1. Classification (NCBI taxonomy): domain Eukaryota; kingdom Metazoa; phylum Chordata; class Actinopteri; order Pleuronectiformes; family Soleidae; genus Brachirus; species Brachirus orientalis. The sequence continues at coordinate 5,835,828 of JAFBJR010000129.1, forward strand.
AGTGGACTGGACAGTATGAGCTGTGAGCTCCCTCACTGTACACTATTGATTTATGAAAAAAAGTGTGCGTATATCTGCTGGTGATAAGATGTGGTGCATGTGTGCACAATAATATTGCTGAACCTATACCTTACCAGCTGAAGCAACCTTGGAATTTAAGATGTTGGCACAGGCTCATGAAGTGCATGAGTCTGTGGCAGCATCTTAAATTGTTATTATTATTATTTATTATTTTTTACAGGAAATATACTGATGTGTTTAGCTCAAAAAACAGTTACCAATTACACATCTGAATCAAAAGGTTAGCATTATCTAAAATCAATTAAAACACATATCATTTTTCAATTATCAGTCATTTTTCTGATAACGTCCTTTTTTTCTGCTCAAACCAATTTTGCTGGAGAGATGAATTAGAAAATGATCTGGAGAATGAGCATGGATAAATTACCCATTATAACTTTGAATTAGAGTAGTAATTTGATGACATTTCTGGTCCCCTGCTCGCCTGATGTCAGTGCCTGAGTTTACTGAAAGTAGACTGTGAGCATGTTTAGTATGATTATCAGGGATGGAGCCCGTCTCAGCTAACAGGAATCTCTGAGAGTGATTCTCACTGCAGTTAAATCCCATGTTGTGCCCTTAACTTGCAATTGAGTTTTACCAACCAATGTTGCCAACCAATGTTGTACATACAGTATGCTGTTGTTATGGGTATACACTGTATATGTTGCTTAAAAAAAATAAGAGCATTGTTCTCATCTTGTGAAGAGTATTTTAAGTTAAAAACATCCTATACCATTGTGATTCTTAAAGCTGTCATGTAATGCTAATCAACCCATGAGGAAATATGAAGTCCAAATAGACAGCTTTTGGCTTCAACTTGCTGTTATTTTAAACCTGATTGCATAGTGTACTGGTGATAGAAAAACAACACCATCCAAGCTTATATTGGTCCTGTAAAAGTTTTGCTTTAAATCTTTCACAGAAAAAAAGGAACTCAGTTACCCTTTCCATAATCAGAACAGTGAAGAAAATTAGATTCTTGCTGCCATTGATGGAAACAGCAGCAACTCAACTTTGCAAGAGAAAAATAATCAAATTGATGTGGAAATAGAAGCAGGTAAAGCATATTTATGTAGCTCATGCATCTACAGTACTTTTCATGGCAGGAGTACTAATGCCACAACACCACTCACTCTGTTAAATGTGCATCTGTAACCACATTTTTCATGCATTTTTTTACAGCTATGACCAAACAGTAATACACCTGGAATCACTATATGGACAAAACTTATCTCTGCTGCTTGTATACTGTGTTTAACCCATATTAATCTTCCTCTTAGCAGTTAGTATACCTTCTGGATGAGTTTATTGACAAATCAAAATCGTCGTTCAAAGTTTCCATTAGCTCCTACTGAAACACAAATTCAATGTTAAATATTGCATTTAAGGAGCTGGGTAGTGTAGTATTTGAAAAACACAACTTTAACAGGAACAGTCTGTTTGGGATTCATTTCTACTTAATAAGCAGCATTGCACAGTTTCCAAAAATGTCAAACTAACTGTAAATGTCCCCATGTTCATTATGTATGTATTTGGGCATATGGGGGAAAACATCCGTATGTGTGTTTCACTGTTTGCTGCAAGGACAAATCCACATTGAGAAAGAGACGGAGAGGATGGATTTTGCAGGAGAGGTTTCATGATGGATGGTACTGCAGCTAACAGTTTGTTGGCATCAAGACAGCCTGCAACAGCAGGTCATGGTTGAGAATTGTGGTGTTGCTGAGGAGAGTGTGGCCACCACATGAGCCACGGCTCCATCTAGCTCTGTTGGATCATTCCCTCTACTCTAAATGGTAATGCCTCCCCAGGGCAAAGCAGCATGGTGCTACATATGGAGCCACGACATGCTCCCAAGCCTGTGTTTGTGTGTGTGGTCACACCAGTTGTGCCAGCATGTGTACATATTTACGTGTCTGGAATTGTCGGGTCCAGAGAGAAGCAGTGTCTTTGACAGTCACCAAGTGGTCACTTCACCCAGTCAAACTGGATCTCATGCACTGCCGATCCAATCACCCAGTCGTCATGTGCCATTGACTTAATCAGCTGGGACATGGCACCCTTTTGGCCTCTGACCCACCTATGTAACCGGACTGCATTCACTGGCACCAAAACCCTAAACATGTAAGCAAAGAAAAGAGCCCCCTAATGTTATTTTTTTAATGTACATGGTATCATACAGTATATTACCTCACTGTCACACAATGTGTTACCAGGGTTGGAGCTGTTCATCTCAATTATAAGTGAGCAAACGCATACCAAGTCCTTATTCAAACATGTCATCTGACGTGCGCTATGATCCATGTTAACGAGAAATAAATGAGACAGTTGACAACTAATATCTGAGTCAGATATTAATGGGTCATTAACATGTTCCTGTCTGTAGCATCTGCAGGGTCTACACTGCATTTACAGAAAATTAATGTTGAATCTGTCGATTTAATAAATGTTCTGTCTCATTTTGAGGATACATGACTGCAAAAGCACCTGTTTGATAAATGTGCATAACGTGTGCACTATTTTGTGGCCAAAAAATATGTGGAGTTTGGTCTGAGATTGTTTTTTTTTTTTTTTCCAGTTTTAACTAAGAGAAACATTAATACTGGAGCATGTAGTAATGGTATTTAAGACAATTGAGCAATATCAATGCTTTACCTCACTAATGTACATGGGTTAGCAGTGTAGGATTTACCTTATCCTTCACATATTTCTGGACATTTAGTGCTTTTTTCTGAAGGAAAAAATATTATAAAATAATAAGCAGCAAACAAACAACCTAGAGCTGCTGTATAGACATATTCAGTCCAGATTTAATCACAGAGAAACAAAGTTATATAATAAAATGCTGTCTCCCAGGGTTTTTTTTTTTCTTTTCCTTTTACTTGTTATATATTCTTGGCACCAACAAGAGCTTTTTCATTGATATCTTCTAAAAAATGTTTCCTTCTATTTGTGTCATTATGAAATCCTTCCATGCTTTGAAGGATTTCAAAGCTTATGAAGATATGAAAAAAAAGATGATATCTCTGTTGATATGAAAAAGCTGCCTGTCTATCTTGGTTTCCCAGCAGAACAACTCTGGACTGAAATACTATAGTCACATATTAGGAGCTTTCGATGTATTTCCTCATTTATATTGGAGCTTTCTAAGATGCTGTTGTCTCTAGTTTGAAAACTTTAGGGTTATCTTTTATTGGGTATGGGCAAAAAAAATAGATCTTCTTAAATGATGGCTATTACTAGCATTCACCCACTGATGGGTTAATATCAGCTTTGAACAATCAGCTTAAATAGTAGTTCTGAAACCAAGAAAACAACTGCAAGTTGGGGAATTAGCTTCCTGTTTATACCAACATGTGCTCAGTGGACCTGAATAGTCCTGAGACATGCATTAATAGGTGTGTTAGAATGGATGCAGATTATGTCTGATATGGACCAAAATGTTTGTTTGGACACATATCTTCTCTGTTTTTTTAAATCTTTAAAAATTCAGGAAATATGAAATGAGATTTCCAACAGAGAAATCTTGACCCACGATCCTTTGAAGCAACTACTGCATGTAATCCATTCTCTGCCACGTTGAGGTGGACATGTTAAATAAAAAATACAGCTTCAGTGGTTTAACGACTTGCCATTGTGCTGTAATATGAAGGAGTTTTCTTGGGTATGTGTGCAGCTGTTCACACCATTATCTAATTTTTATAGTGTTCTAGAAAAAATGTAGCTCTGTCTTTCCCCTCTCATGCCAACTATATGTGTGTATGGATGTGTCTATACATCTGGCCATTGCATAGATTATTATGCCACAGGGCCATCTGTAGCCTGCTTAGTACTGGCCGACTGGGAAGGACAGTGACCATCAGGTTGAACCTCTTTACATATCACTTGTTTGACCGTGGCGAGGACACCTGAGCGTCACGCTACCCTGCACTAGAAAAAAGCATGCATGAACTACCTGCGACACAAACCCACACACACACATGATGTAGCTGAGCCAGGTTTGGGCCATGTGGGGATTTTCTAAGCAGACAGGCACTCTGTTAGGTCACTGCAGGTGGACTGGGTCCTGGAAGAGCCACAAGCAGACAGGAACATAAGCAGCTAACCCTGCCCCTGTAGTGTTCTACCAGCAGGTGGTCAAACATGGTCAAAAGAGGAATTAGAAAAGAAGTAAAGAATGGTTAAAACTTCTTTGCCACATTACCCATATTCTGCCTTTTCTTTCACATTTTGTTGTTCAGTTATTTCCATTTGTCATGAGGTACAGTATATACTCTCCTTAACCTCCTACATATCTGCTATCTTAATTCAACCTTCCCATGAGTGAAGTTTGACTATTCTAGCTCTAGTGTCGCAGTGTGCTAGTGTCGCATGTGGCAGACATTTCTACTAAAACATCAATCACAGCCTCCACTTGAAATTGCTTCATGTCAGTGCTACTTTTCATCTTAGGCAGAAATAAACTCACATTATTTTCTGCTCCAAATTAAGGCTTTCGGGAAGAACGACATCTCTCTAACAACTTCTCTTTAATTCTCTCCATGTCTCTGCTCGCACCACAAAGAAGATGAGAAAATGCATGATTTCAATTTGCTTTAAGGGATGGCTCATTTACTCTGCAGTATTTGAAATACTCAAAGTATTAGCCAAGTTGGTGTGCAAGCATACATGACACACTTTTCTGTCATCTTTCTCTGATGTCTGAAATGTCTGTTTTGCTAGTCTCATGAAAATATACTTAGTCAATGATGCAAAACCAATTTTTTTGTCTTATGATGGATAAAAGGAGTGCTACGAGGCACTATAATACTACTTAGAAAGCCTGTAATAGTTTTATAGTTTTAATAATTTTATCTTTGTTTTTGTAAATATGAATGAGAGATGAGTCCATGGGGAAATTCCAACTGAGATTATTGTCTTGTAGTTTTTTCCCTTTGATTTCAAGAGCTAGGAGGTTGTTGGTATTTTCTGGGAAAAAAAATACACATTATCCACACAGATGTAGTAAAGTACCTCTTTAGGATGCAAGTGTGAGACCTGACCAATGTTTGGATATAATGGAGTAAGGGTTGGAGTGCACAGGTTCAAGGGACAGTCAGATCACTTTCAGTAAATATTACTTCAGATACTGACAAATGTCAAATGTCAAAACTTATTTTTTTTTTAAATAAGCTATTTAGGGCCAATATATGAATTGAGATGTCATGTGAGTTGTGCAAACCTAATTTAGGTGAGGTTAAGGGGATATCTGTAGGCCATGAGTTGCTAACCTAATTCCAAGGGGTTCCTTGATTTTTAAACTTGGGAGGATGTTGCTAAATGTGTTACCTAAAACATGATAACAGGATCACAAGTAGAGATTCTTAAAAAATGCAAATGGAAACCAACAGGGATGACCATTACAGAGCTCTTTTTTTTTCAAGTTCTTTTAAGGTCAAATATGAAGCAATTACTGACTTTTAATGATGAGACTGTTGTGTGCAACACTCTCACCATTGAACTTGAAAACAGTCCAAGCACTGTCCCAGCCACAATTCTGCCAGACTAAGACAGACTCCAGTTGATGCAGTAATAGGAGACTGCTCTCTCTGCATCTCTGCACTGTCAATTCCACTGTTGCTGGTGGCTGCTGAGCTGGAGGGTGGTGGCTAGAAGCACAACTGTAGTTTTCTAGCCTAGAGAGGGATAAATAAAGCACTAGACAATAAAGTCACTCTCCACGGACTTCAGCCTCTGGGCGGTGTTCCAGCTGAACTGGCCAATTGCTCAAATGGAAATTAGAAGTGAGGAGACAGACTGTGAATAGTACATTTACTCAAGTTGAATCGATGGACCAGATTCCGCAGGGCAAGGAACAACAGAAATTGGGGTGAAGGGGGCAAGCAGCGTTTGTGTGTGTGTGCACTCACACACCCCACAACCTCATAACCATTGCCATCACCTCATTTCCTATAGCTCTTTCTTTCCCGCCATCACCTTATGCTTGTGGTCTTTTCAACAAAGTCAAGACCCGCCATGAGAACGGCTACAGCTGCTTCCCAGGATGCTGTCAGTGAGCACATGGCCTTAAAGAGACATTCATTGTCCCCGTGTTTTTGCAAAACATCAGGTTTCAGTGAAGACAGAATCAAGATTGCTCTTTATGGTTCATTTTAATTTCTTTAACAGACACTGACTCCATGACTGCACATTAACAAACATTTCATCACATTAATGAGTAACCCCACCCCGATATAATCAGTTCATTGATGAACAGATGTGTCCATAACATGAGGTCACAGTGTGGAGGTGCGATGGTTTTAATCACCTTGATGTTGCAACACGTGTCCTTCCCGTATCTAAACATCACTAAAGTGTCACAATAAAGACTTCAGCCACTTCTGAGGGAGAAGGGCTTCACTGTTTACCTGAGCTCAAGCAATCATTTAGCAATCATCAAGTTTAGTTAGTTTAGCAAACTAGCACATTTGCTGTGCATTGAACCCTCCAAAACAGCTACTCCCGGTCATGGGCGTGAACATTCAACCTGAAGAAGAAGAAGCTGAATTGCTTCCGCCATTACAACTATTGTATCTGTTGAGAGCAACATGTCTCAGAAGAAAAGTTTAGTTCATTGTTGCTCTGTTGCTGGTTGTCAAAAATAACACCTGATGCTTCATAGACTCCCTTCTAATGAAGAAAAAAAGAGCAGAGTGGATATCTCATTTTTCATTGTAATATCCCTGCTAAGCTTCCTGAAATGCTGTTTGTTTGTAGCCCGTCACTTTGAAGTGAATTGTTATACAAACTTTGGGCAATACAAAGTGGGACTCAGCTCAAAACTTCATCTCAAGGAGGGAGCAGTTCCAACGATCCGTAATGGATTTCCTGGAGGCAATGTAAATATTTCCAAATGAAGTAATAATGTCTTTGTGAGCTTGACTGCTGCTTGTCGTGTATAGCAATAGCTAACGATGGCTAATTGCAACCACATCTGAAAGGCAATGTGTGTATTTGCCTTTTCTGTTTGTCTCGGCTCCATGTGACGCAGTTTACAAGCAAACCGCTGCACAAGATGTGTGGAATCGTGTTTATTTGCCATGTCTGTGAGTGTCTCTCAGCTCAGGGTCAGCACTATTTACTGACTGCAGCAGGCGGAGGTTGTGTGTATTACTTTTGAAAAGGGAACAACTTATACTAAAATTGTTTATTTTACATGATCCATATTATTTTTGTTTTGTATTTTCCACACTAGGTTAAATTAAACCACACAAGCACTCAAACTGACACTCCTGCAGGGGTCAGCACCGCGGAGCAGCCAGTTCAGAGTGCCTGTTCAGAAGCTGGCAGAGAGCAGCAGTAGCCTGGCTTAATCTGGAGTCTATGAGGTTTTTGGCAATATAGTAAACATCAGTAATCTCGATTTTTGGTACAAAAAGTGCATTCTATGTGACCTTTTAACGGGGATATAATTATAATTGTCCCGAGGACAGGGCATAGTTTTAGGCTTCTGAAAGCAGATGTCTCAGTGGGAAAGGATGCAATCATTATAATGAAGATAGTGGTGAGCCTGGAATGCCCATAATGGCTGTGTACAGCAAACTGAATGTGTGTGAGCAGTATTTTATATATATATATGAGAAGGTGAGGGTTTATTTGTCTGTTTGTTTTTGTTTTTTACATTTCTTGATGTGATGAAGATGCACCCAGAAAGACAATAGATATGCAGTGAGTGTCTGACGTACATCTCCACTAATGTATTTGTGGGCAAAAACAATGGTGCATGCGAACTCCTTAAGGGGCCCTCTGAGGTTGCAGTGATTCCATTTTTAGTGCTGTGTTTTGGAAATAAAGTGAGAAAAAAGGCAGGCATTCACTGCGTGTTAAATTCACCCGAGACAACCACAGGCACACACTTTTCAGTGTTTGCCACAGATCTTTATTTCAACAGCAGATCAGATCAGTAAAGATGACAGGCAGACACACACATCAGCCCATGAGACAGAGGAGGGAGGGTAGCAGGGGCAACAGTATGGCACTCACCCATATTTGCTGTGCATACATCACCCCCATTGTGACACAGATAACCTTCTGTCTGTTATCTTCATATGCCGCAAGAATACCTGAGTGTTTACAGCCCCTCTCATCCTCACATCACAGGAAAGTGGGGAAAAAAACTCTCCTCCGATAAATTGTTCCTATCAGAGCAAAGCATAAGTCGCAGTTACAGCTACATCAGATTTAGTAGTACCACTAGGCTCTAATGAATTTGCCCAGCCCTCCCCCGCATGTCCATTGAGCCTAGCCAGCAAATCCTTCCTATCGGCTGGGCTGCTCAGTGCAGTGCTATCGATAACGAGACCTGGGGGGCTTGCCAGTGAGTGCTGCGAATCTCTGTAATGAAGGAGTCCAGGGTAGTGTCGAGAAAACAGCTGGCATAATGAGAGGAGTGTGGTGGAAGCAGGGAGTGGTGGGGTCAGTGTGAAGGGAAGTATGGTTGGAGCTACTGTGAATATCAACTTGGAGAGTTACTAAAAGGGCTATTCAAGACGCACGTGTGTTTCAGTGTGTATAATGGACTTGCCATTTCCTGTCTGTGACCAGCTTCAGGTGATGATAACTGGCAGAAAGGCTTCACTTCATCTGTTTAAACATTCCAGACAAATTCACAATTTGTTACTGTCTCACAGAGGGCAGCAGTGGAACAGCTGTTGCTTTATCTCATTCTTCGTTGAGTCATCCCATGCAGCATCATGTTACTCCTGCCTTTTCAAGTCACCGCATATTGTTCAGACTTAATGGTGTTACTAGGGATTAGGGATGTGCAACTCTTGGATGATTTGTTCCCACTTTTAAATGGATTGGGATTGGGAATGTCAATTTATCTTAGTGACTCATTAAAACAACTGATTGACCGAGCTATTAAGAGAATTGTGAATGATGTCATGTCGATTGAACGTTGCGAGAGGTTGAACCACATTCCTTGGAATTAGACAATGAGCAGGTTTCATTGAATTCTCAACTTCTTTTTTGATTGCCTTTCTCAGTTTAATGGAGGCATTTCATTTGCAAACAGTCTGATCTGGTTGAGACTAAGCTTCTTGTGTTTCTTTTATTAGCACTAACGTTAGACATTGCAGAAGTAAATGGTGACAAAAAAAAAACAAAAAAAAAAAAACAATGTAATAGGGATATACATAATGCAAAGACACAACTTTTAACTCATTTTAGAAAGGTTTAATCACAATACAATATAAAGAAAAAAACAATAATCACATCATAGTGCACCAGGTCATGTTGTCTCTCCTTCTAAGCTGATTAAAGCCTCCATTAAAACATCATCGACCTGCTGTTTCTTGGTCATTTTGTTTAATTCCCTCTTCAGTTTTCAAACAGCAAAACTCTTATCGCAGCTCTGACACTTAAAGGTCTGACAGGTTAGCATGTTAATTCCTGTCTGTGGTCGAATCCAGAATGTCTTGGTTGAAGTGGTACCTCTAATCAGTTCAGATTCACAGTGGACTTGTAGTTAGAATTCCCTGTGTATTTGTCCAGCTATATACTTTATGTGTATCCGGCTGTTATAGCATCAGATCATTCAAAATAACCAGTTGCAAGTACAAAGGCTGTAATTAGTAACACAGTCACTACAATTATGTAGATGTGTGTGTCTCTCTTTTGCTCCCCATTTTGCAAAATATATATTTCGCTCTCTAGCTTTAATTTTTTTAGTGTTCAGAGATGAAATTATACAAAGAGATGATAAAAAGAATGCTATATGCAGATAGATATACTGCAATAAGAATGTTTGGGGAAAACATAGTAGAGTGTGTTAGCATGATCCTGTAAATTAGGATAAAATGGAAATTAATCTCGGTGCTTGTTATCCAGTTACAACATAAGCTGAATTGAAATGAACTGGTTAAAATTTCTGCTGTGTGCTGCCAACAGGCATGCATGTTCTATTTTGACAAGTGTCATCTTTGCAAATAATCCTGAGCAATCAGCCTCTAAAAATGAATTATAGCAAGTCTGACAAAATGGTCCCTGTCCAAGAGGAATGAGGTTTACCACTGCACACTGTAAAAGCAGGTATTGACTTTTCATGCTGCAGTAGTGCATGTTCAGCTTTTTGAAAACATGGGGTCAAATGAAGGTGTGATCCTGTTTGCAGTGCATGAGTAAATATTACTTTTTTCTGGTTGGTTTTTCATTTGAACGCCCCATGTGACCGTGGATGAGCAGGCTGTCAGACTGCATGGGGTGCAGTACTACTGTAATAGTAATTAATATATTGCAGTTTAACTTGCTGCCAGAGCCACTACACGGAGCTCAAGGTCATAAAATCCATGTCCCACAAGGGGAGACCACAGTCAAACTTTTGATCCCATAATGCAGCCAGGTCATTCCAGGTGCTTTAGTATTAGCAGTTCCTGGGAAAAAATCTTAAAAAGGTTAAGTTTGGTCAGGCCTTAGTGGTGAACTGAACTCTACATGATAAGTGTGGATTTTTTTCACTATCCGAGTTCAAAATTTTAGTCAATTTGTTGTGCACTTAGCACATTGGCTGTTTGGACTCATTTCAGTCATTGATTATTCTAACCTCATACAAAATTATCATCAAACCACAAATCTGTATCTTGTTTTCAACCTGCAAAGTAGATTCTTCAATCAATTAGCATGAAAACACCTTTTTTCTAAAATCTTCCTTCCCATCTTACGCCCCATCTGTTTACTTTCTTTAGCAGTTTTGCCCTTTTTGGATAAAGGGCACTGGGCCATCTTTATAAATGAGAATCTGTTTATTAATCTGAGCAACATGGACTTAGTATAAATAAACAATTGATCTTCTTTCTGTGGGCTTACACAACTAATTAATGAAATTAAAGGATTAATTGCCTTGTATGTGTCCTTTTTGATTGATTTTCAGCTTTAAATTGATGAGTGTAACGTGGTATTTAATTTCCTGCATGGTTTGAACTTAAGCGGCCATTTTATTTTGCTCTAATTTTCTCCGTCTTCTTTCTGATCCACACCAGTGAAACCAGCAAATGACTGACTCAGCATTCATTCTCATACTTATTAACTGATTAGCTCTTTTAATGATCCGTTGTCAGCTGTGAGCCACTAAAACACAGTTTTACCTGGCTACATCATGTGCATGATATCACCTACATTTGACTGATGGATCTCTGTGGTAAAAATAGTTCCATCAACCACTGTCTGCTGCCACTGCTGCTTGTTTGGAAGGAATGATATACTTCCATCCAGCAGGGACAGAGGCTGCCATGAGAGGAGAATACATGGGACAAGACTCAGTTTCTATGGAAACAAAATAAATGTAAAACAGGAGTTGTGTGTGGAAAAAGAGGGAAAGCAGAAGGAGGAGGAGTGTTCAAATCCAAACAACAACAACAATTATTTACAGAGAGGATATTGACCTTAGCTGACTTGAAGTTTGGTACCATGTATTGTGCACTACCATTCATCATCACCTTACAAAAGTAATGGTTTGTTCTATTGAATTGCAAGGTCTCAAATCCCTCTTCCTGTGATCAAGGAGCTTACATACAAAAATCATGAACATATGACAGAGCCCAGCAGAACTCTCAAGCTGTCCTTCACCACACCCCAGGCTGTATGGAAATAGAATTTCTTAACAGCACAAAACAAAACAAAAATTAACTTGGGGAAGAAGGATTCTAGTTAACAATGGCAGCAAGACTGGCTCAGTATGAATAATTAAACAGGCATTGCTGTTGATAACAATGGCGAAACTGCAGCTCATTAACACAGAGAAGGGAGGAGAAGGGTGACTGGATAAAAAAACACTGACTCTCTTTCATCATGAAGAGAGATGTTATTTTCACCTTTACTGTGTAAACAATACCTAAGAACAATTCAGCACTGACAGCCAGAAGGCTCTTAAAGCAATGTGCGAGGTGCCTTCTGCACAGAAACACGGGCATCTGTGAAAATACTCTCAATGCCCCATTGATATATATGTTATCAACAAAGCCCCAAGATTACCGCTTTCTTAGAGGCCTGATGGTGCAGCTCATTTTTAATGCTATTCAGAAATGAAGAGATTGCATTTTTTTGAGTCATTCTTTGCATTTTCTCTCAAACAATTGTTGCTTTGCGTCAGAGCTGCCCAGGATGCCCATTGTCTCCAGGCCAACATGGTGCAGCTGTGGGAGTCCATGTTATTCCCCCACACGTGTGGTCAGAGACCAAACACTATTATCAACAACACCAAACAGCAGGGGAAACAAAGGAAGCAACTATCTCTTCAGAGGAACTGGAAATACATTTGCATCTTGTGCAAACCCAGCAGGAACTCTAACTCCTAGTATAGGCCCATTGCCAGCGATTGTGTGGTAACAGCCTCCACACATCCGTCACCACAAAGGGTCATCACAGTTTTTTAACTCAGTATTCACCCATCAGCCACTAAATACAATTAAATGCAAAGGATGAAACTGGAAAATAAAAAAATAGACTTAATACCAGAGCCATTTACCTTGAGTGTCTTGTAACAAGTTTTTTTCATTAAAGTGTGCCTGTAGAGAATAGTTGGTGCCATGGCATTGGGATGTCAACACCCATTTCTTGTTAAATGTTGTGAGGTGAAGCATTTGTTTATTTAATGTTATAGTTAACAATTATTTTATCACTTTCATTATGTCTTATTGACCTCTTAAATTAAATTTTATTGTCATAATAAGTCTCAACAGGTGTGGAAACACTATATTACACATAGGTTGGCAGGGGCAGCCATTAGTGAATATTAAAGAAATATTAAGGGGCATGCTTGATTTAACAGGTTGCTGAAATAAGCAATGACTATATCCTTGAGGATGGCACTGAAAAGAACATACAGTATATTCAACCTGCCTATGGTGTGTAATTTTCTTGAATTTGCTACTCACTTGCAGCAGCTGACCCAGTCTCTCCACCACCTCTACAGCACCACTTTGCCACCGTACACTGCTGACGCATATGTCATTTTCTGCTGTGGATCACAAGTAGCCAGAATTGCCAAGATGGATGTGGTACATTTTGGGGGCAGAAGCTATGTCACCTTTGTGTCAAGCACTCTGGCCCGCATTTAAGAGTCATTTTCAGTTGGCTGTATCAGATGGGTGAATGCATGAAATGAACCCCTCACTTCCCTCTGCAAAAAAAGGCAGACTGGAGATTGGTGAATGTGGGAACCATCAAAGTTTAATATCCTTGACCAGGATCAAACGGAGCCTGATTTATGACCTGAGAGTGTGTGCCATTAACTCGAAAGATCGGAGACGAGAATCAAGGGGGCATTTTATCTGCACATCCAGCCCCCTCCTTCTACTTTTCTGATTTAGAAAGCCAACATCAGTCAGGTGGCTCTGGCAGTGTATTAAACTTTAGTACCTGCACCAGAGCTAAGCTGACATCCCTTCTCTGTCTTTGAAGAGTTTGCAATAAGTGTAGGTGGAAATTGCGCTAATTGTCACCCCTTGTAGATGCATTTATTTTGGCTATTATTTGTACAAGGAAAGTGAATCTTTACTTGTGCATCTGTACAATGGCAATGCTGCCCCCCCATGCTCATTTACATTTTCTTTTAGGTGTTTTCCCCAGATTCATTTTAATCAAATTCTGCTTCTCATGTGAACATTATTGAAAGCATTGCCTTTGCCAATTAGCCAGCTGCTCCCCAGTTAAATAATGAATATGCTAATTCTAAAGCTGGGGGATATGTTGCCTTTTGAGTTACAGCAGCAACAATTATCCAAGTCTGAGATGCTCAAACTGTGTACTGTACTCCTGTGTACTGTGAGTCATTTATATAGGGCAGGTGTCACATTCTGTAAATTTACAGGAGCCTTCACATGGATTTTGCCTTGGGCATGTGGTTGCTATAGTGTCATACTGTATATGTGATTCAATGTACATGCAACATTCATGTGGCGAACAGTGTGTGTACTATGTGCATGTTCAGAGGAGTGTTGGTTTTAGTAGAATGCTTCCCTGCATGCATATTGATTTGTTTGCCTACCTTTATCTCAGTGGGGCGCTGACTGAATGTTCATGGTAGTTCTAATTGAAAGCCATGCAGCGATGAGCCTATGTGTGCAGATAGATACACCACTATCATCCATCAGTTGGAAAGAGGAAGTAGTGTATTTACCCATGATCTCAGTGACAGATTCTTCCTTAATATTCTTGCTCCTACACTTTGGGCCACAGTACAGTGATCATTTAATACACATGTATTGTACCTTCACACATGGTGATCTGTTAGGCCGATGGTTTTTAAGTCACCATATCTCTCACTCCATCTTAATCTAATTCACTATACCAGTGTCTAAAGTATATTTGAGGAAGAGGAGGATGATGAGACAGTAAATTATCTATTTGGAATAAATGTGACTCCTGTGAAAAGTCTGTAGCTGACTTTGCTCAGTCTATTTACACCACTATACTTGAATCTTTACAATTTTGCTGTTGCTTTGAGAGCTCAATATTTTCTCTGGTGGTACTTGGTGTAAAAAGTTAAAGAACCACTGTGTTAGGCTATTATTTATAACTGTCACTGACTTACAGATGAAAAGCTCAAGAGTGCCTGTCTGTCCATGCATCCATCCATTCATCCATGATTTATGAACTCATAGATACTAATAACTGACAGGATTAGCCTGTTTCCCATTAAACTTGCAACAAAGTGTGGCCTTTTTTTTTAATTTTCAAAGATACAGGATGAGATTGAATGACCTTTACCCATACTGCCTTTCTCTTATGGCAACTGTTTAAAGCTTTGAATTAATAATGATCTCACAAACACCCAATCTCCATGAAAGGCGAATGGGAATGAAATGTATTGCATGAGCAATTTTTTGAATGTACAGCAATGATGAAGAGTGTTTTTGTATTCAGGTATATAGCATTTTAAATTGAGCTGATTCATGGTGCTCTTCAAAGTCACTGTGAGCATTTTACAGGGTTGTTGTAAATTGTCCATTAACATAATGGACCCCCCTCGTAAGTCACCGGCATAGATTGTCTCAAGGTACTTTACAGAGTAAGGTCAAGACCTTACAAAATTATACAGACAATCTGAACAGTTCCCACAATGACCAATTGCATGATGGCAGAAGATGGAAATCACATCATCCTCAGACTTTGCTGCTATTTGACTAGCTGCATTTTAATATTATATTGATTTGCAAAAATTCAGTGCACATCCAACATCCCCTGGATGTAATTCTTTGATGGCACACGCAGCTTTTTTTTTTTTCAAATTTTGATCACAAGATTTCTGTATTACGGTTTTAAACAAAATAATAATTATGTTAATAATGGAACTATGGTCACTGTCATTTTATATATTATATTAACAATAATTTGAACTCTTGCTTTTTCACTATTTAATATACTATTTATTTACTCTATTCAGATACTATTTATTTATTTTTAACTCCACCTCTAGTGTCTCCTCATTTGCAAACTGGTGAGAAAGTATGGTGTGTGATTTTTTTTCAGTTCAAATAATCTATTCTGGCCTCTATGTGTGTATTAAATGCATTACATTTTCATATAAATGTTTGTGAATGTGTGCTTGTATGTGGAGGGCTGTTTCTGTGGAGCAATTTTCATTTGTAATATTATTATTAGAATTATTATTGTACGATAAAAAGCACTTTGCATAAACTCAAAGTCACTTCACATAAAAAAAGCACGGGAATAGATAAGATAATTCCACAGGGTTCCACAGGAGTTCCACAGGGAGGGGCTAGAACGGAAAAGGTTCTGTATCCCTAGGTCTTGTGCTTGATCCTTGGTTGTGGCTGTAACAGATTGGAGTCTAAGAACTGGAGGTTGCAGAATTGTGTGTACTATATGGGTGGGGCAGTTCTGTGAGGTAGGAGCGGGCCTTTTCAACTGGATGGGGTGTGAGATGGGAAACCAGTGCAGGTTCTGTAGAGCAGGGGTGATGTTTCACCCCATTGTTGCCAATGGGGAGCACAGAGCATCTGGGGATGCCTTGGGACAGGGAAGTCACAGAGGAGGTGGTGTTGTTGATGTGGATGAAGATGAGTGTCTATAGAGGATAAGGATTCAGAGGAGAGGAGGAGGTCATTCATGATGTTGAGGAGAGCTGTTTCTGTTCTGTGTTGTGTGTGAAAATCTTTTAATTTAATTTTTCTAACAGATCATTGGTGGAGAGATAAGCTTTGAAGGTGCTAAACAATTAAAGATTAATTGATTTAATGTTTATATACAGTATTTAAGATGTTGGTGTAATTTGCACAAAAAGGGCTATTTATTTGGCTGATTTTGCCTGTTGATTTTCATACAGATACAATGTATGGCAGTTTTGAAAAACAACAAAGGTAGTGCTAGGTTTGAGTAATAATTTAGATTTGCCCTGTTGCCAGTTTGTCCTAGCAACCTTGATTTCTGTTTGGCCAGGCCAAGGTTACAGTTGGTGGCCACAATAGTCAGCAAGTGAACAGGAGAAGGGGAGAGAATGTGGGTGAACAGTGGACAGACATGATCTTGGAAAAGGAATCAGAAAAGGTGAACAGGCAATTCATTGCACAATCAAGCAAGAAAGGGAAAAGATGAAAGGCACTGACTTGGGTGAAATTCAGGTTGATGAATATAGAAATAGAAATACAAAAGTGTGCTGCAGTGGGAGGAATTAAACAACCTGAAAAGTGAATAATAGAAGTTGAGCCTTTGAAGCATCCATTTTAAGATCAAAGAGGTGAATGACAATATGGCTTGTCGGTCATGTCTTATGAAAAAAATATTCACAATATTAGCCTGAAATTAACATTTTGTTTGTAAATGTTAGATTTAAGAAGGCCGGGGAGAATGTTTAATATTATTTTCTGTACATTGCATGTTCATGTCATGCATTATATTCTAGTCATGGCTGCTCTGTGAATATAATTAAATTCAAGGGCATAAAACTGCATGATCCAGTGTGCAAATACTCCAAATCTTACCTTGTTCTTGCTGCATGGCCATTTCTAGTTCAGTGTAATTGGAATGTAGACTCCAGCCGAGTTCACATTTAAATTGTGCACAGATGAACTTATTCACTCATTTAAAACATGGATGCATTGCAGTTTACAGTATAGATAATGTAGCAGGGAATTCTAACTTTAATGCCCTGCTCCAGTATTGTCATGGGATGTTCCCTCTCAATTAGGGAGGTTGTTGACCTTAAATCTTTAAATTCCATTTGAGAAAGGCTGAAAAAAAATACACGTTTTTTTACTCCACATCCGCTCACAAATCCCCAGAGTTCTCTCTCTCTCAGGTTGTGGCAAGAGCCAGTGACCTCTCCTTTGTGACTGAATTAATCCGCAGGCCTGAGATAATGGCCATGTCACATCCACTGGGCACGATGTGGCAGGAGAATAATCAGCCCCCACCACCGTGCCATTTCTTGTCCCCACGGCAATGATAGCTTTGCTTAAAAAAAAAAAAACATGTTGCTTCGCTTGTTCTCTTGTTCTCCAGCATGCATGAAATGGGAATTAGAGGCTTTATGGGTGTAGCAGACAGGTGCATCTCAGTGGTCTGTTTCGCTGGTTCAGTGTGGTTTTTGGCACAAGAAAATAAGAATTCTTAATTATGATGGGGGGGTGAGACAGTGATTTGCAACAGTGCCTCACAGCAAGAAAGTTCCAGGTTCAATTCTGGATTTAACAATGTATGGCAGTTTTGAAAAACAACAAAGGTAGTGCTAGGTTTGAGTAATTTGTTTGTCCTGTGTGCATGTGCGGGTTTCCTCCAGGTGTGCCAGGTTTCTCCCACTATCCAAAGAAGTAAGTGTAAGTTTTTTTTTGTTTTGTTTTGTTTTTTTGTCTTTATATGTTGATGCTGTGATTAGCAAACTGCTAGGCTTTGCCCTGCCTCTTGCCCTATGTTATTGGATCTGGCTCCCTCAAAGGATAAATTACACTATGGTCTTGACAATTACTTATATGCTGGCATACGAATATTAATACTTTGATTTTAAATAATGAGTGCCCTGAATATATCTAATTTGACAGGATCATTGTATTGTTATTATTGTGGGGATGTATTGTGTATCACACTGCATCACTAGTTTTGAATTGGTTTATAAAATTTGGATATATATATATAAAGTACTTTGTATGTGAGAAATATTTTATCTCCATACAGTAAAATTCATAGAGGATGAAGTTTAAAAGTGTTGCTGTCAAGTCAAATCAAGTCAATTTTGTTTATGTAGTCCAACATCTCAAACACAATTTTCCTCAAATGGCTTTACAGTCTGTGCAGCAAGTGACACCCTCTATCCTTAGACCCTCACATCAGGTGAGCAAAAACTCCACAATAATCCTTGTACAGGGGGAACAATGGGAGAAACCTCAAGAAGAGCCACAGAGGAGGGATCCCTCTCCCAGGATGGATAGACGTGTCACATGTACAGAAACAAGTTCAGCAGATTGTAAACAAAACTAAACAAAATTTACAAAGACTAGAAAATGAGTATGGCAAAGGCCAAATACATTCCTTGGGAATGTGCACATCTTATGGCAGGTCCTTCTAACTGGCACAATTCCATATTCTTCAAATGAATCTGACTCACTAGTCAAAGACAAAAAACAGTTTTTGTCCAATTAATGTCTGACCAAGAAGTTCTTGCAACTTGGAGATTGAAGTGCAGTTATGCGCATCTTTTTCAAGAATACACCAGCATGGTAAATCTTAAAGCACTTTTGCTTAAGCTGCAGTTTGAGCATTGCAAGCCTTTGATTCTGAACTGCAGAAACAAAAAGTTTTGTTTTTGTGTAAGAGGGGAAATGCAGTGACAAGGCCTTTTTTTATGAAAAATCATCTGCTCCTAACCCCTTATTCCAGTGAGTATTGAATTCAGCAGTCACCTCCTCAGTGGACACCTCAGGTCATCATTGCAGATGAACTTGGAGGAAAGTCTCTGGGGAGCAAAGTATAGGAGAAGAGGAAACTGTGCAGCCTCAAAAACTGTGTACTAAAAGAGGACCAAATAGTAACCAGTTCTCTGTGTGAAAATACATTTTATATATAATGTGGCTTATCATAATGCTTTTTCCCTTATAAAACTTTTAGATCCAGTCTGGATATACACATAGATAGGTTTTCGCTGTACTTTTCTGCAAACCATGGGAAATATATATATTTTTTTCTCATGGGAGAAAAAGAGGATAGGTGGTGGCGTGTGCCATATAGTGAGATGTATGGGAGATACAGTATATGCAAGCAGCAGCCCAAAGATCCAGACAAAATGTTAGGAGTTTTGTTGCAGATTGTTGTGGTTTTATGGTGACATATTGGTGTAGTTGTATGTAGAGGATGCTGCAAAGCTATGAGAAAAAACAAAAAAAAACAAAAAAAAAACATGATCTTCTAGTAGCCATAACCAAGAAGCTTTTTGTACCTGAACCTGACTTTAGAAATGATTATCAGTTTAATTCAGACTCTGTTGCAGACTCATAGTCCAATACAAAGATATATAGGAAAACAGCACAAAACATTCAAAATAATATACAGCATCTAAAAGAGTATATATTCTCCCTTTAGGGATTGCCACTGTAGATAATCTGCCTCCATGCTGTCCTCTCCATTGTGTCTTCTTCTGTTACACCATGTCCTCATGTTCTTCTTCACAAGATCTATAAACCTTCTCTGTAGGCTTCCTCTTTTCTTATTGCCTGGCAGCTCTTCAACATAGTTTGTCCAGTATAAGCACTGTCAAAAATTATATCTTTTAAAACAGCATCAAGGGTTTTGAATCACCCTGAGACAAAGAGCTCACTGGCACCATACCTTCTTAGCCTATTTATATTCCCAGAGCAGGATTACTGTATATTCACCTGTAGTCTCTGTATGCTGGAAATCCTCACCCTCATTCTGTCAAAAAATGCCAGAAGTAGTGAAAACACAAAATCATTAACATAAATTTAGTTTTGAAAAGTGAGCTCACATTTTTCTGTGGTTTGTAGAAAGGTACACTGGCAAAACCTGTCAACTGTGTTGTGTAGATCACACACAAAGCTGTGTGTGTCCAATCATGTCCAATGTGGATATGAAAACACTGCACAAATGCATGTATTAGTTTCAGTAATGAGCTAAATAGTGCGTTTCCAGTCTGACAGCCAGCAGTCCACTAACATCTGCTCTGCCACCCTCTGCAACGGCTGTATTATTTTCCACCCCAGCTTCTCCCTTCTGCACCACATACTATGCTTCATGCAATGACAAGCAAACATGCCTTAACCAGATTCATAATTATTGTTATTTGTTTACTTTGGGGAGGTTTTAAATGGAATTAGTCCCACATAAGCAGCTGGTAGAGGAGAATGGCTGCGTAAAGAAACTCATTATTTCTATTTTTGTTTGCCCCTGCTTCTATCTTGGGAGTCAGGAGAAGAAAGGAAAGGTGCAGAATGGTGGGAGAGCAGCATCAACAACTGCAAACCTCTTCCTCACTTCCTGTTTTAGTAAATCGGGCGGGCAAAACGCCCCTGCATCTTCACTAGACGACTATTTCTGCTGACAGTAGTCCAACATAATTTGAGGCTGCTATGCTGAGTCATGACATGCATGTACTTTTGCAATTGTTCATTTATCTCCAAAGATGGAGAAATTAAACACAGTAACATTCAGGATTTGATACAATTATTTATTTATTTATTTTTATTTATTTTATTTTTTTTGTATGTGGAAACAATGATTATTCATGTAGGTGAGTTCACACACCGCACTGCACTCATCTATCTATTCCTTACAGTTGTTGAACCGACACCCACCCACAACTTACGAGGCTTCCCTCAGCAGCAGGAGCGGAAATCAGATACTGCCTCAAAGGCGTTTAGGTTTTATTACTGAATCACTCTTCACTGAACTCAATCGAGTCAACTCCTCTCGTAGTAGCACAAATATACCATCACTCATGGCTTTGCCCAGCTGCAGCCTGCTTATTGAGGGTCAGTACAATAATCAGCTGAGCTCAGCTTCACCGTTCTCCACACAGTGTATGGTGTTACGTTTGATGGCATTGCTGGATATTTGAATTTTTGGATCATTGTAAGAAAAAAACCTTTGGCTTTTTAAACCAAGAAAAAGCACCCATCATTCGAGAGCATTGCTTACAATGTGAGGGAGGAGAATAAAAGACCCATCACTGCACTGAAATATGTAGCAGCTCTGAGGTGCTGCTTGGAACAGGGTGCACCCACAAATGTCATAAATGATATTCCTGTCCAAGATGCTAGAATAATAGTACAGTCGTATGCAGCCTTTGATGCCATGTATGCCCATGACATTATCCTATGATTTGGGAATGTCCTTTTCCGGTCAACCTTCGGGGCACAGTTTACAACTTCTCTGTGCTGCATTTCAATGTGACTCTAAAGTGGCAGGAGTAGCCTCTCATTAATATATATGTAATTAGCTTTTTTTATATTCCTAAAAATGCCCCAGTTATTTTAATTGACTTTATTACCCTAATCATTTGACGAGAACCTTTTCGTCACGATGGATGACCTTATTAATACGTGAAAGAAACTGCCACAGTTCTTGAAACAAAGCAGCTCAAGTGACTCATTAAAACTGTCAGTGTTGCTCTACTTACATTGCTTTCATTGCTGTTTATTTGAAAGCTTATTCCTGATCAATACAGCCTTGGCATTTTGGACTGATACAATAGATGAGGTGATGACGGACACAGTGGTTTAATTGCCTGAGCCATTATATTAAAGCTGTAGTTTGCAACATTTAAATATGAACAAATGTCTCTTACAATCAGCTCCATATGACCCTCTTTCTGTTTCTCACTATAGCAGGTTTTTCATTTGTTTGTTTGTTTGTTTTGCACACAGAATGACACATCTTATAGCATGGCAGAGCAGGCAAGGTGGAAGAAAACTAAAGTACAGTAGCATTGTGGTTGAAAACAAGGAGATGTTTAAAAAGTGGAGTGTACAGCTAAAAATAAACCTGGATATTCAATAGAACTTCACAGTAATAGTTTGCATTATAATGAACATGATCCTGTTATTGAAAATACATATTCCGCCAACAGCACTCCCCTAAACAAATGCCTTACTTCACACAGCAGCAGTATGGCTGTAAAAACTACCAAAAGTATAAAAAGTGGGTTCCTCAAATAAAAATAAATCTGGAACATTCAGTAGGACATTGCTATCATAATTTAAACACTCTCACAAATGTGATTGTCCAGTATTGAAGTTCTGCACCAGAACTTCAACTATTCAAGCTCTTATATATGCAGTATATATATACACACACAGTATACACAATATACACATACTGTATATTGTATATTGTATATACAGTATATTGTATATATACTCTATATAAAGTGTGAAACAATTCAAATTGTTCATTCATTGACATTTTGCAATTCATGACACCCCCCAATATTGGCATTTGCAGAAAAAGGCTGCAACTAGAGGGCAGAAAGAGATGGAAAGGATAAATAGGCAGAGATCAGGAAAGGAGCGATGATAAGATAAAAATAACATTGGACACAGGATTGAGAAATATAAAGAGGGCACAAGAGAATAGAAAAATGCCATTGAAATCATCCAAGCTTGTGTATAATGTTATTGGATCATGCTTCTATTCAGAAAATGGGAATAGGGATACCAGCATTATCTTGGTTCTATGTTTGCCGTCCCATTTTTATGTTCCATAAATATGAATATAATATCTGAGAAAATGGGATTTTCTCTTTTAAAGTGTGATGCTCCAGTTTCCAGATAGAAATCATCTTTGTGAGGGAGGACAAAGAAAAGCCATGGGTTATGAAACAACAATACGCAAAACGTACGGTAGCTTGTGTTTGTCTTAGTTGCGCTGTTGTCCTGTATGGATATTTGTGAGGTTGCTATTTTCCATGTTACTCTCTAGGTGAATTTGCCTGAATACCTGGATAATGTGCACTAAAAGAAATTATTTCGTGAAATGCTTCCTGCAGATTTGATATATAGAAGCTCTAACTGCAAGGAGCAATTGAAAGACTGAATTGACACCGGTGCCCATTAACCCCCCCCCCCACATTTCTATCAAGGCTGATGATTGCATTGCCATTTTGAGCTCTGCTTTTTCCCTTCTGGCAACTCAGCTGCCCTCTGACACAGCCTCAATTGTCTGACTGGCTTTTAACAGGTTTAGCGTTTTATTTGTGAACAAAATGGTCCTTTGAGAATATTACTGTCATTGTCTTGCAGTTCTTCAGATTGACATTATACCATACCTTCTGATGTTCACCTATTTTTTCTTGGTAAAAATACTACTTCATACTGCACCTACAAAAATACTTGAAAACTTGTTTTGAATCTGTATTTCAACAAACACACAGAATCATTTTTTAAAAAAGAAACATTTTAATTTGGGATTTGTAGCAGTTGCCTTGGTTAACAAAAATTTTTATCTCCAAAAATCCTGAAGTCCTCCAAGCTCCAGTACACGTCAATTAAGAGGCCATGCTTGCTTTTGAAACTGTTTTTATACCGGGGTTTGTGGCTTAAAAAGGAAGGGAATTCCACAAAGATCAGTGATCTTTAATCCACTGGAACAGCCAAACTAAATCAGAAACTATGAATTACATGTTAAGTTTCAAAGATCACATTTATTATATGTTGGTATGGAATAAAATGCAGTATATCCAAGACTGGCTATGGTCATTTGAAAACCCATTTTGCAGACTTGCTTAATTGGTCTACACTATGTAATTCCCTTAGTAATTGGAAGCAGCACAAAAGATTCAGGGGCTCATGTGAAATTAATTTTGATGTCCTGAAACAAATGACTTTTATTAAGGACTAAGCGTATAAGTTATTCAAAAAATGTGAAGAAAAGTCATATTCACTCACATTTTAAACACATTTGTGTGGATATGTATTAACCTCTGGTCAAATGCATTAAGATTTTATGAATGTGATGAACCGCAGATGCCAGATAGTTTGCCAGATAGTTTGCACTTACATGAAGTGCAGTTGTGTCTCAGATATTTGCAGGCACTATGCATTTGTTTTTTGTTAAAAAGGAACATATGGTAACTGTGGTAACTCATTTTTTGACAAAAGGAAAAGAAACAGTATGGGAAAGTTATGCCATCTGGTAAATATGATCAGTTGTACTACTAATGAGCAAAAAAGGTTTCACATCTGTATACAGCTAACATCTGTGCAGATGCATTTTGCTGCATGCGTATGTGGCTTGCTGTTTTCACCATGGTTTGGGTGGATATGCTGCACATAGAGAGGCGTCCGTAATGGCCACCAAAGCCTGGGGCATAAGAGGCTTAAGGAAGGAAAGAGACATAAATCACAAAGAAGTTGGATAGCGTAAAGCTGAGAAACAGAGAAGGTGTTTGAAAAAGAGAAGGGGAAGATAATAGCTCGCTGTGGGCTGTAGCTGTGAGCGCATATATGTGGCCTGTTACTGTCTGTCAGCATGATTAGATGTGGTTAGTTGACATGAACTAGGCTCTTTCCTCTTCTCTACTGAACAATCTTGAAAGCAGACTCATTCCGTAACCAGGTGGAAACATAGGAGGGAAAATTGCAAACTTTGGCAGTTAAACAGCTAAACTAAGTTAGGGGATTCCAAAGGCAAAGTCGACAGCAAGTGCAGTATATTGGAAAAGCTACATCAAAAATCCTAATGCAGTAAAAAAGTTCTTCTATTCACAGTTTCCTACTGGCACCACAGGAAGTGAATTTGAAAAGATACTATATGTTGCTATGAAACCAAATGTACTAACTTATTTTTTCCTGTTTAACATTGCTTTCCCTCATACTCTTGCAATTATTGTTAGATGCACCTTTCATTTTATCTTTCTGCTAAGAAAACAATATACTACATTTCACCACATTCTGTGTTCTATATGTTTAAGCCTGTGGGTCAATGTTCTTACTCTAAAGGGCCATTGATTGTTTGTAATAATAATATCATGACACTGTTTGCCAGCCTACTGCAAAGCAGCAGAAGTCAGTAAATGACCCCATGCATAGTTGGAACATGTATTTTCTGAAGAATCTCTGAATTTCATAGAGCTACAGAGAAATAATGTACATTTATCTATTAGTAAACATCTATATCATGCCCATAAATTACCTAATATAGTGTTGTAATGCATAGAATTTTGCAAGCTGTAAGAATAGAGACATGATCAACAGCTAATTTGGAGTTAGGTTTGATGGCATCTTCAAGAAATTATATTATAACAGTACAAAAAAAGTTAACATTGTATATGCTTTGTCACTCTGATGTTGCTCATTATACAGTGTTATGATAATTAATTTAAATGAAAGGCAAAACTTGTATACCATGTGAATATCAGCTGACTGGCCACTTTCCACTTGTCTGTCAGTCAGTGACTGTCAATCAATGTCTCCATGCTGCTGAATGCAGTGGTACATTTAGATCACCTGTACATTCATTCACTCTGACTGTTGCTTCATGTCCAGATGTTGCTGAGTCATGTCAGCAGGCCAAGCTTGCTCAGCATCTCCTCATCGATGACACGAATGACCTCAATTTGAGGAATATAATGATTTGGCTTCGATACATACACTTCAGATCCAAAAAAATAATGTGAGATGATGTCAGTGAATTTTACACTTTGTTCTCTTTTTTTTCTTTTTCTGTTGCCAAACTGGACAGTCAGGGATATTTAAGACAAGACTGAACAGTGATTAGTGCAGATTTTCCTGGGCAGAGTGCTGACTTCAAATTGAATCAACCTTAATAGAGTTTATGGGCCATTTCATAGCAGTGGAAACTAGCTGTAAACACAACACTGAGATGTTATCTACTACAAAATGACTTGAATGCTTTAGGAATGAGCTGACATACAGCAACATTTAGCACTCACATGGAGCAATGTCTCTGACGACCTTGCTTTACTTTTAGTTTTAGTTACAGGTTTATTGCAAACATAAAATAAAACAAAAACACTACAAGCTGAAGAAAAAACAATTCAAAAAGATAGATATAAATATAAGTTAAAAAAGGGACATGGAAGTCTCCATGAGCCACGTATTTTGAAAAGGAGCAAGATGAAGTAAACATTGTGTCCTATCCCCTAATTCAGTTGCATATTCCTCTTTATATAATCAGATTATATACATGCTTAATTATATACAACTCTGCAGTACTGCATCAAACAAACCAACAAACAGATACAAAAAAAAACTATTAAAGTACACTCTGTAAAAATCTTGTAAAGCACTTGTACAGAGTTATTTTTGGACATTTTTCTAGTCGTCCAAAAATGGTGCATCTTTAGATTTATTGAACCCCTTGAATTGTAAAGATAAAACAGGATTTTTTTTTTTGGTTTATCACATGCTTTGCTTTGCTTTAGACAATACAGAAATTCTTGTAGATTCATTTGTTTTGAATATGACTAATGCGTGATTTCCAGGAAATGTTATCTTTTGTCACACCCAAGAATTTAATTTCATGCACTATTTCTATGTTGACACCATTTGTATGCAAATTTATTTTTTTTCGTCTTACCATGACCAAATTGTTCAGATTTAGCGATAATTTATTTACAATATGTCAAACCACTTTACAAAACATGGTGCAAAGATATGTGTATCATCCTAAAACATTACAAATTTAAAAAAAATTCTGACCTTTTGCATATATTATTGGTATACATAATAAATAAATGTGGTACTAACACTGATCCTTGTGGTACACCACAAACAATTTGAATTGCATCTAACCCAGGTAAAGACTACCTCCCATCCTGTATCTTGCTAATTTATTTATCTAGAAATATTTCATGGTTAATAATCAAATTTTTTTTTTTTTTAAGATCAATAAATATCCCAATTTCTTATTATCCATGGAAGTAAAAATGCCTTAAAGGAAGTAAAAATGTCTTAAAAATACCTAGAAGCTCCTAATCTACTAAATGATAAGTTTGTTTCTGCCTTAATTGTTAAAAAGTGACTGGGTTAGTGTTTAGTTTGGCCTTCAACTTATACATTTTCTTTCCTCATCTGAATAATTATATTAATAATAATAATGATAATAATCTGAAGATGGAAGCTATTTTCTTTTCAAAGTACTTTTAAACTGCTTTCAGACAAGCACTTGAAGATGAGGCACTGAAGACTGAGGGGAGTGAATGGGTGTCTTGGTTCCTGCATGCTTGAGCTAGACTCCACTCACCTGATTTTTCCAGAGACCCTCTGACGATCTACCAATGTATTTGTCAAATATGAACGGCAAACTCAGAGTTATTTCTTTACACAAATTACCACACATTATGCAGGGATTATATGTGAAATTGACTTGGTGGTAGCCAATGTTGACCATGAGTGGCAACTGCAGGTTAATGGTAAATTCTAAAAAGTAATCTAGTGAAGAGTAATTGAGCCACAGAACTTCCTTTGGCTAAAGGTATCAAACATAAATTGTGCATATCGTCACACAGCCTTGTCTTGTCTTGTCTGCTTATTACAATTAATGACAATTAAACCTTGAATGTACAGTTTGATAGCTTTATATTAAGAAACTCTCAGTTTTGCTTTTATTTTTTTTTGCTGAAAAGTTACATGAACTCACTTTAAGCAGCAAGTTGTGTGTTGGTACATGAACTCGGGTTTAATTAACAATAATTGTAATCATTTCAGAGATATCTATCCATCCATCTATTCATCCATCCATCTTTGCTACTTATCTTTTGAGTGTCATGGGTTAACATGCAAACTCCAGAAAGGATACTTTTAACCTTGTGGTGAGGTAGCAGTGCCAACCACTCTGCCAACACCATGCCAATTTGGGGGATGTGACAATCCAAAATATGAACCATTATTTTTTAGTATGGATTCCAGAAATCATTCATATTTGATTGGAGATGTTTTAGACTACTTGACATGGCAATAGCAATGGATGTTGCATTTGTTGTCATATTTTACACTTCAACACTTTTCAGAGGAGCTGAAATTTGCTGCCAGACTCAGACTTTATTGATATAACAGATATAATTAGCTTGTCTCTCTGTTACCACCAGAAGAGTCAGTGTTGAATCAGTATATTCTCTCAAGTCATATTTCAAATGCATTCGGCATTCTGATTCAACTGTCATTGTTCACTCACTGTGGGGATTGTTGTGTATTTTAACTTGAAGCCACCAACTGAACAGTTAGGTTGAATTTTTCTAGGTTGAACTTAATTGTATGATTCAAGCCAATGACTCTAGCATTGGGGGAAAAACAGCAAATTTTTCTCTTTTTTCCTGCCGGGTTTTCTGAGCTACTTATTACGCAATCAATCACATAAAGCATGAGCGAGCCAAGGATCAATGAATAATTGAAAGCTGCTAAACTACTTGAAGCACTGACTGGAATCAGCCTTAAGTCAGAGGCAGGGGGTGTGGAAGGGCATTGGGTTAAATAGACATGATTAATTAACACAAGAACAGGAAATGCATCTTGTTAAATGATGAATGTGGGTCTGTGGTATGTGTTTGTGCTTAAACAGTAGCTATGTTACAATTGTAAACCAATTATTGTTAGGATTATTAGGAACTAGGGGTACGGTTCTTGCATTTGGTGCAAGAAGTCATGGTTGAGCTTTGGCTCAGAGGGTCACATTATAAATATTTTAATCTAATAAAAGGCTTCAAAACCCTTCAGCATGAATGTAAGACCAAGCTGTGCTCATAATACCCTCTGCTGGACAGCGCAGAAATTACTTCATACACTCAGATGTGCTTTGAGGCTGTATATTTCACCTTGACAGGATTTTTACTGTTGGAGAATTGAACTTTAAACTTTCCCCCAAGTTCGAACCGAACTGATATCTGAATTTTGGACAAAAGTGACAACCATAACATCTCGTGGTGAGACTGCAGCTTGTAACCTTGTGGTGAAGTACTTTGGCTTTAGCATACCAGAAATGGGATTAAGGTGATTATACACTTGTACAAACATACTTATAGATAGTATATTCGTTTTTTGCTAATAAACCCTCTTAAATGTTTCTCACTAGACCTCTAAGTAACCACAGCACACTGATCATCACAATAATTCATTCATTGCCTGCCACTTTGTCCTCCGCATGTCTGTCATTCAGTATGTGTGTGTGTTTAGCCTCAACTGCTGACTGTGTTATAACAGTTACACTGCATAAATTATTGAGTACACTGATAAAGCCGCTTCTCTGCTTCATCATGTAGCCTCCTCAGGTTAGCGCCATTGACTGTGCCCCTCTACTGCCATCTATAGACATCCCCTGTGCATGACAGATGGTGCCCATGTGATAACTGTCATGGAGCTGCTCTACTACCGGCTGCAGTCATCTTTCCCCCAAGCAGCAGCAGATAATCACTTCATCATATTCTCAATTATTGACAGGCGCCATGAGCTTTACTGCTACATTTGCAGTGTTGTAGGGAGAATTAACCTCCATTAGAGCATTTTGCAGCATGTATGTCTAGCTGCGTGTGTTTGGAGGTTGATGCTAACTAGTCTTGCAGCTCTAAGGGCTCAGATGCGACAAATACCTCACTTTACAAGGAGACTGCCATTGAGTCACTGAAGTTCTAACCTCAATATGACCTTCTCCTTGCTGGGTTGCCAATCATATCATACCTCATCACATTAGACATCTAGATACATTCCCTGCTCTACCTGGCTGTTGTGCCAGTTCAACTGTTCTTTTTGCTTGTTTCCAACTTTTTCCTCCTGAATTTTTCCTGCTTTCTCCTGTTTGACAAATCCATGACAGCTGAAATCCAGCCACAGTCTTATTCAGTGATTTGCCTTTCATATCAGCCTTAGTAGCCACCTAGTGTGTGGCATTAACAATGCCACTTGCAATAGACCAATGCAGACAAATGGTATTCTGACCATTGCTTGACTCTGCATATTCTTTTTCACTACCACCGCATGCATTTTTTTTTCTTTTTTGTGTCATTGTCAGGGACACAGTCTTTTTTGTTGTTGTTGTTTTCATGCATTACTGTCTGAGTTGCTTTCACATTGCACAGCAATCTTTTGGCAACATGGGAAAATTCCACTGCCACTGAAGTATGTACTGATCCCCACTGTTCGTCAGGTCTATTGTCTATAAGACACCAATCCGGAGGAAATTGCAGCATTGTTGTGACAAATGGTAGCTTTAACAACAACCACATACATTTGGTTTGAATAAATATATAAAAAATTAGGACGACATGTCTTATTAATATCATTGCTTTCCATTTCTGCTCCAAGAATCAGCTAACAGGGTGGTATTGAGATTAGCACTGTGGCCTTATAACAAGAAGGTTCTCATTTTAATCCCTGTTTTTTGTTTGTGTGTGCACTCAATAAATTTAATGGTTGACTTTAATTAAATTAATTTTGTCTACAGGTTTCACATAACATATTTTGATTCTTGGTCAGAATAGCTGGGGGTGAAAAAAAATTGCTTGCTAATAGACTAATAGAGAAATTGGTTATTGATATATTTGCATGTAAGCTGCTCCCTGCCTGATGAATAAATACAGTAATGTGATATGAAAAAAAAAATAGTCCACAGTCAATATGAAAAGCTGGCATAAAAAGGGAAATGAACCATTGCTAAGCAGATTGTTTTTTTATTGTTGAAAAGCAATTTTGCATTATTATGTCTCTCCAGTCAGCAAATGATGAAAATCTTTTGTGTTCCAGTTCTATTGCAGGAAGTAATCAATTTGTCCTCCTTTTTTTTCCTGTTTTCTCTCTGTCTTTTTTCCTCTCTCTTGTTTGATTTTCTTCTGCAGCCACCCTGCAGGTGTCCATATCCTTGAACAAAGTGGAGTTAAGTGTTGGAGAGTCCAAATTCTTTATCTGCACAGGTAAGAGTTCTATGACAATATTTTTTACCCATATTGTGTGTTAGACTGTATGTGTACATTTGATAAGAGGTCAGGAAAAACAGCAGGGAGCCTCACACTGGCGCCGGGGAAGTGTGTTTTGCATGTTAGTGAACGCAGCACAATCAGTGCTGTCCATATGGTGAGTGACTGTCTGACCCAGTCATGACTGAATCCACATGGGGGCCGGCCCTGTCCCTCTCATGCCTCCCCCTCCTTATTGTCCACTCTGAGTAGCACATAAACAGGGAGAATGTGATGCCAGTGCCAGTGGCGCAGTGGGGTGGCAACGCACTCTGGCAGGAGTGTTCCACCTCCTGCCGGCTGCCTCTTTTCCCCTGCCAACCTACTCAGCGTGGCACTAACAGCCCAGGGAGTAGAGACACACTGGGAGTAGCTTAGGGGTAGCACTGTGTTCTGAACATGTACTGACTAAAGAGGACAGAATGGAGAAAAAAAAACGGGGAATCAATCAAACTGGCAGAAAGTGAAAGGTAAAGGTAGTGACTCAGAACTGAGAAAAAAATGAATACGAAATTTGAGGCACAAACAAGTTTGTGTCATTCATTGTTTCTTAATACACCACTGGTAGTCAAACGATTTTTATTTATGTATTTGTTTGTTTATTTAAACTAGTGTCACATGCAGCTCTGCCTACTGGGGTGGGCCAGAGAAGCAGGGCAGAACAGTCAGAGGCAAAAGCAGACATCTAATGAAGCCTGAGTGAAACGTGTGACCAATTAGAGCATTTTTTGCCATCACATTGATTTGTCCCATGCTATGAATCATGTCCATGTAAATGTGAATATAAAGAGAAGGAAACAGTGGAGGGCACTTGGCACTGATTCATGTGCCTTAGAAAGGGAAAGGCAATGCACAGAAGTGAGTGTTTTGTTCCTGATAGGAAGAAATAAGGGTTTATAAAGGTTGGCAGCAGAAAGTCTATTTTATTATGTCTCATCTTTATTTGACCACTTTTTTTGAAAACGGGGGTCAAAATGAAATCAAACCCTAGCTTGTATTATGTCTGGGTTTAAAAGCGACGCAATGTAGGTTTTGCTGTCCGGAGTTGAAAAGCGGTACTGTCTGTCCCAACTGTCGTTAAAAAAACACCGTGGTAGTGTGTGCATTTGTTGACAAACCAACAATACTGGACAACTTTAGCCATGTCTTCAACAGGTATGTTAGCCATAACTAGCAGCTAGGGGGAAAAACTGCTCCACTATGTGAATAACATTGAATTCCAAACATGAACAGGGAACGACATGACTTCACTAACACCACCTGACACACAGGAAGCTCCAGTGTACTATGTTTTGTTTGTAAGTGAACAATGTCTACTTACTAGTTCAACAGTAACAGAGCCAGGTCACTATCACTCTGACATCCCTCGGCGTCTCTCAGCTGACACTGGCGAGTGAAAGCAGAGTGAAACCAATATTCACTCTTGTCCACCATCTTGTCCTATCACTCTCCCACTTTTTCTTTGACTCCTCTGACAAAATCTTCACACTCCTTGGTATCTGTGCTGTCTATTCCACGTCCAATGAAAGAACAACTTCCGCATAATCTCTCCCCAAATTTACAGCAGCTCCACTCCCTCAGAGCACTGTGACATACGCAGTAAGCAGTTGAAGCAGGAGAAGTTGGTTTCACATCGGTTCATGGAGTGACCCGAGTCAAAGTTAATAGTGCCAGTACGGGTGATGGAGAACCTCTCAGGCTCTGATGATGGTGCAATTCAAACTGTTATAAGTAGATAATAAGTTCAAAACATATTTGGAGACATTATTTGTAGGTTGAAATACTACATGGTGCTGCTTTAAATCTGTCTCTATTCCAAAATATTTTAATATTTAATATTTGAACAGCTTTTCAAAAATAAAGTGCAATTGATGACGCACTTTTATATAAAGACATGTTTTGGCCTGATATTAATTTATCCATAAGTTTGGTTATGTCTCTTTTATTAAGTTTCATTGCCCTTAATAGATGATACTTCATATACTTAAAGAACGAAACTAGTGGACATAGTGTGGCTGCATTTTTTTTTTGTTTCACTCCAGACTAAATGTCTCATGAAAATGAAAAATACATTCATATTTTACATTACATATTGTCTGAATATTCTGTGATCATTTTCAAAATACCTTCATTTAACCTTTCTATGAATGAAAGATGTTCCATCCTTACATCTGTTTCTGCTCTGACAATTAGATTATTATATTTCGCTCTTCACAGTAATTTAACTGCCTCTTTCATGCTTTCACTGCAAATCACCTGACAAAATATGTTTTGCAGTGAAGACTTGAACAGAGTAAAGGAAAGCAGAGTAAAGAACACACACATACACGCACACAAAGGTATATGTTAGCTGCAGCGTAGGAGGGAGGGGCAGCGAGGAGATAATAACAGCATATGTGTTTGTTTCACCAACTGAAGCGAGTTGTTTGTTTTTTTTTTGTTGTTTTTTTTTTAATTCTACCATAGTTACAGGGGAAAAAAAGTAATCTTTACTCTTTACAGTTTCACATACAGTATAATCAACTTCCAAAATACACACTTTCCTAATAGCTCCTGGGCAGATATTGGGCCATCTTTCTCCTCTAAACTTTGGCCTCACTGCCAGTCCAGACTTTGACGTGTCTGAAAACCACACTAGTCCATTACTGCTCATCACTCACTCTCTATTAGGGTTAATAACTTCTGCAAACCAACGATCTGTGAAGTGGCTTGGAGTAAACAGCTGAGTAATATGCAATTGTTGCAACAGAGACATTGTTGAATCTAATAAAATCATATTCTTTTATGGGTGAGTAAAATGAGAGATAACATTATTTAGAATATAATGAGTAAAGTGAATGCTATGATTAAAAAGAGGCATAAACAGTCATTGGTGACCAATTTTAATGAGCCACCAGCAGGGCTTTGAACCTAATTTTTTTTCCAATTGTTCGTTCCGAACAGATACAGTATTTTACTGTTTCCGGTTTTAGGTTCCACCCTAAAATTGACATTTCCTAACCAGTTAGACTTTTGTCCCCTGTATTAGCAACGTATCTGGTGCACAAAGGCCTTTCTTGTTAAAACAAGCTGTTTACATTTGCTTTAATTTTTGTCACAAACATAAAATAATCATGTCTAAAACATTTTTTTTTTTTTTTTTTAAGATTGGTAGACTACAATGTTTACCTCTTATGGTTAATCAAGACTGGGAGAACGCCGCAGGTCAACAGGTCATTGTAAACAGAAAAAAATCAAGAATGAAAAAATTGCCAGTATTAACCGGTTACCATTATTCTAAATAGGTGTTTCTGTTCCGGAATATTAAAAAATATACAATTTCTGGTTTTGTTTTTTTTCCTAGGAAAATACCAAAAGTTTCTGGTTTTCGTCCAAACCGGCTGGCAAGGCAGAGCTCAGGGGCGATCAGAAACTAGAAAAAAATATGAAACGACAAACTTAGTAAAAATTCAGAATAACAGTAAAAACACTAATCAGGAGTATGATGCAATGTGGTGCAGGTTACCAGTCGAACTGACAAGACATGCTGACACCAGAGAACAGAAAACCAGAATATAAGTAGGTGGAAGTTAATGAGGGAATCAGGAACAGCTGTGGTGATTGGAGTCTCTGCCCTGCCTGACAGCCAGCCTCCTAAAACACAAAGCAGAAACAGCTTCCACAGGAAATAACAATGTAAGACATAAATGAAACAGGAAATAATGAAACATGGCAGAGAGACAACCCAGACCACACCCAGAATATGACAAATACGCTGTTCA
This sequence comes from Brachirus orientalis, assembly GCA_016785285.1. NCBI lineage: Eukaryota > Metazoa > Chordata > Actinopteri > Pleuronectiformes > Soleidae > Brachirus > Brachirus orientalis. The sequence continues at coordinate 5,870,556 of JAFBJR010000129.1, forward strand.
CATCTTTTACATACAGTACATGCAAGACACACATTTGTTTCCCTCCTGGTCCTTGTGAACTTCAAGTGAAAGATGAAGGGAAGTTAATCAGAAACTTGAAGATGTCCAGATACTGCAGGTCAGATATAAAGGCTCTCTTCAGGCTTTCCAAACTCATAAAAAGCACGCTGGGGCATTAAAGGATCTGATTTATCGATGCTGTCAAGTTTTGCTGTGTACCAGTCGATCTTTGTGGATTTAAAGTGTGCAGTGAACTCTGACTCTGATAGATCCAGCTCTGGTCCCGTTCATATTTGCCACATCTTAGGCTGCCAACATGGCACTTCATAGGCACCAAGTTACGTGACGTCTGGAGCGCTATACCGAAGCCGGTTTTGTGTATTTTGTTCTTTGCCCTTTTAAAAAGTGTTCTTTTAATTGGTTCTGTCGTATAAGTTTGCCACAGTGAGCTTTTTTGACAGGTCTCCGTTAAAAAAAAAAGAGATTTTTATCTCAAGGTACCTCCAAGTCAAATGTTAAAGGAATTAAATCAGTGCTCACCATTCTAGAGAATGATGTGTCTGACTAGAATATCGAGCTTGCATCAGCACCCTTTCACCAATAAGAAATGCATAATTTCACTATCTGTGGGTCGCCACTGTTGTTCCCACACACTAGTTGGCTACTGTTGTATATTTGCTCCTGATCTCTCTTTTTCTCTCTCCCTTCCTTTATCTCCTCCAACTCTCCTCTGTCATTTTTTCCATTTTTCCTTTCACCCCAACCGGTCAAGGCAGATGACCTCACATCTTTGTGTCTGGTTCTGTCAGAGATTTCTTCCTGTGAAAAGGGAGTTTTTTTCTCTCCACTGATGCCTAGTGTTTGCTCATTGTGTGAACTGTTGGGTTTCTTTTCTCTCTGTAATATTGTAAAGGTTTTGGCCTTACTATGTACAATGCCTTGAGATAATGTATGTCGTTTGGCAGTATACAATTGAATTGAATTGAATTGAATTGAATTGAATTGAACTGAATTGAATTGAATTGAATTGAATTGAATTGAATTGAATTGAATTGAATAGTGCCAGCCCCCTTGTAAAACCTTTTTTTTAGTGACAGCCTTTGCACTGTATGGAAGCTAGAGAAGCATAATCATCATCTATTTCCAAAATTGTTGATATTCAATTAATTTCTCTGTTTGTCGATTGGTCTTTTATGACATGTTAGTTGGAGCGCTAATAGAAACAGACCCATTTAATAAAACATCCCAACAAATGTGACTAATCAGGGAAAACAAACATAAATATAAAATATTTTTTCTTTGACAAGTTGTTTCCACAAGGATAAACCCACCCCCCTTTTAGAACAAAATGAGCAGTAATAAGAAAAAAAGGAATTAAAAAACAAACAAACAAAAAAACAATAGGAGATATATTCCTATTGTTGGTTTCTGGTCAGAGTTAATTGAATATGTATATGTGGTGTGACAAATAAGGAGCTGGATAAAGTGGTGCTTAAGTGTGTGTTTAACCTTCCTTTTGACTGAAGTGGCAGAGAGCCAGACCCCGTGTGAAATAGTGGCTGTTGTAACAGCAGCCTCTAAGGCCAAACCACATTCTGCAGCTGCTTTGATTGTTTGTGTCTAACTAGACTTTATCATGCTTGATGATACCTGTCCATGTAGCTTTATGTTTACACACCAGCCAGACATTACAAGATAGACAATGAGACATTTTTGACATCACGTCAACAACACACAATGCTTATTCTTCTCTTTCCTTGTTAGCTTTGTTTTTTTTCTCCCCTACTTGCTGATTCCATGAGGGAGTAAATCAATTACCACCATGGCTACAGTCTCAGCCACCATTGGGGACATGGGAGCATTTCAGCTTGCATTTTGGCACCAAGGGACATGTCGAAAGTCGATGATCTGCCTTGTGCGGGAGGTCAAGACTGTTTCATTTCCGTTGCTGCTTTGTAATACTCCCTCAAGTTGGCAAATAGTGAGCCTCAGATCTCACAGCATACTTTTATTCCACTAGTTTTCATTTATAACTGTCAATGCCAACAGATGTTTAATGAGTTAGTAATGTTTAACCACCATCATTATTGTATTTGGCAACACTGGTAATAACAATTACCTTGACATTTTAACCATGCTGCCAGGAAACTGTTATTATGACAGGGGAGTATAGTTACTAATTCGATGTGCTTTGCATATGCTGCAATAGCTACAAATCTGTTATTTGGACATTACTTTGTTCCTGTTGCTACATACCAAGAGGCTCCTTTTGCCATTAACAAATACTAGACCAGCCAATATAAGTGAGGCTGTATGTATAAAAGCACCGCAGTAAATAACGTAATTAAAACATTTTAGAGTTCTTAAGTTATTTTATAGAGTTACACTTCATTAAAACACATATGTAATGGGTCACAAGAAATACAACAGAACATAATGACAAAAAGGACAAAAAAAAAATGTAACTTAAACTGTACATTATGAGAGAGGGAGTAGGCATGTGCTGTATTGCATAATTTGTCCAAAAAGAAAGGTATGGTTAACTTCTTAAATGAGTCTAGACTAGTGGAATTTCTCATCAGGTAAATGGTTCCAGCAGAGGTAGTCTAATAGACTCTGTGACTGAAGATTTGTTCATTGTAATGGTCTTATTGAAAGTGTTAATTCCATGTGCAGATACAGAGCAGAGCTGTCTGTTTTGTCAGAATAACTTAGTGAAAGTTGACGATTGGTTGTTGCCATGCAGATATTTTCCCCACACTTATAAAAGTGATCATCATTGTCTCACTGCTGTTCTTTCGGAGAAATCAGTCCTCGAGCATTCTCTCACAACCAGAGAGAGCAATAATGCCAGAGCTTATGCAGATGTGAAGAGTGGTTTGATAGAAATGTTCCACCAGGTATTTATCCATTTGCAGAAAACAGACAGGGATGCAGGACTGACCGTGAGACACATTGCTGTCACTTCAGATCATCTGTGCGGCAAACATCCTGTCACCATGCAAGCTGCATCAGTTTTAACATATTTAGCTGTCTGTGCCATGTGTAAAATGGTAGGAGGTAATAATGTTATAGTAACAGGTTTAAAGGGAAGCCTGTAACGATGTTGGACAATTATCTCTTCCCCCTATCGAGGCTGAGGTGCTGCGTCACATGTGAAGAAGGGCAAAGTGAGAGGGGAAAATCACTCGTTCTGAGGTAAAATCTCAGCAGCGCTTTTGATTGCCTCGTCTCGCAAAAATATAACCAGCAACAGATGCACATTCCAAGGACACATTGCTGAGCATTGTTGGGAACATGGGGATGATGATGATGATGATGATTTGTGTGAGTGGGAGCCAAACATTCAAAAGGCAAATCAGCTCATTTGTCATCATCATGTAACAGTACCTGTTATAAAACTGATATGTTATAAAACATATTCCTGTCAGATTCTGTTTACATTATTGCATATGTTAAACAAATATACAAAATATGAGTTCAATGCTGCCCAAAAAAGGAACCAGCTCCTCAGTTACACCCATAATATAATAAATGTTAATATAGTAAATGTATATGCAAAATGTATATAAAATGGTAGTCTTCCAGTTGCAAAACAAGCCTCAGATTTGTGATTTGCTCAGCAACATGTCAGTTTTGTATGTCAGTTCACTTCACAGACATCACCTGCAAACAGGAACAATAGCTGTCAATCACACTTTCCAAATGGAAACATTATTCATAAATTTGACATTGAGTTCTATTCTAATCTAAATCTAAAACTTGCAATTGAGACCTTTAACTTTTTAGGAACATATTCACTGTTATAAATCAAATCTGACATGGCTCATTTTCCCACAGACTTTCATTTTAGTGACATAATTATTGAGAGGAAAAATCATGATTATGCGATTATCATGATTATTTACACCATGGAAAGAAACACTTATTTTTTTTATAATTAGATATTTTATTCACTCAACTCTACTTTACACACAAAAATAATAATACAATTAATAATAACAGAAAATAAGGTTGTAAAAACTAGGCACATTCTGAATTCACTGTAGCTGTTATTGTATACAGCTGTTGCTGTATACAGTTGTACTTGAAGGTAAGGTTAATGGGAAAGATAGAGACTTACAGTATATTTTATCTATTATGAATGCACACACACACACCGATGTGTGTGTGTGTGCGACTCTAATTTTTCGAATGCTTGCAGTTATTCCCCTGGTGTCTAACTGCTGCTTCCGTTACAGTCTGTGGTTAAAAGCTCTGCTTAAGGGCATTTGCTAACAGTGTTTTTCCTTTCCTTTTAGTTTCCTTAATTTATTGCTTTGAGTTGTTCATCTCTGAAGGAATGGACAAGCTTTTACTGTCATTTACAATGCTTGGCTTGATTGATACTGTAGGTTAAGTAGTGGCCCTCCACACTAAAGGGCACCCGCTGCTTGCAGATGGCCCTGTCATCTCCCGTGGTGGCCAATAAGCAGTGTGGGTGTGGTGGGGGGAGCAGAATTTACAGCCTACATATGTCCCTGTTCCTTTACAGGCTTATTAGCTATGTAAATCCAAGATTATGACATAATCACATAATTTTGAACCTTCTGTTCCATCGACAAGTTCAAACAACAGTGTTGGATGGTGCTCTGGTTTACTTGAGTGTCTGGTGATTATTGTCTGCTTATAAAAGAGTCAATGTGGAGCTTGTTGATTTACCCTCATTTTACTGTCTAATTTAGGGTTTTTCAAAGCATCCATTCCCAAACTGAAGAATGCTACAATTGTGTAAACAAAAATAAGATGAAAGTAAAGCATTACATCATATGGCCTTGTTTTATTATTTTCAAATTGATTTTGAATATGTGACCTCTTGCTGCCCACCTGTAAAACCCTCATGACCCACCAGACGATCTTGTCCACACTTCGGAAACTATGCTTTTTTTCATTTCCTTTTTTATAGGGAAACGTGTAAAGTGGACTTGTGAGCTTCAGGATATCTATGGTTATCTATCAAGCAGGCAGACATGTTCCTTATCTGCCCAGTAAAAAGGAGTTAAATTGACTCAGAATAATCAAACTCTTTTTCTCATTTTCTTACTCACTGTCCTCCTTCCCAGCTATCGGAGAGCCAGTGAGGCTCGAGTGGTACAACCCCCAGGGCGAACGCATCTTGCCCTCCAGACGGATTGCGCTTCACACAGAGACTTCGCGATCCAGACTCATCATTTACAATGCCATAATCGAGGACGCAGGTATCTACCGTTGCCAGGCCACGGACACCAGTGGTCACACTGAGGAGGCTTCAGTCGTGCTGGAAATCTACCGTAAGCTGAACAAATATGACTTGGAAAACATACTTTACATTCTTAACCATTTACCTGGAGTTGCTCTTTGTTTGCCTCCTGAGAAAATTTAGATATGAAGAATAAACTGCTCATTTCAGTGATTATTCTGCACGATAGTCAAGTGCTTCATATTCTATTCATATTCACTGTGTCCTGGGAAAACCTGGGTTATTAATACTGTATGTACATACTTTAGATTGGCATATCCAGTTGCATAGCATGTCAAAAGTAAATAAGGACATTTCTGTTTTAGTACATACCTAATGTTTTTGGTATAATGTTTCTGGTGTAGGTATCAAGGGAATTTGGATACATGACCTTCATCTAAGATAATTGAGACTGATATATTTGACTTTATGTGCTAAATAGCAATCCACCATTCTTGTAGTCTCATGATTCATCTCAAAATCAAAAATAACACTAAGCAATTTCCCCATTTGAAAGATGAAGGTACCCTGAGGTAAGTTAAACCCCTGAGGTGAGGTAAACCCCAATTTGAAACTTTTCATGCTACAGGTTTGGGAAAAATAAATAATAATTTTTTGTATCCACTGTCATTGCAAATTCCTATACAGTGATTATTCATTATGAATCATGAGGTAGGTTGAAATGAAATTAACAATTATGGATGTCATTGTTTTGCGTTGTTTGGATAAGAAACATCCAAAATAAATACGGACATATTAAATAACTACTTTAGTTGCGAGTTAACTGATTTGCATGTAAAATTAATGGCTTTGTTGAAGGGTGTAAGATTATAGGCCTCATTTTAGATGTAATGAGAGGTTTTGCTGGATCTATGTCACATGTGTTTTATTTTATTCACAAAAACTGGTCAAAAGCAAAAGTGTGATGCCAAAATATTTATGATAGCTTGTTTACTGTCACAAAACTCACATTAACTCTGTTTAAAAATAAATGAAAGCCACCTGTCTTCGGACTAAAAGCTCTTTTTGTTCACCGTGACAGAAAATTGATTAACATTACAGTGATTACATGGGAAGTGAATTATGAGTTACCCAAAAGACAATTTACACCAGCAGTCTTCCCGAAGTTTAACTGGAGAGAATGACTCAGTGCAGGAATGTGATTCGCACACACACACGCACACACACACACACACACACAAACAGTCAAAATCATCACCTGCTGTGTGGTTGCCTTTTTCAGCCCCTCTGCAAATCATTAGGAGAGACATCACAGCCTCAATCACACCTGCCACCACACAGCCCTTACCTCACTGGCCACAGAACCAGCTCCCTGAAACTATTGTTTCCATGGCAACCCACCATCATCATCTTTTGGGCCCTCAGTGTGGATTGCCTGAGCAGCATGTTGATGAAAATCTACCTAAAGCTCCAACCACCCATTCTGCCAGCATTCAGCTGGGACAGGCGAGGACTCTGTCGGCATGAGCCCTAAAACATGTTATACATGAAATTCATGACCTATGGGAGACAAAGTGTTGACATTCTTTCACTCTCTCATGTGCTCATGCCACATGTAGCAGCAGATCAGGTCTCAATACATAGGGCTTGAATTTGGTTAAATTCACTCAGACATACAAATGGTACTGTCTGGTGCTATTTTAAAGCAATGCTGCCAGCAAGACTCAAGTGGTGGCAGTGCCAGTCAGTCCAAGACTCTGATTCTGATTAAAATATCTGGATTGATTGTTATTACATTTTAATGTATATTTTGTCATGTGAGCATATGAGATGACATGAATTTCATAATAAGCACAATGTTTAGTTTGCTTTAGGGTAAAACAGTGGGCGAGGAACTCTGCATGGTGAGTATATTCTCAAGTGAAGTTTGCTGTAGTTGTATTGGAGAGGTTGATTCCCCTACAGACTCTCTTACACAGCAGTGTGACAACAAGAGGGACAGGAAATGGATACAAACCACAGGAACAAGTGACACCACAAGTGTTTAAACTTGCAGAGAAAGTGAAGGGATCAGATTTGGTAGAAAAAAAAAAATTAAGAACGATAAGAATACAAGGGGGAAATGATTAGAAACTGATGGAGTGAATGAGAAAACATGCGAAAGCATCCTTGGAGTTAATGAAGACACTGAGATGCAAGACACGTTCAAAGGAGGAGGGTGCAGTCGGTGAGAGAAAGCTCATTTTAGGGAACAGTCTGGTATAAATCACACAGTGAAATGCTAATGGTGAGGCCTAACTAATGGCAAGGACTGATAAGGAAGCTGGTGTTGATTTATTCATGCCTTCACAATACACCAGGCAGATGATAGCAGGTGGCTGCAGCACGAGCAATGCCAGAATCAGCTCGCATCAAAGTCGGTTATCCAAGTCAGAGAGGGATTCAAAGACATGTTGTGTGTGGAGAAGCTGGTCCAAGAAAAATGTCCTCATTGAAGCAAAACAAAATGTTTGTTAAGATTGAGGACACAGAGAAGAATCTGTTGCTGGAGCAGCATTCTTGAAACCAAAGATAGAGTGAATCAAAGGCTGCCTCTGTTCTCGTCTAATTCTGTGAATAAATGTTTTGCAGAATATCTCGCCTCACTGACTTTTTGGTTTGTTTCCTCATGGGTACGACTGGCAACAAGTAAAAGGGCCATCTCTCTGTCTACTGAGTTGTTCCATCAGAATCGCCTTATCTGTGTCCCAGATACAGTCACAATGGCATTAGCTTTTGTTTTATTTGATTTTTTAGAGTAAATGCTACTCATCCGTCCCCAATGCTTGCATTGTTTTCCACGTGCCTGCTTCCAAACAATTTAAATCCGTTCTGCTAAGGATCATGTCACAAGACATTTGTGCTTCATAAAAGACTTTTTTAGCCATTTTAGTGGAGTGCAGATGGAGTGACTTGGTTTGTCCATCTGTTGGTCCTAAAAAATAGAAATCTTGGACATAATTGTAACAACTTTGATGACTGACTGATGTTTTATTTAATATATAATTAACGTGCATCAGAGTATTTTATTTTGAAATGTATTAATTGCCATTTAGCAAGTGAAAGCATGTTAAAACTAGGCACTATATAGGGTGATTCATTAGTAATCATAATATTACCTTAAAAACAATATGCAAGCTTACTCACTTGCTGAGTCCCAATTCAGGCCTTTATGGCCAGTCCCAATGTACACCTTCACAGACTCTGAAACCAACCCTAAGGTTTACATTACAAGACATTTTTATTAACCTCTCATGTACTCTTTTAGTCAGCATAAACAACATAAAATGAAGTCCCAAACTAAGTAACAATTTGGTATATAGAGGATAAAGTGTTCTGTATGTATCATTTCAAGCCCTTTCAACCTCACATACATTTAGCTGGTGATGACATTGATATCTATAAGGGTTCATTATGGGGAATATTAAGAGTTGACCTATGAATTAACTCAAAGCCAAAACCTAAAAGAGGCAGTGTGATCTACGGAGGATTTCCTGTTTGAGTCAGCAACTTACCCTAGCTCCTTAACCCAAACATGTTAGCTTTGTAAACAGGAACTGACATTTATCCTTCCATTTGTTGCCCCAAAAGGAAAGTTTGTGTTTTTTGGCGGCATTAGGAGGAGCCTTTCAAGTGGGAGATCCACTGTGATCAGCTCAGTCAAGATGGAGCCAACATGCATCCTGGATGGAGGCCACCCTGGCCCTTTGCTCAACGACCTTAAAAGGGGAATGTGGTGGGCCACAAAAGGGCCATAAAACTCAGTCTCCCAGGATCCCTTATTTTTCACACTTCAGTGCAGTTTGTGACATGTGACCCCATGTGTCACCAACATCACAAAAGCCAGGTTTCTGTACTCTTCTCTTCTCTCTGGTCCTCCTGCGAGGAGGACATCATCTCTCTTCTCCCTCCTATGTGGAGGAAGGACATCAGCTCTTCAATTGAAGATCCTTCAGTACAGAGCTAAACAGGCTCCCAGCAGCAAGAGAACACTCTCTGCTGATTTCCAAGCAGGCCTGCTCGAAGCAACCTGTTATCCTCTCATCAGATGCAGTAACACAGGGGTCTGCCTAAAGATCAATCAAGGATCCAGAGCCAAGTTAGCTCCAACTGCTAACTTTGTGAGGAGGAACCTGAGCAACAGACACCAAAAACAGAGTCTACCAAATACAGTTTCCGGACCATCAGACAACACCTCAAAAGGACACTTCTTGCATTTTTCAAGGACTTGGTAACGTTACTGGACCTAGCACAGTATAACACAAGTTGGCTAAACACACTGTTAAACGTTTTGTACTGTGCAAATATGTTATTATGCTTAGATTTAGGTTAATATCACGTTAGTGATATTCATGCTTCATAGCTTTCACTTCTAGATGTGCATGCTACTACCCTCTCATCTAACCTGGCACCTCATCCTACAAAAGTGGTCTTAACAAACAAACACAGCAGCCATGTGGTCAAGAAGTGGTCATCTTTGACTCTGCCATCTTGTGGTAGTTCCTTTGTCAACCGCCATCTTGATTTGTAGTCTATCTACCTGATTTGGCCATTTGGTCTGTACACACAGACATGTACTCTCTCTCTCTCTCTCTCTCTTTTCACTCTCTCACAGATACTGTATATACACACACTGTATATAGTTACATTTAGTATATATTGTTGTTTTAATATTTGATGCCCCCCCCCCCTTTTTTTTAATAAATGTTTCTAAAATACACAGTCTGGTCTGGTTAATGTTGCAAAAGTGTGAATATTGCCAACCTCTTACCTTTTTTTAATAAATGTTTCTAAAATACACAGTCTGGTCTGGTTAATGTTGCAAAAGTGTGAATATTGCCAACCTCTTACCAGCAGAACTTAAATCCGTCATTTCAGACTATTGATGTGGTATTGTTAATTAATCATAATCCAAATTGGTAATCAGCTGAATTCATGAGACTGTCATTAATATAATAATAATGTTTCTGTTAATGTTATGATTATAATTTTTGATAACCAATAACTGATACAAAGGCCACTTCATGATGCCTCACTTGATAAAGAGTAACGTCCCCCAGCAAATGCTTGTGATACAATCAGCCTTCGAATGCAGCCTCAAAAAAGATGTAGCCATAGAATTGGTACATAGTTACTCTGAATTGGAGTATTTTGATGTTAGTGGCACTTTATATCTTCCTTAATGCCTTTTCAAGGCTTGATTGACCGTGTCAGCACCTTTACCTAAACGATCAACCTCTCTAATGCACTTAACTCAAGGGATAAACTCCAGACTGAAAATTGAAAGGAAATGCATCTTTAAACAACTTTTACAGAAACCCTAACCCTCTCATAACAGTCACAGTTAACAGTGCAGTAAGAGTGCAGCATATATTTATTTATTGCTCCTTTTGATGTTGAGACCTGTAACAAATTGCCCACCTTGAATACTAGAGAGAAAATAAAAAACCTACATCTTTTTTGATCTCACAGAGAGGCTGACGTTTCGGGATATTCAGTCACCACAGGAGTTCCGTCAAGGTGAGACAGCAGAGGTGGTGTGTGATGTCATAAGCTCACCAGTTCCTGCAGTGGTGTGGTACTACCAGGAGAGGGAAATCACGGAGGAGCACCACAGTAAGTTTGCATTAACTGCGTTTTTCTCAATGAAATGATTTGACCACTACTTTATTAACAAAGATTTTTCCTTCCCATATTGTTTGGGAGGTGAATGAGGAGGAGACATGTACTGTAGGTGAATATATTACTGAAATCAAAAATGTACCAGTACTTTCCAAAAATTTGTCCAAAAGTAAAATTGGTTTACTCGTTGATACACTGATTGAATTTTATTATTCTACTGTAGAATTCATTTTTCTAGTGAAAAATCAATTGTGTGAAAATGTTTTAATGTTTTTTTCTTCTATTATTTATTATTTTCAAAAATTGATTTTAAAAGTAAAATGTTATCATTTTCATTTTTTTATGCATTTCCATTTTTTTGAGTTATGAAGTGAAATTTTTCTATGCATCAGTTGGGATTTCACATCACGTCATTCTAAATATGATGAGAGTCACATGATCTGATTTGGTCACATCACACAATGATGAAGTAGATAATACTATTTGTTTAAGTTCTGATATATCAATTATTTGATTTTTAAGATCATGCATTCAGTCACAAATAATTAATGTTACCCAGAAAATCTTACTGGACTTTTGCGATATAGTAACTTAATCCAAATTGTTCCGGTAGTAGACCAATTTTACTACAAGGTGCTAGTAAGCGGCAATCTCAAAAAGCAGTACAATTTGAATGCAATACAGCCAAATTCAGTTGATTATTGAGAAGAAAGATTCTCAGGAGTCTGTGTGGTACCCCATTTTCTCCCTCTCCCACTTAACAGAATAGAGCTAATGTGCCAAGAGTGATAGAAATGCTCTTCCATCTTTTGTGTGGAATCACAATAAAACAAGAATATCAAATGTTATGAATAGAAACCCCATCAGCCCATGAGGAGGAGTACAATTTGGATAGAAACCATGTTAACAAGAAACTGAGAGGATGGATTATAGAGCAATTAGGAGGTGACATTCAAAAGATGCGGCTTCACACAGGAGGAGAAAAGGGGCCTCCTGTTAACTCATTCATTTTTTTTGTCTTATTCAATCTAAAGCTATTTTGATGTCATATCTAAAGAGCTCCTCTGTGAGCTCACACCTTTCACTTGCTCTAATTGTTTGTTCAGTTTGGCAAAAAAAGAAGATGTAGAAAGGCAGACAGGATAGAATTACTTTCAGTAATATCCTTTACTGATAGGAGCAATATTAAAAAGCAGCTGACTAGAATTCATTATTCCTCTCCTCCTCCCTGATTTACAACTCCATACACCACTTCTCCATCCTCCTTCCAGACAAGCTGCACGCCTGAACGCTAATGAGAAAGAGTGACCCCTTGAATCTGTCACGGTTTTTTAATTGAAATTCAAATCTTCAGTTGAACAGTAATGATGAAACATGAAGAAGACTATTTTTTTTTCTTTAATCATTTCCTTCTAATTATGATGCACTGTGGTTATAAATATCTTTAGTGTGAGAAAAATGAGATAGAGGCCTCATCACTCCTGGCCAATCTCACAGTAGCCACAATGGGAGGGAGTGGAGATGATTTGGAGCTATAATTGCATGGGTGTTTATCTTTGTGAACTTTATCAGGTAAATGTGCTGAAGTGAAGATTGACAGTGTAACTACTGGAGACTGGAGACGACAGTTTCTCCTTCTGTTTTCCTAACTTCCTTATCTCACCCCTGTCTCTGTCAGATGCTACTGTTTCTGCTTCATTTCCTTCCTTTGTTCCTTCCCCACTCACTCTCTGTCTGTCTGTCCTCCTTTCTGCATGTGTTATGAAGACAAATACCAAGTGCAAGAAAACAACAACCTGCAGATCCATCATGTGACCAAGGCAGATGAGGGTGTGTACCGCTGTGAAGCAAGTGTAGAGGCTCGTGGCGAGATTGATTTTGTGGATATTGCAGTGGTGGTCAATGGTAAGTAAATTTTGAGTTGTTATTTGACAACCCATGATTATGGTAATGATGAATTTATAATATAGGCAAAATTATCTAAATTTTTAGTTCATTGCATGCGATGAGCTCTAGATATACTGCACCCTGTCTCCATTATAAGCCCCTAAAAATATGAAAACACCTACACTACGTCATTATACATAAAATGTGATAAAATTACTTTACCAAAGTTGTTTGAAAAGTTGTTGTTTACTTACCCTAGCCAGTTTAAAATAATTTGCATAAATATAAATGGAGATTGGCAGATAAATAATGTTATTATGGCTGATAGACATCAGGATGTGGAGCCCAATTTCTGCTCGAGTCTAAGATATATACATTTTTCACTTACTCTTCGTTTACCCCACTTTCAGTACCATGGACAGCGCTAATGTAGAACTGATAAAAGCAAGCAACATACAATGGCACAGCTAGGTTCAAATCAAATGTATCACAAGTTTTACCTGAATTTAAACAAAAACATAATAATAAGATCAGTCACAGAAAATACAAACGGTGCTTCACATAATGTGCACCTGTTTGAATGAGTCACACCAACTGAATAATGAAGGAAAGAAGCAGGTGTGATTCCATTGTTTATGACGAATATTTGACATTATTTATCTAAAAAAAAAAAAAAGAGCATTAATTACATGAATAAAAAACCTGACTTTTACACGACTGTTACATAACTTGTTTACACTTGGTTTAATCATCTGCTCTGTCAAGTCAGTGATTGTGAAAAAGAAAGAGTTTCGGGTCGACTGCTCGGACCTTCACTGGTAGAAACACAAGAGTTCTCATCTTTGACAGATTCAGCTCACTCCCTTGGCTCAGATGAGTTCATCACTGTCACACTTGTAGTAAATATCTTCTTTCTGCTGCTATTACTGTGGTTTTTCCTCCTTTCTCTCTATATTTTTTTAAATTTAATTTAACTTCTTTCTGTTCATTAGTGTGATTGAATTGTTCAGTTAGCAATGGCTTTGGGCTCTCTGGCACCAAAAATCGAAGGATGTCATTTTAATTTTTTCATTTGTCCTCATTTGGAGCGTGTCACCTGAGACTGCTCAAGTGATTGAAATGTAAGGCCACAAGCGTCTCACAACGCTTGAGCAGCTGCAATATTGTCTTTGCTTATGTAATTCTCTGCCTCTTAATGTAAAAGCGGAGCGGCCCTCTGCCCAAAAACTATGGATTGCATTTAATTTAGCACACCACTTTCCTCACTTCTGAGGAAGATCCAATAAACCTGCTCAATGAGGCACAGCCCATTATCACTGCGACACGACATTTGCCTTGCGGTACTGAGGTGAGACGGTGAACGGAGCACTGTAGTCCTGAGTCCTGACACTCCTTAGAGAGGTGGTCTCTCTGGATGAACCTCGGCTTGGAGATGCTAAAAAATTTACTCATCTTTACCTCAAGGGAACTCATTCAACTCATCCTTATAGAGACCCTGACACTGAATAAATAAATACTCATGACATATACATTTATATCAGCTGTTTTCATCCTGGACCCTAATGAAACAGTTTACCTAAATTAATGAGGAAACTTAAACTCTGAAACTAATGTCAGTATGGTTGAGGAGTGCCTTTATTTCTGCAGACTCATTGTACTTCTCATGTAACACATGAGAAAAAGGCAAATCTTTGGGCAGTCGTGTGTAGCAAGAAAAAAAAAATTAGCTTATGTTTTGCTTGATCACTGTCTGCCATTTTGCACCACGACAAAGACCTTCAAGGTCAATACAAGTTCATGTTCTATTGCCCTGTGAATAATATTAGGTGTATGTTTCTCTCATGTGATACCAATGTTTTGTTTTGTTTTTTTACCAATTAAAAAAACACACTACCGAACATGTGTTTCAATTTCATGTGCACTTTTGTTTGTGTTTTTCTGAGCATTTTCATCCTAATTACTACGTGGAGGATCTGTATTTGGTTTCCTTTAAACTCTTTAAACTCATTTTATTTTTATTCTATTTGGAATTAATATTTTTCTTTGAATGACTTTCTGTGGTCATGTTTTATTATTTTGATGGACTTCTGCATTTATGTTGTTGGCACACTGGGTTTCCTGTTTTTGACCATTTCCAGGCACTGTATTTAGGCTTAATTTTCAGTCTGCTGTGGTTTTCTTGCCAGGTGATATTTGTCCTTTTGTATCTTGTCTGATGTTACTTCCTGTTTTACTTTGTAGTTTTCTCCTTTGTGTGTCTTTTCATCACTTTACATTTACTTGCCATGACTACCCACACCTGCTTACTATTCATTTTCACGAGTCTCACCCGTCTTATCACCCATTGTTTATATTGCCAATTTGTCTTGTTTTCTTCATACTCCTGTCTGTTCCAGGGTGTGTTTTGCTGGCATTGTGTTTTCCCCTGGCTCTGCCTTGATTTTTTTTTTCTATTTAATTGCCTATTTTCTTCTCCACCCTTTCCTTCTTCTGAATGTCATATTTTATATGTTAAATACATTTTATCATGCCTAACACAAGACACACCAGACAAACTTTGCAATTTGCAATTTTAGACTAATTCACTGTTGCTCAGGTCATGTGATTGCATCTTCTTATTTGTAAAAAAGGTAGTGAATTACATTGATTCTCTTTTCCACATGCTCTGTAGCTTCTAATCAGATTTGTTCTGCTAAAGGTATAACTTCATGAATGTGTAAATTGGCTGGTGTTTACAGCCTATTCTCTGCCCTTAAATTAAAAACATTAGTTTTCTTTTTGCTGTTCTTCCAAGTAAATTTGGAAGTGTATTGCCCCACATTGTAAAAAGCTTGTTTCAGAGGCTGACAGCTCTTTAATGGTCGAGAGGAGCTGTTAGTTAAGTTTCTGTCCTAAAAGACAGCATAGAAAGATGGGCTGAAGGTGACCGTTTTGGAAATGACAGGTCCTGCAAATGCCATCTACTGTCATGGAGCAGACAAATATGAGCTGCCTGCCTCTGTCGCGACAAGTCCTATCTATCATAAGTCATCCACTCAACTCCTTGTCTCAATGCTCAGTAGACTGCCTTTCTTATTTTCTTCATTTTTTGACCAAATGTAACTTGCAAGAACAAATTGTGAGTGTGCAGAGGTCAAAGGAGAGACCTATAGTGTCTGATTAGTTCAGGTATTTGCATACTGTTTGGAAGTTTGGTCTCAGGAGTTTCTACCTGGAGTTGTTTTCATTGCACTAATACCTGTGATGCTCCTAAAAGCTGTGCAATCCCTGATCTTTAGGCTTTGTCATTTGCATAAGCAACTTATTGAGAACCCAGTAAACTCATTTGTTTTCTACCCTCCAGGTAGAGGTGAGCATTTTTTTCTTACTTGCTTCCCTATCACTGGAAACAGGAGACTTTATATTTCAAGGAAATGTCACTGGGATTATTCCTGTTCTGTGGTTTTCAAGTGCAATGGCAAGGTGGAGCAAGAAAGAGCAATCTTAGCACAGGTATGCCTCAGGCATAAGGGTGAGCAGTGAAAGGTCCACATCAACAGCAACCTGGACTGGTCAAACAACAGAAAGTGTAGATTTTTTCGGAGGCTCAGGTATGTTAATGAGCACAGCAGGCGGCTCTGTTCATATTTTATCAATCAGCTGCTGACAGGGAACTGTTCTCTATTGTGGTGCCTTCGGATATGTCGAGGAGGACGTACATGATGAAGAGGACAGAAGAAAGGATGAGGGAATAAAGTGATGCAGCCATAGATGTGATTATTTGGCTAAGGACACGTATGGACCAAAAGGAGGAGCAGAAACGGGCCGTTAAAAGCAGAGCGATAATAATTTATTTACAAAAAATCCAACAAAAGTACTTAGCCAAAATAAGAAGTAACTAAAGACGAGGAGACTGGCTGGCTGGCTGGCAAGGCGAAAGTCTCCCTGGGAAAAACTGGAAACAAAGGAAACGAGGAATTAAAATCAGAATGAAAAAATGACATGAAGCACAGTACAAGGCTAAACTGATCGAGTACAAATGAGTACCACTAAGGATGTGAGAAGCACTGACACCTACTGCAGCAATGACCAGGCTCTTAAAGGCACCTAACAAATCAGGGAATGAGGAGCAGGTGTGTGGGGGACGCACAGGAAACAAGCAGGTTAACAAAATATGAGGCAGGAAGCTGGACCCTAACAATAGAGGCATGCTCCACCTCAGTTCTTGAGTTCTAGAGCAAAATGCAGCAGCCTGAGTATTGTTATTTTCCTTCAGTGTTAACCACTTCTTCATGTACCAACTAAGTCAGATTTAAATTTGATTTAATGTTGCCTGTCTTCCTCCTTTGCTCCTGCCGTAGAAACTACAGCCATTTAAGAGCTTTTTCATGCTGCTGTCCCACAAGAAAAGTTTTGTACTTTTAAGAAAGTCCTCAAAACGTAATTCCTATTGTGACTTTATTGTTGCTGAAATAGGAATCTATTCTATTTCTATTAAAGAAACAATTTTACAGCATGATAAACAAAGACCTCTATAGTGCTTTATTCCAATGAAGCTTCAATTTTCTATTTTATTTTACATCAGCTACACGTTACATTACAGTACATTGATGATAGATACATTTTATGGTAATCAATTTGTAACAGGGAAGTAATATCATGGTAATGCCATCTTATTTAGTGTAGTAATAAGGAGAGGATATTAGGGTTAGTAATATAATTTTATTTCCAAAGCAATAGATTTTTAATGTTAGTAGAAAATGTGTATCTATTTTGATTTATCTAAATAGTTGAAAAATCGTTGAAAACATAAATTGTTACCTTAACTTCTACCACACTGAAATAACATGTTTCAATGTTCTGACAAAATTAGCAGTGTGTGTGTTTGTGCACTGATGCACATGCCAAATAAAAACAAAATTATTACTTTTCAAATGTAATGTAGGAAGGGATGTTCAACAAAAGTAATGTGAAAGTACAGATACTACTTTGTTACTGGTCACCTTTACACAACAAACACTTGTTTATTACTAAACACGTTTTTATCAAGAGCAAAGGGAGAGAGTGAGGAGTGTTTTCAACTCACTTTGAAACACCCAGTGTCTGAAAATAGCTTTGTGCATTATTAATATGTGTCCACAAACGTGAGGAGGTTGCTTCTTGAACCAGTGCAGTTTTGTTAATACACCACTGACATTATGTTTCAAATTGCAGATTTTACTTTATTGCCCTGCTGAGCTGTTTGAAGGCTGTGGGTTCTCTAATCTGGTTAATTTTCACTGTCACTTATAAGTGAACGTGATCAGCATCTATGAACTGGTTGTGCCACAGTGTTGTATTGAGTTTTCAGCACAATGTGTCATGCTGTTCTTCTGAGACGGCCTGTCGGTGAAAGTGTCAGTTCTGTTTACTTCCCCAACATGTTAACAGATGTGGATATAGTCATGCGCAACAACATTTTGTTTGGAAACAGGGATAAAGCAGCTGGACCTGTATACTTTTTTCATTCCCCCATGAAGCTATAAATATTCATGGGTCAGCTGATAAAAGAGTGGTTTCTGCCCATAAGCATTGAAACTCCACTGACCAGCTACAGCTTGCAGAGTCCAGTGAATCATCAAAGTGTACCGTAGATGAGGATGATGGGGTACTGGGAATGCAGCCACCCACTGAATGGCTTATCAACCTCAGGCCAAAACAGTTGGAATGCAGAACATTAGTAGCTCTGACATCCAAAGTTATTACATATGAGTCATGTGAGCCTTTTCAACAACTGTGGAGAAATGGAATAAAAATCAAGCAATTTAGATTTGTTTTTGTAAGTCAAATTAAATCTGGATGTAATGATTTGTTTAACAGATGAAATTTAATTTTTTTTTCCGCCGTTGGAAATACAAGCTGCCCTCTCTGTGACACTGTCTATTTATCATGGGCATGTTTGGCTTGTCTGTCATGAAAACCATACTGTCCCATTAAATTAGACATGGACTCAATATCCAAAACAGTGGCATCTAGAAACTTTACTGACTTGTTCAGTGAGTAAAAGGAACAGTGTGGTATTTTACGAACTACACTTCACTGACTTTCTTGGCAGGAGTTTGAGGCGAGAATCGATACCTCTCTTGTGGTAAATGTGAGGCTACAGTTGGCAGCAATTCAACATGAGGTCAGAGTGTAAAAAAAAAAAAGTCGTTGGGAGAGGACTACTGAAAAAACACGGCCCTTTTTACCAAATTTTTTTTAATTTATCAATGCAGGGATTTGTTCAGAATCAACACTCAAGAGTTTTAGAGTAGAATATTCTTAGAAAAAAACAAATCAAGGCCCATTGTTGAACTTACATTGTCAATATGAAACAGGCTAAAACTATAACCCATACAGTCTCTTTTTGTGGTTTGCATATGGTAACCTTGCAGTTTTAATTCCTTCAATAAATGCAATCTTTTTTTCATCTATCAGCATCAAAGATCTGGCTCCAAGCCATTTTGATGACCCGCTTGCAAGAGAGCCACTGTTTGTTTCTATGGCAACTCAGGATAATACAGAATGGACTTAACCTACTGATCTTGCCTGTGTCCTTTCTTGACACATCCACTTAATTGTCAGTTCACTCACTTACACATTAGACCCACAATTTTCCCCTTTTCAGCTGTCAGTGGAGACTACCGGCTGTGCCCTTCAACATTTTTGAAATTATTTTGCAGTGGCATCAATCATAACTGTCGGGTGCTTAAAAAGTGGTTATTTAAGCTTTGTGCTCTGTTACATTACATTTCCAAATATAATTTAAGTGTTTTGATTCCAGCATTTGTGCTAATCTAGTAAGCAAAACAAATCCTTAATGAGCACTCAGGAAAAGGTCTTGCTTCGAAACATTCACCTGCTGAATTTTTAGTAGGTGCAACATGGTTTTGGCATTTACAAAAAACATTTTATAAATGCGGGGATCCTTAAGCTGCCTGCGGATGCTTTTAAATCTGTCCAGGTGAATTTGTATCTTTAAATATCATATGTTTGTGGTGCACGCTCAGACTCACACAGACTGTTAACATCACAATATATGCACCAAGCTTCTGAAGTTTCGTGGATATGACTAATGCATGAAGAATCCACAAAAACTTGCCAGATTCTTTTTGAATGTTTAAAACCTTGTTGCTGATTTGCTCTTTTGAAGTCTCCCTGCTTGGCAGTGTGTCTCATTAACACGGGTTGTTTCAGCAAGGTTCACTGATGTGAGAGAGAGAGAGAGAGAGAGAGAGAGAGTGAGAGAGAGAGAGAGAGAGAGGGAGGGAGGGAGACAGGGATAGAGAGATACAGACACCAGAGAATGGAAATCCATTCCATTGGCATGGAAATCAATGGTTATCATGTCAGACAGATGCCTGCTCCTCTCATATGCCTAGTCAGTACTATTGGAAAGGACTCATAGTGTTTGATTGCTGCTTAGGCCATTTTTACCCCTGAAAGCTTGCTGTGCCTTGATGTACTGTATGTCTCATTTGGGCCACTGTTTCCTGTTTTTTGTTTAATTTACAACAACAGAGACATATTCATCTGTTTTGAGTGCATGACAATCATTTCACAGACACAGCAAGGCTGTGGACTGATCAGATTCTGTGGAATTTTGATGTACGCTGAAGTGCTCTTCACTCACACAGCAATACACACCAGCATTCTTCATGTAAGAAGAAAGACTACAGAATTTTGGTTTATTTGCTTTCTGCTATGATAATTATCTTTTCCTTTTTATTATTCCAAGTATATTAAATCCCTTTCAGCTGTTTATTGAAACTATATTACACACATCATATTTAATTTTCTTTTTGCTTACTTGTTTGTAAATTGATCTTGAATAAAATTTTCTCCAGGTGACATTGCTTCTAAATTTAATTCATTAACTCACAATAACTGGTGCATAAAGAATGAAGTCAATTTGGAATATTATAACAATTTGGTTTTCTCTCCCCGTAAAGTGACGTAGTGATGTTTTTGAAGCCTCTTTTTAACCAGAGGAAAATAAAATAATATTACTGTGCAGCTGTCAGCTATGCCTAGTTTTGCATTTTGTATAGTGCAGATAACTACAGTATATTGTCTTGATTTTATTTATTTATTTTTTTATTTTTTTATTTACTTTTGTTCCGATAAAAGTACTCATGATCTACACACTTGGCCAAAACATCCATTTTGTTTAAAGGCTTAGTGTATAAGAATTAGTGGCATCTACACCCATCAACTCCTTGGCTAATTTTAGAAATCCTCTCCATAAAAATTATGAATAGGATCAGAGTCTTGTAGTTGGAGTCCACCAAAGGGTTCGGGGGTAACCGCAGGGACAGACACGACCACCTTAAGATACGATTACAAAGTTAATTGTCGACTCGCAGCCAAGGGTGTCCTGGTGCCAAGTGCACATATGGACACCCTTATTCTTGAACATGGTGTGTATTATGAACAATCCATGACGAGCACAGAAGTCCAACAACTAAGCACCATCTCCCAATCATACCCCTCCAAGTCTCACTGTCATTGCCCATGAGAGCACTGACGTCCCCCAGCAGAACGAGGGAGTCCCCAGTAGGACTACTTTTTAATACTCCCTCCAGGGCCCCAAAAAAGGGTGGGTACTCTGGCCTGCCATTCGGTGGATGAGCACAAACAACAGTCAGTCCCTCCACACAAAGGCTACCCTCTCAAAGGGTTTGAGCTGTCACTTGAGAAAGCATTATGCCAAAAACAAATGAAATCACTTTAGATTTCAAGAAATTCAAAGAGAGCCACACAATACAGAACAAGCCTGGCAGAGGTAGGAAGTGAAAGATTTCAAGGACTAAGATGTGTCTAAAGTCCCCAGAACAACTGCCAAGTGAAGGACTTAGCCAAGTCAGGAATTATAGTCTCAAAGAAGACAATTACTAGAGCTCTGCACAGAAATGGACTGTGTGGTTGGAGACCAAGAAGAACTCCACTTCTGTAGAAGAGACGCCTTCAAGCCAGACTGAAGTATTCTAAGGACAACCTGGACAAAGAGTATACATACTGGAAGTATGTCCTTTGGTCAGATGAGACCAAACTAGAGCTCTTTGGCCATAATAATAATAATAATAATAATAATAATAATAATAATAATAAGCAGTAATTGTTATTAATGGTACTGATTCTTGAATCATCCTGTTCTCTGTCTTATCTTTTCTCTCTCTGTAATATTTGATGTTTTGTTTGTAATCTGCTGAACTTGTTTCTGTATATGTGACACCTACTGCACGTCTGTTTGTCCTGGAAGAGGGATCCCTCCTCATGGCTCTTCCTGAGGTTTCCTCCATTTTTTCCCTGTGCAAGGGTTTTTTGTGGCGTTTTTCCTCACTCGATGTGAGGGTCAAAGGATAGAGGGTGTCACTTGCTGTACAGACTGTAAAGCCCTTCGAGGTAAATTGCGTTTGTGATGCTGGGCTATATAAATAAAATTGATTTGACTTGAATTGTCATAGAGAAATTGCTTATGTTTGGACAAAGAAGAGAAAGGCATTCAACCCAAAGAACATTGTCCTGTGAAGTGAGTATTATGCTGTGGGGATGCTTCAGTGTGTCTGGAACTGGGAATCATGAAGAAAGAAGGATATGTGAAGATTTTGAAAGAACACCTGAAACAGCAAAACTGGGTCTGGGTCGTCTTCCAACACGACAATGACCCAAAATATGTCACTCCTGGTGAAGAACTACCTCCAGAAGACCAAAGTGAACGTTATTAACTGGCCTGCACAAAGTCCTGACTTAAACCCCATTGAAAATCTTTGGGGTGAACTGAAGACGAAGGTCCATGACAGAAGGCCATCAAATCTGGAGGAGCTTGAGAGATTTGCCAAAGAAGAGTGGGCTGGGATTCCTCAGGAGACGAGTCAGAGACTTGTTGAAAACTACAACAAACGACTGCAGGCTTTATCCAGCAAAAAGGAGACACAGTTCACTATTAGCATCAGGAGGGCTAATAATTTTGACCCTGGCAGTTTTTGTTTTTTTGTGGAATAATTTCGTTTATGTGTGCAAAGTCAAATAATGTACGCATCAAAAATAAAGATGTTTGGAAAAAAAAATGTATTAAAAATTCTTTGCTCTGTTTAACAGCACGTGGAAATGGTTTATAAAACAATGAAATTTTCATGGGCGGCTAATAATTTCGTCCTCAAGTGTAAATGCTACACTGGAGCTTGAAGTGATTTTTTTATGCTGCTCAATCTGTTTCAATTTTGGTATCTCTTTAATTTGAAATAGAGCGCAATATAAGAATTGGTATATATTATTTTGTAATCTCTGACTCACGCGTTTGGCCTCATCTTTAGGTGCTCAGGTGGCTCAGATAGTTTTATTTTCCCACCCTTTTTTTGCACTGTCATTGTTCACACCCACATAGTGTAAGCAGAGTGTCTAAATGCTTCAGATCTACTCCAAACATGTTCAGTGACACTGGACGACACACACGCAGTGAAGTTGTAGTGGGAGTACAGATGCAGGGCTGAGAACTAGACTGAGACACCTGATAAACATGCTTCTGCCATAAAGCTGTCATTCCTGTGTCACTGCAGAGGCAAATAGAGAAAAGTCTGTGCCTGCTCTCACTCTGCTCGCCTTTTTACTGAATGAAAGGATGACAGTCCTCAGCTGATCGGGTGTCAGCGACAGGCTGTGTGCGGCTGACAGCCTTTGGCATATACTGTTGATAAAGTCATCAAGACCTCTGCTGTTCATCAATGCTGCAGTGTGTAGAACATTACTGAGACACACTGCATTCATGTACACTGTGAGCATTTTTCAACTTACTTTATCACGTTAAAGCGAAAAAAAAAAGAAAAATCTGAATAAATGCCATGTTTTTACATAACATAAAAACTTTTTTTTTTTTTTTCATTAAGCTCCAAGTAATTATTAAATGTTAAGGAATAATTGCTTTATGAATTGTTATATTAGTATGGGCAGATATTGATAATTCAACTATTAATTTATAGCAGATTTTCTTTTGTACAAATGACTCATCACAAAATTAAGTTGGTGAAAAAAATCTTTCAAACTCAATAAGGAGATAAAAAATATATACAAAACTTAAGATTTCTAGCTTTATTTACTATTAACTAGTATATATATATATATATAGTTATCAAACATGTCAGAGTTAACATTCAAATGTTATCTCCTGTCTATTTATGAAATAAATGAAAATGATGTTAGGTTTTGGTAGCTTGCTGAATATTTCCAGATCTCAAAATGGTGTACAACATTCTAAAGTTTGGTTGTGGCTGATTTATTGGAATGATTAAATACATAGTAAATATTTTATGTTTTCCAGTGTCAAAATGAAAATGTCAAGCATGTATGAACACAGAAAGCACAGGCTTTCTTGGTTTGTATTTGCAACTCTTGTTGACACATTGGCTATGAAAACACAAACAATGGCTGGAGCTTGTGTTTTAGCGGGGACTGAAAAGTCCACTCTCAAAAATTTAGAATTAGAATTAGAATTAACATAAATAAAATTATTATTATTAAAAACAAAATACAAATAAAAATAATAATAATAAAAAAAATAATAAAAAGAAGAAAAAAAAGATTTAGAATTAGTGCAACGGTGGATTGGCTGCCTTGCTCAGGGGCCCCAAGTCCATCCCAGGATTAAAGCAGAGAATTTCTGTTTACAAGCCCAGTTACTTTACTCTTGGCCATGGGTTACCCCAGTGACATTTATTCCATTTGAAAGCATTATAGGTTCACCATCTGGTTAAATGTTTTAGAATATATTAAGAATGTGGCTTTCTAGTGTGGAAATCATTTTATTTACTCTCAGGATCTACTGACAGTGCTTCTGTCTGACTTTGTTATTCTTTTCTTTTGTGTCTGCAGTCCCTCCAGTGTTGTCAGTGTCCCAGCAGTCCTTCAATGCCACAGCTGACTACCAGGAATCAGTTACCTTCACTTGCATCACCTCTGGATCTCCAGACCCTGTGGTCACATGGCACAGGTATTACTTTCTGATATACTTACCTGTTTCCCATTAACAGTTATTTCTACAACCTCAAAAGTCACAAATGAAGCCTAATTTTGAACTGTATCTTTAAAGTGTTAAAGTGGGCTAGTCTGAAAATAGATCGCACACCGTTCACTCACTTTATTTAAATTAAATCACATTTTAGTTATTCGATTACCAGTTTAATACTGCAGTGAAACTTGAAAGATTTTCACAGGTTTTAACTTTCAAGATCATTAACTGAGAAATGAAATGTTAAAAAAAAAAAAAAACAAGTCTCACTTCATTCTAAGCAAAGAACGGATTAAGAACGAAAACAAGAGAAATTTGGAAGTTTAAAAGAATAAATAAATAAATGATAGTAAGTATCTGATCTAATAAAAGGCTGTGTTTAAGAAAAGAAATCTTTAGCATTGATTTAAAATAGGTTGGAGTTATGTTAGGCCTGAAGTTCTCTGAGAACTTGTTTCAGATGTGTCGAGTTTAAAAGCTGAAACTGTTACCTCTCCATGATGACTTTTGACTCTAGGGACAGAAAACAGATTTTCCCAGAGGACCTGAGAAGTCTATCAGATCTGCAAGTAGATAAGGAATTAAAAAAAAGTAATTTTTTTTATAACAGTGTCATTCTGGTTTCTTAATTGTTTATTTTTTATTTTATTTATTCATATTATTATTTTTATTTTTATTATTTCACTGTATGCATTTTCTTTCCTAAAAAAATACTGTTAAATAGTGTTAATAATGTAATAATGTAGTTTTTTTTGTACACAGATAAATCAGAACTCAAAATTCAAACCCTGAAGTGCAGAGTCTGCCTTCATATATATCACCCTTGGCAACCACACCGTGATATCATGTGCCACATAGCAACAAGGTGGAAATATGCATCTAGAGAGCATTTGACTCCTCAATATCCACTCCACTGCTCAGTATCAAGTAATTAGCTTGCACCCACTCAACAGTCAGTCAGGGATATTTGAACCTGAATGTCTATTTATAGAACATTAATGCGTTCTTATGAATAGAATTTACTTTTATTTTAGCGCATTAAGTACAAATCAGTTACTGACAGTTTCTGGAGCTACACTTCTCTATTGACTTTAAACCTTTTTTGTGGTAATCCATCACAGTAAACAGCTTGATAACTTTTGTTAGTTTCTTTTTTGTTATGTCAGAGTTGCACTTGCAGCACTAATTGTCAATTGCCGCACAGCAATCATGGAACTTTGATTAAAGGGACATGGTTGACAGCATCAGACATAGTTTGATGTATTTCATTCCTGAGGCTTTCCTCAGTTGTTATTCATGTTGCACTGAAATGATTGGAAATCAATAGCTGGAAGGATCTATAGGAAAACAGTATTCTTTGCCAAGTGGTTGTAGATAATTTTATTTTTATATATTTATATATATTTTTTTTTTAATTAAAGAGGCTAATATATGTAAAGTATTCAAATATTGAACATACTGTAGATATCAGTAAGCTTCATCCAGTGGAACTCCTTTCCTATACCTGCAGTTCAGAGGAGGGAGAGCTGTTGAAAATATCTGATTTTCTCATTGGATTTTGGCATAAGAGAGTGGACAGTTTGCAGCTGGAAAATGCTGTTTAGTTGTATAAAATAGCTGCAAACAAATTTTTAGTGGGTGTATATTTTATAATGTGAGTATTTTGTAAAATGACTTAAATCTGTTATACTTCTGTCCCTGCTGGCAGCCATGTTGTTAGAGAGCATGTCGATAATTTGTCAAAAATAAAACTTAAAAAAAACCCAAGAACTATCCCTTTAGGCAATATCATTATCAGTATCATCCATATGGCAGATTATTTTGGACGTATAGCATACAGGGAATGCAAACATGTCAGGATATATGCATGGAAAGGCAAAGAAAAGTCACATATTCCAGGGTTAAACTTGATAATAATAACAATAAACCTGCTGAACAATATGCTGTGAACTTGTGCTGGTGAGGCAACTGCGACACTAATGTGATGTTGTCTCTAAAGAGCAATACAGACATAATGAGCACTGGAGCATTTGTGTAGTGGCTTCAAAGAGAAGTCGATCATGCTAACAAAAGCGGGACACATGCATCTCTTTGTGGAGTACACACAACATTCGAAGACGCTGCACAGCATTTAACGGCCTTAACTTTCTTAGCCTCATTCATCTTGCTCTCTTGTTTCCAGCCCAAACAACAGAAATTATATTTACTCCAGGGTGTGCTACCTTGTCTGTTCAACAGCAGAGCAGACAAGGGAAATATGATTTTAATGATTTAATAGTGTGCATAAAACGGCAGCAAATTTCACAGTGGCATCAGCTGAGAGAGGATGTATTGATTCATTTTTACTTTCACATTGGGAACAGTTGTTACCTTCACTGTCTGTACTTGGTGCCATAATGGAAAACTGACTTGTGTTTAAGTGTGGTAATTGAAATGAGGAAACCCATTCATCTGTAGAAAATGACATTTTGATTTCAGTACATCATATTAAACACTGATAATACCAGGAGGATGAGGGAGACCCAATGAAAAAAGTTGTGTGGCTGTGATTGAATTTTAAAAAATGATCCATAGATGACGCAGCAATGAAAAAAAATAAAGAAATTCCCATTGCACAATTACACTCCGCCTCAGTGGAGCAGTTTATATGCCAATAGAACGGTGTTACATAAAACAGGATGGTGGAACATGGCTATTAAGCTACAGTTGCTACCTTCATTATTGACTCTCTGTCCACTCATACAGTCAAGAATATACTGTCGATGTCACCTCAGTTCAACACAATGTAAAAAGAAAAAAAAAGTGCACACCCTGACTTTCCTGCAGGCCAACTGAATCAAATCAGTACTGCAGTTTTATTATGAAATGACACAATGCAGTAAGGAGTTATTTATTTTCCCTGAAGCAATTCTATTTTGGGCTCAATTGTGAGGCATAAATCTGAGGAAAAAAAACAATATTTTTTAAAGGTAGTAAATAGATTAACATAACAAAAAAAGGAAATTTAAAGTATCCATTTAGACAACTACTAACATTACACATGTCCACGTGTTGGATTTATTGCTGTATTGCACTGACCCTCCTATTGCACTCCTGCAGACAGAATTACACAGGCTCTCATATTGCAAGCTCCCTCTTGGTGTATTGCACCATACATACAAATCAAATCAACTTAGTGTCATTCCCCCACTTCATGACTCTCCATTATTTTCTCAGTAGCCAAAAAAAAAAAAAAAAAAGTGTTTGCATGTGAAATGAACTTGTCTTACCCAATTGAATTATGGTATGTAACTCTGGATTACACAAAATCGAAGATGTGAATACGTTTGATTAACCCTCTTCCAGACCCAACCGGGACGCAACATGCCACAAAGAATGCACTGAGATGAGAGAAGCCGAGGTCGAGGCTGTTTGTGGTTGGCTAAGAGAATTGTGAAGTCGTTAGTTTGCATCACAGTTTCAGCTGGAGCTCATTTGATTGGTGAAGACTGTGTTAAATCCACCCACGCCTTCGCTTCCTCTCTTTGCTACTTGCTGGTAGAAGAGATGGAGATGGGACAGAGGTGTACTGCGCCTGGGTTAGGGTTAGGGTTTCATGCGCAGTGCAGGAAACTTGCAAAATGCGCCTGGACACGCCCCCTGCGCTGCACCTGGCCTGGTCTACGAAATTAGAGCCCAAAGAGTTCAACATAAAGAGATCAGAGAGATATGGGGTAAAAGATTAGGAGTTGTACAGTTCATGTGAAATTTAGGGAGCCAGTGCAGATGTTTGGAAGATGGGGTGATATGATGTACGGAAGATGTTCTGGTGATGATGAGAGCACCTGCATTCAAGACCAGTTTATGGAGGAGAGTTAGGTGAAGACCGATGAGGAGAGAGTTATGGTAATTAATGTGGGTGTGGATGAGAACTTTAACCAGGCTGTTGATGCTGTTTATTTTGAGAGATGGACAGAGGCAGTTGATATTGCCAAAAAAAAACTAAAAAATCCAGAACAAATGATGTTATTGATACATTAGTAATGGTGCAGCTGGTCTGGACCAGTTGGTGTTAATGGAGAAGCTTGAGAGGTAGACCAAAGAGGAGAGAGTTACAGTGGTCTAAATGGGATGTGACCAGGGCACTGACAAGGATGGCAGTGCTGTTTGGTGTGAGAGACAAGAGGAGACAGCTGATGGTGTGCACAGGTGAAAGCATGCTGACCAAGTGAGAATATTGATGTGAGCTTCTAAGGATAGTAAGCTGTGGAGGATGAGTCCCTGAAACTAGTGATTGAAACCATTACGTCCTCAGGAAAATATTTACTGACATTATAAATCAAGTGGAAAGTAGAAACTCACTTTCCCATGTTTTTGTAACTGGTGTATGGGAATAATGTTCTTCAAAACCTCCAAGGATAATCTTTATTTGTCTCCGCTTCATTCCTGTCTCCCCATGTGCTTTTTTTAAAAAACATATTGCTTTAATAAAAGCTTCATCTCACCTCAGCAATGACGTCACTTTAAACTGTACGTCACTGCTGATGTGACAGTCTGCATTTTCCACTGACTGTCACAATTTTCGAGTGTCTTTCCCTTCATCCCCCAGGTCACTGCGTCCTATACTTTGAGACAACAGAATTGAAATGCACGCATCTTCAGTGTGAGCAGCAATCACAACTCAATTTAGTTTTTTTTCTTTTGATGTCACCTCTCCCAGTGATCTCCAGCCTCCCAGTTGCATTTCCTGTCAGTGTGTGGTTTTGTCTCTTCTTTGTCTCTTCCTCTGTGCATCTTGGGTAATGGACTGCCTGTCAACAGTCAGTCAGTATAATGACATTCAGCGCTACAGCCCATCCTGCACTTTCCCTTCCAAAGATGAAGCCTCTCTTCATTTCCTTTTCAGCTCACCCAAGTTATTATGACTTGGCTTTGGTGTTTCTCCCGTCGACTTTCAATTATCCTCCCTCTCGCTTTTCATACACTACGGCAAGCCTGGGCCACCGACATCGCCGCACAGTTTCTCTGTGTCTGTGTCGGTGTCTGTAACAAAAGCTAAAAATGTAATTTTTGCCTTACATTTCGTGGCTTATGTCATATCTGATTGGATGATGATAATATCATCTCAGTGCTGTCACATATAACCTTCATAAACCTATTTTTCCTTACAACTTTAGAATATGAGAATATGTGGATTGCTTCGGAAACAATTATAGATTGTAGTTGTTAAGGGAGAGACGGACACTATTCATTTGTTGTGTCTTATCTACATTTTCTCAGTCGATCCAAGTTCAAACTATTTATCTCCCGACCACAACACAGTCTTCACCTCTGGACTTTCCTTGGAAATCTTCTCTAACCTCTAGACTCACAATGTGCACAAGGTGAAGACTAAACCAGATACATACATAATTATTACATAATTATTTCAATATTAACACTTTGTGTAGTGTAGAGTCAGTGTGGCTCTATGACAGTGTGATCATGTATCATTAATATCAGTATTATATATTCATATATAATCGCCAAATAATCAATCTTCATATTATGCTATAATTTCTTTCTTTCTTTCTTGTCTAATGTGTTGTTAGTTCATCTCTGCTCCATATGACATTCAATGCATTACCATCTGTCTTGTCTTTTTGTAATTTGAATGCCGCTTCCTACTTCATTTACACATTTGCACTATGTGACAATGTAGACAACATGATGAATATCGTTTTTTCACTGAAAGTAGAGACATTTTAAATTACTCTGTTAATGACCTTTTAAAGAATGTAAAGATATATTTATTTATTTTATCCCAACCCCCAGATGCAATAATTAAAGTAATCCTTTACTTCTCGCCTACACACAGATGGCATTAAGCAACACTGAGTTTTTGGAAGCATGAAGAGAAGACTCATATTCCCTGAAACACATTCTAAACAATCCCTTTAACCTTACAGATTACCCGGCTGGTTAAGCAGCTGCAAACGAACAAAAATGGGGGCGGCATCAAACCTGTTTCACACCATTATGCCTCTGCTATGCAGCTTTAAATATATAGACATGGATCAGTTCAGCAGTTGCTTATTTTTACCGACTAATTTCTCTACAGAGTCCAATAAGAAAAAGACATTAAGTCAGCACTGTGCTGCATGACGCACAGGAGTCATTTTTATGAATGCTGCAGTCTATAACCTAGTTTACACACACAAAACACAAGTGAGAGGAGACTCAGAAAATGGAGTTGGCATTATATGTATTATAGCTCGTCAGTCCCGAACTTTTTTTCATACTTCCATTGTTTTGTTTCATTCACTTACAGTATATGAAAATATGCGGAACATTTTGTTTGACAGTCATATTTTGGCCAGATATTTTCAAGAGATATTGTATATCTTTCTTAAAATAATGTGGGTACAGACCTCCTGTCAGCAACTTTTAACAATGTTTTAAATCTGCATTTCCACTGCAAAATGTACATATCACTCACTAAATGTGTAGTATTCATATAATAGAATGTGTTTATAATCAATGAAAGTTTGTGATTCTCCCAGTATGGAGCAGGTGGGGGAGCACCCTAGCACCCCCTATTGATAAGCTGCCACTATGTGAAAGAATTGCATCTGGTTTTGTGCTATTGACAGAAAGAGCTTGAAAGTCAAGCTGTCCCCACTTAACTGGTTGTAATGGGAACAGCTGACATCCTAAGTGGAATGAGTTTATGTGTGTAACATCCAACATGTAGTGCAGCGTGAATTCTGCAGAGGTCACTGATGGTGTGTGACTCAGTTGCAACAGCTTTCTCCTTCCTCACTCATGTGTGACATGTTATATTCGCAGGAAAGGGCAGCAGCTGGAGCTGTCGGAGCAGTACATTTTCAACAGGCTGGAGGGCGGGCGCAGCACCTTAACCATCCACAACATCCAGCAGGGCGATGGGGGCACTTACTCTTGCAAGGCCACCAACAAAGCAGGATCTCAGGAGAGAGAGCTCTTCCTCAAAGTGTTTGGTAAGTGAAAGAGTTGCGATTAAATAATGGCATTAAATTAAATAATAGGGTAGAAACAACTTAAAATATTTTATAGTTAAAAAAAATATATATTACTAAATTATATAATATTATGTCTCCGTTCTGTACCTTTTTCTCTCTATTCCTTTATACCTTTATTCATTCATTATCCATCCATCCACCAATGTAACCTAACTTCAGCCCACACATTTTTGGGCTGTTGGAAGAGAAATCTCTCATATAGAGAGAAATATTGTAGAGTCCACTCAGATAAGCCTCCGTAGCAGGATATGAACCAAAAAATTTCAATGCAGTGAGGCAGCAGTGCTTTTAAGCGCAACACCAGAATATTACCACAGGCAGACAAATTCTTCTGTAAATGATTGTTCTACCCTGATTAACTATTGCAACAAGTAAGGATGTTGTAAAGTTCTGCTGTGACCCTCTTATTTGCCTCTCTTAGGGGTGAGGACTAAACTCTTAACAAACAATCACCATCAATTTATTGTGAGGACCTTCTCAAATTATATTTCATCAAATGTCTGTTTTTCACAAGCTGAACCCTTCATAATTCTTTGTCTTAAAGAAAATATTTAATTTACTGCTGTGTATTTCAATTATGGTCCTATTAAAATCAACAACAACAACAACAATCATTTTAGATTTTCCCTACGATTCCTCACAGATCGCTCCAATAGAGCATATTCATCTCATGAAAATGTATGAAGATTTGTGCTCAACATCCTTTCAAGATGCAAGTAGCACTTGTTCTTCAAATGCATGTTTCAGTGAAGAAGTCAGGAAGGCTCAGCTTTTCACTGTGTGCCAGGGGAAACACAATTGTGAGCTAGTTTTATTACTCCTGACAGCACAGGCAGGAGGAGAGGAGAGCATTTAAGATGAGGTGTGTGTGCTTTGTTCATGTTTGTGTGTTGCACAACACATTGTCATACTTAATATCAGTTGTGTTTTCACCAAATTATTTTTCCATATTTCTGAAACAATAAATCTCATTTTTGACAGGCTGTGTTTGGAACTAACCAACTGAATTTTAGAAAAAAAAAAAACACACATTTTGTATTGTAGGCATTTTTTTTTTTAATCACGTTCAATGATTCTGACACTAATATGCTGTTAAAGCTTGAATACTACAACCAGAGCCATAATAGGCTTAGGCGAGGGATGCGCAAATGTCATGATTGCATGATTGTAGGTAATAAAATGAGCTCAGGCGATAGGATCCTGAACACACAATGAGATAAAAGATTTGAGAAAATGTATTCCTGAAATATATGGCATTACATTTTCCATCAGAGTATAAAGCAGGAGCTGGAGCAGCTGCTGTATGTTCACCTTCAAAGATGGGTTTCAGAATGTGAACCCATGACTACACATAATAACCACACACAGGTCATTGTGGCAATTAATTAATGCCCTGCTTCAACATTGTTACACGTGCTGGTTACCGTAATGTGCTGTCTTGCTGCTCTGCCAGGTCACTGTGGCAACCCTTAAGCTGTAAATGCCAAATTGTTGGTCCCTCAGGTTATTATCAGCTTTCAGGGATTGTGTGAAATTGTTTTGTTTATGGCACTTTACAATGTTGAGAAGTAGCTAGATGCTAGCAGTGCATATATATATATGTGTGTGTTTATGTGTGTGTCTGTGTGTGTGTGTACAGCTGCACATCTATATTTCTATCCATCAATCCATCAGAGAGTCTGAGCTGATATTTCTCAAACCGTCTGAATTCAGTCAAGGTTTACGAGGCATCAGCTGTGAAATATGTGCTGACATTTGCTGTGTGGATCTGAAACAGCTGAAACCAAACAACAACAGAGACCAAACATTATCACTATCAGACAAAGCCAGTGCCATATTTTTGTTCTCTGATACCTGTCAACGGGAGAGATAAGAGCTTTATGCAGTGTCAAACATCACTACATGGGGGATACAAATGCAGTTGAGCTGCCTTCTCCTGAATTAACTGTGTAAGCAGCCAGAAATGTCAGAGGAAACATTAGTGACTCTCTTAATAAGCCAACAGTGACCCTCACAATATGGACTTTCATACAGTATATCACTTATTTCATTGTGTCAGCCAAGTTGAGCTTTTAATGCATGCAGAGAACCAGAGTTAATATCTACAATGTACATACATCTAACCTGACATGATTTTTTTTTCTAGTCACTAAATAATAATAAAAAAAAACATTTAAGGTTTAAATTAAACAGGAAATAGCAAACACATTACCAGAAACTTAGAGATCAAATAAATGTTTCCTTTTTATCTTTAGAACACAAATGGTTTCTCATATAGTGTTGAGCTGTTTTAGATAATGAGTGTTTATGATGTTCCCCACAGAGTGCTTTTGCATGAGGTTTGATAAATGAGCTGTTTTTCCATTTAATATTTGCATGATGAAGGGCATGTGGGGCAAAAGTGACTGCAGATTAGGTTCTGATGAAGAACCAGCTCAAACCAGTCTCTGCATGACTAACAGTGCCTCTGATTGTGTTTTTTTTTTCTTGTATTGTTGATCCACATGTATATTTTTGAAACCAGGCATCATTACAGGCTTTAAAAGATGCGGGTGATCAACTCAAGTGCTCCTCATGTTCCTCTCTGCAGAAGTCATCCCAGCAAGTCATGTAGTCTCAATGGGAGCCTTTAAAACTTATTTTCGTAGACGAAAAAATATTAAATGGATTGAGATAATTGCATTCCATCTTGCTTTTGTTTTGACACAAAACAATCAGACATATTCTTGTTTATTATGAAGAAAATGCCTCTTGATTCTGGATAGTTTTTGAAGTCAAATGGTGCAACTTATTGAAGATTGGAAAATCTGCTTGGTTTATTGACTCAGTCATAGACTTGAACACAAAAACAACATAATTCTCTTTGAATTCAGTAATATTGTACTCAAATTGCTGATATTGTCCGATGCTGAATGAAGCACTATGAGCAGTACATCCCTCAACTTCTTAGACCTAAACATATGTCTTCTTGCGTCAATGCTTTAAAAGTTTTTCCTCACCCTTGTTGAAGGTTTAAGCTCTGAAGTTGTTTAGTTAAATGAGCCCAACTTTAATATGTAACTATGTTCTATACAAATGTGTTGAACTTAATGAGACACATTTATCTGACTGCACTTTTGTGATATTGAAATAGTCTGTAATAGTCACTGTTATCATGACTAACAGTTAGTAAGTGCTATAACTCAAGTAATTTAAGTTGATTTAAATTACTTTAAATCAAGGTGTCTACCAAAGGACACAGTGAAAAATGTAAAGTTTTTCACTCACTGTAGGTCCTTGCTGTTATAGTTGCATACGTGAATGTGTACATGTTTTTAGACAAAATCTGTCCTAAAATCCCTTGCGATGACTCGTGCACCCAGAGGTTGATGCCTTGTGAAATTGCCAAACGCTCCAAAGATTACGTCAACCCTCCTGGGCAGTGGTAAAAGGGACACCTCCCTTTTTCTTTTTTGGATTTTATGCTGTGCTTTTATTTTTTGCAGTGTAGGGTTTTAGTGTGAATGTACTGTAGTTGTGGGGGGTCATACGAATGACCCCCCACACGTATGACTTGCTCTACTCTCTTGACATGCATGGTGGTTCAATACTTGCTTTGAGCATCTTATCAGGAAGAGGTGAGTGGAGAACGACCACCAACCATGTGTCTGTCATGACACTCTCCCTGCACCTGTCTCCCAGACAGAAATATGTATATATTTTTTAAACTTATATATGTGTGTGTCTGTGTGTGCTTTAAAACTTAAGGAAAGTCACTGTGATCCCGCTATGCAAAAACAAGGGCTGTATGACTGTAGTCTATAAATAATCATGGTCTACTCTGTCAACACCAAAGTCATGCATCAGCTGTGAGTTTAAACCCTATGGGGTAGCCTTCATCCCCTTTCCCACATGAGTTAGATCTTTGACAGTTTCTTTCCCACTCACTTTCTTACTTACTCAAACTTCCCTCACACCACCTACCAGCCCCTCAGTATATTGTCTTCACTCACTTATCTTCTTTTATTTTCTCTTTCTCCCTTTTGCCCTTATCCTCTGTGACCTCCAGTCCAGCCTCATATCACCCAGCTGAAAAACGTGACAGCCGTGGAGGGCAGTGCTGCCATGATCTCCTGTGTGGCTGAGGGTGAGCCGTTGCCTGACATTTCCTGGAGGAGAGCCAGCGATGGCCAGACCTTCGTGGACGGAGACAAGGTAGGAACTGCCAGAAAGTCCATCTGGCTCTGTCTGTGTGTTTGTGTTTATGTGCCTAATCATAAGGCTTGTGCTAAGATGATGAGCTCAGGCACACTGAACATAAGAATATACAGACATTCCTTTTTCTATTAAAACATTAAAATTCCACAAAAGGTAGGAGAAAGAAATTGTCTGTTGGTGCTCAGAGTCCTGAAAGGAAAAAACCTGTATGAACAGGTCATTATTTGTGTAAGTCCTTATCAAAATAAGAGCAGGCATAATCACTTCCATCAGTCAAGCATGAAATGTTATAATTAGAGCCAATTATTGCTACCAGGGTCTGTCTGAGGCCTGATGGAAATAATATTCACATTCAAGAATTAATGGTTGATCTTTGTCCATATAACTAACACGCAGAGTCTTATTAGACTATACAATGGCAAATCCACACTCATGTGCACATTATTGAATCAGGGCCATGTTTTTTAAAAGATCAGGGGACTTATGGGAAATGAGAGCACACGCAATTATTCTGATAAGCTCTTAGCACAAAGATGCTGAGAGAACTTGTTTTCAAGGCACTCACTTTCAATTTGTAGGTCTGTTGCTGAGCTTTGTCTTTCACCGTTCATATTTACTTTGTCCATATGACAAGGTTCACAAATCAAAAGTTGAATGAGCTGCGGTTGCATTATCTTAAAGATACATTACTCCTGAATTAGCTGCATTTAATGTCAAAAGCACATGTACTTTCATCACAGCAGAAGCTTTTACAGAATAAGTTTAAAAAAAGAGAGGAAAAATACAAAGAGTGCAGCAATTCTTTTGCTCGGTAAAAAGGTCACCACAGAGATAAATGACTGTGTGCATTGGCTCCCAACGCTTGGGTTGATAAATCACAGCCAAAAATGAGAGTAAGTGCTTCTCTTCCCACGGCAAATGCAATTATGGAAATGCGTTGCACGATGCAACACACCTAAACATATGCGCGGACAAACACGGCTTGTGCAGCACGAGGCGTGATGGATGGCCCCAGTCATTTAGGTTTAAAGCGGGAAGTTCCTCTCTCAATTTGCTCTCCAATCTGCATATCCAGTCTGCATGCGCCTCTTTCTTGTCGAAAGACATTAAGCAACAAAGGGCTCACTTTTACTCGCTGCATAATGTTGCCTCCATTCTTCTCATTCTTTGTCAACTGACATTGTGACCCTTGCTAAGAGAACATAATGGGAGGCAGTTTCCTGGAATTTAATTATTAACTGAGTAGGGATTTGAATCCTGGCATGGTCTCACTCCTCAGGTATCGTTTTGCTCATGAGCAAGGGTAGCAAACTGCACTGTAGCTTCTCTCCAATATTGGCAAGCTTTTGACATCAGACCCTGCTTTGGTAGCCATAAACATTCAGAAAATGTTTTAAACATTCCCATTGCTGTTCATCAAACTTCAAAGTGTAATGCTGTTTATTTGAGCTTATGTCAAAAGGAGTTTTACAATTAAAATTTAGAAATGCACTCTACAACTCTGTATTGTATGATAGTGTCAAAGATTTTTGACTTGACTTTGACTTAATCATTAGGTTTGTACTGAAGAAGTGAGTATATTTGTTTTGTTTTCTTTAGTTTTTTTTCTTTTTTTTCAATTGATTGTATTTTTTAGGACACTGAAATATTGCTCTTTTGTTTTGTTTCAGATCCTTTTGTATTAGAATGGATAATGGGATGTTGTAAATGCACTGTAATTTGGTTCCTGTTCATATTTGCTTGCCTGGGCTTTGCTAGTAATCTCTTGGGTTAGGATCGGGTTCGAACAGAAGATTGGCTGCATCCATGCTGCTTTTTTTGTTGTGCATAAATTCTGCCACTGACCTACAATTCATACTTCCTGTCATTCACATTGAGCACTCAAGACTTGACTGCTACTCGATGTTTAGTGACTTGACTGCAACTCTGCCACAACCATTTAAATCATAGGTTTTGTTTTGTGTTTGATACCTGGTCACAAAAGTGGCTGTGAAATACAAAAGAAAATAGATCATAACGTTCAAACACCAAGCTGGTTTCCTGGTTTGCCTTAGCCATTAGTAAAAGTCATTACTGAATATAATTTTGTTGTCTTACTAAAGTGATACAGTGTTCATTAGATTGGTGCAAATATAAAGGACTTAATTGCTGGAATAAGCTATGCTTGCCAGAATTAGACATCCAGCCCTGCTGACATTTACGGCTGACATTTTTAAAATCTGAAAATTCTCCAGCATTCAAGCTGAAATAACACAACAACAGTTTGAGGGATTGCATTTGAAATTTATTCCATATATTTAATGTTAAGGCACAGATACCCTCATTTTTGCAGTAGTATGGATCAGATAGGGACAGGGCTTGATTTATTTTCCTGCCTTTACTTCTAGTATCTGCTGGTCCTTTCATCTCCTGCAGCTCGTGTATTCCCTCAGCCTCAACACTTCTTTGCCTTTCATCTCCATACGCTCATGTTTGTCGCTGCTCACATGTATTCAGTACAGCATGTGTGGAGGCAGCACGTCCACGGGTCACTGTTGTGTTCATGTCTGGCCACTCACCTTGGTCTGTTGAGCTGCATAGCAAACACAATGCTTTATGGGCGGAGATTGTCTCTGGACACAGACCCTGTCAGTTAATAAGGATGAGGGGGAGGTGGTTTGGGAGCCGGCATGTAATTTCCTGGCTCAGAAGTTCCCTCCTGGAAGATTTCCTCCTTCCTCTTCCGCCTCCTGTTCTCTCATCTCACCCCTTCATTGCAGCGCTCCTATTCAATACTAACACACATGCACACTTGCTCCCCATTCCCATTGACCTCAGCTGGTGACACAAACAAGAGGATACAGTGGCAGCAGAGGGGGACCTGAACTGAGGCTTTAAAAGCTGCTTCACCTCATTGGCCAGCATCATTGGTATGATAAGAGCAGAGATGTACAGTAAGCCAGTCTAAAAGGGATAATGGAATAATGCTGGAGCAGTCAAAAGAGTGAGCATCATTCGAAAAGAGGGGGATTCACAGCCGAGGCTTATGGGGCTTAGACATATAATGAGTGTTAGCTTAGACGTGGAGGATAGGGCTCTTTCATAGGCTCTATTGCCATTAAGCTTATAAGTGTCATTAAATGTGATAACAGTGACCAAAAAAAAAAAAAAAAACATCAGCAAATACATGTTGGTATTTAGCCAGATCTACTGTAGAGTCATAGGGAGGTGGCTATCTTGGTGGATTTCCTACAAGGTGAACAGTTATTCCCACTATGTTCACTCCTGATGTAAATTTACACACAAGAATGTACTTGATCTCCAAATGAACCCTAAGAAAGACACTAAATAAGGGGCCATTCTGCAACATTCAGATGAGTTCAGATGTGTCATCAAGGGGATTCGGAAAAAGTGTCCCTAAATGTTTGCTACATGTCAATTTTTTTGAGTGAGTCCGGGGAGCAGGGAAAATTAATCTTAGCTGTTTTGAATGCAGTTAGTGCATTGAAAGTCATGTGACAGACATGAACCGGTCAACTCCAGGGGGGCCTTTGCTTCACCATTCAAGGACGGACAGTGAGTGAGTCATTAAGGGCAAGGAAAGTGCTGCACTTGATCGTCATCTCATTGTACAGGCTTGAGTAAAAAAGGACGTAGCCTTCCGGTTTGAAAAGTGAAGCCTATAGAAAGCAGGATGGAGTTGGAGATGGCTGCAGTTAGCCACCAGGTGCAACTCCTTTGGTTTCAAAATTAAATCAATTTCAATGGAAGTCTATGTGAAATTAGGCTTTTACCTCTCAACTGATTTATAATGTCAGTAAATGTTTTCTTGAGAAGTTAATGGTCTTAATTGCTGGTTTCATGGCTTCATATGCTATGCTTTTATTTAGAAGGAAATAGATAATTAAGAAAGGCATATATGAGTGATCACCAGTGTGATTGACAGCTGGGATTCTGTCTAATACAGTAGGTGCCTGGTTGCAGGTAACATCTGTGAACTTCTGGTGTCAAAAGTGTTATTGTGCTGGTCTCAAAGCTTTGTAATGGGAATTTGTTTTACATCTGGAAGACTATGTCTACTTTTTGTACAATCTGTGGCTTCTACCAAAATATTATTCCATCTGTTTTTACATGCTTTTTAATGCTACTTCTGAACAGATATATTATGTACAGTATATCATAATTTAGACTTGGCTTTTGGAAGTTGGAAACTGGTAATTACTGCAGCTTCTGTTGGCATTCTGGTTGAATAGAGAGAATCACAGGAAATGATGACACAAATATACACAAGCACAAATCCCGCTGATTACGGCTTTAACTACAGAAAAAGTGAAAAAAGAGACCTCACAATGCACTGTGGGGTATTTCCTTTCTCTAAATGGACTTACTGTGAGCCTAATGTGACTCTCTGCTGCAGCTTTTTTTAGTTCTAATTCCTTTAACAGGAACCAACTCATTTTACTCTCAAGCCCTGAGCTAAATAATTATATTCTATTTTTAGCTCTGCCAAAGCTGTTGTTCTAAGTTGACTTAATTAGAAGGCATCAATGTGGGAAAAGTAAACTTGTGAAACAAATGGATTTTATTTTTTCATGTTATACCTTTGGTTACACAATATGTTGGTTTTATAACTTCAAAGTGTATGTGTGTGCTGGCCTGCATGCATGCAATTGTGAGCTGCACCATATGCACGTCAGTAAAGGTGGAATCATTCCACCTTGACAATCTTTGATAGCAATGTTTTTTTGATATATATGATCTGTTCACAAGTGGACAACTGGCTTAGAATGCGCATTGTTCAGCCTGAGTTAGAATCTGAATCAGAATATAAGAGTAAGGAAGCCTCAGGATTAAAAAAGTTTAAGTTTGAAACTTGAATGTATAAAAATAAGACAAGAAATATTATACAGTATACAACATGAACAATTCAATCTGTGTTGTCAATGCAAATCTATGTTCATGTCACAATAATGCTGCTGTAGTGAACTGAAAGCAATCAGCAATATAGCCTTGGGTCATATTCAGAAGAAGTTTCCATTCCAAAGGCTTCACTGCATGAAAAAAAAGAGTAAAAAGAATTATAAGCTGATGACACTGGTTAATGTTATGTTTCTGACCTCTAAAACTTCTTACAATCAAAAGAATGTGATTCACTTTCACATGCATCAAGCCTCAGTCAATTAACAGAGCTGCTGAAAAAGTGGTTTGTTGAGGGTGATAGAGGTTATCTGTTTGGTAACAGTCTGGAGGCTACAGATGTATCGTGTCTACAACAGGGGATGCTCTTGGGGTGTTTTTTTTTTTTCTCATTACAAGTGAACGTCGATTGCAGGAATGATAGCCTCATCTGCTGTAATTGACCCGTTGCCACAAATTGATGCCATCTGTCTTCATATAGATGTAATGACCTTGTAATAAATCGACTTTTTTTGTTGCATTAACCCTGACTCTGTGACGAGTGACATTTGCCTGCAGGACGGCAGGTGGACAGGGAGAGGGAGTGGTAGTGGAGGGATTCAGAATGAATTAAGGGCTTGTCACTTAGTCTCATGTTCAAAGCAAGCTGGATGAGGTATGTTGTGTAGATTAGTAGATTTCCGTTCCTGATTATGACTTTTCCTTTTGTTCCCCCTTTATAACATAATCAGTCATTTCTTACACTTTGCACAATCATAGGCATTAATAGTTTTTTTTTTTTTTTTTTTAATAATGTCAATTAAATTGCTGCCCATGTTAAAGATAACAGCAATTATTAATGCAACTCCGGTTTTGGCATCCTAGGTCAGTTTCATTAGCTCGCTTTTGTTGCTCTGAAAATGTATTTTCAGAATTTCACACACTGTTTCAGTTCCTACTTGATAAGTACAAACATTACAGGAATATGCAGTAAATACGTAAGACAAAAGCTCAGCTTGAATTTCTCACCTTCAATGCAAATATTGTTATGCCTATGGACGTAAGATATGTGTGGGTGTTTTTGTGTCCTCAGAGGCAGGACGGACGCTTTGAAGTCCGTGGCCGTCACGGAAAGTCGGTGTTGACCATCAGTGGCGTGAGGCTGGCTGACTTGGGCCGCTTTGACTGTGAGGCTCAGAGCAGGATCGGAGGTCATCAGAAGAGCATGTTCCTGGACATTGAGTGTAAGTATATGGATTGCACTGATATGATTAGCTGTGCAGGCCAACATGTGTTTTATTTGGCACCGAATGCATTTGGGCAGGATACTGTTTCAGCGTGGATGAATAGTAATTGTAACTGCTAAAATGCCCAGCTTTGTGACCCGGTTTGCATGTTCTCCCAGGTGTGCATGGACTTTCTCCGTATTCTCCGGTGTCCTCCCACAGTCCAAAAGCAAGCAGAGGTTAATTGGACACTCAAGATTGATTGTGAGAGTGAATGGTTGTTCTCTGTGTGTTGGCCCTGCATTTCACCCTATGTTAAGTGGGATTGGTTCCGGCAGCATCGCGACTGTCATGTGGAGAAAAAAGCGGTAGACAGTGACTGAATGAATGAATGAACTTGAACTGAAGAGCAATGCCCCATTTACCCTGACCTTTGATTATGTTTATATAAATTAACAATAAATGAAAAACATTATTCATCCAGCTCCACACTCATCACAACACTGCTTTAATTTATAGCACAGGAGACTTTTCTAACCTTGGAGAGAAGATGCTTTATCAACCCAAATGCTAATTAATATTTAATTAATGATTGTACAGTTATGTTGTTAGAAAAAGAACATCACCCACTTTTATGTTTATGAAAAAATGTCAGCTTAACAAAGATTGTGTTATTTTGTATTCAAAATAATAAAAATAATTATTTCACTCGGTATCAGTTGTGTTTTTCATACATAGGAGCTTAATTAACACAACATAACACCAGCTCAGCATTAGCTGCGTAATTACACAGTATGTGTCTTTTCAAAGTGACCAAACAGAATTGCAAGGGACCGAAAGGTTGTCCTTTGTTGCTTTTATCTCCTCTGTTGACATGTAAATATACATGACTTCTAGCGAGTTATTTTTTATGCAGTGGCTTACTATTTCTTCAGTTGTAAGAATACACCAGCACCTAGCTGTGTTTTACTCTCTAAAAATGACTTAGCATATTTTAGCCTTCCTTCTTCCACTCCTAATATATAATATGATATAAAACACACTGTTGAAGTAGATATGAAACACATCTTAGCAAGAGTGAAGTCTTCCAGAAGAACTTCATCCATTCTTACAGGTCTAATTATTCATTTCACCTTTGACCATTTTCCTCTTTTTGAGGATCATTATATCATAAACAACTCACTCATCCTGCACATCCACACACAAACACACAGCCTGTACAAAGGTTAATTAGTAAGAGGATACTATGTATTGCCTTTCAGCAACTCCAACTTCCCAGTGAATGCACCCGTTTGTCAGTGCTGCTTGTTTGGGTTTATTTGGAGCAGGCTATCCCCTGCCTAATGAGCTCTGAAGCAAAGATCTCCATTTTGGCTTTGGAATGATTAGGTTCATTATGAGAGTGGCTCTGTTGCCTCAAAGATACCAGCGGAAAAAGCATTTTTCCAATATCAGTGGCTCCACCTTCAAGCTTAGAGGAACAACAAAGAGAGGACAACAAACAGACAT
The DNA here is from genome assembly GCA_016785285.1 of Brachirus orientalis. NCBI lineage: Eukaryota > Metazoa > Chordata > Actinopteri > Pleuronectiformes > Soleidae > Brachirus > Brachirus orientalis. The sequence goes on from JAFBJR010000129.1 coordinate 5,914,152, forward strand.
ATTTATTTCAGATTATGGGAGAGAAAATGCATACTCTGTCTTTGTTTTCCCTGGAAACCAATTTTCTCCTCTTCTGGCTGAGGTGACTTTTGGGTTCATGAATTCCTTTCAAAACCAGTTGTTTATGTAACTCTTGAAAAGTTGACGTTTTTGAGTAAGGAAAAATGTTTGATGGCATCAACATAAAGAAAAAAAAAAAACAAATGTCATGAGCTCACCAAAGTTGTTGCCAAAGTTGTTTTTTTGTTTGTTTGTTTTCTTAATGCACCTGACAACTTGGATTTTACTTCCACTCTGCAGAAAAACGCAGGCTGAGAGTGAGAGTGTTGCAGGGCTACGCAAAGCCTTTGTCACCGAACTAATGAACTCATTTACTAAGTCACTGCAGGCTGCAGGGGGATAACACGTCCTCGGCTGTGACACAGAGCCAGGCATCAATCTCTTTAATGGAATCCTGCAAGCAAACATAAAACAACCATAATGCCCCTCTGACTAAGCTAGGCTGAGAGAAATCAGCACGACAGCTCGCTGTGTCGATCGTCCATTACTGCCCTTTCTATTTGCTGGGGCAAATGAGCTTTTGTGTGCATTTATTTTTATTCTCAGGTAGATGATTGTAATACAGCTCCTCCCCAACCCCTCCCCAAGAGCTGAATTTATTTAAATTTAAAATTCTTTTTCTTCATATTGTACATGAAACATTACCTTTTAGGAAGTTTTGTTTTAAGCCTTTTTTCTTTTAATGTCAGTGCAGCTCCACCCTTGATTTAAGGGTTTAACTCTCTCAAACTCTTAAAACATCACCAATTAACTGCTCTTGGAATTCAGGTCTGGTTTGGGGGCTAAATGTTGCATTACCATGAAGGCGTAACAGACAATTTCTCCTTTTTATGTGGCAGATATACCAAAGTTTCTTACCAATCACACCATCTACTATTCATGGGAGGGGAACCCGGTGAACATCAGCTGTGATGTGATGTCCAACCCACCTGCCACCATGCTATGGAGGAGAGAGCGCTTCACCATCTCTGCAGAGAGGACGGCCAACACACGGGTGCACACTGCAGAGGGCAAGTCTGTGCTGGAGGTGGGTATACGGATGCCCTGGTCACAGCTGAAACTGAGGAAATGCCCGGTTTAAGCGGCAACTGCAGGAGATGAGAGAGTACATTATGTTGCTGCATTAAAGGCAGTGATATCCACATTAGTGCTGTAACTAATAATTAAACCAGTTTCAGTTCAAAGGAAAGGAAAGCAGTACAGGACAGTTTATGTTTCGGTATGGTAGAATATGTTTTGGGCATTTATTTTTTAGCAGGAAAGACTTCTGATAGCATTATCGATGTTAGTATGGCAGGACAGTTTGACAGCCAAACCGAGAAGGGTAAATGTCAGAAGCAGATACAACATCTCCAAACTATTTGCAGCAGCATTAGACATGTGTGAGAAATGTGTTTTTGTAATTAATTTAAAGCACTTAATATATTTGATTATTCTTATTATATATTTTCCACTTCTAGGTGACTCCAATGTCTGACAGAGACTTTGGCCGCTACAACTGCACAGCCAGGAACAACATTGGAGCTCGATATCAGGAGTTCATTCTGGCCCAGGCAGGTGAGTTTGCAGAGCTGCCAAGGCTGTGTGTCCTCTTTACCTTAGCTAATAAGATTGGTGGCTTAATTTGAAGTCAAGGAATGTGTATACTCAGGGACTCCACTACATACCACCACACTCAAGAACACACACCTTTTGAATCACTGCTCTCACAGTTACTTTAACCATCCAATGACTTTGTAATCCTCTACGTCTCTACTAATGGTAACAGCCTTATTTGCAATTCTCAGAAAGATAAATCCCACTACAACTCCCAACCCCTCTTCCAGCTGGCCTAATCTCAAATAGTGCCAGCTGATTTACCATACACTTCACTGTTTTCTGAAGTACCTCCTAATTTACGGTAGCTAGGGCTAATACACAATAGTGCAGTCCAATTATCTTTAGTGCAGATTGAATTGCTCTGGCTAAGGAGAAAAGCAGTGAGCAAAAAGCTGACCTGATATGTTGTCTGCAGAAAACAATGTGTTTTGGAAGTTATTCAGACATTTCCAATTCTGCAAAAATGCATATGCAGGGAAACACTCACAACACTCACACACACAGCTATGCTGTAGTAAAAGTCTGACTCAATAACGGAGCTGCTGAGATCTCCCATTACTCCTTTGCTCACTTTGCGAAACCCTACCTACAAATCAGTAGAAATATATATATTTTTAAAATACGTTTATTCAAAATTGTGGTTTAAAGTAAAAAATAAAGAAAAAAATGCAGAACATGTTTTGGTTTTGGCAAAAATGAAAGCTTAAAATGAAAGTTTTTGTCAAAGTGAAATTTCGTACTGTTTGTTAAATTGCTTTCAAGGCCTAGAGTTATTATTGCAATGATTACTGTCTTTAGTATGATTACAGGTTGACAGTGATGGAAAAGCAAAGTGGCACAGTAAAGCACTATATCCGCAGCTTTAACTGTACAGCCTTTTCATCCTTAGCTAAAAGAAATAAACTAGGTCTAGAAGTGAGTGGAAAGAAAGAATTAGTAGGAAAACAAAGTCAATAGAATACTTTTGTTTTAATTTAATACATGATGGACTAATATCTGTACATTGTCTTTTCAGATGTACCATCAAATCCATACTCTGTGCGACTGTCGGCCGTTTCCCAGCGCCTGGCGACTGTCACCTTCATGAAGCCCGACTCGCACGGTGGCGTTCCAATCAGCTACTACCTGGTCCAGTACAAGGAGGTGGGCTCACAAGACTGGAGGGACATCAAGTCCCACAGCGTTCAGAGTGAGTGGAGTCAGTTTTCATCTTAAGACTACAAACTTCAGCCCCCACAAACAATGGAAATGCAGCAATTTCAACAAATTTTAACTCTACAGCCAGATTAAATGCTTAATGAACACTCTTCCTATTACCCCTTCTTCTGACACCAATCAGGCATGGGGAACAAGTAAAGACATTATGTTGTCCATGAAAGTCTCTCCCCTCAGATGTTTGTGGTCCATGATGGACATTGAACACCTCGCAGAGTGTTATAGTCACAGCTTATACCACACACAACTTAAAGAAAATGTGTATGTAGTCTTGTGGTTGCAAAATGATTTCCTGTTGTGAATCATAATTTGCAATTTGACCAGCATCATGAAATGTTTTGAAGATGGATGTTACCAAATGTCACCTGTAGCCAGGCAACCATTGAACGATAATAGCTGTCGCTCACACAGTTTTCAATTATATGTGCCTTGATTATTGTTTATTTTCCTGTGGTGGGAACATAAAGCATTAAACATAAAAACATTATTTTCTGATTTTGTAAATGTAAGTAATTTTAAACTAATTTTCCCATAGACTTACATTCAAACAGACTTCTTATTGCAGCCAGAAATATTGTCCGCTATTGGCTATTTAATAAATTACTTCCTGTTCAGACGCTCCCCTGCAAACTGAAAGACTACACCCACTTTTATATATGATGTATGACTACAGCCAACTAGAACATACTTTTTCCAACATATTTGAGGAGATAAGCAGGTCTAACAAAACTGAAGGTCTTATCACTAATATGCCTCATTTCAGAGTCGGTCACAATGTAGAGATGCAGTGAAGTGACTACTAAACAGCAGCTAGAGCAGCAGCACTTAGAGTTTAATTTTTTTTTAAAAAATCACTCCAAATTTAGGGTGGGAGAATAAGAGAGAGAATGTCAGTGATAGACCTAGACAAATAAGGCTTGACTATAAATGCAATTTAGGTAAATGCTTTTCTTATTATTCAAGAATCAGGCTGAAATATGCGTCAGACTAATTACAAGCCAGATAAGTGGCATTATATAATGTATGAGCTACCTCAGACATCCTTTTTCGAAAGTGAGCTCTTCAATATAATGAGATGCCTGGACTCATTTCATTTGAATGCTTCTGCCCAAATTGAAATGGCTGCTTATAGCCTGGAAAGTAGCCTAGCACGGTCACAAATTGCGATATTTGTTTTCCGTCATGGGACTAAAGAAGTGCAAAAGCACCTATTACCATTCGAGAATTTAATTTGCGTCAAATGAAAAAAAAAAAACAACAACTTTCACTCAAGCTCATTATACTGCCCGCTCTGTGCTGGCTCCTCTGAATAGTTAAGATTATGTAAATAGACTCTAATGATGTTAGAATTTAAAAAGGAATGTAGTCTGAATGTTAATGAGATTTCCTTTTTGCTTCAGTTATCAATGAATTGTAAAGTATGAATACAACGTCTGTTGCTGTTGTGCTTATATTCCACAGACTAATGTACGTTGATCTCACATTGTGGGTTTTAACTTGATATTATTGTTGGCAGCTATTCATTTATTAAGTATAATAAATTATATAGTTATTATTTACACTGTAAAAATGATCTTCACATAGTAATAATTTTATACAACTTATTAGTGGTAATATTTGTATTTATTTTGCTTGAGTGTATGTTTTCATATAAATACTAGCATAAAATACAGAATGTAATGTTGCCTTTAGTCATGAGACCATGTCTGATAATACTCTAAACTCCATCTGTTTAGCCATCACTATAATTATTTGGTTTCAATAAACATTGAAAAAGATTCTAGGATGCAACAGAAATATGTTTTAGACATGAATCGCACAATTACTGTCTCTTTCCTCCCTGCAATATGTCAAACACTGTATGGTTCAAAACATGAAAAACAAACAATTTTTAAATAATTTGCTCATCTATCTTCATGGTTGATTGTTGACATTTACTTTAGTTGTGTCTCTCTGCAGCAACAGTGGTGCTGACAGGATTGGAGCCCAACACAACATATGAGGTTCGAGTGGCAGCAGTCAATGGAAAAGGTCAGGGGGAGTTCAGCCACACGGAGACTTTCCAGACTTTACCAATACGTAAGTCTGACTCTGTTCTACCCTTCACACAATCTTCAAATAATGCTGTAAATCCAGTCATCATCACTTTAATTCCTCAGTACAGTGTGTTCACAGAAGATAGACTGGGTTAATTATCTGCATGGCACAGTAGTTATCAAATGATGATGTTCAGTTTATAATAAGGTACAAACCCAAAGGAACTAAAATGTCATGTTTACTATAAATCAATATTGTAAATGCTGACAGAAGAGTAATAAAAATGTATTTTAGTTCAAAACACCATTAGGAAATGTGTGTCCCAGTTTCATAAAATAAAATAAAGATAAGTGATAGAAATTTAAATATGCTGCCAAAATCAAAGCATCGGTATCACCTGGGCAAAATCAGACCTATTTGCCATCATATGAAACTGTGGCATGTTTATATTTCTTGATAGTTACAACCTTCTCATATTTCAGTTATATGAATCCAGATTCTTGGAATAGTATTTGTCAAATCTGTGTCTTGATATAAAGCTGCAGGGGGTTTAGGATAAGCATTTTATGTATTCTGGCAACATGGCACGACAGGATTGCAGTAAATCCAGACAAGGCCAAAGGAAAAAAGTAGTTTCCACTAGTAATATGATACACTGAGGACAAATGATAGGAAGTACAACCAATTAGTAAAATGCTGTGAATAAAAAGAGCTTCCAGCTTTAGTCATATTCCGACAGTGAGAGTTGCCTTGCAATATGAATTTAATCCAGTCTAAAACCTTTTATCTACTTGTACTGCATCATTATTTCATTTCTTATGTTGCCACCTACTCAGCTCCTTGGGAAAACACACACGCACACACGCACACACACACATAAATTGTTGCTTATCTTACCTGAAGATTCCTTCCTCGTGTCCCTCAGGGGAGCCGAGTCCGCCAGCAGTTCATGGGCAAAGAGGAATGGGCAAGGCCTACAGGCTGGGCCTGGTCAAGCAGGATGATGGAGGGATGCCCATTGTGGAGTATATAGTCAAGTACAAGACTGTGAGTAAATATGAAAAAATCCTAAAATCCTTAAAGTCTAACTCCCAAGATCTCTTTGAGTTAAGTTCATTGCAGTGCAAGAAAAAGAAATGTGATAAAGCCTGTTACATGTAAGTGTGTAATTCTGTGTGGTAAAGCTCATTGTTCTCCATTGTGAGCTACTCCACTGCATTGGAGTGAAAATAGGTGCCATAAGTTATTCCACTTCACGAGAGTCAGTAATCCATCCGTGTCCTTTCCTAACCACCTTTCCTTGACCTCAGTGGAAATATCGTATCCTCAAGGAAAAGTGAAGCATGTGGAAAACACAAATCCTTTGCTATTACACTTAATTTCATAATTATGCAATGGTTTAATAAATGTTGGTGGTAAAATAATTTGTGGGAGGGGATCATCTCATTTCAAGTAAGTGAGGTAGGAGGCAATGAAGCTTCATTCCTGGACTATTTTCTATCATAGCTGCCACTCGGATACTACTTTCACACTGAAGAACTTTCCAAAGCCAAAAGACACTGCAACCACCCAGTTTATTTCACAGTCATTTCATGCAAAAATAACATTAGGGAAATACTCTTTAATACCTAAAATAGGAACCAGGAAGTAGGGGTGGAAGTGCTCTTTCACTCTGACTCTGTCAGTTTGATAGGTTTTCATTGATTGAGTTGAGTGGGTGCAAAATGAAAAAGTTCTGCTGGAGAATTTCTATTTTTCAGTCATTGCAATACTTACAATTCATGTTTTGAATGAGATTGCACATATGTACTTTGAATTTACTCATCCATTCAAGTAGTTGGTTTTTTTTCTGTGTGTGTGTATACATGTTTACAAGATAAGGCAGGCGAGCAGCAGAGATGGCACAAAAAAAAATTTCCTATCTCCCCATTGCTAATGTGTCCAAGCAGGAATTTCTGTCTTGCTGAGAATGGGATGGAGGGTTAGAATAATTCTGCCGCAGATAAAAACATTGCTTGGAAAAGAGGGAGTCTCAGTGAGGATTTGAAAGCCAGTGCAGGGAAAAGGCAATTGCTTCACACTGCAGTAATCATATGGCCATGTCTGGCATTGGGAGCACACAAGTGCTTCATCGTGGAGGTGCAAAAGGATGAACCCAAGAACCAAACCAACGGACACATCATAGTTACCTGCCAATTCTTACAAATATTACATACATTTATGCCCCAGGCTTTGACTTTATGAAAAACCATTTTGCTCTCTTTTAAATCCTGAGACACCAGGAGGGCAAGGTGCCAAGTAGGTAAGACTATTAAGTGCAGAGCACATTTGAAATGCTTTCAAGCTCCAGCTCTCAGCCTCACCTTTCACTCCCCAGACCTTTTTTCTTTGCATTATGTCTTGAGGTGAGGAGGTAGGAAGGAGGGAAATGAAGAATGATGTAAGAAAAGGGTGGTGAGAAAACAATAAAGCTGAGGACATAATGGGATGGAAATGTATCAGAGAACCTGTATGAACTTTTGGATTAAAAACAGAGAATTAACTTCTCTCTTTACCTGTGCAAGTACATCAGCATGAGTGTGTTGCAACTGTGACTTGGTTTCTAAAAAGCAGTAACTCTCACAATTCTCAGATTAAAAACACAAAGTAAGTCATTGCTCATCACATTAAACGACACCTCCTCTGCTGAGAAAAATGAGAAGTAGAGCACTGATTAAATTTGCAAGTTATCGAAGGGTAAGAAGACCATCTTTTCATCTTTTATATTCTCTTGCTTTTTTTTTTCTTCCTTTAATCAGTGCTCATCTTTCCTCTCCTGTCAGGATAAAGAGGAACAGTGGATGACCAAGCTAGTTCCCGGAGCGAATGATTTTGCGATGCTGCAGCCGCTGCAGTGGAACACAAGATATGAAGTGGAAATCACAGCACGCAATGTCAAGGGCCTGTCAGAACCAACCTTCTATCAGTTTTTCATGCCACAGGAACCCGATATTACAGGTAAAAAGCTTGATAAAGAAAAACGTTTTGTGTTAATTACCATTTTAGATTTTGCATTTTGCCAACTTCTACTTGGCATTGCTTTTGAAAGCCCTCCAATGATGTTTCAGAATTTGTTGTATAAAGCTGTGTGGTTGTGCCCGCTGGAAAAATCGACAGCACTGGTGACAACAAAAGCAAGCGAGCAAGATGCTTCACTTGAGATAAAGGGAGCCTGCTGCTGCATTGCTTTATGTTAAAATGAGGCTGTTGTGAAATGACAAAGCAGATGCTTATAAATCTCAAGCACTTTGCTGAAAAGTTTGCTTTCCACAGCTACACCAAAAAGCTGACCGTGTTTTCAGTTTAATTGTAGCTTATCAATCTGCAGGTTTGAAAGAAAGTAAACAAAATGGGACTTGGACCTTTAAGGTGCACAACATGTAGTATAAACACTGTTTAGCCTATATACTCATAGATATAATATAAAACAACATATTAACTTCAGTATATTTGTATGTTGATTCAGTGCTTTTCAAATGAGCAAATTTGTTGATTCTGTGTGTTATTTCAATTCTCTGTGTTACTTGATATTGCCTGTGATTTTTATTGGTGATCAAACTAAAAAAGTAAAGTGTAGATTCTGAGAGCTTGTGGTTCTTACCACAAAGGGTGGCTTTGGAAGTGGACCAAGACTGTCCTGCTCAGGCGGGATTATTTCTCATCTGTTCAAATATAGTGCAAATGGTGCAATCGCACTAGGGCTTACTTCAAATAAACCCAATAGACAACAAGTTTAAATGCCCTCAGGCTATAGTTTTCTTCTTTGTAAAATATAATTCTTCTCTTCTACCTTCTCACCTGTTTTGATTCCTGTTGTGCAACTTTGCAATCGTACAGCAGACCTTGGTGCATACAGTGTCAGCCTCTTTTCTCATTTGAAAGACCAACACAAATCTAACATGGGCTTGGTTTTCTAGCCTTGTGTCCCTGCCTCATGCATGTGTTTGTTTCCATGTTGTAATGCTTGTGGTCCTCAGAAATGACTGCCTGGTTGTGCAGGAGGTGATGTCTCAGTCCTCCCACACATTTGGACTAATGTACAAATGGACACACATGCAGTGAGATGCAAGGACGTCCTTTAAAGCACAAACACATGCAAGCACATCCTCCAGAGTATCTCACTTTGTAGCAACCAAACACATTGCTGAAATAAGAATGTTATGTGCACTTCTCCGTGTCAAACACACATTCGCACATAAAAAAAGAACAAAAACAAAACAAAGGAAGGCTGTTTCAGTGCAGCTTTGTTCTCCTCTCCAAGCCTACTAAATCCATTTGTGGTGTTTTGGATCGAGCCAGTGTTTGCCTGTGTCATTATTGCGCCGGCTAAATGGCCTGTGAGAGTGTGCACTGCCTCTCAAATAGAAAACAAGACCAGGGAACAGCAAGCTCAAGGCAGGTCACTTCGATTGGCTGTCCTCTCTTGTTAGTAAAACAGCAGTGCATTGTGGGAAAGAGCCTGAGCGAGAGGCAGAGAGGAGATGTGATACACTTTTTTTCTTTTTAAAAATCCAAAGAAGTGTATATCTTTACATCACAGCTGCATCACACAATCAGCCACATAACTGGCAACATTTAAAAGACACAAAGTCTATCAAACATAGCCTTGTTCTTGACCAAATACAAATAAAAGTGAGTTACAACCCAAAGAATGTTAAACCAACAAAATCCCTTGAAATTCTTGTCTTTCCAAAGCATTTTCTTTTTTTTTGTTATTGTTTTTGGTCATTTTGCCTTTAAGTGTCAAAGAGAGTCAGAGGAGTAAACACACAAAAGATGACAGCAGTCTTATTACCACATCCTCCAGAATCTGGCTGCTCTCTCTGATCTTTTTTGATCACCAACATCATAGATATTGTATGTGTAATTCGGGATGTCATTCGGACTTGATAAATGCAATGGAAATATATCAAAGAGAGGAAAGATGATCAGAACTGAGGGAGTAGAATTAATTGAAGGCACCATAGCAGATGTTGATGACAACTTCCAATACCTTGGGGTCCCACAAGCACATGGGAACCATGAAGAGGCTGCAAAGAGATCCGCTACAACCAAATACCAACACTGAGTGAAACAGGTCCTCAAGAGTCAGTTGAATGGTCAGAACAAGATCCAAGCCATTAGTACCTACACCCTGTTGGTTATGATACCTTGCGGGCATAATTGCCTGGCCAAAGGAAGAGGTAGATGCCACTGATATCAAGGAATACAAGGAAGGTAAGGTTGTACGCTTAGTGGAAGGAAGGAGGTCGAGGGACTAATGAGTGTCATGAGTGTCAAAGCCACTATCCAAGATGAAATCATCAACATCCAAGAATACATCAAGAAGATGGCCCCCAGTGATGATCTAAATGAATGCCTCAGGCAGCTGAAACCCAGCAGAGAGGAGGAGCCAGAGGGGCAAACATGGAAGGAAAAGCCCCTACATGGCATGTTCCATCGTCAAATTGAAGAAGTGGCTGATATTGGTAAAAAATACCAATGGCTGGAAAAAGCTGGACTGAAAGAAAACAACATATTAACTTCAGTATATTTTTAAGTTTTAAGCACAGAGGCACTGATCATGGCTGCACAGGAGCAGATCAAAAGAGGCTGGGGTCTAAAACACCAGACAGGACCCAGACTGTTTAAAGATGCCCCTGAGACAGTTCAGCACATTACAGCAGGGTGTAAGATGCTGGCTGGGAAAGCATACATGGAACACCACAACCAAGTGGCTGGAATACTGCACATCTGCACCAAGTTTGGGCTAAAGAGCATCACAGCATCAAGAGGGAAGACACCTACCAAGGTGAGAACAACAGGGCTAAGTGGTGGTGGCAAACTGGTGATGGCTAACCAACCGGACATAGTAGTAGTTGATAAGCAGCAGAAAAGAGCAAAAGTGATAGATATGACAATCTCAAGTGACAGCAACATCAAGAAGAAGGAACATGATAAGCTTGAGAAACACCAAGGGCTGAGAGAAGAGCTAGAGTAGATGTGAGGAGTAAAAACAACTGTGGTCCAAGTGGTGATGGGAACACTAGCTGCTCTAATCCCCAAACTGGGAGAGTGGCTCTAACAGATTCCAGGAACAACATCTGAGATCTCTGTCCAGAAAAGGGCAGTCCTAGGAACAGCCAAGATACTGTACAGAACCCTCAAGCTGTGATATTGTGCTGATACTACTTTTTACCACACATGTGTTCCTAGCAGGCTAAGCCAAACTGCTTTGTCTAGTATTAGCATTCAAATGTTTAGCTTTCTGTGCTTTTCAGTATTTCTGCCCTGTCATCCCAAATTCTTTCCTGTAATAGGCCAAAAATTGCAGAGGCATCGATTTCAGCGAAAAAAATAATAATTTTGCCAACTAAGTGGAAGTACATGTCAATGTCACACTTTGCCCATGCAGCCAATCAGATCAGCATGCAGGTCATGCTCTTCATTAAAATATAACGCAAAAACAAGAACTTGACATCTACTATAATCATTTGTTTTTCTCATTTATTTACCTTTAGTTGGTCACGTAAATGCACAGCCTGCTCGACAAATGCACAGGGGGCACTAGATTTTTCCCCCCTGGCTCTTTCTAGAAATTTTTAAAATGTCCGTGTCTATTTCTATCTCTATGTGAATCAGCCACTAACTCCGCTGAGCAATTTGGATAAAAAGACAACAACGGAACAAACAGTAGACAGAGAAAGTAGAAGTCTGTCCTGCTGTGGAAACAGGAGGATTTTCAGAATCTGTCTTATACGAATCCATGTGTTATATGAATTCACATCACTTAAGTCACTCACTCTTTGCGCAAACTTTGTCACTCAACTTTTCCCTTTCTCTCTCTTTCTCATTTTGTCTTTCACTCAAGACTCATGCAGCTGCTTTCAGTTCCATACCAATTTACAGCATAATAACTGCTGTCCGTTTTTACTGCATTTCTGTTAAGCAATGCTGTCAATCTCAATGCTTTTTTCCTCCAACACAATGCATATTTATTTATATAATCTGCCACAGTAGTGCAGGTTAAACAGAAAAATGACTATGCACTCACATCTTCCTGCTGAAATTGAATATTGAAGGCTGGTCAAAGTAACTCAATCAACAATATTAAATATGAAATATCTCCCAGTCACAATTGTGAACTGGTTTTCCATTTCTGCTTCTTTTTTAGCTTCTACTACAATCACACATGCTTGCATACTTGATTAAAAACACCCCTTGTTTGTTTTTACCCTACCCAGTAAATGAACCACAAATAGTCCAGTGGAGGTGTTCAACATTATCTCTCACAATGTCTCTCCTCAATTTTCAGTCTATGTATGATGCATCTACTGACTTGGCACTACTTTTACATTGTTTGTTTTATTCATTTCGTAACCCTATCACCTCCTCACACAGAATCATTATGAAAAATGCCAGTGATTGCAACACTGCCCTTCACTCATTTCTAATTTACCCAATTGTTCTTCCTTCTTTCTGCCCTTATTTTTTTTTTCCAAGTTGCAGCTCACTTCACTTTAGCATTGTCATCTCCTAATTACATCATTGGGCCTCTAATACCTCCAATGTAATGTCTTTACTGCTTTTTGGAGAAAACTACTTTTTAGATGTGAGATTTTCCTGCTATATTTTCACCTTAATCATAAAAGTCTGGCGGTGGGGACAAGGAACTGCTGGCTGAGCGATGTGGGTATTAGTTGTAGATGTATTATGCTGTTTTGTTTTTAAACTTAAAAAAATTAAATTTAAAATTATAACTGATACTTTACCCTGGAATAACTTGCAGAATCCCTCTTACAGCTGCAGTATTGTTTATATGGTGTTTTTGTTTTTGTTATGGCTGCTGTGTGTCTCTTGGCTTTTTTTCTTTTTTCTTTCAGTCATGTACCATAAAAAAGCTGGGATTGAAACAGGCTAAATAGATTTTGTTTCCAATAATCTCGTCAAAGCACTTGAAGAAAATAATCTGGAAGGGTTCCCTCTCCTCTCCTCTTGTCCTGTCCCATGAGCTTCAGTGAAACGTTTCCTGGAAGTGTTACCAGCAAATCAAAATGGGAAAGCGTACTTTTATAGATCTCCATTACATTAATCGAGTTCCTCATCAATTACCAGAATGAAAGACATTACTTTAAAGCAGTCATGAAAAGGACGCATGACAGTCATAACAGTTGTTCAGGAAATTACGATATAAAAGGAAACTCATCCAAAATCTGGGCAGCCTGAAGTAAACCTGCACCTCCTGCATTCACAGCTTTGTATTCAACAGGGCAAATAAAGGAATTTTGAGGTTATGTTTTCTGACTCCAGTCAACAGGCTTGAAGGCATTCATTTCTTTACTCTCCATCACTTTTATTCCAAATAAAGAATGAAGCAACTTTGTTGAGTATAATCAGCTGGGCCATTGCTGGTCTTTTGAAACTGTACACCTCTAACAAAAAGGCATTTGCTGCAGATATGATGTGAGTAAAAACATTTCCAGATTAAAGCTGGAAACTGAAGCTGACACAAGCATTGCAAAAGTCTTGAGGGACACGAGCAAACAGAGGCACAGCAGTGAAATATCATTTTAATCCAAAACCTACATTTGTTTAAACTGTGTTACCGGATCTTACAAGAGTAAATGCTCCATTCCTGAACAATATGAAACAAGATTGATGCTGATGTTTACACGTTTTCTCTCTCATTTATTCATTGAACAAATATAATCCTGTCGAGATAAAAGGATTGTGTTTGTGAGAGGGTGTTTTACATCAGACAATATCACTGTCAGCTATGTAAATATTTTATCACAAGCAAGACAAGCAAGTGGCAGACGTCCTGCTGAGACGAAAGGAGCACAGGAACAGTGGCAAAGCACTAAAAGAGCCGGAGTCATTTTGACTTTAGTCACATACTTACTTGTGACTATATTATGTTAGCACCTACATGTGTTTGTAAGTCTGAATGTACATGTTGGTATGTGTGCATGCATGTCAATGTATGTATCCATACTGTACATGTATGCATTTGTGTATTAAAATATATGTATGGTAATAGTGTGAATACCTTAAATTAAATGATTTTACACTTCTATTTTATATTTAACAACCACAACTTACAGCACTGCATCATAAATCTAATTTTTACTTATATAATTTATGTGTCACTGTTGATTTTATTAGTTTGTAAGTTTGTTTAAATAGATGCAAATCCTTCATGTGCAGTTAAAACACATCCATCTTTATTATTAGGCTAAACCATTTTTTTTAAATGTGAAACTGAGTCTGTAGAGTGTTAACACCTTGTTGAGCATCTGCTTCTCATTAGGGCATATTCAAAAATAAATGCCGCTCTGTTGAACTAGTGTTTCTGCTGCAAGTACATTGTGACATGAGGAGAAAGAATTCAAAATTTATTAAAATAACACAACATGATATAAGAAAAGCCCATCACACACCTGCTCTCTGCATGCATGTATCATGAACCAGGTTAGGTGATCTTTTCTAAGAACAGTCCTGTCAAGGCAGGATCATACAGCATTGTGGTAGATTTAACTATGACAGCTTTGTAGCTGTGAATTGCACTCTAAATCTTTGTTGCTACTTGCTTACTTGTTTAAACTGGAATATCAAAAATGGAGGTAGAGGCTCTGGAATGAGTTGTAACTCTGGACAGCAACAGTAAACAGAAGTGTTTGAAGTCTTTCGAGGTTGACTGTCATATTCTTAAAAAGTAATTTCCTCTGGTTTTTCACTTCTATACGCTGAGTGCACTTCAGAGCTCAACTGCCTCCAACTTGGAAATAGACTAAAAGGAGGGACACATCCCTCTCCTTCAAACGAGGCAGGCAGGGTTTAATGATTATCTTTAATTCTCAGCTGGCCTCCTTAGACGAACTTATACACCTTCATCACATCCCAAAGTGAGCTCTTAGAAAAAAAATCCTCACTCACTTCCACAAATTATTATGTTTACCCCCCTACAGATTAGTGCCTGCTACCTCCCCAATCATCCTGTTTGGTCATCATTAATCGGGTAATGTCCTCTCACATCCGATTGAGGGATGGTCAATCACACCTCAGGCCTAATGAGCTTGGGCAATGTGTATGGATGGCTGCAGGTGCCACACAAAGCAGCAGAATGTCTAGCAATTGAAAAACAGTGCTAATGGGCCTATATATCAAGGAATTAATCAGAGGCAGACAGTAAAGTGGTTAATAGAGCAAGGAAATAAGAATGAATGAAAGCTGTGTTTCAAGACTTTCTGAAAACCTAAGTTGCTGTCCGCTGTAAAGTGTCAGCCTTTGTCTATAATCAGACTGAAATCTTCTGTGAAAAGTCAATGTTACCATCATCCTCAGTCCAAAGTACAACTGTGATGTCTGTGCCAAGCACGGTGGTGCTCGTTCTGTCAGGGGATGTTTTCTGCTAGATTGACTTCCAGCTGGAGAGCATGAAATGGGGAATGATGCTGTAGCGTGGACAGTTTTATTGATGTGGGGGGTGGGTTGGGGGGCAACTGAGTCAAAATATCACCAGAGAGGGACCCAGACCCCATTTTGCTCTTCTGCTGCACCAACAGAGAATGCACTCACACTGATTCTCTGAATGTGCTTTACACTGAGGCAAAGGGCATGTTTGTGGACAGGACCAAACAGATCACAAAGCGTGTTATTGGGAGGTTTGCCATGTCCCAAAAAAAAAAATATATATATATATATATCATGATGGTGAAATAGTACTCCCTGCTCCAGTGTTTGAATTATGACATTTTTTCTACCAATAAAGTGTTAATGACTAAATGAGGTTATAGAATCTCACATGCTTCAGAAAGGTTCAGACCAGGCCACCGGACTATGTCATTGCCAATATTTAACATCCAACAATCAAAAATTCAGCCATTAAATTGCACCCTTTGGAATTTGTTAATCGCTCAGTTTAAAAAGCGAATAATTTTTTAGCTATTTTTCAATAAAGAAATGATGGTGTTTTATTCTTGACCAGGTTGATGAAATTTGCCTTTAACCCAGTGCAGCTTTGGCCCTTTTTTTATCTGCTGCAAGCAGTTTATCACTGTAACCTAAGGGGATTGTTTTCAAAGATGCTGTCGCCTCTTGCAGGTGATCATGTGGTCCAAGAGGAGAGCAGCTTTGCCCTCTATTCTCTGGAAGACCCTCTTTTATAAATGACCTCATTACTCACTTCCGTTATAAGTCAGCTGCAGCCACTGGAGCCACACCTTACCATATGATCCCAGAAATTGCATGATAGGAAGCATATTTATAGCATTTTAGCTCACATTGTGAATGATTAGTTGGTGGAAGGCAACAGTTCAACAATTCTTTGTGAACTATTTTAAAAGTGAAGCAGTTTTTCTTACCTTAATACTTTTTGCAGAAATCTGAGAAATACAGCGTTTAGTTCAAATAATACTGCAGAAGCACACTAACATGGTTATACTTGGTGTCTCCAGTAATAGTTAGTCTCTCTGTCTCTTGTCTGCCCTTGCTTTTTTCCATTGTCCTACCCATTCCTTCCCTTTCCTTTCCTTGCATCGGTCCTCTGAACTGTCATCAACTTAGTGCCAATAATGTAAAAGAAGTGAACTACATTTCAGAAAAACAATAACATTCAAGGTAACACAAAACAGAAGTAACCCATTGTGAGTCATGTTAACCAATAGGGAAACACTCACAAACTTCAGTATTAGTCAGTTGAGCTGCATTTTTAAAGTTAGATTAAAAAAAAAAATCCCCACAAAATGACAGCGGACAAATGCAGTAGACCTTGAAACATGACACTCTTAAATACTTTGGGCAGCCCTTCATATCAAAATCACTTCGAAGTGTTAATGAATTCATGTTAAATCCCTGCATTTTTACCTTAATATTTCTCAATTTTATGTTGCCATTTGTGTTTCACCGTGCATTGACAAGTTGCTTCACTGAAATCAATTCTGTCTGAGTAAGTTCTTCATTATCTGCCATGTTGTCGCTGTATAAAAAAAGACAAAGGCTTTGTGTGATATAAAAAATGTAAACAGATATAAAAGCTCTAGGCCTCAAACATCTGATGATGGAAAAAGAAGTAACATAAGACTTACAAAAAGGATGAATATTATTTTTTTCTCCTGTGAAGTCAGTGACTGCTTCAGGGGAGCTGGAAAGGTGTTGTTTACCACCCATGAATTTGTTGCTATAGCTGCTCAATTAACTCAGATAATACTTCAAAAGGTGAGATTCAAAACAGTAGCCTATGGCAGTTAGAAAAAAAATTGATCCAGTGTACGGGTTTCAAATCCCATATCCCCAGATTCACAAAAACACCAAGCGTTTTAATTAAAGTTGTTCTTGCCACCAGGTTTTCTCTCTGTCTGTCTGACTTTCACTTCTCTCTCCCTCTCTCTTTCTCTCTCTCTGTGCTTTGACTCGCTGCCAGTCTCCGTTGTCTGCAGTCTCAGCTTGAACTCAAGCACAAAGTCAACAACATGAGAGTCATTTGGTTTGTGACTCACTGTGACAACTTCCAGTGCAGTGCAGGAGAATTAGGAAGGTTCACTCCTTTCTGATGTGTTGGCTCAGAACTCCTACAGGCTGGATTTAAAAATGAAACCAGTTAAAGTGTCGGCCCTTGGCTTTCATTTATGGGTGTTTTCAGCCAAAATAAAGAGACAGTGCTGGAATGGTACTGAAGCAAACTGGTATTTTGATTCATACCATGTAAGTGAGCATCCCTAAACCTTAAAATTTTTAAGCCATCATCATCACATTTTGAGTAAAATGTGCCTTGACAAACTGTTACATTTTACATCACAACAAAAATGTATATACACCTGAATCTTTTGTAGAATCTAAACTTTCTAAAATACAGTCACCACCCATGGGATGCACTGGTCTGAGTAGCATTCACACCAACCAAATTTGTTTAGGTCCGTGCCAGATCATGTTTCATATGGAATGCACCACCACTTCTATGTCTCCTGGTTCTCAATCTTGTTATCACTACAACAGTTGTTGACTAAGACTTCAAAGTGTTCGCCACAAAACAGGGTCCACATAAAAGCCTTGTTTTAAAGGTATGAGTCTTTTGGTCTGTTGAAGTGGGGTGTAGGAGGTATTTTTGCCCATGCAGTGTGTTGCATAAGATAGACAGCAGTTATGCTGCCTCTTTGGACAGGGAAGCAGGATATCACAAAATATGAATTATTTTGCATTTGAACAGAAACTTCTCCCTGTCTACGGGTCGCCACAGCAGATGATCTGCACACATGATTTGGCAGATTTTTACACCGGATGCCCTTCCTGACTCAACCCACTGGGATCAATTAACAATGAGCAAATGGGATTGGGTACCTTGCTCAGGGGTACCCCAGTCCTGGTGGGGAATCTATTCACCAATCTTCCGGTTACAAGCCAAATCAATATATAATACCCTCGGTGTAGTCCATTCACTCTCTTGATCTTTGCACTAGTAACCTCTCTGCTTATTGTCATACCACTACTCTGGTGGGAATTATAGTATTGTACAAACACTGCCATCCACTCTGATCTTCACTCTCGTCATTCAGGCATCTCTCTACCCATGTTCTCACCTACCTCCTCTGTGTCTGTTACACTTAAATGTTCCTACAGGGTCTGTCACCAGGTGACATGCTCCTCCTCTGACCCTTATGGTGCCAGGGTGCTGGTTGTCACACAGTCGGACCAGACAGTCTCCTTCGACCTGTGTAATGTTATTTCTTGAGGTTTAGATACCTTTTCTTGCCAACCCCTTCACTGATTGACTAGCAAACACTTTTGGCAAATGGAATGGCTCAGTAATGTCCTTGATGGTGTCACTTTGCTGTATTTGTGTCACTTTTAACCTGCTGCGGCTGCTGTCGTATCCCCTGTATTAGAACCTTAATCAAAAGACTTATCACCGCTGCCCTTACTGAAGAAAAGGACGTCCCACGCCCATATTGAACAAAAGATAAAGATAAAAGATAAAGTCTCTTGTATTTAAAATACGCACCATTCATGATTACCTAATACACTCCACATAAAAAAACTTCCCTTTAATATAAAAGAAAACTGTGTGCTCTTTGTTTCTTTCTCTGTAGCTTTGGTTTAGTAAGTCAGTGCAATTATTGGTCATGAAAGTCAACATTTAAAAGGGACAAGGACTGGGATGAAAGTGAATTGAAAAGTTGAAGATTGTTTCTTATTTTTCCTATTTGTGCTTTGTAAACACATATAAAATTAGAACATGTAAAAATGCATTTACTCCATTTACACAGAAAGAAATTAATTTTACTTCTCACACAGTGGAAGCTTTTTTAACCCCAGAGGTGACAGACTTCAACACTTTCATTACACTTTCATATAATGTCTCATTCATCTTTCTAGCTCACAGGCTAGCACCCATATGAGAGTTCCGAAGTAGGAAAGTTCATTTATTCTCACTCTTCCATTGCTAATTACTTCTGGCGATGTCAGACCACCAGCTGTCAACACTGATCCTACAGTGGGTGTTCGCTCTTCTCAACCACAGGATCATTTTAGGGCACAGTTTTGTTCAGCTGTGTGCCGCTGGCAGTCTCTCACCACCACACCACCTTCATTTTCTTTATTACTGTAAATTGAAATTTAGACCCTGCTGCGTTCTCCTCCATGACCGAGATGAGAGCTTGGTTTGTTACGGTGTGCTAGACACTCCGAGAGGATTTCAACTTTCGGCTAAAAACATGAATCTGCTTAGTGCTCCAAGCTACAGAACGCTACAGAACGCCATCCAGTGCATCGAGGCTTAAGCATCAGCATGGTAAACGCTGATCCTTGCGTTTCCTGAAGCTGCAGTGAGGTGAAATATCACTGAAAAAAAATGGAAACACCTGTAGAAATATGTTGGCACATGATTTAGAGAGGGTAGGTGTGGGACCTGAGGGCAGATACAGAAGAAAATGAATTTGCACCTCAATTTTCAATTTTTGTAAAAGCAGATTACCTCCATTGTGGAAGTTATGTTTATGTGTTTGTCTCTCTGTCTGAAATTTTGTCTGTCTTGTGTTGTTTTATGCAGGTATTTACTTTGCAAGAGGAGTGCACTGATAATGTGGGACTGAAGCAGCCCTGGCAGATGTTTACACTCTCTGTAAACCTTTCTTTAGTTCCTTCAGTTTTTTTTCCTCGATCGCAAGCTAAACGATTTGATATCAAAAATATCTTAACATTTTCTTGATGCAGATCTCCTATTCCTCAGTCTTTTAAAGTTACAGTGTATAACCTATGGTGATTTTTGTCATATTTTATTTTCTTATGCTGCCTCAGCTTGGTCTTTGCGAATGATATAACATCGTATGCCTGAGTCCTTCATCTGAAAACAAGCTGTACTCCTACACCTGTCTGAAGGAGTAGTTGTGTGTATACACCAGCAGCACAGGGGCAAATCCCATCAAACTGCTGAACAGTCTTGTTTTGTTTTGTTTTTAGCAGTAGAATTCACTTTTTATTGGCAAACGTTTTATTGGCACCTCTTTGTATTTTCAGTCTACTCCAGCCAATTTATGGTCATCTCGCTTTACTAGCACAATGTTGCTTTTGCCTTAGTCTGTCTTGATATGACATAATAATATTAATAGCTGGATCGCAACATGAGCTCTAAACACTGTTTTACTGAGAAATTCAGGTTGAGTCGCATGGAGCTGATAGCCTTAATAAACACTGTATGAACTCCTTTAATAATTGTTTAAGTCCAACAGATATTTCTTTATTTTAAAAAAGTTATGCACCATAGTTTTAAGCCTATAAAAGTTTAATGATTTTTGCTGTGATAATTTTTGCTGTGGCTACAATTGATTTGCTTTCGAGGAGATTTAGTGGCTTCACCCTAATAATTTTGATTTTCCACTTCGGCATTGGCGGATTACAACTTATCTGTATTAGAAACTATCCAGGTGGAAACCAACTGACCTTCAAGTGGTCTGAAAGTAACCACAGTGATTTTATTTTTGTGTACTCCTGTTCAATTCAGCTTGATGGATTTCTGCTGTCACACCCTCATGCACTGATACACCCTCCATGTGTGGACGTATGTGGGGTGTAGCAAGAGGGTCAACCTTCTTTTGGAAGTCAGGCATACTGTATCTCAGACAGACAACTGACCCGCCGACTGGTTCTTGAGCAATTTAATGAATCCTGGCTCCACTGACTCTGCTCCACAATTGACCCTTTGTCTGCTTGGCTTAGAGAAAGAGTATGTAAGTCAAAATTGCTAACAGTGTTTTTCTCCCTGTGTTGTGTGACTGTGTTCGTGTTTCACTGCCTTAGCAGAATCCCTGTTCAGTGGGCTGGGCCTGGGGGCGGTGGTGGGTCTTGGCCTGGGAGCACTCCTGCTTCTCATCGTGCTCGTTGACATCAGCTGCTTCTTCCTGCGTCACTGTGGCCTGCTGATGTGCATCACACGCACACTGTGCAGCAAGAAAACAGCCACCAGCGGCAAGGGCAAAGAAATGGAGGAGGGCAAGGCTGCCTACCTGTGAGTTATTCTATTTACTTGTTTTTTTTATTATTATTATTATTTATTTATTTATTTTTTTATTTTTTGGAAACACAACCTGTTTACTCTTTTGTTTTCTCTGGTACCAGTATCAGCGTTTGTCAGTCATAAGGTCATTCATGCTTGCAGAGGGTGCATCTGCTGTGGGTGTATCTGGATGCATGTGTGTTACTTGTGTTTTTGTTTCTTTTTTTTATTATTGCTGCTGTATAATTTTGTGCAAAATGAAGGGAACGATCTTAGTGTTTGGATTACATATTTACAGATAATACAAGAAATGTATTCCAAATGCTGAATTATTTGGTGGAAAAATGAAATTTGTCATATTTTATCAAGACTTGTGGCCAAAAATGTCACAAATTACTAATTTCTCTGCATTTCTTTGACCTGCTAAGTATTTTAGGAAGTCTCACCAATAGGTATAAGTAGAAATGAATAAGTCTTGTAAAAGTCTGAAACCCTCTTAAACCATATTTACTGTGAATGAGAAAAAGAGTCTTCTCTTTACCATTTACTATAGGTACACCTACACCTGCCGTGCAACCACCTTTTCAGCCACAGTATGTCTTTGATTGTCTTATTCACTAACGTCATTGTCTTGTTTGACTTCGCCTTCTTTTGCATGTGTTATATAAATGTGTACGTGCATAATTATATGATGTACAGTATAAATGTGTCTGTCATTCATATCAGGTCCTATCAAGCTTTGTGTGTTCACCTGTGTGATCATATAGTGAGTGTATGCATGCAAATGTGAGTGACCCTTAACAATTTTCACATACAGCATCACAATATATGGATGTTTTATGCAAAGAAACACATGCTTATATTGTTATTCCTCTCATCAGACAAAGTTAAATCTCAAAATCTCACCCGGTGAAAATCACTGTTCCACTATGTGCTAGTGTTTTTGGACCTGCAGAGAGAGAGGTGTGTGTGTGTGTTTGGGGGGGGGGAAGAGGCAGCAGGAGGAGAAAACAGAGAGGAGGAGGTGGGGTTGACTTGACTCGTGCTGAGTCACTAAGCTCAGAGTGCTGGAGGCCTGACTGAACACGCAGCACACAGGATCTGTCTCTGCTTTTTGCTGGAGCAGCTGTTGTTGCAGCAACTCACCGAGGTATCTACAGTGTGTATGTTGCCGCTGCAACCTCAGCGTGACTCCATGAGGTCACTGATCACGGCCACATCACAAACAACAAAGCATCGTCACAGATATATACACTGTGGTTCTGAAAGATGGTGCAAATGCTCCTGACAGGAAAAAGTAGTAGGCCTGGATTTATTTCACAATCTTTTTCACAAAGTTAATATTTTATTATTGATTGGTCAATTTTTTTGCATTGATAGAAAATGACAATGAAAGGGAGAGCCAGAGGGCAAAAGAGAGAGACAATGACAGGTAGCAAAGGTTGACTCATTACAAATCATGGTTGAGACCTTAACCTCCATGTGAATTAAAGACTACCATAACTGATATTTCTGTTTTATTAAACCAAATATAACCTATGATGTATAGCATATATACAGTACATACATGTAAATATTTCTAATAAGGATAAAGGGCCAGAAATGCCCTGGTAAATGGGCATAGTTTTCCCACTCCATACCCTGACATTCTGGTATACATTTACTGTCCTAGTCCAGATATGATTCCAATGAGTTATTGTGTAAACTCAGTAAATTTATGAACAAAGTTGTCAAAATATCTTTTTTTATTCAAAACATAGGACTATGATTACATCACTAGAGTATAACATTTACAGCAACAATATAATTTGATTTCAAAATCTATCAGGAAAAAAAAGATTAAAAAGAAAAACTGTGATGCCGCGACTCTGTGTCACGTCATCACATCAGGTTGTGTCTCTTCTGCATCCTCAGACTAACTGCCTTCTATGCTGCTCAGTCGAAATAGTAATGCAATATTTAATACAATGAGTCATAGCTCTATGGTTTTACAAAGTGCAGATAATTCAACAGATTTTGCAAAATGATGAGGGGTCAATCTGGATGATCTTTACTTTTTATTTTATTTCATTTTATTTTCAACAGCCTTATTTTAGAGTAGAAAACACTAAACAAAAAAAAAAATAATACAACTGTTTGACTTCACTGTTTTAAAAAATATATATATATATTTTAGTTTGCTGCCTTGCAACTAATCCACTTCAACTCAAAACAGCACCACAAAGGACAGTTTTCACCTTGTGCTACTCGTTTATTTTTTCAGTAATATTTAGTGAGAATAATTTAAAACTGTCTGAGCATGAAGTACTATTTTGACTGTAAAACTCAGACACAGGAAAAATGCCTTCAAGAAACTAAAATTTCACTCTCTAGGATTAGTGTTGGTTTTTGTATTTTTTTTCTGTTTTGTCTCAAGGCATTTTTCCTGATAATCACTGCTTGTGATAGTCACAGTGGAAAATCCTGTCCCATCCTGTCATTCAGCAAACCAGGAAGAGATGTGTGCACCTGTGTGGCATTTCAGTAACCTCCCAGCATGCACCTGAGGGCCGAATTACACAGAACGTATCAGAGCATTTGTTATCTGGGGACCTAAATTTCATTTTAAATGCCATTTTGCTGCAAATTGCACTTTTAATCCAGTTCCTTGCAGAGTTACTCTATCATCACCTTATTGAAAACTATTTTAAATGACGCAAGCAAAACTGTAATGTCTAGGGGATGCAGGACATGCTGATGATCACAGGAGTGAAAAGCTTGTTTGTTTGTTTGTTTTGACTTCAGGGGTTTTTGTGGACGATCAGTGACAGGTATACTGTATGACAGATATGACACGGAGCAGTAGATTCTAACTACTTTTTATCAGTCATCCATAATCAGATACCCACTAATTATTGCTTTCATGATTCGAGCATTTTTCCACCTCTTTATTTTTGTTACACTAGTAAAAAAAAAACTCCTTATCACTTTAATCTGAAATTCTGTAACAGCAAGCTCAGATGTCTGACATTTAATCAAGTGTGATTTTGTGCAGTGCTCCCTGTGTTAACTCCAGAGCAAACAATGAGGTGCTTGTCTCAGGTGTTAAAAAGGGTGGGGAGTGATGTGAGAAAAAAAAAAAAACACTATAATGCAAACAAGCTAAATTTCTATGATATGAGGCAACAAGATCCTCCAGTGAGTGACGAATGTGTCCATCAGCAACTTTGTCATATCCTTTGCCAACTTGTGCATGGTCATGTAAGATTCTGTACATCCACTGTGATAACATATGCTTCAGGAGAATATAAATGTAAATGTAAAGATTGTATAGGAGTGTAAACAAACACCCCTGGGATGTGGTTTAGTTCCTGAGCCGCAATTTTTATCTCTTTGAAAGCAAGAATTGTCGTCAGCCTTTGTGGCCCGCCTGAGATAGCCTTGTCTTTAATTAACACCAGCAGAGGAAAGAACAAGTCACTCCTGCTGTGCTTTGGTGTCACTTAGAAGCTTACAGATTACAAATACACATCAGCAGATGCACTCTGATATCTTCCCTGCACACCATGAGGTGTAGGAAACTGCCGGCTCTCGCCACATAATCAAAGAGGCTTGTCAAGACCCAGTGGCATTTCTGTTCGCTTTTTGTGCCTGACTTTGTTTTTAAATCTAAATTCTAAGCTGGTGTATGTGTCTGTATGCGTACGTATCTGAGCAGGGGTGATGGGGCTAAAAAAACAAAGACACAGAAACTCTGCAAGTCCTTGAGCATTTTAAGAGAAAATGTGCATCCACATAACCTTTGATTTTTCAGCTGAATAACACATTATATCTGAAGCCTTTACAGCTTCATGCCATTGTCAAACATCTTCAAAGCTGGATATTTAAGTAAAAACAAACCTGTCTTGACCAATAAAATTGCAGTTTGACACCACTAAGCTGTCAAGTAAGCCCAAGCAGCATCTGTGGTATTCAGGCCTTTCACTTCTGTTATTTCCCATCTTTTGTTGTCACCGATAATTCACATCATACATGAGGCGTCTCATCATAGACCAGATTTACCTCAGGATCTATAGAGTCTAGTGGAAGTCTAGTACTTTCACAGATCACAAGGAACATCATTCTGCACATAAAGAAGTAGACCAAAAAGGTGTAGACTGAAGCTAAAGCTTATTTTGCCTATCCTAAATACTTACATTACCTGTCAACGTGTGATTTATAAAACAAAAAAACAAAAAAAACAAAAAAAAACACCCATCAAAAAGTGTTATTATAAAATTAATGAATAAAAATCACCTTTAAGTCTAAAACTAGTAAATCCAGTGAGCACATACTTTTGCAACTAGTGGTTATGCTTTTTCAGTTGGTTTCAGTAAGGAAAACAAGAGGATTATGAATTTTTATTTTATAGTCTATGAATCAAATGTGAGCCGTAAACACTAAATATGGAGTCAGTGTTTACAGTAAACACAGACACCATGCTTTAACAAGTGAAAACAAGTGAAATGGCTGGTAAATACAACTTTCAGCTTGGTGATATTATTATGGTTTCAAGCACAAAAGTGATATAGAACCATCTTTTTATAATATCGATATACTGTAAGTATATCGATATTATAAAAAGCACTTTGAAATACTTTGATGTTGAAATGTGCTATATAAATAAAATTGCCTTGCTTTGCCTTGCCTAATTATAAGTGGAGAGCTTATACCAGGTTTGGAACATTTATCACATATTCTATATAAAATGCAGTTATGATTACGTAGAATTGGTGTCCCCAATCATGAATGAAGAATGAGGAAGCAGCAGGACCTTCGGTTTTCTTGATGTTGACAGAACCTCCTCATATCAACATAAATCCAATCTGGGTTTGCATGAAGCTAATGGGGCATGAAATTGGCTCCTCTGTGCTGGAACTTTAACATCCACCAATCAACCAAAGGGGAACCCCCACTTGAGCCAATTACAATATTTGGGCTTATTAGGTATATTATCATGCAGGGCTGCTGTTAAATTTATGATCTCATCCACTGAACACCCCCTCGGAGTTGGTAAACCTCTTAAATGGCTATTTGGTGCTGGATATAGTGTGCATTTTAAAACTGACAAACCACCATCTGACAGAGCTATTGTTGAGACTATCAATGAGCACTGAAATAAAGCCATTAAAGAAATATATACTCAGAATATAATTACTGGATTAAATGAGAAAAGCTTTATCACATCAATCACAGCCATTACTGAGTGATTCTTATCTAGCATTTGATTAAATTGTGAGAAAAGTGTGACTACAACCGAACCAGTAAACCTTAAAGTGAACCTGAATGAAGAACCCCGGCTCTAATTTCTCATTCACTCTAAGATCTTTCAATTATTTGGTGTGTTAGATCACTGGTTGAGCAGGACTGTGGGTCAAAGGATGGTATAAGGTTTTAACAGCAGGTTCATGGACAAGGTTTGAATGATCAAGAATAGTTGGAAATAGAATAAAATTAGACACAGCATGACCCCATGAACCCAGGAAATGAGTAGCTATAATGTGTCCATGCTGTCCTGCTGGTAAACTGATTCTGATGAGGTCCACTTTCCAATTCTTGCGATAGTATCAGAAACACACTAGCACACTGATGAGGTGAAGCTGGGTAAAAACTATCGCTACCTATTGAGTTTCCTGATTAATCAAATTCACAAAAAGATCCACTGCAGAAGAGCAGATTTTCCAGCTTTTATGTACAAAATGGGAAATAGGTTATTTCGGACTTTAATGTTCTGTGTGCGTTTTTGTTGTTGAGGCATTGTAGACATTGTGCTGAAAATTCAGCACAGGGCTTTATTTGCAAAGCTGAAAGAACAAACGATAGTGAGCTGCTTTTTTTTTTTTTCTTTAAATGAATGTATCACTGCTGGTTTATCAGTTTTTTTTATATTAGGCTTCTGTATTTTAGTAGCTATAAAAAAGTCAAAGTGGCTCTGCTGATAAATGATTTTAAATGTGGGTCCTGCAAATGTACATATGAATCAAATAGTGAGGAGTCCTTAATCTCTCCACCACCTGTAATAGCTGAGAGGAAAGATTTATGCTGCTTTTTAAAATAGCTATCACCTAATTAGGGGCCATTTTAAGTGAAATAGGAATAAATTTGCCATACACATTAGATAATGACACCTATTTAAATTTTACTTTGTCAGTGTATTATTCTACTCCATTTTTTACTCGGTGTATTAAACCTTTTTTTTGCTCACACACTGTACATTATATTACTTGAAACACAGGCTATAGTTAGATTTTTTTTTATCGTGAAGCTACATTTACATAAAGATTGGGCTGCAGTGGCTTCCTCACACCTAATAACACAACAAATGCATGTATTATTGTTGAAATGAATCAAATAAAAAAGCAGGTGAGGCAGATGGACAGATGCTGATGAAGTTATGATTGGGAGTTTCATCATATTATAATATATTTAATTTGGATCCAGCTCAAAAGTGAGATAGTTTATTATTATTATTATTATTATTATTATTATTATTATTATTATTATTATTATTATTATTATTATTATTATTATTATTATTATTAATGATACTAATAATAATAATAATAACAATAAGACCAAATATTCTTTTCAGTGGATTTAACATGATCTTTGACTGTTTATACAGTATAGGCAGGTATGTGCATATGAATTTTAAGCTAACACCAGTTCAAGGACTGCTGATTCATGTTTGGCTGTCATCTCAGAATCAATGGACTAACTACATCATGTGGTGACGATTTGGCCTCTGGGGCAATGACCATTTTATTCTTTTTTATTTAAGTGCAGATAATGAATAATTGGGTCAAGACTTTTCTGGAAGACATACATTATTCCAATTCTAACAAGCAACGTGAGATAGGAGAATGAGAACAATAACAACTATCTAGATATAAATGCAGAAAAAGTCAAAAGAAATCAGTGGATGCATTTTGTTTAATGGATACCTCCTCTGTTGCTCCCTTGTTACATGCAAGGAACCAAAATCTGCTCAGACCAGGAGGCTCACTGTCCTACTATCTCATCCCTCGCTTATAGCTTCTACATATTCACTAGCAGAATATGTGTATGGAGATTGTGTTAGGCTTTGATTACTCATGCAGCACCTCACGTCCTCAGCCAACAGATATCTCCAGCACGTGTGAGAAAGAAATACAACACAAGCAGACATCTACAGGTTATGTCTACAAGCATCCAGGCTGAAAAGGGCCAAGAATAAGGTGCCTTTTGTGCTGCACTGAGGCTGTTATATTTAAAATCTCTGCTGCCTTTTCTTTTCAATTAAATTCTTCTTTATTAATCCCAACAGGCAGCAACTGCTTCAATCACCAAAAGGTCTAAAAGGTGATTACTGCAGGGCTGTACAGCAGAAAATGACTTTCTGAGAATAATGAAGACGATAAGCCTACACTTTCTTTTCGCAGTAATTTAGTGAAATTATAGTATTCACTGTATGTGCCTGCTTCACTCGACTTTGTGCCTGTTCACATGTTTTTGTGTGTTCCTTTTGTTCATTTAATCAATAATTAGCTGTGGTTGTTCACACTGTAAATCTTACTTCCATTTTCTGTTTGTGTTTTTTTTTTTTTCTTCTTTTAAACACAGGAAGCTGCCACTGAAGGAAGAAAATGGGAAAGAGTCTCTCAAGCCAGATACGATTGAAATCAAAGTGCACAGTGACAACAGCATCCACACAAAACCTGATGACAGCAAGGCATAAAAAGGGTCGGTCCCCACGCCACCAAAAGAACATTCGGATCACGAGACCAAAACCCAGAGAATCTACGATGCAGGAAAATAGTGGAGTAAAATACCATATCTGTTTATAAAGATGCCCCAGTGAAAGGCATGTGTAAATACAAATAAAAGAGAGAAAATAGAAAGGAAGAAAGGGTCAACCTTTTAGACACCCTGAGTAATAAATGTATCATGTTCTTGTAAACATGGCATTGGTGGAAGGCTCTTGTTATCAATGATTGTAGTTTATTTTTGCTTTTGTCAGCCTCACTCTTACCGTTGTGTGTTATATTGTTTTTCAGACAATGTTAATTTTTTTTTCACAAAAACGTTCATGCCTTTACATGGAGAAAAATCCCATCTTCAGCCCCAACAACATGCACTCACAAATTCTGTGCCCCAAAGCCAACACTGCTAATGCTCTCGCCCTTATTTCCCCATTTTTTTTTTTTTTTTTTTTTTGGTCTTTCAGAGTGAATGCATGGGTCGACCCAAATCACTGTGGGCCACTACACTGACTTGAACACAATTGCCTGTCTCCATGTCTGAGTGTTACACGACGGCGACCTGTTTATGCCTTTAAAAGCTGAGCCAGGTGTCTTGCTAATGAGAGGCAAACACTATAGCATTGTGTTTTCAATAACAAAAGGTGAAGCACTCCTAACAAGATCTAAGAGGCTTCTGGAAAATGTGACCACTGGCTCTTTTTGGTTTCACAATCATCATTAATTAAAAGGAATTTTTACGATCTATGTTGCCTGAAGAGCTGTTGTTGATTTTAGTTTGTGTTGCAGGAAAACAATCGAATCATTTCAAAAAAAAAAAAAAAAAAAAAGTGACAAGAAATGTGTCACAGTCTGTGATACCACACGTGCATTAATGTCACTGCTGGCAAAGGCTTTCTTCATTGACACTGAATATTGTTGACACTCTTCTCTAATAATGTGTTGTACTCATTTGTGTTCAAACATCCACCGCTGCCACAAGGTTAATCGTACTGCCAGCCAATTAAGGCTTGTGGTACACAAGCTGTAAAAAAACGATGGATACTGTACGTGCTGGCAGACGTCCCCACAGTTACTCTTGATGGTGTAATGTAATCATTTCTATCTGTAAAAGCAAGGAAAGCTTTGAATCATCGGACTTAAGGCACAGAGACAAATGAGAATCCTGCCTAAAAATAGATCATCATGCTTGTCATGTATGTTTTTGATGACAAAACACTGATTTCTTTTTTGTATTCCTGTGTCAGATTTGCCTCCCATGCATTTGTTTTCACCTTTTTTTTCCTGATTGCCATTATCTCTGATGTTGTGATGTGTTGTACATAGGTGAAAAAAAAGATATTTTACAAAAAGCTTTTATGTAAATATATCCTAAAGGATATCTTTTTTCAAAATGCAACAGGCTTTCTTTGTAAAGGCTCCTCAGATGAATTTTTTTTTCTTCCTTCTTTTGTTGTGTTTTGGTCCAAAGTTCAGTGATGCTGTAATATTGCATTTTACAGTCATTTGCTTTCCCTTAAGAAAATCCATACCCTAAGGCTATTTCACAGCATTTTTAATGGAGGCAGTAATTACGGCATTAGTGTGCCTTCTCTTTTTATCCCCCCTCTGTCCTTGTGGCCCATTGCCACTGCAGTAATGTAGACCATCAAATGACCTTTTGATCATGACTTTGCTTCATTTTGTTTCTTTTTTTTTTGCCACAGAATTTGTCGCAAAATTGGATTTATTGTGATTCTGTGAATTCCTGGAAATGTAGTCGTAGAGCTGTGGCTTGTAGTCGCCAACACTGGATAGAAACGGACATGGGAGTGAAACTAGATATCAGGAAGACGCTGTAAGTCATGAGTTCACATACGGTGACGGGTTACATAATTCTGGTTTTACTGTCATGTCATGCTACTGTATGTCACATGAGTGTGTGTATGAGTGTGTGTGTCCATACATGCATGAGTGCGTGAATACACTTGTCTACATGAATCAGGTTGCATGTATGTCTACTGAATGTATCTGCACGTACCATAAGTTGGTCTGAGTGTGTGCCCATGTTGATTTTCCACAAGTTTCTCGGTCACAAATTCAAAACTTTTTCTTTAATTGAATTCCATAGAGAATGCTATTTATATACTGTAGATTTGTGGTATTATGTGGCTCTGCAGGTCATATAGGCTATGATGACTGCATGCCGGGTATGATTACCCAAGGGGCAGTGAGTGAAATGGGTCTCGCTTCAAGTATGAAGTTAGGCTCTCGTGCAGAGTTTCTGAGTGTACTCTCAAAGGTAAAATGTGATTATATAGTTCTTGACAGTGATTAATTCCCTGGGTGCAGCACTCTGTGCATGTGTCTGCAAGGCCCACTGCCACCACCGCTGCTGCCACAGCCCCCTCGCCACTCTTCCCTCCTTCTCCATTGGGTCTTTTTATTACAGCCCTAAAGCCTGGCTTTGTTTTCACACAGCACAGCTCTTGTACCTGCATATCTCAAATGAATGGTTCCTGCCATGGAGTAGTTCCACCACCTGTTCCGATGACTGTAAATATGGGAGCACAGTGCCTGGAGGCTATAAGATTTGTACTTGTTCTTTTGTATTTGAATATGGGTCTAAATTTCCTCGCCTTCCCTACCCTTTCTGACTCTTTCCTCCCTTTCTGTCTCCTCCATACCGTTTTTCCATATGGGGTAAAACAGGTGTGTTTGAGCTCAGTGTATAATATATGTCCTCTTTGTCCCCCAATGCTTTCCCTGTCCCTTGGATTGTCCCCCGCTGAGTTTGCTTTGTCCAGGAGATGGGAACTATTGATGTCTCTCTGTACGTACCTGTGGAATACTTGTGACTCCTGTCATTTGCCGCTGTAAATAAACACGTCCTGGTAGAAGAGCGTGCAAGAGGCTTTTGTTGGTGTGGTGTTCACTTTTCTATCACCTTCCTCCAGGTTTTTTATAGTATGTGGGCGTTGTCAAGCATCACAAAAGGGATTTTGAGCTAGATACTATCAAAGGGAATAATTTGGTACAATATTTTACCCGAGTTCAATGATGCTTTACTGCTGAAGTGGATGACAGCACCAACACTGCAGCTTCAAGTACATACTGGCATGGATTGTGAAAGGAATAATCTAGCTTTATTATTCATAAAAAAATAAATAAATAAACAGTGTATCTGTTTATACACATATTTTCTGCACTTATGAAATCCTCGCCAATTTTAAAATCTAATACAATTCAGTTTCTTTATAGAGCACATATAAAGCAACATGATTGACCAAAGTGCTGTACAGTAATAGAGCAAACACTGTTACATCCCTAAATCCCAAACTTTAGAGAGAAACAAACATTGCCATTCTTCAATGTTTGGAAGTCCAATTTTCTATAAGCCTAAATATAAGTAATTATAATATATAAAACCTTTGGCCAGCATCACATTTTATTTAAAATTAGTTAATAACTGCAAATAAATCAAGTAAAACTGAGTCATTGAAACCTGTATAATGCAAATTTGGTTTGAATTCCTGGGCTCCACTATGAGGTAACATGTATCATGAGGTACATGTTTGGGGCAAAATAGTATTTTAGTCTGCATGGTGCAGTCACGTGGTGCAGTCACAAAATTGTGTCTTTGCTTGACAAAGACGCAACTTTAATAGCTTTTCATTTCCCACCATCAAAGGCAGCAGAGCTCATTTTTCTGGGGAGTATAGTGCTATGTATATTTGTCAAGGTCATTCCTATACCCAGATTACTCCCATTTTAAAATGGTAATTGTGCTACATCCTTATCTAGCTCCTCTTTCCGCACTCAATATATGATTTAAGACAATTCTGAATAATTTGGAGGTGCACCAGTTTCCCACAGAAAGCTGCCTCCTCTTTAGTGCTCATTTGAGCAAATTATGTTTCTCAGATGTTTCCCTACCACGTGAGGGAGGGAGGAAAACAGGAGGCCACCTGTTGGATCCAGGCTCCAAGAGCCTCTGTTAACAAGGGGAACAAACTTCATCTCCCAAGGGGGCAAGAGGGTAGTCCACATCTGGATTGAGGAGATCCAGAAATAAGTTACCTCTTCTAGTTTTATAATGTGCTACAGGAGATTATGTACTTTTTTTGTGGAAAGTTGTGGAAACAGCAAATGTGCTGGACCAGTCACACACCACAGGAAAGGATAGCACAGTAAGCTTTTAGTTAATAGTCCTCCCCTAATCTTTCTGTTTGCAGAGACTCCCATGATACCATGCCAACACCTTAATCCCAACCTTAAGAGACGTTTTGAGAAGTCTGGGAAAGACTCTCCCCGCCATTTTAAAAGTTTTCTGTCAAGCATGGATGCACTCTTCTTACACACCATATTAATCCACACTCACACAAATTAATTTATGAACTGGCTGACCTGGGGCCTACATGTTTTTCCCTACGACCAATGTTCAATATTGAGAAGAATCACTGTGCCATTAAAGCAGTTTTGGGATTTCTTCATGCAACTGGTCTATATGTAAGGATATGAAAAGACGGAAACATTTTCAGAAGAAGGACTTTGATCTGTGATGGGAAGCTTTAAACTTCTGTGCTGAAGAACCACCAAGAGGTCCAAGAGGATTAAGGAATAGGGAAAGAAAAAGGATGAGAATGAAGGGCAACTTGGATTTGTGTTGAACAACTTCAGACTGTGATTTTGGACTTCAAAACATGTGATTGGAAGCTTTGAGGTGTGGTAGGCAGCATGCACTTCTTGGTGTGTGGCCGCTGGAGCTTGTTGGAGGACAAAGAAAAGAGAGCCGTAGAAATGGACTGCAAACAGAAACTTTTTCTTGTGGAAGGCAGCATATGCAACAGCATCTCTTTTAAGGGAGAGGTAGTAAAAAAAACAAAGTCATTGTATTTATTCTTGGTTGAAATATAATAATATATTAAATTGACTCTATTTTTAATATTTGGAAACATTTATGGCTTCATGGAGTTTGTTCTCATTTTAGCATGTGGTACAATGTGGAAAGGGATATAAAACTCATCATTTGCAGCAGAAAAGGAAAAAAATAAAACATAATTCTAAATTGAAAGGCTGGAAAAATTCAGTAAATTTGTTCGGTGACTCATCTGTGATTCCTGAACCAATCTCTGTGAATTAATAAAATAGAGCTGCTTTGATCATCTGCGCAGATTGACTACCTGCTCAAGTGTAACTGCTGTCAGAAAGACACTGTGTCGCCAGAGAGAATGAACATCAGTCATTTAATAGTAACTTTAACCTATTTAAATGAGAAGATATATTTAAGGAATTTTAAAAATAATAATATCTACGAATTTTTAACAAAATTTAAGTTACTCTAAAAATATGCATTACTCAGTCACTTTATTATTATTCCAGTACATGGTAGACAATATTTTAATTAAACATAAATGACTTGTCAAAATAATGTCCACCTGCACATTTATACTCTAATTCGAGATTTGATATGAAATATTTACATATTTTCTCTTCTCGTAAATTGCTCTTCTGCTCAACACATAAAGACTGCTGTGTTAAGGAGAAAAAAGTGGTTTCTTTGAAAACATTTAAAAAGATCTTGGGGGTAAAAGAGGTCATCTTTAGTATTATTCCATTAGTAGGAGCAAGTAAATGCCCAAAGTAAGGGCTACTTTTTTTATATACAAAAACTGATGCATGTAGTCAGGAAAACTGACTACATGCATGTGCAAAAAACGCTGCCTAAAGGCGTAAAATCAACATACAACGAAACAGTCTCAGCTCTTGTTTTTTTTTTTTTTTTTGTTTATCAGTGAATAGACCTTTGCTCAATTGTCATTTATTCAATACAGTTCAAAAGAAGGGGAAAGAGGAAAAAAATAAACTTGAATAAGCATTTCTGTGTTTGAATGTTTGGCAAAGCAGCAGCCCTTAGCATCTGTATAAAAGCCATTACATGTCTGCATACCCATTCATGTAGGAGCTGCAGCCGAATATATACCACAAAATATAACCTAAATTCAAATGTGTCACACTTAATACTGCCTGGTGAAAAGAGGGGACATTTTGAAAAACTTACAATTTGAAGTCAATTCACAGGCAATAAGCTTTGAGCTTGCACTGAAAAAATAGCTCTTTGATGAACAAGGATCAGAGGTTTAAACACATATTGCTTTGTAATGGAGCAAAGCTGCATAACCTTTATTTTTTATTTTTAGGGTACATACACAATCAAATGTTTATGTGCTGTATGTATAATTCTGACGTGTGCCATTGTTACGTTCAACTTGTAATAATTGTGGACTAATTGATGTTATGTTATGTGGTATATGGATGTCATATTTCAATTTCCCAGCTTGGGATTAATAAAGTATCAATCAATCAATCAGTCAATCAATCAAAAGCAGCTAAACATCAAGTGATAAAGTCCTTATGCTATCACCTTTCTTTTGTTGCAATAATTGAGACAGTGGAGGAAACTAAGACATAATCCAAATGAAAAATGAGTGCTTTATGTCTCCTTGCAGTGTAGGTTCAGTGTTCAAGGACACACCTGGGAGGATTTTTCCAAGTGGAAGCTGCTTTGATTACTTCAGGTTTTAACTCATAAATATAATAAAAGAGGCATACACGAGGTGTGTTCAGCTCATGCTTGAAACACCTTTTGATATTGAGCGCAGACATAGATAAATACATTAAGACAGGAATCATGAAGGAGTCATGTAAGCTGCTCACTTTATCTCTCTGTGCTGTGATTTAGGGCTCTTCATTATAAAGCTCTGAGCTACAGGAGGTGTAAGTCGCTGCATACACAGTTGAGCTTTCAAGTTTCTTTTACAGCTGCATTGAAGAAAACTTGTTATTTTAGTGCACCAGATGCCATTCATTCCTTTACTCAGTAAAATCAAATTACAATGGATACCATGCCAGCAACTGACTAGTTACTGTGCTGTTAAAGATCAAAATAAATATGATTTTCTTTCATTTCTGCATTTAAATTCCATATGGAATCTGAGATATTTACATAATTAAACATTCTAATTTACTTAATGGTGCATAGTGCATTATGTTTACTTTTCTTTTAGTTTTAGACAAAAATAGCTGCAACTATATTAACTATATTTGTGTAAAAACATTGTATAAATTTACTAGGACAGATAATTAGTCTGTTGTTTTGAAAAAAAAGCAAAACAGCAGAGTAGAGTGAGTATATTTTGATAGCCCAGAATTTTTTACAACAATAAAAGAACAAGGTGTGGTAGAGACGTGGTGGAGATTGGGTAAATGTAAACCAAACACAAATGCAATAAAGAATAAACATTTTTGTCTCTTAGTCTGAGATGCATACATCACACACACCAGCTTCTATGTTCATGCATCTCCATTAACTCTAGTATTATATAAAATATTTAAAAAAAATAGTAACTGGAGGGTCCCTAAAACTAATAAGTAAGCACAAAACAAATTTAATTGGTACAACACAAAACTATAACTGACTAAAGAAAATCACTAACTAAAAATACTACAGTTACAGTTTGAAAAGTTAAATACATTTTATATATATTAATTTTATATCAGATATGTTTAAATATATCCGATTTTTAGGATGTTTTGAATGATTAATGATTAAATCAGCAGTCAGGCTTGTCCTGAACTGCAATTCGGGACTTTAAGCTATAGAGGGCGGTGTTTAACATTTCAGTGTTCAGCCTGCTGGATTCTACTTTTGGCAGTTTTGAGCAACTTCCTGTTTTAAACAGGAAGCGGAAATGCATCATTTTAAAGGAAGCCAGCTCCTTTGGAAAGGGATTGCCCGGTTGAAGTGGGACCATCTATGTGGTAACTGCACCTGCTCACTTTACCCTCTGACACTTAAGGTTTTAAAGTGTTTTGATATTTTTTTCTTGTAGCTTAGAGGCTAACTGAGTGATAATAAACAAAATGACTGACTAGTGACAAACACTAAAGCTTCTTAAAAGTAGAAAATTGACAAATTTGCACCTATGTATGGTGATCAGATGTCTCTGATTTTGATGATTTGACCAATTACTGCCTTGCAGGATTACATGATTACATTATATGCCCGTAGATTGTGTATGGTACAAGTGTCCCAACCAATAACAAATAAATAAACAGCTATCTCACTCACAGTAGAGAAAATCCATAGAAATTGGCTTGAAATTGTTGTGAGATGTTTTGCTTGCACTAAACAAACAAAAGGCAACATTTTCTTTTTGGAACCTAAAATTAACATACTAATAATCCAGCATGGAAGTGAGGGGGTGTTATATTAAGTGTGTAGTCCCACCATTTTATCAGTCATTCTGCACAAGATCTTAGTACATTTTATGAGATAGTTACAATTTTCAAAATGCATAAAACTGAATGCACCCCTCCTTATAGATTATTGAAGTGAGTATTTCAATGATTAATTGTCCACTTTGCTAAAAATGTCCTATTTTGATCTGGTTACCTTAACTTAATGAGTTACTTTGCTGCACTGTGCTCACTTTAATACAAAACCTTGAAGCTTATTTTCCCTCAAAGTTGAATGTCACTAAGGTTTGGTCTGATCTAAATTCGTGACGTCCCCTCAGACACATTGTTTGAAAGTAAATTAACCAGAAAGCTTGACTCGAGACAGCTAATCACAGTGATTCATTGCTTTCAGGATTAATGAGCTAGTGCATGTCACTGTTCGGTCAAAACTGTCTGGTCAAAACCATGTGTATCTAAAAGGTGTCTTCTTTCTAAAATTAAGTGCTATGTGAGATATTGACCATTTATTAAGAAGGACAGTTTGCTTCTTTATAGACAATTTCTTTAAAAAAAAAAAAAAAAAAAAAACAAATCTCTGCCACAGAGCAGGGAGAATCCACTCTCCCAGCAGAACAAATTTCTCTTCATGCTCATCATTATAACCCCATCAGGCCCAATGACACTAAGGTACGACTCACCACTCAGACCTGAAAACATGACTCGCACCATATAACACCTGACATCACATGTGGGAGTTAGAGATGTGTTTTTCCCAGATGTTTTTGCTGATTTAATTTCCCAGTATTAACCTTAATAATATTGGGTAAATACAAAAACAGGGCTAATTTTCTGTCTGTAAATTTCTGCATTTGGAAGATGGCAGGTTATTGTGTATTTGTTTGTTTTAAGGTGAACATTTCTTTCAAGTCACACTTGTGACTGTGGCTCCAGGGACATACTGTCAATGTCAGCTGGTCATTTTGGACAAAATGTCTCCACAGTTGTTCAGTATAATGCATTTAAATTTGCCTTTAATGTATCAAGCATGCCCAGAAACACATCCTCATGATATTGATGATGTTAATAGTTTTGAAAAGTGTAAGCATAAAGGCAGCAAAGCTGTAAAGGTGGACTACTGTGTTTTTTGCATTTGTTGCGGAAATGTTTACTGTCCCAAACAGATTCAGTAATGTCATTTAGCTGCTGATTTCTGGACCAGGCAGATTCCTGCATCTTCTTCACCCCACATAATAGGCTTATTGTCATTAGACCTTAGTACACCTAGTCGGAAATCATAGACCCGATTTAGTACCATAGACCCTGGTATTACCATCTGAGTACTCCGCTGAATGCTCCCTGTATAAAATGTATAAAAAAGTGGTTTGAAAATGCATTTGTCCTGAGTGTCTGACATCTTCACTATGCTTGCATGTTAATTTACTATTTACAGCTACGGCCAAAATATTAACACTGATCACCATGTGATTTATTTTTTCTAATGGTTCAAACTAATTCCATTTTACAGCAGCACAGGTAGAACTTGATTCAGTCAAGCTCCTCTCCTCTTTTTTTCTCCTCTCTCCTCTCCTGCTCTCACACAGGCACATCTGTACAGTTAGACTTTTTTTAATAATTATTGTTTTTGTTTTTTCCATGAAGAAATAATAGCTCAATAGGAAATGGCAGTATAAGAAAGACAAGTACAGTAACAGACATACTAACAAACAAAAGGCAGTTGCATTAAAAATAATAATAAGACTTGCACATTATGTTGTGCTATCAGACAAATGAGAACAGAATATCCGGTTGGAGTGGTCCATTGCATTGGTTAAAGCTTATCTCTGATGTAGTCCATGAATGGCTTCTAGACTTTCTCAAAGTTATCAGAGGAGCCATGCTTTTTCTGAGTCTTAAATTCTCATGTTTAAGGCACTGCATCACTTCTCTCAGCCACTGATTCCAGCTATGTGGGTGAGGATTTTTCCAGTTAAGAAGAATTAGTCTTCATGCTAACAAAGTGACAAAGTTTGTCATTTTTTAACTCTCTCTCACTATGCCTAAAATGGCTATAGCAGGATCTGGCTGAATCACCATTTTGAAAAAAATATGATAGTGTATTGAAAATTGACCTCCAGTAAGTGTGCAGATTGGGACAAAGCCAGAATGAGTGCGTAAGAGAGTCGGGCACAGATGAGACTGCGTGCACCCCTTTTTGGGCTTTTTCCCACTGCTCTGCTGGAAGGACCACCCATAAGTCATCCTCCCATGGAGAGTTTATAAATGCTAGTGATACATTTTGTTGATTAGATAAGAGATTATAAATGAAGGAAATAGCTCTCCACTTTGAGGGTTTGAATGAAAACGGGGATTTCACACTCTCAGACAGCAAAAAAATCCCACACCAATTGCATCAGAGATGTCCAATTGGTGTGGGAATTTTTGCTGTCTGAGAATGTGTGAAATCTGGGTGAGAGGGCACAGCTGGGGATCCTCGACCTGTTGAAAAAACACATTGAGGTTCTTGACTCTGTCAAAGCTGCCATCCTGTTGGCAGCCTTTTGATGCTGATGCCTGCAATACACTTCCACACATCCCTGATACCATTCTGCTGGAGTTTATTCTTCAGCATTTTTCTGTAGGAGGCCTTGCTCTTCTTCAAGCTTACCTTGAGATCACACTACGGTACAACTCAGTCAAGTGCTAAAGCTACAAGTAAACTAATGATAAAAGAGTAACTCCAGAGCTACTTAATCTTGTATGCAAATACTTTGGATTTAAATGGAATTTTTTTGCTTTTACTACATTTTTTCCAAAGTTTCAAAACCTGCTTACATGTCATGTTTGTAGGCAAACTTTTACATCCTATTTAAACATTCAAGGAAAATTTGATGGGTCACACGAACTGCTCATTGGATTGTAGTTTAATGTAACAGACCCAAATGTGGGTGATTGAAAGCAGAGCCCTTGGGCACAAAGAGAAACCTTCTGCTTAAGTCGTTAAAATCAGATTAATGCTTTATATATTCCACTTAATTTTCCAGTCAAAAGTGATAGTTGGCATTCAGGGGTTTAGCTTTTTTAAACTGAACAACACCTCACACTTGGCCGATTCTGAGGGATTTGACGTGAGCTTCCAATTATAATGTTATCTCTCACAGTGCTCTGCCATCCTGCTAATCATACACTTTGACCACACATTTTAGCAGAGCATGTGTGTTAGTGTCCCTTAAAGCCCATATAGATAATAACAATTTGCAGAAAAGCACCACACATAACTGAGCAGATAAAATTCTCACCTAGTAATTGAGTGCAGGGCAGGGTAAATGTCAAACTATTTGCGAGCCATTCATGAGCTGTGGTATTCTTCTCTATTAGCCTAATGTTACTGCTCTCGGCATTGTGCAAATTTGTATTGGATTTTTATTAAAACTCAAATCAACAGTCATAGATATGCCTCTGGGGTAGCTTTAAAAATCAATTTGCTAAATGGCACAAAATCACCCCCGTAATTGTCTCCTTGGACTGCATCCCCCGTTGAAGGTGATTCTCATTCGAACATGAGCAAACTTGGCCTCATCAACTCTCACTTTTGACTCTTGCCATGTTTTCACCAGTTGCTGTAACAGCACAAACAGGATCCTGTGCACGCAGCCGACAGGAAGCTCAGAATGTACATCCTGGCTTGCAAATGGCCCTACGGCGATTCCTGTTGCTAATGAAGTGAAATATTCTGGCATCTGAATGTGAACCAGAGCTGTATATTTGGACATATGAATATGAATACAATCAGCTAGTCTTGGCTCATTAATGAGGCAGGGAGAGCGACCAGGAGACAGGATTAATTAATTACAGAGTGACATTTATGGATAATAACCTTCTGGTGGATATCATGGCTAATGAATATGCATAAGACTATCAAAGGGGAAGCATCCAGCCAAGATAAAATATCTATATTCAGATCTATGGTAGGGTTACTGCAGCACATCACGATTCCAGAGCGTGTGAATGATTTCTCACATCTTTCCATGTGGTGAAACATCCTAAGTGCCTTCAATTAGGGTTGTTGTGTAACATCTTCAGCACTAGTTTTGAAGTTAGAGACACATCTGAGAAAAGATGAGATTGGAACTCAGCTCTACTGTAGATTTGAGGCTATGATTGTAGGTGGATGTAATTATCCTGATGTAATATTCAGAGAGAGAGTATATTGCATTCCATATGTAAACTGAGGCAGGGGAACAGGTTGTGTACCATGCATGAGGGGATGTTCATGGACAAAATGTTGCAGGATGTTGCAGGACAAGTGCAGCTGGTTTGGTGCAGTATTACCAGTAGGCAGCAATAGTTTACTTTGCATTCAACCGATGCAACTTGACATGTGCAGCCACTGATCAAAAATATTTCGAAATGTGTTTTGGAAAGTTTATGTTGTTATGTTCAGAAGAAGTTCAGATGTTAACACACCCAAATATATTCTGAAAAAAAAATCACAATCCAATGTGGTTTTGGAGGGCGTGTGTTCACATTCTTTCAAATACACTGCCTGGCCAAAAACCCATTTAACTAAGCAAATAGGTAAGAGCCTGCTATTGGATAATTACTGCATGGGTGATTATCTTTCAGCTGGCAACAAGTTATTTAACCCCAACTGATGCAATGAGTAACTTCTCATTTCTTAAACAACCATGTGGAAAGACACATCCTGTGGTCGTGGAAAAGATGTTAGTCTGTTTGAGAAGGGTCAAATCATTGGCATGCATCAAGCAGAAAAAACACAGAAGGAGATTGAAGAAACTACTAAAATTGGGTTAAGAACTATCTAATGTATTATTAAAAACTGGAAGGATAGTGGGGAACCATCATCTTTGAGGAAGAAATGTAGTCTGCAAAAAATCCTGAATGATCATGATTGGCGATCACTTAAACGTTTGGTGAAATCAGTTCATAGAAAAACAACAGTAGAACTCAGGGTTATGTTTTATAGTGAAAGTAAGAGCATTTCCATTTACACAATGTTATCCATCATGCCTAGTGTCTACTGTACAAGTCTGTGGGGGCAGTGCAATGATCTGGGGTTGCTGCAGTTGGTCAGGTCTAGGTTCAGCAACATTATGTGTCCAAAGAATGAGGTCAGCTGACTACCTGAATATACTCAATGACCAGGTTATTCCATCAGTGGATTCTTCTTCCCTGATGGCACAGACATAATATTCCAAGATGACAATGCCAGGATTCATCGGGCTCAAATTGTAAAAGGGTTCAGGGAGCATGAGACATCATTTTCACACATGGGTTGGCCACCACAGAGTCCAGACCTTAACCCCATTGAGAATCTTTGGGATGTGCTGGAGAAGGCTTTGCGCAGTGGTCTGACTCTCCCATCATCAGTACAAGATCTTGCTGAAAAATTAATGCAACACTGGACAGAAATAAATCTTGTGACATTGCAGAAGCTTATTAAAACAATGCCATAGTGAATGTGTGCCGTAATCAAAGCTAAAGGTGGTCCAATGAAATATTAGAGGTGGTGACTTTTTTGGCCAGGTAGTGTATTTGGACATATATTCATCCTCAGGGTGCCTGAATAAATGTCTTTGCATGTGTCGCCCACTGACCTGCCACAGATTCACACTATTTTTAGGCTTCTCAGCTCCCATACATGATTTATTTGTAGCCACCACCACAATACCAACACTATTCAGCACAATATATTACAACTATGCAACTAATTTATTGATTCCCTCAGCCCCTTCTGACAAACATGATTTGTTATATGCTAATTTGCGTATATAAGCATAGCTGGTCCCGGAAGATGCATCCAGGATGCATATTTAATGGCAAATATTTCCTCGTATAA
This sequence comes from Brachirus orientalis, assembly GCA_016785285.1. Taxonomy (NCBI): domain Eukaryota; kingdom Metazoa; phylum Chordata; class Actinopteri; order Pleuronectiformes; family Soleidae; genus Brachirus; species Brachirus orientalis. The sequence continues at coordinate 5,957,401 of JAFBJR010000129.1, forward strand.
ATGTTAATACCAGGCCTGAACAGGGCCTTAAATCAGTTTACATCATCCATTCAACAATTCAGTCATCAAGGTGAAGTATGTTGCATCAAGATGTCTACTTTCTGCTGCCTGATGCAGTCAAGTTCAAAGCCAGTCTGATAGAATAAACACCTTCAAACATTTAAAAAATGCCTCTTCAAAGTTGATTTCTGATTTAATATTTTTTAAGTTTTAAAACTATTATTATGTACTGTATACTGTAGTATTTTACAGGAACTTTATTTAAGTCACTGGACAACAATGGTGGATGAAGTCATAAGTGCCTAATACAGAAACTATGCTCAACGTTAATCAGTTTTACAACATTAAAGCTTGGATTTATTTTATGAAATAGACTAGAGAACAACACCTGCACCCATGCATTGCTGCTGTGCTGCAGCTTACAATTAACCATCAAAGAGATGCAACAGCTCCTTGGTGCTGCAGATGAGAGATAACGGCATGAAAATATCCATTTGAAGTGAAACATGTTGTTTTTTTCAAGAAGTTCTTAGTCTGAACATTAATGTAATACCCCAGTAGGTCAAACTAATTAAAAATCCATAATAAATAGGATTATAGGCTATGATTGTGTAGAAGAAAATTCAGAAACAATAGTCATTCTGAAGGTCAATTTTATTATTGAAACTGTCTCATTGTAGGGAGCAGATATGAAGTCAAAATTAAAGAGGAGGAAAGAAAAGAGGCTGAATGTCTTCAGTGTCCACACCAGTGACCCTCTGCAAATGATGATTGATATTGTGTCCTTTATCTCTGTCTCTTTCCTTTGCAGTATCAATTACTTACAAGATATAATATGGAAGAATGACCATTGTTCTATGAGTCAAATCGAGGTTAAACTGCAGAAAAGACATCAAACTGTCCACATGTGGGGCGTTACTGGTCATCTTTAGATGAAGTAACATCCTTGTGACTTAAATTATTTAACTTAACAGTGATTTCCCTAACAATCTAACATGTAGATTAATTTCACAATAAAAGGTCGGTTGGCATGAATTAATCAGCTATCTCAACTGCACTGAAAATAGAAATTTCATTTGGGTCTTAGTGTCATATTTTAAGTTTGTCAACCATTGTCTTGCAATGGACACTTTTGCAATCTAACTACCTGTGAACTTTATTATAAAAAAAAAAAAAACATACGGTAGTTTTAGATCAGCTCCAGCCCTTCACAGCTCTGTGTAGTGGGAGATTGGATTGTTTCTTCAAAAGGAAAAGGCTTCCAGTTCTTTGAGAGATGATGGAATTGGAAATCTGTCGTGCACCCTGTGCTCCACAACAGCCTGTAAAGGTTCAGTGATATTTTTGGTGTGAGGATCAGGAGAGCGATGGACTGCTTTTCACTTCACCCTGCTGTTCCTGAAACCTAATTTCTTTCCATTACTGCAGATGTCAACAAATCAAAAAGGGGGAGGAGGGATGAAGTTGTGTGTCTTTACATAGTCTTACATCCTTGAAGCTTGGTGGTCCTCTTGTCCACTTATGTAAATATTAAAGCACATACATTTACTCAGCAATATTGCATATGATACATTAGATTTTAGTATGTGCAGTGATGACTGACTAAGAGGAACAAGTATGAACTATTACAGTCAGAGGAGAATGGGAAACAGCAGAGAAGCCGATCACCACTGCTGTTGTTGTTTTTAAAGTGCTTTATAAATAAGTTGGACCACATTTATATGCATAATTCCTGCATTTCACAGTATTTAGATGTAGACAACTGTGAGACACATGCCATTCCTGTTTGCCTTTGCTATGACTTTCCTTCTTCTGCAGTGTATGCTTAGGAAATCTTGTTCTATTGCTGTTAATGGGTAATTTAGCTTTAGCTTAAGTCTCCTGTAAGAGTTCTCTGACTCTGATGTGGTTGCTTCAATGAGAAAATTCCCTTTTCATATCTTGTTGCACTTTTGTCATTGGAATAGAATGCTCACAAACAGCAGTAAGAACCTTTTTGAATGTCATCGTTCAACAATGGGAAACTAACAGACTAACTTAATTATGCACACAACACTTGGTGCATTATTGAACATTTCACCATCAACATCAGTTTGCCATCCAGTTACACTAGACTACACGTCTGCATAACTGTCTTTTCCAAGGCCATCCATTATTTATCATTAACATATCCGTATATGTTGGGGTTTGTCTCTCAGTGCACGGTGTCATTTCAATTTGTAACACTCAGTGGTTTTGGTGAACATCCCAAGAGCCTGCGCCCTACAGCTATAGCCTGGCCACATGGCAAAATGGGTGATTCCTGTCACCTTTTTAGTGTGCCACGAAGGTGATATGACATTTTAGCGCTGGGCCAAATGTGAGTGCACTCTCTACTCATGCGTTTCTGTCAGGAGTGATTACTGTTATTTCAGCTGCCTGTCCAAAGAGGCGCTCTGATGACTCACCTGCCTCCCTTTTGCTGTGTTAAGGTATTCAGGATAGCAGCTCTGCATCTGGCCCTGCTTGGTAAATGTGATTAGAGGGGCAGGTAATAGCAGGTTTTGTGAGAGAAGGCACAATAGTCACTGTGAGGATAGGACAGAGCAAACAGCCGTGTCTGTGGATTTGTGTGATGTGTGTGTGTTCATCCCCTCCACACCTCCCCCACTTAAAAAAAAAAAAAAAAAGAAACAGCATGAAGTGTATTATGGAGTATGATGCTGTCACCTTGGGATGTGAAGGGAAATAGAATGGACTATTCAATAGACCGCTAAATTAACTTACTTTAATATTAGACAAAATGCTACCCACAAAAGCAGGAAGATGCACAAACACCCACACACACTTCCATTACTTGATATCTTATATAAACCCCGTCTTAAGATGCCCACCCTCTGAAAAGGTGACAGCTGCTATTTGAGAATGATCACCATTGCTCTTCATAAATACCAAAGCCTATATGTGTCTTGATGCACATGACACACAGGGGTAGCTGACTCAGTAAAGATTTCATCATTATTAATCTTCACCGTTTACATTTACATGTCACTCCCATTTGCTTCAGTAGTTGAATATCGTCTGTGATTAATGGTGTCAATAATGCATTTGTAAAACACTTTCTTTTTTTTATTTCCAAGCCACTAGATATTTAAAGGGCTGGAAATATATTTTGACTCATAAAAAAAAATAAAGGCACTAATCTGATATTTGTCATTTAGCTGAAGTCACAAAGAAGCATGCTGGCTCTATTTTTATCTAACAAACACGTGTAAACCTTTCATGTACTGTCAGTTTTTAGTTGAAGTTTTAATTATAGTGCTCCTATCTGATCTGATGTTATCATAGTTTTAAACAATGTTCTCACAAAACATCCAACTTTTGCACAGAACCAGCATATGGTGAAGAAACATAACAGCGTTTGAGCTGACGGTGCTTTCCAGATCTGCTGTATGTTGCCTTAATGTTTGCGAAACATCTGTTTCCCTCTTTCTTTCAGAGAGTTTCTTGAGTTAATGGCAACAGAAGTATTTCTAACACAATTTTACCATCAGGCGTGGCACAATTAAACATGAATAATACTGTAGCTGATGGGCCACTGACCGATAATATACTTTAAAAGCAAGGATAAATAGTGTACTTTGTGTACATGTACACTACCAGTCAACAGTTTGGACACACCTTTGGACCACATTATATGAGAAGGTGTGTCAAAAGTTTTGACTGGTATTGTACTTTGTCAGAAGTGAAATATAAATTCCTGGTTTGAAATGAAAATGAATGCAACTTCACAGTCACAGCTTCAAAGACACAATTCTTTGCTTTTAACCACATGTGCAGGGCCAGAGAAAATACACATATCAGTAAAAAACATAAGGACACAGGACATGCCTCTTTTGGATTTGGTTAAAGGAATGGTTTAACATTTTTTTTCTGGAGGCATTGTGATTTGTAAAGACTAAAAATAATAAAATAAATTGTAAACTCTAAATTGTAACTATGTTGCAGATCACAGTGCTTGCTAGATAGTGTAACTGTAAAAGTCCCATTCAACTTGAAAAATTCTGTGTTATACTATCAAAAATATTTTTTCTGATGTGTGCTCACTGATTTCCACTGAGGTCCATGTTGTTAGCCTTGTGTTTATTTGGCATTCCAGTGTGTAAGTTGAACATTATGTGACCTCAACACTGCCACATGAAAAGCAATGGTTTACATCACAAGCCAACATTTAAAGTTGTTAAAATCACCACTTCCCTTCTTGCTAAAATTAAAATTGATCATGAGATCGTTATGTAAAAAAAAAAAACACCCCCAGAACAACCAAGTTTGTTGGCTTTGTTTGCCTGCCAGCCAGCTTAAAGTGAGGAGGAAACATTTCAGTGTCCATCTTTTTCTTGTAGTCCACTAGCAGCGCCCTCTCTGGTTCGTTTGCCTCCATGATCCCCACACCAAGCTTTACTCTGAGGGCTCTTGGATAGCGAGCAGCCTGCCAAACCACCCAGGGATCACATATGGCCATGGCTAATGTGATAAAGCCAGCTGCTCATTATTGTCCAACCAGCCTGTACTGGAAGTCAGGGGTCGCTCACCTTGGCCTGCATGGGCCCCCAGATTGGATCAGCCTTGTCTTCAGCACGGATAAGTGAGATGAACTGCGTTTCTAACGTTAAACTCTGCCTCATGTACTGAAGCGCCTGATTGGAGGCTGATGTTTTTAGCTGGATACAGAAACATTTATCAGTGTGATTTGTCTTTGCCGCATGAAAGTAGATCAGAGGAGGCACAAGATATGATAAGACTAAAAAGAAATAGGTCATCTCTGCAAGCAGCCAAATACAGCCAGAATGATGTGAAAGAGAGAAATCATATAATATATCCTAATCAATGTTTACTTTTTAACATGGTAACAGCCAATTGTGTTCCTGTACAAAAACTTCTTAAATAATATATATATATATTTCCTGTCTCAATCCACAGAATGAAATTTCTGCCACTATAGGGTTTATCAGTCAAAAAAAGACCCTGTTTGATGATGTTAGGAAGCAGCGCAGGATCATGGAATTTCTTGTCTTCTTGTTCCATTACGTGTCCTTGTGCGTTTGTACTTTAAGGGGACAGCTTTGGTGGCGGAATGTGATATGATACTAAATATCTGTAGCAGAGAGAATTTGGTCTAAAATACTGGGTCAGCTATCCACAAAAGAATAAGGTAATACATTCCATAAATATGACTTGTGAATTTGTCTACACGCATTATATGATTCAAAAAACAAAGCTGTAGAGGTCTCCAAGTGTCTGCCATGCAGTTGTTTTTAAAATGGATTGTTGAGCAGCAAATACATCAGCACAAATGCGTTGTTAACAGCTTGTTAACAAAGTTGTTTAAAAGATGTAAAATAATGAGACTGAATAGAAATTGAGGGTTGTGATATTGGTAAAAAAAAAGTAAGAGCAAGCCATCCCTACTTGCCTCTTTGTCTTCTAACTTCTAGTTTGTTTTCTATAAAAGTTTCAGAGGTAGAAATTAGGAAATTACATTTGTCAAGATTCCTCCTCAGGGCGTTGACAACAGTCAGTGTTCAGACAAACACTCCCAGCTGCTCGGGATGCTACTCTCAAAACAATCAGCCACAACAAAAGCGAATAAAAGCCGCTTCACCAGCACTAATTTTTAATAAGGGGGTTTGGCATAATTTATTCTTCTTTCATTCAGTTCCCATGCAATTTGCTCCCGCTGTGATGGTGTTTGTGTCCCGCAGGTCTTATCTAACTTCTCTGTTTGAAACTGCAAATTCTTTTGCATCAAATAGGCCTGAGGAGGAGGTGAAGGATGGGTGGGAGGCAGTGGAGATGGTGGCGGGCTGTCAAATCCGGAGTTGCTGTGCGACCTCAAAAAAAAAAAAAAAGAAAAAAAAAAAAAAAAGAAGTATTTCATATTGAAATGTCAACGATTGCCGTGGAGACTTTGCTTATAGTGAGGGGAAAAAATGTTGTAGCACGTTGCACAAATCCACGCGGAGACTGCCATCACTTCTGCTGCTGTTTTTCCAATGAAAGAGTGCCACAGGTAGTTCATTTAAATTAGTCTGGGGCTGCTGAGCAAATGTGTTCGATATCAGCTGCCTGTGGTTGCTGCTGATTTAAAGCCCATGACATGCATAATATGTGTTTATTAGCTGCTTGTTGTAATTTTTTATCTTAATGGTGTGTAGCAGGAAATTGCAGTTTAGTATTAATGAGCTTTTACGCACACAGACATTGAATGGTGTGAAATAACAGAACGCAAACGGCCATTGAGACTCATTAAAGAAAATAAAAGTGTCAGCTATGATGGGAGCGACGCATCTGTGAGCCTGACGCTACATGGCAGCATGTTCAGCCTTATATGAAAGAGTTTACAACCTTTGAGCTTTATCCATGTCAACTTTGAAATCACTTTAAAACAAATGAGATACACTAGTTAATGTTGAGAATTCACTAGCTGAATATGTTGGTTCAAAAGTTGTTTTAAGGTTGATTGAAACGGCAATGATTTTACTTGAGGGCTCGGGTACAACGTTAAACCTGATTTTAAAAATGTCTTTGATTGTGCTTGAGTTCTTTGTTAGCACATGGAGAGCTAAGGCAGTGCAAATTATCTTGGAGCTGCCAAACAAAAGCAAGTCTGGTTGTGCAAGCCTGCAGCAGTAAGCAGACCAGCTTTTAGGACTATCTGCCTTTGCTTTAGTTTATCACATCACTGGGCCACTTTATATCACTCCAATGAGAGATATAAACATAACAATTATCTCCTCCGTGACCACAGCTGTTAATTGAGATTAAACTGTTTACTATTATATTGAATGTGGTAGGAGAGAAATGCACTTGTGTAAGTTTATACATAAAGGAACATCATCGTATACTAGCCCTCTGCTGCAAGACACTGCCCTTCTAAGTGATTAGATTTGATCAGAAGCAACCCTCATACTCATGTACTTCATTTTGGAAACTATACTGACGTAAAAAGCACAATGTTATGCTTGCTGATTCCTTTGATGAGGAGTCCATCTTGATGATCTGTCATTATAATAAATGCCAATTATTAGTGCAATTTTCAAGTAATCGGATCATTTTATTAGATCATTTTGGGTCATGAAGTAAATAGAAAGGTTCATTTTATACTGCAGCATCACTTTTAATGACAAAGATTGGTTTAGATGTGTCAACAAAACAGGTGTCTTTTTGTATGTGTCCACGTCCGTTGTGTTGATGCATCTTAGAATCAATGTAAACCAAGACAAATGTGTCCCTGGTGTTATCATTATCTCTCTAGAAGACAAAGTTGTTTGTGTCGCTAAACCTAATCATACCTTAATCATAGTGTTGTCACACAAAAGTGATTTCAAAAATGATAACCCTGTGATTGGGGCTTCCAATACCAAACTAATGGAGGTGGATGTTGTTTTTATTTGTTGTTGTTTTTAAACTGTTACTGTTTTAATGAAGGACATTTTATGTTTACCAGTGAACTTTCCCAAAATATGTCCCCCCTGTAAAAAGGTTCCTACCCCCCAGTTGCCCTGCATGTTACTTTGCCGCTGCACTTTTGTGTCAGGCTCCACCGACTTTCATTGCTTTTGAATGATTTTAAATAATATGCTCTTTTCTTTTAAACTGTAACTTTCCATTGTTCCTTGCTTTAAATAATTTGATGAAAGGTGCTAATGAACCTGTCAGTTAAAGGTAAAGTTTCACATCAAAGTGAATTTTTACATTTGAGCAATTGTTTTAAATTCTCACTGAATATTCATGCTAGCACTAGAGTTTCACATTGTTTGTCCTAATTATGCCGTATATAGTTAGTAGTAGTAGTTTTAACTTTGAAAAGTTCAAATGAACTGACTGAAAATTGACTCCTATATTTTCTTTTTTTTTTTTCTTTTTTTTTTATGAAGAATGAAACCATAATCCCACACGCCTCCAGTGTGTGAACCTTACTTACACAACAAGACAGTGCATACAGAAATGGCAGACAGACATGGACCAGACTCTATAGATCATACAATACGTTGTGGTACAATGTATTGTATGTGATATAACTTGCAGGATTCATGCTTTCATTTGTCATCTTCTGTCATTTAGAAACATATTTTCAATACCTCTGCACTAATGGTATTAAACAGTCCTTGTGCCTGGATGTGTCACAATCATCCTCATCTTTTATAGATCCATCTATCTTTCAGTATCTGTGACCCTCAGTTTTGATAAAGTGTATAAAAAAGGCCTTATATAAGCATAGCCACAGCTTAAGAAGTGCTTTAGTGAACAAAGCGAAATATAAAATATGTGCAGTAATGGATGTGTTTTGGGGAAATCAAAGACAGGTCAAGGTGCAAGTGATTTCTCTTTTAACGTATGTGCACTGCAAATTAATAAATAAACCAAACAAAAAGTGCTGAATCAAGCCCTCTGAAGATAAAAGACTAACATTAAAGGGATGTATTTATTTTCAGGTGCTATTCTCTCGGGAGCTTATTACTCACTCTCACCCACTAAGATGGAGGTCAACAACCGGTTTTGGGAAAGGAAGGCACCCTGCTGTGAGCACAGTTTGCCAAAGCTCCCAACATGATTCCCTCTCTTCTCTCTCGCATCACTTTACCAGTCTGTACTATACAAAACAAACATCTCAGATCCAAGTCACCAGTCGGTTTGCAATGGTTTGCCTCATCATTTACATTTAATTAGATTAATAATTCATAGGATTCAACGGAAAAGCACATAATTAACAAGAAAAAACTAACATGCCATCTATTCATGGGGGCATTGAGGCAATTGACAACAGTTAGTACTGTATATGAATGAGGAAACAGACTTTCTTTGAGGTTTTAAAATCCTCCACTTTTTCTGTCCTTGTTTCTCTGGATTTGTCAAACCCATTAAACTCAGACCTTTTATATACTTTTATATACAGAAATACTGCTGACATGCAAACAAAGAAGAAACACTTTGCTTCCCGTTTGTACTACGTACTATGGAAAATAGTTTTTTTTCATTTTACAAGACACTTTGATCACTTTGCTTTAAGTCAATATGGTTGTAGTAATTAACAAGTTTAGACTATGTTGCACAAAATCAACTTGTCAGTCTTTGAAAACCTCTGTGTAAATTATTGTGTGACCAAAATTACCATGGCAACTAAACGATGTGCATTGCCAACTCTGCAAACTCTAAGTTCTTTGAAGCTTAAAGCAGAAAGTTTTTGATTGCAAGCTGAGTCACAGCAAACCAGGCACACACCGTCAGTATCTGATGCAAAAGTCTGTGCTTTCACACACGGTTCAAACTAACTTTGTTGTGTTTGCCAGGTTTGGTTTGTTTGAAACAGGCTGGTGTGAAAACTGTCATGCACATTGCATTTCAGTTACGTGAAAAGTAAAAATTGTCAGTGTGTGAAAATGTGTAATTGCAGTATTAATCTAAAAATCTAAAATATTAAATAACTTTATTATGAGCTGCCAGTAAAACTCTTGAGCAGTTGTGTTTTACTGTTAAGCAGAACAACTGACTTTGAACCCAGGTGCAGTGCAGTGGCAGAGCCGTCAGTGAGACGATTAAGGCGGGGGAGGCAGGGTGAGTCCAGAGCTCAAGGTTTCCTGTCCAGTGTCCGGTGGAACCAGAGTATGTAGGAAGTTGAGCAGGAGAGGAAATGAGGCGGAAGTCAGGGTTGAGGGGTGGGTAACTGAGTCTACTATCTGGCAGAATAGTGAAGGGAGAACCAGGTATTTGTAGGCTAAGCTTGATGGAGATCCATGGCAGCTGGTGACCCGGCTCCTCCACAAGCTTTTATCAATCAGAAAGTGACCGGGAGGTGTATTGATCTTATTTCTGTAGTTATTTTTTCGCCTGCGTCGGTTTGTCTGTTAGCAAAATAACTCAAAAAGTTATGGACGGATTTTGATGAAACTTTCAGGAAAGTAAGGAACAGGTGATTCAATTTTGGTGCTGAATCAAAGTGCTGTCTGGATACAGGAATGTTTTTATCATTATATGCCAAAGTGCTCGCTGCAAAGCGTGACACATGCAGCACTACATTCATTTACGTGCATTCCTGCCACCTTGCAGCAATTTAATAGTACTGCAGTTCATTACCTCCGCCAAGGAGGTTAAGTTTTTGCCAGCATTTGTTTTTGTCTGTCTGACTGCAAAATAACTCAAAAAGTTATGGACGGATTTTGATCAAATTTCCAGAGAAGGTGTGTAATGGGACAAGGAACAGGCGATCAGATTTTGATGGTGATTCAGATCACTGCCTGGAGCCAGGAATTTTTTGAAGGACTATTTATTATTACTTGGCGGAAGTCAGCGCTCTCGGAGTGCTTCTAGTTTTACTTATATTTTTAAGTTTGAGAAACAGGAAAAGATGATGATGGATGGATTTGATGGATTATAGATGGCAAGCTTTGATCATCAACTTAGCATGTCAAACATTCTACTGTTTTCTCAGTGCAAAAAGACAATGTATGCTGGAGACAGACACTGTTTGCCCCAGGCATGTTTGTTGCCTCTATCTTAAATACTTTACAAGCAGAACTATGGGGCTTTTATTATTAAGAAGCACCTTCTGTTACCATCATTAAACTACAGGTATGTCTCTCAACAAGCACCTGAAACTTCTGAATTCTATCTTAGACTTTAATTGGCAGTATAACTTTTTTTTTTATCCATTTTCCATTTGGAATTTTTCCAGTTTCACCTTCTCATATCCTGTCTGTGCGGTGAGGGATATTACCAGAACTGCAATAGAATGCAATCTTTTATCTTAATGATGTCAACTCAGCTTGTGCAACATGGGCTCCACTTACCTTGGAGAGAATGTGCTATAAATGATCCTGGATGTCATGCTGAGAGAAGCTGTAGCCACCCAAAGTATGGGGCAGTTTGTCATTATATTCTAAAAAAAAAAAAAAAAATGTCTCAATATATGGATTTACTCTCACTCACTCATTTTCTACCGCTTTATCCACTAGGGGCCGCGGGGGGTGCTGGTGCCTATCTCCAGCTATCATAGGGCGAAAGGCAGGGTACACCCTGGACAGGTCGCCAGTCCATCACAGGGCCACATAGAGACAGACAACCATTCACTCTCACATTCATACCTACGAGCAATTTAGAGTGTCCAATTAACCCAGTCCCCAAATCTGCATGTTTTTGGACTGTGGGAGGAAGCCGGAGTACCCGGTGAGAACCCACGCACCACGGGGAGAACATGCAAACTCCTTGCAGAAGGCCCCTTGTTCCAACTGGGTTGTGAACCCGGGACCTCTTGCTGCAAAGGCTATATGGATTTATCAGTCCCTAATTAAAAAAACAGTTGCAGTCTAATTTAATCACTATTAAGTATCCGTCTTTGAAACTTTAATACCAGAGAACATATTGCACTGAAATGCATTTGACTCTGAAAAACATTATTTTGGAATATAATAGGTTCCAATATGCTGGTAATTTTCTTGTTCATATTTTTAGTTTGGAGATATGCTACAGTGCTCTAATGTTCACAGTATGGAGGATTTACCTTATAGAGTTTATTGCTGCAGAGAATTGTTTCACTCTCTCCCTGATAATCGTTTTCAAATTAATTATTTTCTTTTTGTTCCTCCTTTGTCTTTACACAGTTGAGTGTTGTTATTTAAGTTTGGTTTTAGTGGTCTAGTTACAGTTTGTTTCAATAGTTGTAGTTTAGTTGTTTAGAGGGATGGGCTTAAGTCCCAGTATCAACCAGCCCTCAGTATCAACCAGCTTTTTGAGATTTTTTTGGTCCCCTTTTTGTGTCTTTGGTTGAGTAGGGAGATTGTGTTGGTTAAAATATCATAATAATAATAATAGTATACAAACACAATTTATTGGCATGTTGTCTTTTTTTTTTTTTTTTGTTATTTTTTTTTTTTTTTTTTTTTTATAGACGTTGATATCCAGTTCATGTTGGAGAAAGTTGCCCGCCTCCCAAAAGCCCACTTTGCTATAACTGTACAGTTGTTTTATTTCGGCAAGCTTGATTTACGTCTTAACATTCAAGCTAAAACTGTTCAAAAGTATTTGGTCAACCGTAGATGCCCAAATTCAATATAAAACTCAGATCCTAAAATCATTGTAAGAGTAAGTCACTCAAATTCACATATTCACATTTAAACAGAATGTTAAATTTTCTCTCTAAAGATGCTAGCATAATTCAAATTATTATGGCAATGATTTGCTTCTATTTACTACAGCAGTGATTGCATTTTGCAGGTGCTTTACATTTTTCCTTGGCAACCATGCTTATAGGTTAATGTGATACAGTGACCCACACACAATACACAGTTTGACCATCACTCACAGTGTCCCATTTTGTGATTACACTCTGTTAATTGTCTCTGTTTAAAGAGAGAGCTTGGCCTGAGTGGGGGTCGATCAACAGCTCAGGTTCTTCCCTGACTCAGGCTGGAAGATTGAAATTCCTGATGCATTTTTGCAAATATTTTTAAATTTTTATTTTGACAAGCTCAAAGTCTTAAAACTCTATGAAGCATCTCTGGGAGTGTTACAATAAAACAGCATCTCTTAGAGTGTTACAATAAAACAATTAACCTTTAAGAGGGATGTGGAAAAATATAATGTAACAACCTCAAGATAACTTTAAAAATAACAGCATGGCTGTGGTTGCCAGGTGACAGTGACTCACTGTGCCACTAATTAATGCTCCTTAACAAATCTGGCCCTGCTCACTGATGAGCACACAATAGGGCTTTTCATTTTGAGTCTCTGTGTAGAGACTGTATTTCTGCTGCTTGGTCAGTGTCCCTCCTGCGGAAACTTGCCATCAAATATGTTCAGCTGCAGGATGTTGGATGCAATGTTTGGGGCTCATAATGTTTGAAATAATGGGAATTGAATGTATTACATGGGGGTAATAATGTAACTGTCATCTTTATATTTTTTCTTCTTGCACCCTCCACTGGTTTCATTAACATCCTCAGACCATATCACCACAGTGGCAGTCTACACTCGCTGTGTCTGAACATTCATTAAGGCAGAATGCAAATGTTCCCTGTAAAATTGTCAGACCAGATGGGTACTATTTCAGGCCTTGGGATAGGAAGAAGAAAATAAGATTTATCTGTTTTGATAATGACTTCACATCATAGTTAAACTATGCTTTTTTTTATTAAAACGTTTTTATTAAAACATTAATTTTAGTGTATTTTTCTGGCGGTGATGCCTCGGGAAGCCAGCCGTGAGAATTTGACTCTCCTAACTTCATTGCATCTTATTTGGCGAATGAAATGCAGTTGCTATAGCAACTCAAGAGCAGGTGACACTTGGCCAAAGTTGGTTTCAACCTGGAGTAGCTTCTGTTTAAAAAAAAAAAAAAAAAAATCAAGCAGGAGAGAAGGAGAAACAGGATAATCAAATTCCTATGAACACTGGATTCTTTTTTGCTTTAAGAGGGCTACCCTTTAGAAGGACATACCAATCAATAAATCTTTTCAGACAGAATTGCCTCACAAAAGCATTTCCCTGTTGAAACAAATCATCTATTGACAATACAAATCTAGAGACTTTGAAGGCTTCTTTGGGATCAATGCTGTTGGAAAATAACGTTCTTGCTGAGGGTGGTGGAATGCCACAAGAGACCAAATTAAGGTTGTAGATAGGCCTTAGCAGTATAATGAGTCAATCCTTTTATGTGAATTTACACAAGACTACCCAAAAAAACATGTATTCTCATATGTCAGACACGCTAAGCATATTGTTTCCTATGTCAGGAGTGTAATATTTGAGATATCAATGAAATCATTTATACCATTCCCAGCCTTTTGCTTAGTGCAGTTGTCATGCATTTCAATAGCAGGACCTGTGTTATCTCTTAACAGGCATCATCCTTTTGCAAATGAAGTAATTAAGCAACATGAAATACATGATTCTCTTGTACAAACAAATCCAGCCAAAGCCTTTCCTACCACACACTCCTCACTTCTCATTAGGGCCCAGCAGGGATTTTGTGGCTTTAAAGTGTTGCCCCATTTTGCAGTGCAAAGCAACCATTGTGTTTCTTTGCACACATCTTTAAGGCTGCAAAGCTTCCTCTTCCTTCCAGGCAAGGTAAGACAGAGACATACAGTATACAGGGTTTGCAGTGTATATGCTGCTTTGTTGTTGTTGCCTTAGTGGTGATGTGGACTGCAAGTATGAGACTCGAGCCAGGGCTTAGCCTTTCTGTTCTATTACAGAAAAGGGACAATCAATTACATTGCTGGTAATCTCACCAAAGCCAGACAAGTTGCAGGAAAATGTCCCGCCCACCACTGTCTCCTCTGCCTGAGGGCAGGAGCGTTGCCAACTGACCTTCTAGAGTCCATCCTCCAACATTAATACACTTTACACTAGTGATTTCTGTCAGTGGTGCACAGTGCAGAAGATATGGAGGACATGCTGGTAAATGTTGGACACTTGCAGTGCATGCAATGTTCTGTAAATAAAGAATACGACCAGTTAACTACTATGATATGACATCAACCCAGTATTTGAACATAATAAACCCTGTAAATAACAATTCAATGCGTGTTTTCTATTCATTGCTACTGCCTCAATTTCATTATATTTTAAAGGAAAATATATTACATCATCTGACAGATGTACTTATCAAGACATATAAACATACATTACATACATTTTTAATTTTGAAACAGTTAAAGGAAAGGTATATAGGATTAAGTGATATCTAGGGATATATTTATGTATCTGTGAGCTTAACAAAAGTAAAACTTTTTCAGGGCCTATGGATCACCAGTTTGTCTGGAGGAGTTAGAATGAAGCATACACAGAAATGAACACCCTGCTTACAGTGAAGCGTAGTGGTAGCTCAGTGATGCTCTGGGGCTGCTTCGCTTGTGGCACTGGAAACCTGCAGAGCGTGAATGGCAAGATGGATTCAATTAAATATCAGGAAATCCTGGGAGAAAAAATCATGCCGTCTTTGAGGAAGCTGAAGCTTAGGCTTCATTGGACCTTTCAACAAGAAAAAGATCCCTAGCATACCTCAAAGTCCACAATGACTTGGTTCCAGAAGAAGTCCTTGAAGATACTAGAGTGGCCATTACAGTCACCAGACTTGAACACCTTTGAAAAACTTTGGTGGGATTTAAAAAAAAGGCAGTTGCAGCACGCAAACACAAGAATATTAGTGAACTGGAGACCTTTGCCAGTGAGGAATGGGCTATAATTCCTCAGGAACACTGCCAGAAGCTGTGGCTGTGCATCACGTTTGCAGAAAGTCATACCAACAAAGTATTAAAGATGCTTGTCATGAAGGGGTTGAATAATTTTGAGACTGCAATAGTCATTAAATGTGGCATTATGTGTTGAATTTGGAGAAACCACTTGTAATATTAATTGTGTTGAGCTATTTAAATTGTTATTGTTTGTGTTGTTTATTGCAAACAGATGCTAGTTTGAACATATTTCCATTAAACCTTTATTTTCTTCTAAATGGGAGCATGGTTTTAACAATGGACATCACTGAGGAAGACCTGAAACTGGTGACTGAGACATAGGAAATGGTTTACTGATGTTATAAATCAAGAAGTAGAATCTTTTTCCCACAGACTAACTTTTAAATGGTTGGGAGATATTGATGGCTACCGTACTACATGAAGGATTTGTTGTTGTTATTTTTTTCTTAATTTCTTTACATACAGTTCTTAACTTTCAGGTTATTTCAAGTCAATTAATGAAAACTTTTAAAAAGCTGTTTTCAATTTTAGTTAATGGATCCCCCTAAATTCTGTACCTTTTAAAAGTTTGGTTCCATACCTTGTTTGGCTTTTGACAATGTATATGAAAAAAAATAAATAAATAAAAATAAAAAAATCAGTGTGCACTTTTGCTCCTTGACACTTTGAGATTGTTGTCAACAGTGACAGATTTCAGCTCTAAATTCCTCAGATTGTTTCACTTGAAAAACTAAACAAGGTCCAAAAAGTCCAATGTTGTCCAATATTTTACAACAAAAACAAAGATTAAAGCAGTGCTTCCCAAACCTTTTATTGATGGCTAATTAAATATAAAAATGCATTTCTTCTTTTAAGGACAAAAAGCCCTTGGCATTGTTTAATTGTATTGTTTTCATTTACCTAAGCAAGTGCAGTAGTCACAGTTTATATTATTATGGTTAATCTTTTATTCAATACATTCAGTCAAACTGACTTATTTATCTCAGCCTGAGCTGATGCCAGAGTTCGAACATATATTCACATGATCTCTGATAAATACCAACATTAAAATGTAAAAATATGTGTAAATATGTAAAACTCCTTGATTCAACAACAATAAAATATCCAGTGTGTTTCATCTGACACATAGTGGAATAAACATACAAAAGAACTATAGGTAGAACTATAGATTTTGGTGGTCTAAGTTCAAGGTCACTGTGACTTTGTAAGGTGCAAATATTGGTTTGTGAATTCAAAAGAAATTCCTTCAAATTTTGCACAGACTCTCACTTGCAATGATTGTGTGACTTCTTCAGACCAGCTTAGGTGAACTATTCATTAACTATTTGTGACCTCTTTAACACTTACGAGCAGTATGAAAGGAAAATAAAACTCCATTGGTGATTGGACGCAAATAATATTGATTAGTATTTCTATTTTTTCCTGCTCCATGAGCTGTCACTTTCATCATCAATCTCCAGTTAATAAATTATGTGCATTGAGTATTTTTACACAGCTGTATTGGGATTTTAGTGGTAGTAGTCATAGTATGTGAGTGATAAGAATGGGAGTGTATCAGTGATAGGATTGTATTGTAGTGTTGAGCGTCTTAATGCTCTTCAAATATCTTCATACAATAGCAGATGGCTCGCTAGATTACATGTGAAAAGGAAAATGAAATGTGAAGTTAATGATGTTATTTGGCAGCTCCATTGTTTTAATTAATATAGCGGTTGTGAAAAAAAAAAAAAAACAGGATGTGATCGCATTCTATTAAAAATGTAGTGGTTTGTACATTATGTCATTTCATTTGAAGGCACCTAGACTTTTTTTTTTTAGGTACCATCTTCATAGGTTGGAGAGAAAAGACCGTTAGTGTCTTTCACTAAAGATAATGGCACTGAATGTTTCTCGTGAGTAAACAACTGAGCCTTGTTTATTCAGCGTCACACTCCTGAGGCACCTATAAATTAAAAATAAAAAGGTGCTTTACTGTTGTGATTTGATTATTAGTGTTTTCATAACATGCTGTAATCCTGTAATCAAGAAGAGGAGATGTTTATTTCAGCAAGCTCATCTTGCCTTTTGCTTATTACTTGTGCTTCAGCAATTCCTTATCGCTGTATCAGAAAGGCAGGCTTTGTTCATCCTGTTGGATTTCTTCTGTAATTATTATCACAGCACATTCAACAGGAGCCGTGTGTTGCATTTGGTGACTGGCTTGTTGTGATCGCAGGCGGCCTCATCTGTCACGTCCATCGCTTTGTTATTATTCGGTGCGTTTGTGTCTTAGGTTGCAATATTGAATGACCCGATATCAAAGCCCAACATCAGCAGCCGCAATAGCTTTGAATCTTGCAATATAAATTCAATGTGCTGTCTTTCTGTGATTATTATTATTATTTTAACCTTTTTGGGCCATTTTTGTTCTGGCTGATATCAGCTTTTACTTCATATTTCCAGAAGAGAAAGTAAAGCTTGTCTCAGATGTCTCGCCAGCATGCAAGACTGCTCCACAGGGAATCAATTAGTAAAAGAAGACTTTGATACTAAATGGGGTGATTTTTATATAGTTATGAGATTATATCATGTGTCGATGAGTTAATGGAGACTCAAACTGTAACTTACATAGAACGTTTTTTTGACGAGGGTTTCCTGTATATGAAAACGTTCATTGTGAAGTCAAAGGGCATAAGAATAATTGGAATAAGTCTTTAAATCGACCTCACACTGTATGTGCTAAATTCTCTTCATTTACCTTTAAACTCCCTGTCTGGAAACTATTATTCTTATGTAACCGTCTCAAACCTGCAAATTAATTTTTGTAAGAAATATATTTGTTTGTCTTGATATATCACAATGCTGATGGCATTCACAACCATTTTTACCAAGATGGGCAGCAGACACTGGTGGAAATTTCAGGCCACAGTTTAAGATCAGTTCATAACCAAATGTTATGCTCATATGCTCATCATGAAGTGTGTAAAGGATATCCAGTGTGTCTCAAAGTTTTTTTAAGTGTGGTTGTATGAAGTAATAACATATTACCAACGCTGACATCATCTACAAAGTGTTGTTGCTCCTCTGTTGCCACAAGCTAAAAACAGAGTTTTCTTGTGGTCTTATTGGTGTGAGCTATTTCAAGTTTTCACCATTCCTCTGTTTCTGCAGTCTTAACTTATTCTTCAAGCAACTCAATGTAGTTTTTACTCTCTGGATCCCCCTAAAGTAGTAAAACAGAAGTGTCTCTCGCAACTGTTGTTAAACATACGCCGTGGTAACATGTGCTTTTTTTATGACAAACCAACAATACTGGAGAACTCTAGCCATGTCTTCACCAAGCATGTTAGACCTAACTAGCAGCTAGGGGAAAAACTGCTCCACTACATAAATTACTTTAAATTCTGAACATGAACACACAGCAAGCTCCAACAGACTATGTTTGTTTGTGAGCAAACAATGTCTACTTCTAGTTCAACAGTAACAGAGCCAGGTGACTATCACCCTGACATCCCTCAGTGTCCCTCAGCTGATGCCAATGAGTGAAAGCAGGACCAATATTCACTCTTGTCCGACATCTTATCCTATCACTCTCCCACTTTTTCTTTGACTCCCTCCTCCGACCCGAGACAAAGTTAATATTGCCAGTACAGGCGATGGAGACCGTCTCAGGCCCTGACGAGGGCGCAATTCAAACTGTTATAAGCAGATAATAAGTTCAAAATATATTTGGAGACATTTTTTGAAGGTTAAAATCCTACATTTTATTTATTAGATGATTTTATTAGATGATCCTTTTGTTAAGGGACCAAAATCAGTTTTTCCCTCTGTCCATGATGTCAGCCATTTTATCCCATTTCATCATTGTGAGCGGGTGTTCTGCTGTGCTCCCAAGACGGTCCAGTGAAATTGTGCCATCTGTGGAAGTGCTCACAATAAAGTCATTATTAATATTTTTTTTAGGGGATGTCAATACACATAACCAGACACCTAATCAAGTTCCCTTAAACTTAACCACATTCATAACCCGGAAGTGATTGGCATCACCCTCATTTCCACAGAAGTCACACATGCAGATTATGCACTTGCACTATCTTTGACATGCATGTATACGTACATAGTACCATCATTTTTATTATGAAAAATATGTTCCTTTAAGAAACGTATTTGAGAATGCAGTTCAGCTGTGTGAGAATGTACCTTTTTGGGCAACAAAAAACTGCTTTGTGCTGCAGATAATACCTACCATATCCCAGGTCTGCATTAGGGAAAAATGACAGCGGCTGACAACATGCACTGTGGAACTGATAGCAACAGAATAACCTAAGTGGCACCCAGTTGTTTGGCCTCCCTCACGTAATTCATATTATTAGCCAGTTCAATGGACTGGTTAATGACATGGTGCTCTATTACACTCATGTCTGTAAACAGAGTTATGTGTTGCCAGTGCCAGAAATCTATCCATCACAAGTTTTCCTTTTAGGACAAAAGCCCTTTTGAATGAGCCGCCAGTATATTTTCAGACAAAAAAGCCTTTTCAAAAAAATGTGAGAATCAGAGGACATGATGAATCAAAAGATCCAAAGATACATTAGTCAGCTTGTGTTCCCTCTGGATTCACTGTAGATGTTTTGCACCTAGAAATACCTCGATATTATACTGTATTTTTGCTTTATTAGACATTTCTTAGTAAGAAAAAATAATTAAAAGTTGGAATGGTACACACCAGTTTAAATGTGAAATCCATATGCAAGAGCTGAATTACTCTGCGTTAATTATAGGTTGTTTGTTGTTGTTGTTTGTGTTTCCTATGTCTGCGTGTATCTTTCATACGCAGGGTTGTCCTCATGTAACATCACATACGTTAAATTAATAAGTTCTTAAACAACTGAATTCTTTCTAAATGCTGACAATGCATCCAGCATCTACAGCAGCTCTAAATCCAAACTGTATTTTATCATGGTTTGCTTGCCATTTACAGTATGTAAAGCCATTTTAAAAACTGTATCCTTCAATATGGAGGTGATCTATCACCTCTGTCTCATTTTTAATTCCAGGTGACTGAAACATCTGTCAGGATGACTAAATGTCGATAGAGCAGTGCAACGGGGAGAGAGGAAGTGGAGGTAGCAAAGAGGAGGAGGGGGGAATTCAGATCCAGGCAGGAGTGATGCCTTAAAGAAAGCCTCAATCTCATCTAGATATGCTGAGTATCTCAACAGCAAGCTTGTGTGAGATAGTGAGACATACAGGGAGTTCAATGTACCATACAAGCAAATTCTCATTTTTCCACTTGATATATGTTTTTTCATCATATAATCATGGCTATATGTGTTAAGATAACACCCACAAAACCTAGATATATTGCTATTCTTTATCCACCCATGGTATATGGTGCATGTTTGGGACCAATAGATTGGTCATGATTTGTGACGCATGACAACAGCATCACTGTGGTGTGTTTAGTAGGGCCTGTGTTCAGTCCCAAAGCACCTTCGATAATAATGACCTATATAGCTAATTAACTTTAAATTTAAGCAAATGTAATTTAATTTGAATATGACTGCTTCTCTGAATATCTAGTTTAGCATTCCTCCTCTTTGTTGAGGAGAATGCAGGTATGCATGTGCACTTTCATTAAAAAGTTGTGTAACTGTTTCCTCTGTTTACTTTGGGATAAAAAAACTTTTCTACATATCCTCAAGTACAGTCTGGTAATCATGAGCTATTTTACCCAGAGGCTCATCCAGGCTGGATTATATTCAAAATTGAGTATTTCTTGTTTTATGAGGTGACATGTATTTCATTAAAGCATAACTTTACACCATTTATATAAATATAAAAAAAACAAAACCTCATAACAAATTACAAGTCCATTAGCATCGTTGCAATGATAAATCATATTTGTATCTGCGTTGTAAAACTGTGCTTCCCTCCTCCTTCATCAGCTTCAATGCAGAGTGCACTACACTTTTACATTAGTCATCAATTAACACGCACAAACCTGTGGTTTTATCAGGCGACTACATCTCCATACCGTAAACTCCTCCAGTCAAACTGCTGGGTGTAAATGTCATGAAAATAATTTGTCCACGCAGAGAGAAAGTCCAATTACACTCCCTCGACATTGTCACAACCTGCTCCATTTCCAGCTGTTTGTCTCATTGATTAATAACAGTAATTGCTAATGCATAATGAATAATAATGGCATAATCGTAATTGGCGATGGGCAGGCATCCACCATTAGCTGTCAGTGCAGTGGAGTTGTCAGACTCTAAATGTAAATTAAAGTTTAGAGAAACTGAGAAAAAACATTTCATAAAGAAAAAATGAGATAGGGATTCACGAGTTAACCCCATAATCCCATAATACCTTTTCAGTATAATGTGAATCTAGTGATCTGAGAGAGAACAGAGCCTCTGTATAGATCTGTTTACAGCTTTGTGGAAAGTAAAAGGAAGTCTTGGACAATAAAAACAGATAACCTTTGTCATCTGTCTGTAAAAAAGGTGCTTCTGTCGTCCATCTCTGGTAGGAGGAGCTCAATACAGAAGTCCATGATCTAATAATGTTAAAATCCTGTAAATGACTCTCAACAATCAAAATGCTTTTTTCCTAGCCATCCTGCCTCCTACGGCTTTAACTTATAATAACTGCAAATAATTATATATAATGAACTTGTTTAAACAGGTCAAAACAATACTATAAGTTAGGGGGGAAAGTAATTTCAATTCCTTGTATGACAATGCAAAGTTTAGAGGAAAATACCCGAGGGCCTTTATTACCTTTATTATTATAAACTTTACCCAAATCAATATAGTAAACATCTCCAGAAACTTCCTGATCCCTCACTGCACAAACAAGCTTTTCTATCAATGCATTATGAAGAAGTAAAATAATTTATATGAAGGAGATGTGCATGCTGTCTGCATTATCAAGGGTTCAGATTCCTGCGTATTACAAGATTTCACAAGGGAAGGAAGGCAGGATCATGAAGTCCAGGTCAAGGACTTAAAAGACTGTGGGGTGCTGAGGGTTAAAGCACCCAACAAAACTGAAGAATCTACCATTTTGCTTTTTTGTCTACTTTCCGTTAAAGCCCCGGCGAATCAGAGATCACCTAAGCCTTATTAGCAATATAAACAGCCTGCTGCTCACTGCCCCGCGTACCTTATAAAAGCTGTTGAAAACCCAATAAAGGTGAAAGAATATGCAGCTCGGACGCTTAAGTGGCCGGCTTGGACAGCCACCTGCATCT
This sequence comes from Brachirus orientalis, assembly GCA_016785285.1. Lineage (NCBI taxonomy): Eukaryota > Metazoa > Chordata > Actinopteri > Pleuronectiformes > Soleidae > Brachirus > Brachirus orientalis. The sequence continues at coordinate 5,979,871 of JAFBJR010000129.1, forward strand.
ATTCCTGTCTTCTGTTGCTTAATTAAGATACAGATGTCGGTTAATGAGAGCGGACGCTGCTAACGAGTGATGCTAAATCCAATGGGTCACAGTTGGCAGTGCCACATGTGCTGATGTGTTTGATCGTTCTGGCTAGTGTCTCACTGCCTGCGGAATTATACAGAAATGATACTGAGCCCAGGCTATTTACTTAATAATGAATGTACTCATTGTTTGTCTTAATTAATTTTCCTCCTGTGGTGTTTAAATATTTGCACAGTTTGTGGCTTTAAATCACAGCTATTATGCTATTTTCACTGTTAAAGAGCATTTAAAAATCATTATTTTTCAACAAACACTTGTCTCCCAAACAAGAGCAGGTGAGCCGCTTCATGTGACAGGATAGAAAAACTAATTTCACCTCTCACACACCACACTGGGATTGAATGACTTTTCCCTTTTGAAGTGTAGCACAGCGCATCTTCTGCTTCCTCCTCTTTCCACCGTGTACTATTATTTTTTTATGGAAAACAGGAAGGTTGATGTAAGTTTGACATTAAATTGCCTGTAAATATATGTGCGAATGCTCGCAGCTGAGAACTCTGCTGAGTCTGAGGTGGATAACTTAGGAATAAATTCACAGTGAAGCTAAAAACAGGCCGTTTAGACTATATTTGCACACGTTTTCTTTTTGCATTCTGCTACACTGAACCAAACTGCAGTGGCATCGTGATTCACTCAGTTTCCTCATGCGCACACACAACTCCCACTATATGCTGGGAGTGCTGGCTAATCCAAGACCTTCATAAAGCATGTGTTGGGCCTAAGCAACACATCTGTCATTCTGACGTTTGCTCGCACGGTCTGGACTGTCAGTTTCTAATCCATCTGTGCTCTGCAGAGAGAGTCTGCTGCCAACTGGATCTCTGCTAAGCCTTTGGAGAAGTCGACAGAACAGCAGCTCCTGCCAACTTTTGGAAAGTTTCTTTTTATATCTTATCATTTATTTGACCATTTCCTGTATGTTTCCCATCTTTACCCATCTTTCCTGTTTGTTTTTTTTCTTGTTTCGTTAACTTGCCAGGTTTAGAAGAGTATGTTGACAAACGTTTTCTCTGATGAATCAGATGCTTGTGCTTATTACTTTGATGTTGCCAGGCAATCAGGAGTCCATGGAAAGAGGCTAACTTTAATCCCAAGCACCAAAAGCAGAATAAGGCAGATGACTTTGATCTCCCTCATGCAAAAAAAAAAAAAAAAAACAGTAATTTTCCACTGCAATGCCACCATGCTGGTAATATTGGATTAAAAACTTTTTTTTTTTCTACTGTCCACTCATGTGTGGCCTCAGGGTTGGACGAAGACGCTTTGGCAAACTGCACAATAGAGATAGAGAGTGAGGGAGAGTGAATTAGAGAGGCAAGCGATTTTGACATATTTTCTTCAGTGCCGTAGTGAGGCCTTTCAGCACAACCGAGCGACAATTTCACAGGGGTATAGGGAACTCAACAAGCGCAGTTTGTGGATGTACAACCTGTTGGTGATATTGCCTCTCTTAGATGCATCAAGCCAAGTAGTATGTTTATGGATATATAATGTAGAGGCAAGCTAGATGTAGAGGGATTTATATGTGTATGTGCCTCATGGGTAAGCATGCAGCATTTGAGAATGACTCCAAAGGGATGTGACCAGGCATTTTTCCTCAGGCAGTAATAGGCCAGCAAGCTCATTCACCCCCACTTTTCTTATGAAAGAGCAGAGTCAGTGCTACAGCGGGAGAGTTAATCAGCTACAGCACTGTTAAGTTCAGATAATAAGTCATTACCAAAAATTAACAGCCATGGCGATGGGCCATCTAGAAGATGATGAATTCAGTAATGCATTTTCGACAAGTGTTCACGTTGTCCTGACAAGTTGTATTAGTGGAAGTATTTCCTGCAAATCTTAACCTTGAAAACTGGTCTCATACTCATTGGCGAAAGGCTCAACCTTTTCTAGTTAGGATAAATAGAGACTGACGACTGGGTAACAAAATATGTGTGTCACTCATGGTGATGAATCTTCAGGTGAAGATTGCACATTTCTGCAAACCAAGAGCCTGCCCATACTTTTAATTAAGAATTGAAGCTAAAATATAAAATTAGACTATAAATAAAATGTATTTTAAAAGGGGTGTGGTTCTATACTACAAATACACGTGAGCTCCTGCTTCTGATTCAAATTCGTGCTATTGACATGTGTAAAGACACTGATGTTAACATGATTGTGTTTTAGGTTTAGGGAAGAAAAAGAGCTTAGGAAAGCTCTTTATTTTTCCTTTATAGCATACTCTCCCTTAAAAACATTTCATGAGATGTTACAGCATGAAATGATTAATTGATTATTAATTTATTATCCCAGCTTCTTAAATCTTTTTTGCTTCTTAAATATTCTTAAATGCTTCTTAAATATTTTCTGATTTCTTTTCTCTATATACCAAAGAAATGATTAAAACAATTTCATTCCCAGGATTAGGTTTTCAAGAAAAATTTCATTTAAGAAAATAATCATCAGTTGCAGCCCTAGCTTTAATCATCTTGTATGGGAAACAAGGACATGTCTGAATGCCAAAGTCAGACTGTGGTAACAGACCTTAAACGATATGCAAGATGCGATGGTTGCTTAGTGACAAGCTTGAGCTCTGAAGCAATGTTAACAGATGGAGACCCAGCAGGAGGAAGTGACAGTGGATGTTTAAGTAAAGATGCACATATTTTTCAGCTGTATGTGCATTGTGTTATCGGGTAGAAAAAGAGATTTCCATGATCTTAGAATACCAAAGCATATGGGTTCGAAAGTCTTTAATACTGACTCTGGTGCTGCATTATTTGTGTTGAAGACAAACTCAAAAAATGCTTTCAGAGAAGCCTGAGAGACATAATCTCTCACATATAAGTACCAAGAAGAAGACTTCTCTCGGGGTGAGCTGTTCTTCTTGTTTGATTCTGGGCAAAATGTAGACTTAAGAGACAAAGAGGAAACTGAAGCAACAGAGTTGGCGTCTGTGAGATGAGGAAAGTGTGACAGTGAGTGCAGTGGAGATGGAGATCAGGTCATATTTAATTGTGGACAGTGAGTAGGTGAGGCAGTGTTGAAAGGCCATCAGTAAGATCTCAAAGGAGCAGGACTGTCAACACTTTGTGAGACTGGTATTCTAGTACTGACCCTTTCAGCAAAAGAACTAAAAGGAGTATGTGTCAACCATTTTGTTTTCCTCATACCTCTCTATAATGCCAACATTCACAAAAAAATATCCAGATACTAGACCAATGTGTGTGTGTTCTGTATTTTTATTTTAGAATCTTTAAGTGCTTAATTAAGCTTGATAATTAAAAAAAAAAAAAAGAAAAAATGAAGGTAGATGCGCTCTGAAAATGAGTTCCTTCCTCACTGTGAACAGACGACTGCTGGATCCATAAATCAGCATTTTTGTAAATTGATTTTCATTTCATACCCTCAATTAGCAACGTGCACTGAGCAATTAATGTAAACTGATTGATTCGTGCACCTTTCAGAGAATTTACAAAGTGCTTCACAAGTATAAAACTTCAAAGTGAATACATGCAAATATGAAGAACAAGGCACTAAAAACTGAACAAAACATCGAATTCAACAAATTCTCATGTAGATGTCATGATTTTATGTAACATCCAAGATATAGACTTATATTCTACACTGCATTATATAGTCCAGCAGCAGCAAACGTACCCTCGGGTTGTCAGCCTCAGAGATCATTCACAGACGATACAATTCTTTCATTTTCAAACTTTCAAACTTATAGCCTTTACATCAAATGTACTTTGGTGACATCACTTGAGGCAGTGACCTTGGTGCTGTTTCCCTTTAAAGATTGTAATGTAGAATGTGAAAATTCAGGCTTGTGTGCACATAATCCCTGGATCAGTCTGCCTCACTCATGACATCTTTCACAGTGGATCATGTTTGATTCCAAACCTGATAAATCAGAAGTGAAGGAATTTAACACCCTTCCAATGAATATACAGAAATACAGCATGCACTACAACTGTCCGCTAATACTAAAGTGTGTTATCTTTCTCTGTGGACATTTAAAAAGATCGAAGGAGGGCATAGGCGTTAAATTTATTGCTGTCTGATTCTATAGCAAGCAATCCCTCAAAATTGGCCTGCGATCGTGAGTGTTTTCTGATCCCCAGCAACACTACACCTGCCCCCATCGATCACAGTGGATGGTTTGGTCCAGATCCTGCCTTTAAGATGTATGAATCCCATTTATTTTGATTGTTTTGCGATATCAGGTGCAACAAAACGATTGATGAGGCACAGACGCGTAAACACACTGTATTTCTCTGCAATCATTTGCTTTCTGTCTTTTATATTTTGACCAGCATCTTTATGTTTTGACTCGGCTGCCTTTCTTCTTCAGCACAGCCAGATTGGCAATGACGTGAAGCAATTTGTTGGCGAGCAGCAGGTGGTTGGGTTAATTGCCCACAGTGCTGGTTGGAGAGAAAGTGTCTTGCTGAGTGTGGAGTGTCTTCTGTACTGGCAGAGCCTGAGTCCGGATAAAAAAAACAGCAGTAAGCATATTGTCATCTCCCACCTCACCACCCTAATCAGTGCTGCTATTCACTCCCATTGTTCAACTGAACTGGCTTGTTTCCCAGAGGAAATCTTCCTTTTTTTTCTTTTTCCCTCTCCATGCTTGTTTTGGTTTTTTTTTTTGGTTTTTTGTTTTTTCGCACTTTCCCTGTGTCACCCATATCCTCTTCTTTTGAGTCATTTTAATTTCCAAATTCACTCACAATCTGTATTTCTTTGTTCCGGATGCTGTTCAATCCCAACCGCTTTCCCATCTTTAAGACTGAACTCCCATTCCTCCACATTAATCCTCCTTTCTGTTTATTTCCCTTTCATCCTTTCTACCTATATGCAATTTTCCCCTTATTTTCTTTTATGCCCTCCCTTCCTTACTCTAGCTCTGTCACCCTTTATATCCCCTACTACTCCTCTCTTTCTCTATCTTTTTTTTGTTCCTGGAGGAGCAGAGTATTGATGTAAACACACAAAGGTCTGACTGATTGAGCTGCTCTGACCACTCTACAGGCTTCCCTCTTTTGTCCTAGCAACTTTAGTAAGAGACTTGATTTCCAATGAGCTTATCCCAGCCTCCCTTCCGGTTGCACCATCCACAAAAAAAATGATGGTGAGAGGTTTGATTAGATGGCTGTGAGCCTTTGCTGGACCCAATATGCCTAATTACCAGTGTCAAAGCTCCAGCGTGGTAATGGATCAAAGAGATGTGGGGAGTGGGTGAGAGGCAGGGCTATAATTAAGCATTTCAGACCATGCTGGCAAAAATAGCGTAAGTGAAACTAAGTGGCGTGGTTATGGCAGTGATGGCTAAAGAAAGTTACATGGACTGAAGTGGAGCAATAACCTGAAGTGGAGGTACCGCTCTCACATTTGTCAGTATAACTTGTTAAACCTTTAAAATTACTCGAACCTCCGCCTTTCTCAATAAGAAGGTAATTAAAAAATTTAATAATATTGTTGTACCTTTTAAAAAGATTAGGATGGAAATGAGGATATTGAGTGTGACTGATTCTGACAGGAGACTGTAGGAGGTAGCATGGCTTTGTAAATCAAGAGGTTACCAGTTCAATCTGTGCAACCAAAAGCAGATATATATACAATGCCAATTTTGGTTTTTAGACTAATACATTTTACCAATTTTCTTGTTTTTTCTTCCGTTAGATTAATTATGTTGGATTTGCTCATGCATATCAAATACATGAAATAGGTGATCAAAAAAAAATACTTTGTCAAATAAACTCTTGGATCAAAAAAATTTACATGATTTATTGGCTTAGTGAGTGAATAATAACAGGCTCATGCCAGTCATTATTTAAAAAATGGCAAACACTGAAATCAATGTCAGAAAACCTACGGGAGTCAAAATAAACATTTCCATTTATTATTTGCGTTCTTGTTTTATTCAGCGTTTAATTTGCATTGTAATTTGCATCTTGTCTGTTTTATCTTTGTATGTGATGCACAGCACTTTGGTCAACTTGGTTGTTTTTAAATGTACCATAGAAATAAATGTGGATTGTATTGGATAATGCAAGATAATCAACTCACTGCACTCACTACACCCTATCCTTAACTACACTGCCTCAGAAAAAGTAATTTGGTGACACTTGTTACAGTCTCATCTAAAAACAATTTGCAGCATGACTATTAAGAATCTACCTTTGTCCAAAATTGTATTACAGCATGAGAAATAACTTCAACACTCATTTTGGGAATGTTTATACCATAAAAGCAGTATATGAATCACAGCTTTGGCTGCTCTGTAATTCAAGTTTCTTTTTACACACTCCTAGTGCAGGTGCCAAAACACTTGCTGCCAACCTGTTGGCAAGCATTTGGAAATATTGCATTGCTGTAGCCCATCTTCTTGTGTCTTTTACCATTGGATTATGTTCTGGTGGTAATATAGAGAAAATGTATCATCATTAAAGGATCATTTGCAGACAGAAACTATAAAAAAATATCCTTGAAGCTGAAGGTGTTTTATGTTTTACTGTTGCATTAATGTTTGGCAGGTGGATGTAGGTCTTGGTTGTGCCTTCATTTTGTTTCCTTGCTCTTAGTGCAGCTGTTAATTCAGTATTGTGTGCATAGCACTTGCTTTCAAGTAGACTGTCTTCTAACACTAATCCCAACAGCTGCCAAGGCCTGGCAGCTGAAAGATTAAGTTCACCTTTTGTGTTTGTATAAATTTCTTAATTTTCTGAAATTACTTTAAAGGTTCAGAGTATAGGATTGAGTGACATCTAGTGGTGAAAGTACAAACTGCGAGCGACCCGTCTTCCTCCAAGTGTAAAGGTGAACCCTAAGTGTCTCACAAGAAAGTCCCTCTTAAGAGGCAGGATTTGATCTGTCCACCTTGGACTACTGTTGGAACATAGCAGTCAAACCCAATGTTTGGTTAAAATCTTGTCATATTTAGCTCCACATAAAATGTATATAAATACAGCAAAAACAGAAGAACTAAGGATTCTTTTAGGTAATGGGTCCTTTGCATGGCAACCATTAGACAATTAATGATGGCTGAGTTCCATTTTGCTTCTTCAGTTTGAGGGTGCATGCAGGTTCACTGTCTCACTGTCCTGACTTACATTAATGAACAGAGCCATATTTCAACTGTTCCAGCTGAAACATGTCAAAATGGCTGCAATGCAAAGGGGCCCATTAGATTCAGTTTATTCTTAAGTGCCATAAAATGTTGCTATTCTCATTTTATACAATATTGTAAACAATGTGAAATTACATTCAAACTCTGCTGTCAGTTGCCTGTTAAGACCTTCACAGGATATTAAAGAAACCTTGGAATTCAATGTAATATGAATAGACACCTTAGTCCTGCCTTTCATGTTTTTATAGCCACACAATTTCATCACTTTTGTGCATCATTTTAGATTCACTTTTGTGTATTTCAGAGAGGCATGTTTGAAATCTGTGGAAGCAATGCAGTCTTGACTGACTTTAAAATAAAGTGCTGTTCAGTATGAAAGAAAACTGGCAATGCAGCATGCAACAGTAATGCTGCTTTAACCCGGCAGGGATAAAGTAGGGTGAGAGCTGGGATAAGGAAAGTTAAGTTTACTCTACTCATTACTTACATGTCAGATACTATAGGCAGAAAATATGTCATGTCTTGTCTGCAAAGTGACATTTCTTTTCATAGTAAATGGGGCCCGTCTTGGCATTGATGTTATTCTCTGTATGTGTGTTAGATTTTGTACACAATACTTTGTCATTCGACTTCTCTCTCCAACCTTTCTCTTCAAAGTGTCATAAAATTCACCCGTCACGCCTGACAATCAAAGAGCAACAACTAAAGCCCCGGCTCTCTGTTGTGCCGGTGTCATTTCCACTCTTCCAGACAACAAAACAACAGAGACCTTCAAAACTCACGGCCATCCTTGATGAAAATACATCAAGGTCAACTCCACGTGGTCGACTCCAAAGACCGCGGCCTCCTCGTCTTGTGTTGTGATACGCACATGTCACACAGCGTGAGTTGAAGTAACAAAGATCAATCATTGAAGAACCTGTGCTCATTTTGATGCCTGAAATAAAATAAAGAAAAAAAAAAACAATTTGCATAATGCTTGTGTTCTGGAAGTTGCTAAAACTACATTTATTGCAAGGAAAAAGTACACAAATTAAATAAAATAAATAAAAGTAACAAAAGTAAGTAAACTGTGTATGTCACTATTTAAAAATCATATTGAGTTCAGATGTTTTTCTTCAGTGGCCATAAAAAGAACTGCATATTTTCATATTTATTTCAGAAGTGAAGCGTGGTTGGTGCCACCTGGGGTTTGTTTGCTTGCTTGTTAAATCATTACTTGTTTTTTGTCCTGGAAATGAAGTGAATGATTTGTTATATTTTAGTACAGTATACCTGGCCTGTAAATAATGTATTCTGCTTTGGTAATGCAACTCATTACTTGGAGATTCCATGGTGTCAGTAAGGCTATCAGTGGTGGCTGTCAGTGCAGGGGAGGAAGTGGTGAACATGAATCGTCTATACAGCAAGAAGCCAGACTGTCACAGATGCATCAGAGAGGGGATTGTGTAGCTCTGACGGGGACACGGAGGATAGAGCCATGCTTGAAAGGTTGAGGTATTGAATTTTACTTCCTGACAGCTGAGTGACCTTTCAGCTCTCAGCGGGGGGTGGGGGGGTGGGGGGGGGTGAGACATAGATGGATTCTGCAGTTGTCTGCCTCACTCTCCACTGCTCCTCCCACAGTGTTAAGAATTAATGCCTCTTTCTACCTCTCTGCTGAGAAAGGAGACACAGGCTAAACTGCATCACCGAGCGCCCGCAAGCGTAATGTGGTGATACACAAGGAGAGAAGTACATTACAAGTACAAGTGGCTGCACTTCTCAAGTGAACTTAGGCAATTAAAGGAGAATCACATGAGTTAGCTTCAATTTATTTTGTATTGCAACAGTTGAAGAGATGAACTTGGCTTAATGCTGAACCTGGCAGCACTAGGAGAGTTCAAGAAGGGAGGCAGCACACCCACACAGTAAATTGCACCTTTTTTTCACCAATTCCCCATTTCCCTGTTCACACCTCATGAACTGTTATTCATAAATATATTCAGCATGACCAGGCCAGGTCCCGTGATTAATGCACTGAATACCAACGAGACTCATCTTGACTCTCCGACTGTGGAGCGGCTCTCTTCTTCTTCTGTGGTGCCTCTGGGCAGAATTTACTACCTCACATCTCTTTTCTGTGGCTGAGGTGAAAGTTACAAATCACAGTTTCATCTGACAGCAGCTTGGCTAACTCTCCGCAGGATCAACCTGGTGTCTTTAGAAGATACGAGATAAGAATAAACCCCAAAGAGGTGATTTGTTTTATCTTGGCTGTAATGCAGCTTATCCTTAAACCAACAGAATGAAATCTAAGCAGTTTTTTTTTTTTTTTTTTTTTTTTTTCCCACCTTAAAGTTCACCGCCTCTTGAGTTTTCTAGTGCTGCCCCGCTTTGAGTGTGCAAGAACGATTTAGAGCTGCTTAGGCAGTGGAGTCACATCCCACTGGTCTTTCTGGCAAAGTGACCAAGTGCTGAGAATGATAGAGCTGAAATGACAGCAAGTGATTTCATTCTCCATCTATCTTTCAAGGCATCAAATGCAGCAGCCAGTGGCATGGCGCCTGTATATGCTCCATTACTCCAGTGAGCCATCTACATAAACGGCCTCATTGATTCCTCCTTACCCATTCTTTGTGAAAATATACAGAGTTAGATGGAGGTTAAATACTGATACATCAAAAGGTGGTTCACTGGACCAAGACAAAAACAGCTTCTGGAACGTCAGAATGCAGAAAAGCTCAGCTCATAATGTGTTTTTACTATTTGATGTGGGGATTTCATTGGCACATGAGGGAGGTTGGTGGAAATGGTCCAGTGTCTTGCTCAGGGAGGCTTGAGCAGGAGGGATACTCGCCAACATGAGGGACTGAGCCCAGATCATCCAGCTAAAAGGATAGCATCTGCTCTCACTGTGCCACCACAATGCTGCACCGTTTACTGCTCACAAGATTCACAGCATTCCCACATATTCTACATTAGCATATCTAAATATTGTCCTGAAATATGTTGTGTATGTTTGTGAATAGCATGTCTCCCACAGTGTCTGCAATGTATATCATAGAGTTTCACTAATAAAAAAAAAAAAAAGCAGTATGAAATAAGTCTTCTTACACATTAATACGATGTAGAGTGGAACATCTTGTTGTCGCATCTTTATTAGAGCAATATTAGACCACTGAAATGCGAACAATTTCAAATCAACCACAGATGTTCAGCAGGAGACACTGCATGACATTGTTTTTCATGACTTTAGTGGCCCACGTGTCAAAAAAGTCACTGTATACTGAAGGTCCATACAGTGGCCCTGAGGTGCAGTTCACAGTAACAAACAACAAATCACATAGTACTGTCAGAGTAATAAAGATGAAACAGTAGATCACAAAATCCCCACTAAAAAAATACTACATCAAAGCACAATATACATGTCAAAAAGATACAATAAAACGGAATAAAAACAATAGTATGTTGTAAAACGCACCAGCAGATCAGAAACACAACATAAAAAGCACACAAAATGCAATTTTAACCACAACAAATCAAAACACAGTGAAAATCCCAAAACACAGCAAACCTAAAAATAATGATGAAGACATTTTTTTGTTCAAATTTAGTATTTTTTTTTGTTAATTTCTTTCTTTTTTTTATCTCTGCTCTGTGCCAGCATCAGTTCTAACAACATATAATGAGAATGTAAAGGCTATGACAGCTGGAGGCACAACTGTTGCTGGCATTGTGTAAAATGCCACCTCAGTCTGCCATCAGGCCCTCAAAATAACCGTCCAAGCTCCTCTGTGGACCCGTTCCTCCCCACAGCTCTGACAGACACTTTACTCACACCATGAAACTGGTTGGAGGAAAGGTTAAAAAGACAGGGCGGCCAGATTGACGGACTGTCTCAGTGAGGAAAAGGAAGGGTAGAAGAGGAAGATGTGAAAGGGCGAGAGAGAGAGAGAGAGACAACTGAGAGCCTCCCACAGCTTCAGAGTTAGTTTCATGCCTGCTTCTTTCTTCTCTCCTTCAGTGCTCAGTGTCGACCTCTGCTCTGTCCAACTGAGGTCCAGACTCAGTCATGTTAGGTCATTTCATTATTTCATATTATCCACTGTTTTCCTGATGTTTTTTTATATATCTGTCATGAGTATAATGGCACGCTGTGGTTTTTTGACAATCAGGTGCTATTCATGATTTTTCAATGTCTTACATCTACACTGTATGTTCTGGTGCAAGAAATATGTATAGCTTACACTATTTAAAAATGACAGTCACTAGACAGCCTGTATATTTTATCACCTGTGTGTTCTTGCACCGCCTTGATTTTTGTTGCCCACAGATATTATATTCAGCTGTACAAAATAAATGAACGTACATCAACACACAGCCTTTCACATGTGTGTCATCAGAAGGCATAAATCATTATAAGCTAGGCTTACATCTGAAAATATCAATAATATAAGTAGGTTTATTTAAACATACAGTAGCAGAGCAGAGCAGTAGCTACCGGTGATGAAACCTCATCTGTTGCCAAGTCATCTCCATGGAAACAGGCATAAACTGTAAAAGTTTGTAAAATGGTGAGGAAAAAATTTATTTTCCAAGGTTGACTTTTCAATCTAATTTCAAAAGTCTTTACCTCCATAAATTTATTTTCCATTCACAGTAATACTGTAGGTCATTTTTGTTGTCCTCATTTAAACCTCTTTAAATAATGTAAAAGCCCTATATAGTAATATTACTAATAGATTTAGGGGTAGGGTCTAGACTGCAGTTCATACCCGCTCATGTAAACAATAACAGAACAGAATGCAACTGAGTGTTCCATTCAGTTTCTACAAATAGATTTTCATAATGAAAATAATCATATTGTAACCACGGCAGATCATCTCACCACAAGCTAAAAGACTGCAAAATAATGCTAAATCCCCAGGTAGGAGTCACAACTCCATATGATGTCAACTGCGTCATACTGTATCAACTGTGCATCAACTGTGTGAAATGTAAATAAAAACAGAATGCAATGATTTGCAAATGTCATACAGCCATATTTAAGAATAGAGTAGAGTCAACTTTATTGTCATGTTACAGGTACAGGCAATGGACTGCAGTTAATATAGGAGTGCAAAGGTAGTGGTCATAAAATAAATGACATAAGTTGCGACGTAAATAGGTATGATATTTACGTATAAGTATATGAATATACAGTATATACAGTGAGTAGATACAGTGTGTACAGTAGTAATGGCAGATTTAAATATTTACAGATGTACATAAAGCGCTTCATTGCAGATGTGCAGTTGTTTAGTAAGGTGCTGTTTTAAAGGCGGGGGGGGGGTTATTGGGGGGTAGTTCATCATGCAGAAAGCTGTTGGGAAGATGCTGTTCCTGCACCTGCTTTTAAAAGAACATATCAGATGTTGCAACATTGAGACATTTTACCATTTCATGAAAAATAGTAGCTCATTTTGAATTTGATAGCAGCAGCAACATCTCAAAAAGGGTGGAACAGAGGCAAGAAAATGCGGGGAAAGTAAATGGCACAAATTAAAAACAACTGGAGAAAATTTGACAACTAATTAGGTTACTTGGCAGCAGGTCAGTAACATGACTGGGTATAAAAGGAGCATTTTAGAGAGACAGATGTAAAGATGAACACAGGATCTGTGAAAAACTGCATCTAAAAATTTCAGAAAATGTTCATGTTCAGAAAAATGTTCCTCAACGTAAAATGTGAAAGACACATTTACAGTGTGTAACATCATCAATATGTTATATTGGGAATAAATTATGGGTTTATGAGATGCACAAATCATTCTGTTTTTATTTACATTTTACACTGTCCCAGGTGTTTTGGAGTGGGTTAATCAATTGTTCAGCATAACATTTTGCTTATCATAGTGCAACAGTGTGTTCCCTCACTGTAAACGCTAAAAGACACTATAATATACAACAACTCTACATTAACAACAAGGTTAGATTAAAGAAGACTGGGATAGGGATCGCTTGCAATGATTTGTGGGATGTGTAGTTCCTTTTTAGTTTTATGGTTGTTGTTGTTGTTTTGTTTTGTTTCTTTCAACTTTTTCCTGCAGTCAAATGTTTTATAGTTACAATTCTTTTTGTAGTTGGTTGGCATAGTCCAAATTTGAAACCTTTTTAGGAGGATTTTTGTGAAACATCAGTGGAGAAAATCAATCACGCAGAGCCACTCTAAATCTAGACAATCACTGCTATGCTCTGAAATAGTCACTAATGTGCCATGGTTTTGGACAGTTTTGTTTGTTTCAAGAAAAAAAAGAATTACAAGGATGTAAGATCAAACAAAAGATTTCTGCAAAATTATGTTATATAACTCCCTTCAGAAAAATGACAAAATACCATTCTGTTGTGATGGAGGTGAAACATAGTTTTAAAAGAAAGCGGTTTATGTAAAAATTCCTTGATTTAATTTTTTGTGACTATTGTCTCACATGACAAATGGTGCTGTCTTTACTTCTTAAACTCTCCTTTGTGACGTTTTTTTTTTCTTTCTCCCCAAAGCATTGAAACATCCGTAATTACATTTCCCCATCTGTCTCCTCACATAATGCCCCATACATCACCATCACAAGATTCCATTAAAAAAACGAAAAAGAAAAAATTGGGATGCATTCATAAACAAATAAGAGATGATGCCTTTCAATCGTTTGGAGGAAATGTTTGATGAGGTTAATCCCTCGCAGCCATTCATCAGGAGATGTTTTGACAGAGATGCTATCACAGGACAAAAAATATCAGCGGGCTATGTATCAACCTCTTTCTTTGTCTTTACGCCCTTGGCACCAGCTAATATCCCCAACAACTTAAAGAGTATGGCGACAACCACATGGAAGATAATTATGGTGGGTTTAAAGTGCGGAAGTGTTCAAATGAGGAGGAAAAAATGCGTTGATTGAATGACAGAATCTGTAATGAACAAATACTTTCAGACACTAATGGGAATCTTTGTAAAGATAGTGCCAGGGTTTGCAAGCAGACACAAACATACACACAAATGCATTAATGCCATGCAACGCACACACACAGTAAGAGTCTCCATGTTGTGTTGAATCCGAAAAGATGCCTTTTCTGTTTAGTCGTTCTCTTTATTACTATCATCTTTTTTCAAGCACGCAGCTGTTAAACAAACATACATTAAATCCTAAAGCACAGCTTTGGTAGAGAAGAGTGACCTTCATTCATAGATAAGATACCAAAGCATAATTAAAATGTGCCAATTGTTTATTCTCTTCTCTTATGGTGTCCATGACCTATAGATTGAACATTTAATTTCATCATGGAATCACAAAATGCTTTATTAAAGAAGGGGGGTGGGGTTGTTTTACAATCACAGTTCAAGACCAAATTTTCTAAGGCTTTTGTTTTTGTAAGAGTTTCACCTCTCTCATAATTAAACTCTCCTAATTTTAGTTCACTACGTCAAGAAGCTGACATGTCAATTAGAGCAGACTCTCTCAAACCTCAGCAGTTTGAGGCCCTTTAAAAATGTAGCTAAACGCCTTGGACATTAGGAAGACTTCACTAACTGATTCAAGGTCCAGAATGTGCTCAGAAAAACAGGTACATTGTAAAAGCATTGCTCTTGTTTGTGCCCTTACTTAGATTTTCAGCAAAACTGACTTAAATATTGAGTATCATTGGTTCTGCCTTTCGCATCTGTGCAAAATCTCTGAAATAAATTTCACTATCAATTAGACGGAGACAGGCACTGTCTGTTGAACTCCCCTTAACTTTAAATTTTAGTTTTTGCGTTATCTACTCAAAGAAAGAGTTGAAAGTGTACTGCAGCACTTCTATAGCTTTCTTACACATTGTGTCCCTTCGTACTAGGCTTTCTCACACCTACATGCATAGATGCCAGTCATTCAGGTTGATTAGACCTTCATTTAGATGGAAAGTGGGAAAAGTCAGTGGACACTTTAAACTGTCATAGTAGGTTAAAGCAGGTAGGTTAAAGTGACACGAAATAATGACATTTTACTCCAGTGTCCCACACGTGCTGTATGTTAGTAACTATGAACAATATCAGGGCATTTATCATGTAAGCCCGTACATGTGTTTCCTGCTGTCACGCACCAATATAATAAAATGTCTCCCATCTGAGCAGATAGAACAGTGACAGAGACCTTGCTCTTACAGTCATGACATAAGGTCCAATTAGCAAAAAAGTAAGTGAAATCAACACCTGCTAATTAACGTACTAGATTATTAAGAATGGCAGCGCAAACATTTTACTTGTCTGTCTCTAAATCCAGCCCGTGTGTGACATGCAGAGAGTGATCAAAAATAAAACATGCGTTTTATCACCTTCACAGATAATCTGCTCCGTGGCTGAAATTAGACTCCCAAACTTAAACTGTGAAGTTTGTTACTGTGTGGGTTGCTACTCTAACACAGGGAAGGAAAGTGTGCTTGCTTGAGTCTCATTTTCAATGAATAAATCATTTTATATTTATGTTCTAGACTCACTTATTCCTTGAATAGCAAAAAAAAAAAAAAAAGAAAAAAGAAAAGAAAAAAAGAAACAGACAACATAGGTTTTTAAATATTCTGGCAATGAATAAACCCCTGATATGACAGATATGTGGCCACATTTGCACAGAACAAATGCACAAGAACAAGTTGAAGGTTTTAGCTGAGCCGGAAATCGTGAACTATCTTTTTTAAATTATACCTTTTTTATTATAGTGTCTTTGTGCACTGGGAGAACTTTGAAAAACCACAGGTTAAAATAAACAGGATGACACCCACACAGCCGCCCACATCCACATAGACAGAAAACGTATCAGTTCACTCACAAGCAGCGACAGTGAGTAAGGCCTGGAGATGGATAGTCAGCTTAATATAGTGTGCTTTAGACATGGAGGGATGGGGTACAAATTGGAGACAGATGTATAGTTGGAGCCAAAATCAATAATGAAGACTTTCATTTCCAAACAGGATGAGGCACCGAGAGTTGATGTATAGACTGTGGGCTGATGTAGGGACCTGGCCTCTGCACGTCCATCAGGGAGACAGGAAATCTGTCCTGCCACCAACGTATGACAAATAACTGACAAAGCCAATGCAACATTAGTTCCATATTGGTAATCAGATCAGGCGTGTGGGAATAAACAAAAGAGCTGTATGAGACTAGTCCAGCTTGTCTCTTTCCTATACAAAGTTGTTACAATCCTTTTATGAATAATAGAATAATGGAAACAGGAAAAACTCACTGTTTTCTGAAACATTTCTAAAGTCTGACATTTTTATTCAATTATGTGCATCTGTGGCAGAGTCAATGAGTTGTTTCAGTCTTTTACAGTTTTTTTTATTATTAATTACTTTAATGACTACTGCAATATGCTTCTCAGAATTGTTTTGGACAATGGCTGTATCCATTACTGGAGTTAATCAAAGGCTTTTAAGTAATTTTACTGGCTGTTAATTTCATCTTTGAGTGGATCACAGCAAATAATGCATGTAATATATACCGTAGCTATATTTACACATTAGTATGGATGTTTATATTTAACAAATGTGAAACAAAACGTTAGACAAATACTGTATTATAGGTGCTTTTCCACTAATAGTTCCATCACAGCTTGGCTTGGCATGGCTCAACACTACTCAGTTTTGTTTGCTTTTCCACTTGGGATACCTGGTACCTTTTTTTTAGCACCTGCTCTCTGGTGAGTTTCCATGCGAGCTGTTTGTTAAATGCTAATGTTTGTTAATTAAATTATCCTGTCAATCCAAAGACAGTTTCTCACATTAGTGGAAAATACATATTATGGTATTAAATCAGTGGTGCTTTCAAAACAAATTAGATGAAAAGTTTCACTGCTGCATGCACACTTAATGTGTTGTTTGGTCATGTGTGAGTCACTTATTATTAGAGGGTGGAGCTTGACTTTCCACAGTCCACTCAATTGGCCACAGAGAATCAGAACGACAATGGAATGAGGAAAAACACAGAATGTCCCATTAAAATTTAATGTGCATTACAACAGATAGTGGATTAAAAAAACATAGCATCACATTTGAATCCTATAGTCAGTTTCCAGTCCTGTATCCATTTGCTTCACTCCTCCCCCTTTGTGCTGGTGTACACAGTGTTTAAGTATTTATTAAGTGTTTATATTGTTTAGATCAATTAGTCAGGCTTTACATCTTTCATTTGCTTTGTGAAACTAAAGTTATACTTTAAAACATTATAAAAAGTCAGTTATTTTTTTGTGGACCCTTAATTTTGAAATACATCTGTGAAATACCAAAAATAGAAACCACTTCTGACCAATTTCCTGCAATTACTGACAATTTCATAAATTGTGCCTGTGGCACTTTAATACTAGCCCTTGTAAAGGACTCTTAAAAGTTAATATATAATTTGTACTGTATGATTTTTTTTATTTCAGAGAGGTAGCATAAGCACTTTAGGGATGCAGAAAAATAAAAATAAAAAAGTTTAACAAATGGAAAACAACTGATGCACTGAATACGAGTAATTATTCCACTAATTCAAAACAAATCTTTATATTTATTTGTATAATTTCTTAGAAAACCATGGAAAATACATGTCAGTTTTTCACATTACATTTTTTCTGCATTACAAATGAACTTATTATACCTTAAATCTAATTTAGGGTGGATTCGTCTGTATGAGGGTGAAAAAAATAAGTTATTCGACTAGGATCATGTGATAAAAATCCAAAGTTATAAATTGAAGTGTACCTAGGGGGAAAATGACATCAAAGTAATTAAAGTATGGCAATTAAGTAGTTTCTTTTTATTATCCACAACACTTAGCAGTGAAATGTGGCTGCTGCTTGTCCTCAGTAGAATGAATGAGCTGTTTCACTGTTTGAAGCAAATTGAATAAAAGTTTAATTTGCCGGTTGTTTGCATGTGGTAATCTGCTCTTGACAAAAACACACTGTGCTTTGCAAAAGCATGTATACAACAGGAGTGCACGTGTGTTTGTGCAAAAAAACCTTCCCTCAACCCCAGCCACATCATACAATCATATAGACACAATATCACTTCCATAATGCTTCCTAAGCCTCTCATCTCCATTCAGACCAGCACATTCCTGCTTCTCTTCTATTTTGGTCTGCACTCACTGTAATAGAGTTCACTATCACCTCCCAATGGGGCAACTTTGCCTCCCAGCCAATATTCTTAGCTGTATATTTTTATACTGTACCTGAGAGAGAGTCATGGGTCAACAATGAACCTGAGTATGCTTGGGCTGCCCAACGTTGGATCGTTGAAGCGCTGCAGTGTCAACAACCTCTTCATGCTTTTGTGCCTGGGTGCATAACTTGGGGCTTTCCAACTGAGATGTGTTTTTAGTCAGAGTGTGACCACTGTGCCACTTTGCCCCTACAGTCTAATCTGCAGTGATGGAGTTACTGTGCTGTAAACAAATGACCTCCATTGATGAAACCACTTCACCAACATGTAAACACTGTGGCATTTAGAATAGAATAGAATAGAATAGAATAGAATAGAATAGAATAGAATAGAATAGAATCTCTGATTATAAAAATTCTTGTGAGAAAGTCGAAGTAATCGCTGATTTATTTGTGAATCTCTCATCTCATAAATAATCCCCAATTTTCAAAATCACACAGGACTGATTAGAGTCTTTCCCAGTGCAAAGGCGGTGATGCCAGTTGATTGGAAAGATTTATTGTCGTTTGGCACAGCATGCTGGTCAAAAGCACTCACCATGCTGTGACGCGTTAATCAAATATGCTTTGGTGACAGGCCGGTCCCTGATGACAAAAGACACTGATAGGTGTGTGTTGGCGCTGTAAGAACCTGCAAAATAGATTCTTCAGGAATTATTGTTGCTCGTATTTGACAGTGTCTTCATTAAAGACTTGGATCTAAATCCAAATGATCTCATCAACAAGTGTGAATGACAATAAAGTATAAATTGCAAATTTAATACAATAATTACAATCCATAAAATGAACAAACCATGTCCAGTAAACCAATCATCCATCAATTGCCACTGCTATTGTCAGAAAAAAGCATACTATGTCAAGTAACACTTTGTCAGGTGTGCTATAATGTCCCTTCTACGATCATGACCACAAAAAACTTCACACATGAGCTGAGATTTTCTAATTTCCTGTCATTATTCAGATTATGTCTTTCCTATAGTGTAAAACCATTTCACAGAGAACAATAAAGCAATCTATTAGAATAGAAAAGAAGTTCTTCATCAGGATATGTATTCTTGTTGGAAAATTAAGCTGAGGAAGAAATTATTAGCTACAGGTGTAATACCTTCAATTGAATATATTTTAAAGGAGGAAAGAAATGGCGAATAATTAAATAAATGTCAAACTGTGTCTGTAAATGGAGTCATGAAGTGTTCCCGTGAAGGGGAAATTTCACCAACTTTTGTCGAGAAAAAGGCACTGTATATCTAACAAATATTCCTTAATATCCCCCCCCCCCCTTTATTTTCTCACTCGAGTGCTCATAGCAAAAAAGCTCTATTCTTCTCTGTCTCAGAAAGGCTCTCCAAATATAAAGCATGGTGCAGTCTCTTGTGCAACTGGCCCTTTATTCTATTCTATTAGAGGCTTCGTTTTTAATAATTATGGTCTTTAATCTGAAGTGTGGCCATTGTCCAGCGTGGCTCCCACTGTGCTATTACGCTGCAGTGCTTTTAAGTCACAAGCTGGCAAATATAGAATTCATCTAATGCCTTTATTTTTTTCAGTTTTTAATAGAATGTCAGTAAAACAATGAGAGGAGAGCAGGTTCTCACCGAGACTCTAAATAAAACAATTTACACACAACTGGGGACCTTGGTTCAATTCTCCAGAGCTGGGAGCTAATTAAAAATGTGACCTCAAACAAAGGGGGATCATAAACAGTTTTATCCCCTCTGCTCCACTCTGGCACCATTTCTTTTTCTATCTGCCTCATTGCATCTGCACACACACACACACGTGCACTATACACCCATCATGTGTGAGTCCCAGAGCAGTCCAGCTGAGAAATATGAATTTCACTGTGACAAGTTGACTAAGTAGTTTACAGTAGCGATGGCTGCACTCTTCAGGCTGCCTGATCAGCCTGGGCTGATTAGTCATGATCAGTAGCAATGATTACATGTGTAAATTGTCTTCAGTCTCTTTAAAATCATTCTGATTATATAACTTACAACTTCCCTCTCTACAAGGATGTAAATATAAGTAACCTGATTATATGCATATACTGTACATGCTTTAAGGGTCTAGTCAGAATCAACCTTTTCGACATGCAGTTAGAAAGAGATTGTTTAGAAATACCTTACTCACAGAAGAAGCTCCACTTCTGTCTGTATTGTTAAAAAAAAAAGGTGCATTCCATTTACAGAAGTCAGAAGATGACGTCACCTCCAATCTATCGCGTTCCAATTGAGAAGTTGGGAAAAAAAACATGGAAGCAAAGGTATCTTGGGGTATCTATTGTTGCAATACCAGCCAATAACAATGCTCTACATGGTATTTCGCACAAATAATAGCTGAATAGTACTCTGTGTAAGGCTTACTGTGAAACAAATAAAAATAGCAACGATATTTAAGTGACAAGAGTGGCAGCCATCTTGGAATCCCATGTTAGGGATTGTGAGGTTTCACCAACTATCCGAGTTGAAAATCCTACCTGAGAGAGCACTCCACCTAAACATTCTGCCTGGGAACTTTGAAATTTTGGATTTCAAAATACAACTGGAACTGGAAATGTTGTTGTCACTGCTCGCCCTCCAATATTTCTCCTTCATCTGTGACTTTCACTTTTTTCTTTTTTTTTTCCTTTAAAACTTTTATAGGAAGAAAAATGAATGTGCTTTTAAGTCTGGTTTCATATACAGTATGCTGTATATAAAAGGCATCAATTGCAGTATCTACTACATTTTTGCTTTCCCCACTCTTGGTTTTACCCACTTTGAAGTAAATGAATCACTACAGCAGCAGCATATTAAAGTGGGTCAGCTGATACAAAATCGACCACCAACTTAGGGAGAAATATTGAATTTTGTCTTCCTATATAACTCACACAGAGACCGATTATACTTAAAAGGTTGACATTTGATGAATCCCTTGATTAAATTCGATTTTGATACATGCTCGATGGGCTTTGGGCTTTGGCTTTGCAGGCTTTTTTTTTTAAAGTATACATAAGTGTTGCATTGAGGATTTGCTGATGTCCCAGTGAATTAATAAAGTGGAAAATAATGACAGCAGTGGACATCAACTTTGAGGAATGTTATTTAGATACTGTCATCCATGTTTCCTGCTAGTTCTTAGTACCACGTTTAAATATTTTTACCTTTAAGATATGTAGCTGTCAAATGGAGTGGCAGTGGGTGAGCAGGAAGCAGTTTAGTCTCTTGCAGGAGAACATTGGGAGAGGATAAATAGCCTTTGATTGATACACTCTAGCTGTTTGCTGGGAAAGAACCTGTGACCTTTCTGATAAGGGAAGGTCTCTGTACCCACTAGGCCACCTGACCACCTCATTTCCTTTTTTTATAGACAGGAAGCAAGGTCAGAAACATGTGTGGTGCATTTGTAATCCGTAAGTGTGTCAAATAGAGGTAATGCTGGATTTACTGATTCTGTCCTTGATCTCACAAATCACAAATAGAAGGGGATGAGTCTCTACAGAATGGCCATGGCTGCATAGGTCTGGTCACTTAGTAAGAACAGCAAATAACTAATTCCTATTCCATCAGATTTTTTGTGCACTTTTTTTTTCTGGTTTGCTTTTTTGATTTTTAAGGAAAAGTATTGCAGAAACTGTTGCGCAGCCATCTAACAGCTTAATTATTCCCACAGGCTGGGTTGTGTGGGATATTTTTTGGGGTTGCCAAAGAAAGGTATAATTAACATTTGTGATGTAACACATGCATAAAACACATGTCTTAATCTGACTCACATGTAGCAATATGATTAATTGCTGCTTTATCACACTTTATATTGTGATGTGGTTGGCATTAGTTTGACATTTTTAAAAATTGGTCCACTTGTAAAATATGTGAGAAACACTGTAATAGTGTATTCATTTTTTCCACCCAGCTGCAATGTAGTTCCCCATCTCGCTAAATGTAAATTAAGTTCAATGAAGAGCAGTTATAAACGTACTGTTTCATCTTTTATCATTTCGACTTTTACCTGTGAAACAATATCTTGAATTTCTTGTACAGGTGCAAGTGTGGAAATTACATGCTGCACAGTGTACTGTATGTCCTCTTCTAAGAGGAAGGCTGGGGTTTGATCCCCGGCTCTGCTGTTCTATATGCCAATGTGTCAAAGCTAACTGCCTTTGGATTTTGTAAATGGATTTCAATGATGTGTAATTGAAGCAGTGCTGCACATACTGTACATGCACTGAATGAATGGCTGTGAATAGGTAATTTGGCAAACAGTCGTGTAAATCAAGGTTTAAAACTTGCTATATAAATACAGAGCATTACACTTTGAGCGAATGGAACCATTACATTCCACCCAGTCCTGATGGTCCTCTCATCAAAGCTCCGCCCACAAAACACTGCCACCTTTCCATGACATACTAACATTTGACTATCATACCTACATTAGCAGTGTTTGGATTTCTAGCTTGTTATGAGGAGACGGGTGGCTCAGTTCATGACAGACATACCAACCAGCCCGTAATTCAGTTTGGACTAAATGAAATAAGTGGTAATTTCTTAAAGAGGCAACTTTATTCAATGATGGGTATAAAAAAAGTGTTTCAGAAACAAATATAGACCACAACTTAAAATCAAGCTAATTAAAGTCACATTTGAAGTAATTATTTCCATATTTAGTGAGGAAAGTAGAACTGAAGTAGAAAGACTTGTGAAAAGTCCACAGGCTCCATATTCCGGCAGACTTATCCCCCCACCTGTTCCAGCACCATCATAATGAGACACCCAGAGAGTAGAAAGGGACACAGATGGGAGAGCGAAAGCCCCCAGCAATCTTCCACTGAGCTAAAGATCTCAGCAACACCCTGAGAGGCTTCACTTTTCTGATGCTCATTAATCCTGAGAATGAAATGAGGTTAACGGCACTGAGTGCTTCAGAAACAGCCATCAGCAGTGTGAGGTGTGGTTTTTTGAGCTGCTTATAGAGGAGACTGACAGGCGAAGTAAGCGCTAAAAAAAGCTGATGTACATTTTTTGTGAGATGAGAGACAGCAGCATATAACCCTGCGAACAATCACCTTTTTCTTTTATGGTAATGCACTACATTACAATACATTACTGCACGACTACAGTAACATGCCTGTCTGTCCTAATTGAAGCAGCAGTGCTGGCCAGTGTTGGTGCTGTACAAATATTGTCTCCTTGACAGTGACGATGTAGCTGACCTCTCTCGCAGCTGTAAGAAACAATAGTAATCTTTCAAAAATCAGAATTATAACCACAGCTGAACACACTGTGTTTCATGTTCTCACCCAAATGAGAACAGAGGGGGAACAAACCCTCCTAATCCGCTGAAGTGGGGAGGGTCTGCTCACCTACACACACAAGACCAGCTCCAAAAACTAACTATGTCATGC
Source organism: Brachirus orientalis (assembly GCA_016785285.1). NCBI lineage: Eukaryota > Metazoa > Chordata > Actinopteri > Pleuronectiformes > Soleidae > Brachirus > Brachirus orientalis. Next base: position 6,003,644 of record JAFBJR010000129.1, read on the forward strand.
AAAATGCTTGAAAAATAATTCATGTTATTATGTCAGTAGAATATTTGAGGAGTTTACAACATTTTTTTTTCTCCTTTCAAACAAGAGTTGAAGTGGTTGATGTTATGTATGCATGCATTAGCAACTATACCCGTGGAACACAAACAAACACAATCACTGCCCTGTGTTCGAGTTACTTCCATCAAGCTACAAACAACATTTAGATGAGTTTGTGAAATTACCTGTTCAGCAGAAATCACGCGACGTCAGCGTCAGTTTGTAAACGTTTGTTCCTCAGTGATTCCACATGGAAAAGGCAACAGCGATGTTTTCTCATTTTCTGCTGGCACCTGTTACGAATACATTTCACAATGACCATGTCTCTAAAAGTAATTAGTTTTGGAATGTAATAATATTCTATTGCTAATATTTAGTTGTAAAACGTGCAAAAGTTTTACTTAATAAACCAACACCAATGTACATTCAGTCTGTGAAAGTAGCATCTAGGAAACACTTCTATCTAACAACAGATTAATGTGTTAACATACAGAGCATACATTAATGTGTTAATATACTTTTTAACTTATATATGTTTCCTTTAGGGAGCATTATTAGAAAGCACAGCATATATTTTAATTGTTATATAGATGACACATAGCTTTATTTATCAATGAGACAAGAATAAATGAATCAGGTTGTTCCACTCCAGGAATGTCTCAAAGATATTGTCCTGGATAACCTGTAACTTTCTACTTTTAAAATCAGACAAAACTGAGGTTATTATACTCGGCCCTAAACACCTTAGAGATAAACTTTCTGACCATATTGTCACTTCAGATGACATCACCATGGCGTCCAGTTCCACTGTAAGGAATTTGTATAGTGATTTGGCACTATACAAATAAAATTGAATTGAACGGAATACTATAATCAAACACACAGAGTTTAAAACAACATGAAACGCCATCAACATTCACTGAGAAATAAAACTGTAAATTCCTGCTGGATTGTATTTTCAACAACAATTATTTATAGAACAGTAAACCAACACTAGGACTTTGAACAAACTAACGAGAAGTTCAGACATGCTGCTGCTGCTGTGATGCGACAGCAGGTCTGAGTGGTGTGTGGGTGTGGGTGGGTGGATGTGTGTCACGTGCTTGTCACAGACAGACCATGATGGATTTTCCACCCCTCGTCCTCATTAGTTTCCTTGCATTGCGCTGTATGTGAATGGAGCAGCGCAAAAACCTTTACAACACTATGTGCTTTCACATCAGACACCATAGGTTGCATACACTTACACTTACAAAGGATCAGTACATTACATATCGTCACATTTGAGCCATTGACTGGATTGGTCATATCTTTTGCTTTCAACTTGGCAGAAATAGAAATAATAAGGCATTCAGTCATTTCCTTATCTTTTTTATTCTCTCTTTTTTTAACAACTTTTTCATCAAGGTCGTTTGGTCAGAATCAACCTAGAGGAAACCAAAATAAGAAGGAAAATAAGGAACTACAGTACTTGGAGAACTTATTCAAACTCAGCAAGAGTGGAGACACTCAGAGATGCACTCTATTTACAGTTTAGTTCCAGCCATACATTAACATTAGTGCATGCCAACTTAGCAAATAGCACCTCTTTATGAAAATATTTAATAAATATCTAGAACTCAAAACATCTATTGTGTAATAAATGTTGTTTGCTAAAGGTGTCACCTTGTATTTTACTGTTTTTAATCTGCTTTTGGTGCGCCTCTCTGTAATTGTCTATTTTAATCCAATCCACTTTTCATGGAGCAGTGAGGTTTTTTTCAAAGTGTCAGAGTATGTTTCATGCTTTATTTTTACGCTCCAATGCTTCGTGGTTATTTGTTTTATATTTTCTAATGCATGACATTAAATGGGATTTTGCTTATCAGGTTGTGCAGTGAACACTGCTCATATTATTGCCTTAATCATTTGCTTTTTATCTTGCTTTGATTCTTATCTGCGTGACGGAAATGAAGGCCTGGAATTTTATTTTACTCACACACATCACTTTGAGACAAACTTGGTCTGTGCAGGACGGATTTCATATTTAGAAGAGAATGTGAAATGAATTGTCATTGTTGGTTTGTTTTTTTGTCATGATGTCACAAGGAAATGTATTGCTTGTGGTGATGTGACCCTTCTCTGGAGCTCTTAGTTGTTTTAGCATCTTTCAGTTGATTGTTTTGGTTCCCGTAGCAGCGGTTGGCTGATTTCAAAAGCTCTAAAACTCCACAGCACTTTAACTGTCCACACCAACCCACCATTAGTGTTTAAGGTCTGTGAATAGCCATGATGGCTCTAATTTCTCATGCTCAGTGGCCAGTTCTCCTTTACCCTATGTTGTTTCATTGCAATCTGTCTTCGAGAACAACAAAAAGCAAGTAAATAATCATTAAAACACCTGTGCAATCTTTGTTGTGTTAAAGCAACAAGTATTACAGTGAAAGAAAAAAATATTGTTAAAGTATTGCTAAAAAAGGAATGCTAGAAAATATTGCGTGACCCTCTTTAGGGGGAGCTGTAATAAAAGCACTGGAAGTGTGGATGGAATGATTAAACATCAATTATAGATCCTGTCAACTTCATGGATGTGGAAGTGGTACAGCTGTGCAGGACAGAATATGTTTCACTTTGGAAAATGTTCAAGGGCCTCTCAGAAATCTTTCATAGACTAAAAATAGCCCCTATATGGGACTTGGAGTCTGAGCATGTAATTAACTGGAGTGGTTGATACCTCTCATCTGCCATGATAGCAAATGTACAGAACTTACCTCAGCTCATGTTTGCATAGTGATAAGGAGTATTTTATTGAAGGTGCAGCAACTGACAAACAGTCGTCTTCCTCATACTTAACAAACCTGCAGGTGAGAGTACTCAAGTTCCCATTATGTTTGTGAATGAAAATGCAAGGCTGCAAATCTCTAAGAATCCTGAACTTTCTATTTATAAATGGCATGCTTTTGAAAATCCCTTATTTTTTCCTTCAACTTTAATGGTTGATGTGTCCTGGAATCATACAATATAGCACAACCACAATTCCACCCACTCACAACCACTCTGCATGTCTATGGACAACAATTACAGTCAGTAACTGTCATGGTCAACAAACATCAACAGCAAATGCACAGAAAGTTTGTTGCTGTGTCCCCTGTAGCATTTGATTTAAAGCTGAAAAAAAGCTGACCCCTCCTGCTACTGTTCGTCACATGCACAGCACATGGACTTTGTCAGTTCAGTTCAGCTGTGTTTTACACATCAAATTGCTTGACTTATGACAGTTTAAGTCAAAACCCCACCCACACTGAACAATGGAAGCTTCTTTAATATTAGGTTGTTGCATTTGCATAGATATTGGCACTAGATCTGGAGATGGGTGCTTTAAAATCTTTATCTCCTTCTTCCTCTCCCTCTCTCTGTGAAACACACACACACACAAAACAGTCATAGAAAGTGTGCACCTTTAAGGACCAATCACTTTGGAACAATGAGGACCTCTCATGTCAGAGCAAAGCACATGATGAGAAATAGACCAAAGGTGATGCTTTGTGTTTACCAAAAGGTTAGACAGAAACAAGAGAGGACTTAATACGCAGAAATTCTCTGTGCTGCACACCTTTTTGAAGATATCTGTAATTTACATGTTGATCCAACAGACTCCTCCAAATGTTAATTATTAGAGGGGCTTTTTAAAGTCTAGCACCAAATGTACTTGTCATTACTGCATTTCCGGAGAGTAAATAGAGGAGATTCACTGGTAAGAGTGGCGGGGGTGGGGTGGTGGGGCGTATGTGGTCATAGCAACAACTCCTCCAGAGGTCATCAGCAAGCATGAGCATTTCTTGATTCGACACCCATTTCAGCAAGATGACATTTTGTCTCAGACCTCACACAGCATGAATCATGCCTGCGTATTATCCCTCTTTCAGACCTTCAGAGATTTCAGCCATCTTATAAGAGTGGCAAAGATTATTAATAATCACACTGTATGACATGGATCAAATCAACCTAGATACAAAATCAAGTATGATGCATGCAGCCTGTAAGATTCTGCATGCAGCCTGTAAGATTCGACTGAATCATAGGCTACCATGAAAGTCATTGGCTACATCATCGCTGCTCCTGGTTAATATATCATTTTCATATTGCATTCTCATTGGCCAGTCAGTAGATGGAGATCTTTGTAGTGCATACACTATGAGAAATTCATCCTTTCTGACACTGTCCGATGTTTTCTTTTACAAGCTATCTTTGGTCGCAAGTCCTTTGACATCAGCCGTCTTTGATCCTCTCTCACAATCTGGCACGAAGTAGGACCAATGTTGAGGAGAGACAAAATGAAGATGCCAAAGTTGATTAATTTTGGGCAGCTTTTATCTGGGACAGCACAAAAATCAGTGGCGGAGCTAGACTTTTATCCTTGGGGGGGCCAGGGGGTGGCCAAGTCTATTTCAGGGGGTCCACAGATTTGTTTCCTGAACATTCTGGATGCTTGCCCACCTTCTGTATCTTGTGAGATGTATTCTATTACACCTATTTACATTCTAAAAATAAGAAAACAGCTGCAGTTGAACTATCACAAACTTAAATCATCTCTCTAAATCCCTAAAACAATGGTTGCTAGACACACAAATATGCACTCAGGACTCGTGCAGTGCCATACCTGGGGTAGCCAATCAGATTTCAGGGGGGTCCAGCGCCCGCCCCCGCCCCCAACTTCACCCATGACAAAAATGTCAACATAACAGGTTTAAGCCTGGTGGTTGTTAATTCACTGTATCTTAAGAAGAGTACCAATCAAAGCTCCAGGCCTATTTTCTACTGCTTTTCCACTTGCTGCTGCTACACTTTCACAGCCACAGACAGATAAAACAGTAGACTGGTGCATCACCTTTCCACCGCCCTGAACTTTTACCACTTCTTACCAGATTGTGAAAAGGTGTTTTGGATTCAAGGAAACCTGATAAATGTCAGAGGTTGATGGCTAAACTGCAGACCGAGCAGCAGGGGTCCAGAGAAATGAAGCAATTCTGAAAAAGAAAATGGCATTCTGTTGTGGGGACACTCAGCGATGGTGACAGCTAACACAGTGGGCATCATGAGCTAATGTCAGGCTGCCTGATGCAGGTGTCTGAACCTAAAGAGCACCTCTCAGTCACACCTGACACAGCCATGTGTTAGGGTCATGTTAGTCTTTAGGTAACAGATGGAAAGTTTCTCCACTTGCTTTGTGAATGTCATATGTGTGATTTAGAGTGTCTATGAGACCATTTTAGGCTGATATAGCCAGAAAAAGAACTCATCTCCTTTACACTGTGTGATATGAAGAAGGAGCAGAAATTATCCTGTTGTCAGAGAAACCTGAACAATGTCTCACAGAGGGTGGAAATCAGCAACTTTATGGAACATTGTCTGCCAAGGACGGTTTGTTTTTGCTGTTAGGTAATTGATGATAAGTGTTTCGCAGCTAACTTAGACACACTTTTCTTCACACATCAGGTGAAGTGGGAGCCAAATCTGATCCTGTTTAGAGGTGATAATGAGTAATAAAGCATTTTTTTCAACCCTCCCTCACAAGGACTTTAACAAGGGACATCAAACATCCATCAACAACAACTTTAATCTGCTTTTATTCCTGTACTGTATGCGTTACATCATACTGTATTTAGCAATAGCAATAAAACATGTCACATTTTCCCATGATGAATTGTTCCCCAGAGTCATTTCTTGATCATATAGAAGTGTTTGACTGAACAGGGGCTGTGAGTGACTTATTATTTATTATTAATTGGTCGTTAAAATTACATTTTTTTTGGATATATCTCCACTGTGTACAGAAAGTATTTTCTCTTACTGGTTTTTTCTCTTTAATTTCTGTAGCTTTAGAATAGAATAGAATAGAATAGAATAGAATAGAATAGAATAGAATAGAATAGAATAGAATCATTTTCTGTCATCATATTGCTAACAATAAAACAAAATGTATTGGCATAAAAAGAACTGTTGTCATTCACTGTTGACACCCTGCTGATTCCATAATGCTCCAACTGTATACAAAAGAACATGAGGATAAGAACTTTTTAAAAGCCATTAAAAGAACAATTTGTACTCCCTAATATTTGCACCAGAGAACAGACAATTGATACGTTTTTTTTTTATTCTTTCATAAATTGCCATGTTAGGTATATGATTGTGCCATTTCCAGTTACATTTCCCTCTGTAATTAAATCACCATCAGATTGTGACTTGAACTGTAATCATGTCACTTCTTTACATGTCCACACGTGTATATCTGTTATAATAGTTTTCTTTGCTTTTGCATTATTTTCTTGCTCATGCAGCAGTTTGGAAGTATACCTGCTGGTGAATATACCTGCAAACAGTGTGTTTGGGGGTCACCTAAAATACCAGAGCCCTGTAAACACTGATTATACACAAGGTTTTGATATTTTTGACCACTCATGCTTGATTTTTTTGTTGCTATGTTTTGTTGTTTCTGTCTCTCATCTCTCCTTGTTGCATCTTGTTTTTTCTCTCCTTCCAGGCAGATGGCTGCATACCTTTGAATCCTATTTCATCAGAGATTCCTTACTGAGTTTTTTCTCTCCAATGTTTCATAGTGTTTGCTCATTGTGTGAACTGTTGGGCTTACCAGGCAAGATGTCTTGTAATATTTGATTAGGCTTGTTTGGTCTGTTGAACAGTTTGTAATATTTGTTAAGAAAAATGCTATACAATTAAAATTGATTGTTATAATGTTATTATTATTATTATTATTATTATTATTATTATTATTATTATTATTATAACCAACATGTCACATTTTTGAAAATAAAAGCAGGCTGAAACACAACAGACACTTCAGCCTTTCAACATAAAGTATAGGCCTCTAGCAAGTCTGCACAAAGGGACAGACCTCCATAACAATCTCAGGAAAATCATATGACATCAACTCATAGTCATCTACAATAAATACTATTTTAGTCTAAAGAAAGAAATGAAAAAAAAAAGCACAGACACAGTGAGAAGAATTCAAGACCTAACTTTACCCTTAAGGTTTATTTAAGGATTTAATCACTCGCAATATGAATAAATATTTAATTCTATTTCATTTTTAGGAAACATTTTTTTCATATGACATCAACTCATAGTCATCATACAATAAATACTATAAAATGGGTTTTTAGTCTAAAGAAAGAAATGAAAAAAAAAAAAGCACAGACACAGTGAGAAGAATTCAAGACCTAACTTTACCCTTAAGGTTTATTTAAGGATTTAATCACTCGCAATATGAATAAATATTTAATTCTATTTCATTTTTAGGAAACATTTTTTTCTGATAGACAAGGCTGCTTGTGTAAATGTGTGACAAAGATTAATGCGGCCATCACAGAGAGGAAATGTTCTGTAGGATTATTTATGCACCTACCTTTATGAAACTCAAAGAACTTTTTTTTTCTAGCAGAAAATAAAGGTACATGCTGGATAGGCTTGCACTCTTGTCCTGTAATAGCCTATATAAAGGGGAGTGAACAGCATGGAATGTTTTACAGCCTGGGGTATCTCATAGTCCTCATGGCTTGTGGATCCTTAAATTTTACAGCATATGCAAAAAGAAGTACGATGATGTAGCACACAAAAAAATGAAGCAGGTTTCAGGTGAATTCTGTCTTATAGCTTCCAGCGCTGTGTAGAAATTCAATGCTGGCTCCACTGGAAATGAGCCAGGATGTTAACACTGTTGACATTAGTGGTGTAGGCGTACCAGGCCGGGGAGGAGGGGACAGCCGTGTGTTTGTGTGTGTGCGTCAAAGTCCCTCTGGCTCTATTCAACGTTTGTCTCTGTGACCCAGGACTACTTACTGACAATGTACTACCTCATTTCAATGCTAATGTGTTGTTGTGGGTATTTTCAAAAGTGCTGCTGCTATTTATTATGATTCAGCTTACCTGAGCGGCGCCAGTTAATCCTGTAGGTCCCTGCAGAGCTGATGTGCACAGAGGTCATGGAGATAGTGTTTAAATAGACTCTGCCTTCTATGTTATTCCAATGGGATCACCATATATAGACACCTCAACATTAACAGGTTTCCTCCTATTTGGTCTGCACATCTGCTGTGCGGTGGTGAAGCACAGCTCACATGGTTAGCTAAGACTTTTTATGTATTCATCCCTCCTTTTTTATAAGTCTCTTTATTGTCTGGAGGCTCTGGAGGAGATTTCTGACAATTTCTGAGCAGGGTTTCACTAAAGAAAATAGCAAAATAAAGTGCAACTATAGTGTAAAGAGGAAACATTAAAAAGCCTAAAGTGGTTCACTTTAATGCATGTTTAGGTATTGGAAAATAGTCAGCAGTTCATAAAAACAACAGCAACAAGAGGATAAAATCTAAGGTAAAACAACTGCAAAAGATTTCACACTGCTTTTTTTAATACTTTTTTTGTGAAGAATCCCACAGCTCCACTGTGTTGCGTTTTCGGCCTCCAGCACCATCCTAATGTCTACTGGAGGCGATTCCTCAGCAGCAACATTTTATTTTATTCCCCTCTAGCAATGGTTCTCAAACTTTTTAGATCACCTGAGAAAATATTTAGCTCTCAAAGTACCATCATTGTGACTAAAGTTGAAATCCAGTGGTATATATAAATATAGTGGTATATAGTGGTATATATAAATATATAAATATAGTACGCCCACCAAATTCAGGTACAGACATTTCACAGAAGGCAGATATATTCCTAATGATATCATTTAACTCTTTTCAGCCACAATGACACTGTGAGAAAAGCTCGTACTAGAAGTGTCATTTAGAGATGTTGTCAAACCTGGAAAAACACTTTGCATGACTGTTTGCCACGTTTTATTTTGTATTTGTGCAAATCCTAATTACTCTCTCTCTCTCTCTCTCTCTCTCTCTCTTTCTTTCAGACATTTTAACAGAGGGACAACACTAAACATTTATCAGAATCAAATCCAGAAGTAAGTGCTAAGTCCAAGCATTAAGTATGTTTTTCAACTCATTCCACAAGTGAGGAGCCACAGAGGAGATCAGTCTGTACTGTTTGGCTCGCCTTGTGTGCAGGGATGGCAGTGCCAGGCGGGACTCCGTAGTGGCAAAACGGTGGCCAAGAACGAGCACAAACTAGTGTCAAGTATACAAATGAGAGCACAGAGACACAGGCGTTGCTTTGTACACAAACATTAGTGACTTGGATTTGATTCTTACTGCCATGTAAAGCCAGCGCAGGTGGATGAGCACTTGGAGTGACACGTGCAGCATCACCTTTTTGGCCATCCGAGTTTGACTGTACGTGAAGAAGGGCACAGATGAGAAGTAATCCGGACATGTATCAACCACAGGCTGCTAATAAGCTGTTTTGTTTTACAAGAATAGAAAGGGGCACGTGGTTGGTGTAGTGGTTAGCACCCTTGCCCTTGCAGCAAGAAGTCTTAGGTTCACGACCTGGTCGGAACCAGGGCCGTTCTACATGGAGCTTTCCTGTTCTCCCTGTGTGGGTGTGGGTTTTCACCAGTTCAACCATTCTCCAGTTTCCTCCCACAGTCCAAAAAAATGCAGATTTGGGGAATAGGCAATTTGGGGACACTCTAAATTGCCCATAGGTGTGAATGTGAGAGTTGGGGACACTCTAAATTGCCCATAGGTGTGAATGTGAGAGTGGATGATTGTTTGTCTCTATGTGGCCATGTGATGGACTGGCGACCTGTCCAGGGTGCACCCTGCCTCTCGCCCCCATGACCCCCATAATGAGGATAAATAGATAGAAAATGAGTGAGTGACAATATTCTATTTAAAAACAAAGTCTGATTAAAGTTAAGTTGACCAGTTAAATAATTATTTATATATTTATTTGCTAATAAGTTATTTATTTATTTTTAGGCACAGGAATGATGAACTACAGTATCTACTCTTTTTTTTACAGTTCTGCTCTGAGCACAGTATCCTATATTTACATACACTAGATAATGAGATGAAAAAAAAACTGTTACATTACCCATTTACAGTTTTGGGTTTCACTGAGATGCACACTTAAATATGAATGACAATTGTCAATATGGCAGAAGGCCTCTGTGCATTCACAGATGAATGTCATGCTTCAGAGACATTGACAAAATTGACCTGGTGCAAAAGATAGGGATGCAGAGAAAAGATGCAGTAACAGCAAAGATAATCTCTCCTCCTCCACCACTGCATATTTATATATCTTCTCTTTTTTCTTTATATTTTCCTTATTTTCTTTTCACACTTCCTCCCAAACAGACGATCTCACCTATAGCCCACCTTTCTGTTGCCCTAAGTTGTGTTCGCAGTTGTTGTCAGTGCCTGTATCTTGTGTTTATTCTCCTTTTGTGTGATATTATATTATATATTATTTCTCACTATCTTATAGAGCACCCAAAAAAAAGGAAAGGAAGAGCCAACCTTTTTCAGCAGCTGTGGCAAGACCGGACCATGTGTCTCAGCAGGACCAGCTGGACTGTGAATTTATCAGTCGCCGCTGAAAACACACATCATACTGTATATCAGTGAGTGATAGTGTTGATTGATGAGTTTCTGTCTACCTGTTTAAAAAACCAACATGTAAGACTGTGGTTCTCAAACTTTTTTATACCAAGTACCTCCTGAGAAAATACTGAGCCCTCAAAGTAACACCATGACTGCCAGTGTTAAAATACAGTGGTGTAAATGTTGTTATTTGTTTCATTTTTTTATGCACAATTCCTCAGCTCCCCTCTGATCACATACCCTGGTATATACAGTAGAACAGTATTTTTGATTTTTCCTATCACCGGAGGAAGCTCACGTGCCATTGGCAGTACGCATACCACATAGTTTTAGAACCATGGGTGTAGGATAGAGGGAAGATATATCATAACTAATTAAATGCAATATTTATGATTGTTTGCATTAAGTATTAATGGCTGATGTTTTTTTTTGCCTTACAGAATTAGCCCGTGCATATTAAATGGGAGAGGTGTCCTCTTACATTGGAGTCCACCATATTGTAGACCTAAGAATGGACAAATTAAGGGAGGCTTCTCTGTGTTTTATGTAACCTGAAGGCCACCATAGTTTTTCATATAAACTTTACTTTCAAAATGCTAATAAAACTTTTTTTTTAGAAACAAAGATAAACACTTTTGCGGAACATATGATTGATGATATAAAACCCATCACAAAATTAAGGGAAATCTGCAGAATTTGTGGATGCAAATGTAATGTCCTCTGAGGAGATATGAGTAAAATGAATCATTTGGGACAAGATGCTTAACTAATGCAAGTTTGGTTAGATGTCAGCAGGTAAGTTTGAATATGTTCTCTTCAAACACATGCACAATTCTGCATAAATAACATTTCCATTTGGAAAATCTCACACCCTTCTACTGTTTCAAGATAGTGGATCCTGACATTTCTGAGACTTTTTTTTAATTCTCATTGTCATAGTAGCTGTAAGAAACTGTGATAACAATTCAGAGACTGACATGATGACACATAATTATTATGCTATCTGATCAGGTTGTCAAGAGGTTCCATGCAAAAAGCTGGTTGCTCACTTTGCCTTCTGAATTATCTGCCAACACTGATCATTACATCTCATTCTAAGTTTTATTTTTGAAAGGACAAAACACATTTGATGTGCGTTAAATATGAATGGTAAACAACAGCTCAGCCCTTCTTTGTGGCATTATAATAAGAAACCCTCCTTGCAGTGCTTCTGCTACCTTTGTGTCAACAAATATTAAAAAGGAGACGTAGAGGTGAGTGCTGAAATTGAGAAAGACAGACAGCCTGTGTTTTAGTCAGTTTTAATCACACTGTGCTGGTTGTACTTCCAGCAGCCATCTCTTCCACTGAGGAACACCAGGAGAACAAGCAGGTGAGCTGAATACCAACCAGGGATTGATGTCCATGATTGCACATCAGCACAGATAAAGTCATTGTGGGCAGACAAGCAATGTTGCCAAGACTTAGTCTCTCTTTAATAAATCAAAACCCTCTAAATTATTTATTCACATCATAGTTCGGGCTCTTGTTTGCTATCACTTTTCAACCACTCAATGTCATTGCGTAACACGCAGTGACATCACAATGTTGTGTTGATTTTGTAAGGAGCTCCACACTATACTGGGTCTCTTTTTTTAGATAAGGGGAACTTTACTGTACTTTACTGATTCTGCTGATTGCTGACTTGACTGCGTGTAACGGCCACTGAACTGCACTGCACCCTCCCCAAGTCTTAACCCTTTGGGTTTGATTCTTGATAATAAGAAAAAGAGGCTGCATGGTCCCTCACCTGTGGTTGGACCAAGTAGGTGGAATCTTCGCATGGACGGACAGAGATTGGTTTGGCCTCCATGATTCTGTATACAAAGCACAGTAGATTGGATATTGGCAGCTTCCTCAGGGGAAAGGGAAGTAACATAAGAACAAGACAGTAACTTTGTTGAATTTAAATGTATTTAACAAGGAAGTGAAAGCTGTTAATTACAAAATAAACTGTGGAGAACAGGCACAAAACAGAATATAAACCAAGCAGGACTCTTCAAAAGAAAGAGCTGAACTATCACAATATGAAGGAAATCAATGAAACGAAAACACCCTGTCTAAAATAATCATATTCAACTTAAAGGAAACACTTACTTTCTTTTTTCTGCCACTTCTCTTTCTGCCACATCCCAGATGTTTTTTGAGGGACTCACATTTGTATTCACTCAACTCATTGTCATGTCGAGAAAACAAATTTAAGGCCATGTGTCATGCCAGAAGAAACCATTGAAATGATGGTAAACTGAGGTCATCAAGGGATGAGAACGGTCAAAGACCGGTATCAGATAAACTGATAGGTATTAAATCCAAGGTAGACTGAGCTTGTGTCCACACTAGCCTCAGATTTCAGGTGGTTGACACCAGTGGAACCTGTCTTCTTCTGTTGTGTTCTTGCTCCAGGTTTGACATATTATGCATTCTGATAAGCTTCTCTGCCCATCATAAGTCTTGTAAGTCTTTGTGTCAGCTCTTCTTTGATCAACAAGGTGTTACTATCCACACAACTTTCTCTCACTGGATAGTCTATTACATCCTATAGTACATGAGCAGAAATATCCAAACCAGCCCATATGGCACCAGTGATGATGCCACAATCAGTTGCTATGATCAGTTTTTCGCAGCCCCTCATGTGTTACATCTGCATGTTTGTATGCACTTAATGCTGCTGCATGATCAGTGCAACGTGGAGGGGAATTTTGGCTGCAGGTTGGGCCAGGTTTGAATGTGTCAACCCATATGACACATTCAAACCTGTATTACTTCAAATGCTGCTTTTCACCCTGCTGCTTCTTAAATGTAACCACATTGACATCTACTGGCTAAATAGAGAATTGTCACACAGACCAATTCTGCCCAAAGCTGTTCAACAAGTCAAGTAAAAACCTGTTTTGGGGGGGGGAATAATTTGGGATTAAAAAACTGTCAATACAGTCGATAACTTCTATTAATCTCACAATTTACCATTGACTAATATGTTAACGTAAGCGTTCTGAATCTGCAAATATTTTGATAACGTAAAGAAGTCTCCTTTATTTTTTATTCTTAATATATTATTAATTTACTTTATATTTATTCATTCACTCTTATTTGTTCTTTCACATACCATTGCACATAACAGTGCTATGGAGCTGTACCACACCCGTTTACATATACAGTTACAGTTGAGGACAAAATTATTAGCCTCCTATGAAAATGTCATTGTTTTATAAGTATCTCCCTGTTAAACAGAACAAAGAATTTTTAACACAGCTTTTACAAACATCCTAGTTTTATTTTGGATGCTTCCACTATTTGTCTTTGCACACAGAAATGAAATGATTCGACAAAATCCAAAAAACTGCAGGGTCAAAATTATTACCCCCCCTTAAGAACTGACCTTTTTATTGAGCCATGGCACAAACCACTGTTGTGCAATGAACTTTAAAAATCAAGTTAAAACTGAGGGTTAGCTCTCAATTTACACACAGTATAAAATCTTCACAACGGGTTTGAGCTGTCACTAAAACAAAAACAAATGAAATCAATACATTACACAAAGTTATCACAGCGTTTCCAAGTGTCAAGAACTGGAGTGAGAAGCATCATCAAGAAATTCAAAGAGAGCCACACAATACAGAACAAGCCTGGCAGAGGTAGGAAGGGAAAGATTTCAAAGACTAAGATGTGTCTAAAGACCCCAGAACAACTGCCAAGTGAAGGACTTAGCCAAGTCAGGAATTGTAGTCTCAAAGAAGACAATTACTAGAGCTCTGCACAAAAATGGACTGTGGGGTTGGAGACCAAGAAGAACTCCACTTCTGTAGAAGAGACGCCTTCAAGCCAGACTGAAGTATTCTAAGGACAACCTGGACAAAGAGTATACATACTGGAAGCACGTCCTTTGGTCAGATGAGACCAAACTAGAGCTCTTTGTCCACAGAGACATTGTTTATGTTTGGAGAAAGAAGGGAGAGTTGTATAACCCAAAGAACACTGTCCCCACAGTGAAACATGGTGGTGTGAGTATTATGTTGTGGGGATGCTTCACTCAGTCTGGAACTGGGAATCATGAAGAAAGAAGGAGATGTGAAGATTTTGAAAAAAACCTGAAGCAGCAAAACCGAAGAACTACCTCCAGAAGACCAAAGTGAACGTTATTAACTGGCCTGCACAAAGTGCTGACTTAAACCCCATTGAAAATCTATGGGGTGAACTGAAGATGAAGGTCCATGACAGAAGGCCATCAAATCAGGAGGAGCTTGAGAGATTTGCCAAAGAAGAATGGGCTGGGATTCCTCAGGAGACGAGTCAGAGACTTGTTGAAAACTACAACAAACGACTGCAGGCTGTTAATCCAGCAAAGAGGAGACACAGTTCACTATTAGCATCAGGGGGCTAATAATTTTGACCCTGGCAGTTTTTGGTTTTTGTGGAATAATTTCATTTCTGTGTGCTAAGTCACATAATGGAAGTATCCACATAAAACTAGGATATTTGAAAAAGCTGTGTTAAAAGTTCTTTCTCTGTTTAACAGCATGTGGGAGATACTTAAAAAACAAGAAGCATGTGCAGCTTAAATTATGTAGAAAATTGATATATTAAAATAAAATTTATATACTTTCCATTTATTTCTAGATGTCATTTCTACACGTGCCTTCTGCCTTGCAAATTATGCATTAAAGGCACCATGGTGATTTGGTTCTCTCTTCTGTAATGGCTAGACGTGTCCAGCAGAGGCGATAGTTGTCGATGTGTTTTCTAGTGCGACTTTAAAGAAAAGACAGAACACAAAACCACGTGTGTTGTGCGCATGCGCATCGGCTGTAATTCTTTTGCCGGCTTGTGCTGTCATTTTGGGAAATGGTAAGAAACAAACATTGTCTGTCATTCCGCTGCGCTTGTACGCGTGAAACCAAACCGCACTTTTCATTTCTCTGACAGGCAACATAGTTTTAAGCATTTGAAGTAAATTGAGCAGCAGGCGATCGTTTTTTTTTTCTTTGAAATGAAGTCTTCACTGACTTTCTTGGGTAATTTAGTCTACATTTGAGCATGATTATAGTTGTCTAATTGTTAAAAAAAATGCAGTGAAAGTTTTCACAAGTTTTAAATAGTGCCTCTTGATTGGGACTTGGTCCGGTGTGGTCTAGATGCACAGAATACAGTGACATGTCCATTTTTTTAATTTTCACAAATGAAACAAATCACTCAGAAATACAGTATGTATAAGTGGGTTTCAGACATTTTGTGAATGGTTTGCTCAGAAAGAAGGGAGCAACCTTTGACTGAGAAGGATTATGAAAAACTGAGAAATCCACTCTTTAGTAAAATCACTGATGACCATACTGAGTTTTACACTCTTGTTTCATGAGTCTTTGCTATAGTTTGTAAATTTAATTTTCAATCCTAATGAAATATTAGGATTGATTAATCCTAATATTAATCCTTGATTAATCCCTGTTTGCTGCAGTTAAGGCTCTCAGATGGACAGCGTGTATGAGCAGGTCTGTGGAGCTGACGAAGATGAGGCTGAGGAGGCAGGAGTTGCTGATGAGGGAGCAATGCTCTGGTCCATCCAGGAGGCTCTGGAGAGGCAGACCCTGCAGATTGGAGCATCGGCCTGTGGGGCCACAGCCGTTGTGGACGTGCTGAAGGCCCTCGGCGTGGATGTCGCCCCTGAGGAGGCTGATCAATGCGTCCAAACTCGCCTGAGGAGGAATGAGTCGCCTCTGCCTGACTATCTGCTGTCCCGGAGTGAAGCAGGTAAATGATACTCGTTAGACCAAAACTACGTCTGAGAGTGCCACCTATTACCAATCATGACCCCACACATGGACTATTAAACTTCCTTCCTTCTTTCCTTCCTTCCATTTTCATAGAAGTGACTTATCAGTTGATCATTTCATAAGTTAAAAGTTAAATTTCAAAAGTTCTCACTCACTCACTCATTTTCTACCGCTTTATCCACTAGGGGTCGTGGGGGGGCTGGTGCCTATCATTTCAAAAGTTAACAGTTAAAATTATTTTAAATTTGCCCATAATGGTGCTAGTTTCTCTTTGTTGAAGTTCTCTTTTTTTATCTACAGATTGTTCAGAGTTGTACTATTTCAACCATAATTTGTTTTTACCATACTTCTTGACCCACAGAGAAGTCTCTTTCAGAAAAGAAAATGGTGAAACACATTAACGCACCATTATTCCTCAATAACCCACATATCCCTCTAACACAATAATTACAGTATATCGACTTTCTTTTTCAAGTATTTAATGTACGCAGTTTGGATCAAAACCTAATAATTATGGTGCAGCTGCATGCACAAACACTATCAGTCAGCTGCGTTTTTAAGGTCAAAAATATAATATTTGATTTTACTGCTTTTTTAAATATATGCCACTAAATTCACAGATATCACTGTGGCATTGTCTTGTGACATCACAGATAATGGGATATTAGTAGACAGAGGATGACTTTGTGTAGTTGAATTTTATAAGTGGCAAAGCTCTGTCCTTCCTTTACCTGTGGCAAATATGAGCAGCTGAAATGACAGGTGTCACAGATGTTAACAGGGACTGTAGCTATATCTGAACGGAATGACGTTGTGGAAAGTCTTGATCCCATCAGTGCTGTTTCTTGCCAGTGTGACAGCTGGTTGTACTGGCGGCTAAGTGATTTTAAAAGCCACTCTCTTGAATTAGACAAAAGCTTTAATGGCACTCAGAGGAGAAACTGCAATTGATCTTTTCAGCTCTGTGACTGCTTTTATATTGACATTTAGGGTATTTGATTGAAGCTGTCATCCTGCCCATGTATATTCAATGACCTGAAGAATAAAAAGTGATAAAAAAAAAGATGCTGTTTTTGTTATGATAATATAATAAAAATAAAAATTAGGTCTGATTTTAGGTGCGACGCATGCTCAGCTGATCACAGGAACAATGGAGGCCAGTAAAGGTGACGTGATGGGTCGCTTCTTCCACCTTCACCCCAGACGGCGGGTGAAGCTTGTCCCCTGGCTTGCAGGCTGGATCCGAAAAGGAGCTGTTCCCGTGGCAACCATGAACATGCAGATGGCTGTACCAGAGGGAGAGGAGGTGCCTGATGCGTGGCACCATCAGCTCATATTTGGGGTTGCACCCAATGCTGTTTTCATGACTAACCCATTAGATGTAGGTGAGTAACAGGAAGAAAACATCCCTTCTCCTCTGATATCAACCTTTCAAAGACACATCCAAAATTATGTTTAATTGTACTAAATTCCTTGCAGTAAGCGAGGAAGAGGTGCACCAGAGACTCTGCAGTGAATCTGTGTTGCTGATTCGTCGAGAAGACGTCATGCAGCGATTAACTCCTGATTCATGTCTGTCCAGCTTCATAAAGAGTCAGTCGGATCCACGCTGGAAAGCTCTGGATGTTGAGGGTAAATCGAATTACGGCTTTTAAGGTACTACTGTATGTTTCTAACATTTAGGTAGTTTTATTGGCGAAAACTAAATGTAATACCCATACGTTTGTTTGTATATGTTATAATGAAAACCATTGTTTTCATAGCCTTAGAATGAGCTGCTTATATGAACATTGGGGAAGAGCCTTGCTTTACAGAGGTTGCCACCTGTATGGACAAGTGTTTCACGTTTTAAAGCAGAAGTTTACTACGTGGAAGCAAAGAAGAAAGTCTCAAAAAAAAATCTAAAAATGAGCAAAAAAGGAGGAAAAAACTGCAGAGAGAGAGGGGAGAGTTCCTGGCCTGCAAAGGCCACTGTAGTTCCCAGACGCACTTTTATAAAGGGAGAGTTGCGTGGAAGAGTCCTCCATTTGTTGCACTCTCTAGTCTCACCATTCAGTCTCACTAATTCTTACACACTGGACTGAAAATTTCATCCTGTGAAAAATATAATACTTTTTTTTCTCCTTTTTTCTGATTAGGTCAGGTAAAACAGATGGTAAAAGAAGAAGAACAGGAACAAGAGACACCAGTGTTAACACACCTCAGGATCCCTGCAGCGTACAGCTCAGGCATCACTCTCTTCGCCTTACAACAGTCTCATGTTAGACAAGAACTAATCAACGCACCTGAGCTCCCTCTGATGTGACTGGTCTGATGCACACTGACTTTTTAAAATTTTAGACATTTTATTCAGCAGAAAATGACAGACCAGATCTTGCGCACATTCACTGTGGTTCAGGCAGCTCTCCAGTTGTGTTCAGGTGCTATTCACATTGATTAAGTCCTTTATCTGATGGTATTTGACTCATGCCCTTGGTCTGCAGCTTAAACTCATTGCTGTTAATCTAGGTCAGAACAGTCTTGATAAAAATATTTTCATCTCAGTGGCAGAAAAAGATAATTATTGTAAGATGATGTATCATTGTCAGATGTGTTTTAAATTTTATGATTATACACAGAAGTGAATGTTGCTATACTTGTGCCATTTTAACATTTTGGTATTTGAGTGTTTTGAACATATGTCACTGTGAATTAATGCATTCTAATAGTCCAATCCTAAATAATCTTGATGCTGTTAAGTCATTCAACAGTGAACACAGACTACAAGCAATGATTACGTTGCATGTATATGGGCTGAATATCTGCTTGACATTACTACCACCAAGTGTACACTCAGTAGATCAGCAATGTCATCGAGTTGGAGTCAAAAGAAGGCTATTTGATGTAATTATTTATACATTTATAAACTATTTAAACAATAAAATTTCCCTTTGATTGAACAATCTTATGGTGCTTTACCTGAATTTAAATGAATGGCAATGTGACACCAGTAAGTGAGGTAAATGATCTTTATAAAATGTAAACAACTTCAGGAATTTACTACATCTGACACATGTATCCGTGTGTACAGCATACTATATTATGATATTTTCCTAAAAATGTTATGTCAGTGACATAACATTGTCTTGTTGACACTTTTTGGCATGGTGATAACACTGATTTTTTTATATATTTTGGCGACACACTATAAAATCACATTTATCTTGTCACATTTTAAAATCATGGTAACAAGAGAACTGAACGAAAATGGGATTTAAATTTAAATTACTGTGTAATGTTAAATAGACAGCCCATATTGAAGGCATTGGTTCAGTTGAAGATGAGCGTTTAGGTCTCTTTTAAACAGCTGTGAGGGTAAATTCCAAGTTTTTCTTCCATTAACCCCTTGTAGGATTCAACATAACACAAGCGTATTATTTACATTTGATTATAAATTAAATGCTACGTGCTATAATGTTCCCTGTTTTGAAGTAACTAAAATGACACAACCGACATGGCTGTTCAACTACAACTCCCATGATGCACTGGACCGTTACACAGTGAGGAAGTTGAGGACAATCCCCAAAAAAGACAAGAAAAAGTTCGAGGAGCAGAAAAAGGTAAGAGAAAGAAACAAAGCAACATTAATGAAACACGAAACATGTTATCTGGTCATTTACTTTATCTTTGAGTTGCAGCAGTTGACGTGTAGCTTAATTTTGCGCATCACTGATGAATTGAATCCACGTGGGCTCTCTCTGTGTGTGTGTGTGTGACACTTTAGCATCCACGGCCACAGAGCAGACTGTGACCAGACACTTCTGACTGCTGTCCTCAACTGGACTCCGTCTAATTCCAGCTTCATACCTACACCAACGCAAACAGGTGAGTGTCAGCTTCAACAGTTTGGGACACAAGATTTAATGTTGTTATATTTCTTCATAAGCCTTGGTTAGAATTTTAGACTTTAACTTCTCTGAATCCCATTTACCCAGTATTTAGACCAATAAATATTGGGTATAAGTGATTGCATCAGATAATAGACAACATCATATTGCACAACAGTTCGTGTCTTTTTGTGCAACACGTGCTTAAATAATGAAATGAAACTTAAATGTACTTCATGGTCCTGCGTTTTCATTGCAGTACAGTAACATTGTCTGATATAAAACGGAAATGCTTAAAGTCAATTTAAGTCCTTTTTTGAGAATCATTCATTTTGATGCACGTTGCAGTATAAATGGCAGTTTAACTTTAATGGGCCTGTTAAAACATGTAGTGTCAGACTCGTGTTTGAGTTGAGTCACATGATGGGAGTGATTTCAATCAAAAGCAATGATTTGCCTAATTGTGGAACATGTGCGGTCACTGTGCAACACTCACCCTTTTGTACTATTATCTCGTTAACTTAACCGAGTTTGTATTTGGAGCAGCTTTTAGACTGTTGAGTTCTTTACTGCAGGAAACCTCATGGTTACATTGTTGCACAAACCTCAAAGTTCAAGTCACAGGTTTCAGGTCGGTGTAATTTGGGATGGTTTGAATTCTCACCCTGTGTGTAGTGTAAAGTCTCTGCATTTATTTTGTCTGTATTATTATTATTCAAACTTGTGATCACTCTTAGAAATAAACTTTATTACAATTTTGAGATAAATTTGAGTTATTGTTCTAGTTTAGTATGTTGAGAGCAACCTTAAAGACACAGACGTTATGCAAGTGATTAGATTACATTGTGTGTCATGAGGGGCTCTGTTGATTGCTGAGTGGGTTCCCATTGTGTGGTAAACATGGTGATGGTTCATATCTTGTTTTAACTATAGATAATAAGAAATTCCTCTTGTTTCAAACACACAATCTTCTCATGTAGGCTTGATTAATAAATAAGACTAAAATAACCAAGTTGTGAAGGTGACAAGAAAAGCTTTTAGCACTTTTTTGCATTGCAAATCAGCTTATAGTTGCATTAACATGTGCAAAAAATAGGTGCAATATTTTCTTAAGTGGAAATTGGTTTAGAGGCTTCAGTGAGTGGTTGACTGTATTTCAACTTGATAATGGTTTTGCTTTTCTATGCAAATGAGCCCCTGTTTTCAGTTCTTGTGATGTGACCTTGACTGGTGACCATGCCATTTAATTATTGACGAGTGTTTTTGTTCTAGTTGATTGGATCCTTGTTAGCGTGGCATTACAAGATAATATACGACCACAGGCCCCAGAAAAGGTCAGCGCTTCCTCACAGCTTAGCAGCAACCTTTTGTTATAGGTCAGTCGTTGTGTGCATTAAATAGTTGCTTTGCACACGTTTAAATTTACACGTTTAAATTCACAGTGCATATATGTTTTCAGCCTACTATTATATACTGGAATCTCTTATTTTCCTCATCATTAAGGTCCCATGGCAGAGCGGGTGCTGGTGGTTGGCAGTGGAGGACGGGAGCATGCACTGGCCTGGAAGTTGGCCCAGTCGCCACAAATCCAGCAAGTACTGGTGGCTCCGGGTAATGCAGGCACAGCCAGCTGTGGGAAGATCAGCAACTCTGGTAATGGGGAAAAAAAAATGTACATATTATATTGAATCATTTACTGCATTGGTTTTCAAACGCTGTTTATCAAGTACCACTTGAGAAAATATTGAGCTCTTAAAGTAACACCATTATTGCGAACATTAAAATACAGTGGTGTAAACAGGTTGAGCAAAGTCAGCTAGAAACATTACAAACAGGATGCAGATTTATTCCCAATAAGTTAATACTTTCAACATTGGTATAGCCAAATTAGATTAAGATGGAGTGAGAGATAAGGTGACTCAAATTATTATTATTTAATTAGTTGTTATGTCATTTGTTTAATTTTTTACGCACTCAGCTCCAAAACAATCTCATACCCTAGTATATACAGTAGAACAGTATTTCTCATTTTCCTCTAAGTATCACCAGAGGAAGAGCGCGTACCACTGGTACAGCATTGACAATTTGGATCATTCCTCTTTTAGGTTCCACTTTTTAAGAGTCCTTGTCATGAATTTGTTTTTTTTTTTATTAAGTTATACTAAAACACAAAGCAGTTAATCTGGAGCCCCCAAAAGATGACAACTTGCTATGCTGTGGGTCTGTACTCTTTTAATTATTGTACATTACAGGGAATTAATGGTTATTTTGACATGATTTTGCAGCAAAAGTATAGTTGTTCATGATGACATTAACAATAGCTCTGTGTAGCTCATGTAAGTCCAGGACGGTGTGTCAGTGAAGCAGCATGAACGCGGAAAGCAAACCGGCTAAATGTCATTGTTACTTTAATTGTTTACACCTGTCAGTTTCCTCCTGCGATGTGTGAAATGGCCGCTGTGCAAAGCCACCCATTAGCTTGAGAATATCCAATGCTAGTTATAGCACAAACGTAGCTGCTGAGTGCTTTTAAACCCTAAGCTGTTTCTTTCTCCATGCAGAGGTGTCGGTGAGTAACCACACCATCTTGGCTCAGTTCTGTAAGGATCATCATGTGGGGCTGGTGGTGGTCGGGCCTGAGGTACCGTTGGCAGCTGGTAATTGAACATTTTCTATATCAGTCACTGCTCTATCTTATTCCAGCTTCTCTTCACCGTGTCCTTCATGACTTCTAATGTCTCTTTCAGGTATGGTTGATGACCTGACTGCAGCAGGAGTGCCGTGTTTTGGCCCTTCTGCCAAAGCAGCTCAGTTAGAGGCCAGCAAGAGCTTTTCCAAGGCTTTTATGGAGCGCCACGGTATCCCCACGGCCCGTTACGGCTCCTTCACTGACCCCAAGGAGGCCTGCAACTACATCCGCACGTCAGTATAAGGACACTTTTGTATATTCTCTTTGTCTGACTTTGGACATTTTAATATTAAATGTAGTCATTATTGATGGGGGAAACGTGCTATGTTCATGGTGAGATGATAACATTTCTGTAATCAAGTATAATTTCAATGAGGGAGGTTGTGGACATAAATCTATGAGTCATAATAAACGTTAGTAAAGGCTTCGAGAGTCATTGCACTGAATCATTTCATTGCTCATATGAACAGAAAACAGGAGCCATATTCTGACAGTCATCATCCTCTGCAGTGTGCTCTGATGTTAAGCTATCAACAGAAAATAATGTGTGCTTTCTAATTTCAAAACAGGATCAGTTCCCGGTGTGTTTCATGAGAAAATATATTGATATTGTTGTTTTTGTATTTTTGTTTTGTTTGCTTTCTCCAGCGCTGACTTCCCAGCTCTGGTGGTGAAGGCCAGCGGTCTGGCAGCAGGAAAGGGAGTAATTGTTGCCAAGGACCAGGACGAGGCTTGTCAGGCTGTGATGGACATCATGAAGGTACTGATCCAGATGTTTTCATGTGTGACTAGTAATCCTCAAAGTTGATTATTTATTTAAATATGATTATTTATGTAAAATATTTACATTTGACTGAGTGTGGTTAGTTATCACCCCCTACTTTTTCTTTGCTTAAACTGTATGTAAAGCTTGTATAATTTTTTAATTTAAGTAAAGAATGAAATCAGCATAATAAAGCAGTTGATCTGACAGGACAAAGCTTTTGGAGCTGCCGGGGACACTGTGGTGGTTGAGGAGTTTCTGGAGGGGGAGGAAGTGTCTGTGAGTAAAAGAGTGAAACCGATCATCACACTTCTGCACCAACTTAGGCTTCATCCTTACTGCTATGATTTAAAATTGAATTTTCAAGCAAAAAAAACACTCTCGCGTCTTCCTGTAGTATCTGTGTTTCAGTGACGGCTCCTCCGTGTCTCCGATGCCGCCAGCTCAGGATCACAAGCGACTGCAGGATGGTGATCTTGGGCCCAACACTGGTGGCATGGGTGCATACTGCCCCACCCCGCAGGTACTGAGGAGATAGTTAACTGTTACTGTTACAAAGCAAAAAAATGCATCTCTAGAATGAGTTGTACAATTTTCATTGGATTCTGCTTTTTGAACATGGCTTTGTCTCGATCCTGTGCAGGTAAATCAGGAGTTGCTACAGCAGGTCAGAGAGACAGTCCTGCAGAAGACAGTGGACAGGATGAAGGAGGAGGGAACTCCTTATGTGGGCGAGTGCTCTTGTTTACCTTTTGCCTTTTGCATTTCCTTCGTGCGTCTGCATTTGTCTTCAAGGTGATGAACCAATGATTTCTGATGAATAAAATGCAGCCTCCGTGTATTTATTCTTCCAGGTGTGCTGTATGCAGGGCTGATGTTAACCAAACAGGGGCCTAAGGTGCTCGAGTTCAACTGTCGCTTCGGAGACCCTGAGTGTCAGGTGTGTTTCCTCAGCTGTCACTGCATTCGCCTCTTTTAAGTAAGTGATTTTATTTAGCTCTTCACTCTGTTTCAGGTGCTGCTGCCCCTGCTGAAGAGTGACCTGTATGAGGTGATCTTGAACACCATGAACGGCAAACTGGCCTCCAACGCCCCCGTGTGGCACCAGGACAGCTCTGCAGTCACAGTGGTCATGGCCAGCCCTGGGTATCCCGGCTCCTACAAAAAAGGAGTGGAAATCACAGGTAAACATGACACACTGTGGTCACATGGCCAAATCCTCCAGAACATTTTGGCAGTAAAAGTTTCCTATCATCTAAGTGACACAGTTAATGAATTCTCGTCTGTCTAGTCATGTGGGAGTTAGGAAAATGTGATTTTCTAATAGATGGATTTACAGTCTAATTGTTTCCATAATAATTATTGTGATAGTTTTATTGATTATTTGTTTGCAGTTTTACTTTATACATAAATGCCCATTACATTTTCTTCAGGTCTTTCTCAGGCTCAGGACATGGGGCTGCAGGTTTTCCACGCTGGTACAGCCTTAAAGGAAGGAGGAGGAGTGATCTCAAGCGGTGGACGGGTCCTAACTGTCACGGCAGTCAGTTCATCCCTGGAAGCTGCCTTGCGATTAGCCAATCAAGGTGTGGCTGCCATTAGCTTCCCAGGCGCCGTGTACCGCCGTGACATCGGCCACCGGGCCATTGCCCACCTTAATCAGCACAGGTGTGTGTGAGAGTGTGACAAGCTAAAGAAAGGTGCATAATTACTAGAACATTCCCTGTTCTCATACAGATCATTGTTTTTTGTTTTGTCCTTGTATTTTTTTTTTTTGGGTGTGTGTGTAGTTCATTTCCACACTGTAATCTATGCAGAACTGTATGAATAAACATCACTATGGATTTACCTGTGTCCTATTTTTTTTTAATTTCCACAAGATATATTTATAAGCTTATACATTTTTGATTTGTCTTCTAATCATAAATTCAAATATTCCTGTCTGATTTAAGAATTAAACCTTTTCCATAAGACAGTAGTAGTTCAGTGTGGGGCCTGATTCTGCTCTGAGATTAAAAAAAATACTGTGTCTCTGACAGAGGTCTGACCTACAAGGACAGTGGTGTGGACATTGCTGCTGGTAACAAGCTGGTGGAGATAATCAAGCCACTGGCTAAAGCAACTTCCCGCTCCGGTAATTTCAACTTCATATTAAAAAAAGATACTACGTTTGTTTAACAAATTGATAATTACATTCTGGTGCAAACACAAATACACACAGAGAAAACTGGATTTAATACAACTGTGGTTTTTTTATAGCTCTGATGCAGTGTGAATATTTGAAACTGATAAACTAAACCTTTTTTTTTATTTAAGTAGGAAACAATGTAATTATGTCATTGATCATGACTTTGATTACATCTTTTTAACATTTAAATCAGAAATGACCATGCATGTAACTTATTTTTTGTCCTGTCAGGGTGTGATGCAGACCTGGGGGGCTTTGCTGGTCTATTTGACCTAAAGGCAGCAGGATTTGTTGATCCAATCCTGGTTTCTGGAACAGACGGTGTGGGAACAAAGCTCAAGGTAGGAAAAGATTTTATTTTTTTATTATTATTTTCTTTTTTGTTCATCAACGGTAATTTTACTGTTGACACTTTCCTGTCAAGTGTTGACATTGTAATTGTAAAAGTCATGTGAATGAACATATTTCAACCTCAGTTCAAATTGACTTTGTAATTTCAGAAGTGCTAACAAATAACCATTCAAAATCAAATCCAAATTTGGCTTGAAAGTGATAATCAGCAGGGGGTGTGGGGTTTATCTGTAGTTGGATTCAAAGGCTCAGTTTGAGCTCATTATTCAGTGAGCACAATCTGCTTTCCCCAAGTCCATGAATAAAATAGAATAGATCTTTATTGTCGTTGTTCTGAAAGAGAACAAAAAAACAGTTTGGCAACTCTATGATAGCAGCAGCCATGATAAAAACACAAGCATAAAAAGAAAAACTATTGGTGACACTGACCTTTCTGGGATTAAGGATGATAAGAGATTAATTCTGTATTAAGAATATTAAGAATAATAAACACATCTGCAGTTGGAAGGATTAACATTTCCTTTTGATAAAAGTCTTTTGGGTGGTTGGCAAAAATCTCACCGGGGAACACCACCCCACTGGACTGCAGCTCGAATGTCCAGGCTAAAACTCCACTGTGTAATGTCAAATTCAACAAAGTCCAAAAAAACAGACGATTCCTTGCAATCCTGGATTACTTATCCAATAAATTAGCAAAATAAACAATAAAGATTGTTATTGTTGTCATCAGATCGCCCAGGCTTGTGGGCAGCACAGTGGCCTGGGTCAGGACCTGGTTGCCATGTGTGTGAATGATGTGCTCGCTCAGGGCGCCGAGCCACTCTTCTTCCTTGACTACTTCTCCTGCGGCAGTCTGGATGTGGATGTAGCAGCTTCTGTGGTCAGTGGCATTGCTAAGGCCTGCGAGATGGCAGGCTGTGCTTTACTGGGTGAGTTCCCAGTGGCAGGATTACAACAAGACCAAATGTGAAACTTTAATTGTCTTACAGTGTCTCACTATCTCTGTCATGGAAATGTCCAGGAGGAGAGACAGCAGAAATGCCCGGCATTTACGCTCTTGGTGAGTACGATCTGGCCGGGTTCTGTGTCGGAGCAGTAGAGCGTGGCGCCCTGCTGCCCAGGCTTGGGGACATCACAGAGGGCGACATGCTGATCGGAGTGGTGTCTTCTGGGGTCCATAGCAACGGTTTCAGTCTGGTCCGTAAAGTCCTGGAGAAAGCCCATCTCAGCTACTGCTCC
The DNA here is from genome assembly GCA_016785285.1 of Brachirus orientalis. Lineage (NCBI taxonomy): Eukaryota > Metazoa > Chordata > Actinopteri > Pleuronectiformes > Soleidae > Brachirus > Brachirus orientalis. The sequence continues at coordinate 6,031,085 of JAFBJR010000129.1, forward strand.
CCTGCTCCCTTTGGCAACACAGGACAGACTGTTGGTAAGTTATATTCTGGTCCATGTTCTGGCTCTTTTCCTTTTCTGCAGCTTTCAGTCTTCACCAAAAACAATTCCGCCTCCAGGTGATGTTCTGCTCACACCGACAAAGATCTACAGCCGCCTCCTTCTACCAATCCTGCGCAGTGGCGCCGTGAAAGCATATGCTCACATCACAGGGGGAGGACTCCTGGAAAACATCCCTCGGGTTCTGCCACAGGGACTGGCAGTTGATTTAGGTGAGATAAAAGCACAAGTGCATTTTACATTAACATGCAACATAAGCATAAAAAATATTTCTATCTTAATTATCTGTGGAGGCGTCTCTGGATTAAGGTGCATTTGAATTTTGGATTTTTTGGGGTTTTCTTGGTTCCCTGTCTTATAAATTTAGAGGTCACTTTTGTGTGTGTATTTTTTTCCCCCTCTCATCTTAACTTTATTCCTTAGATGCATCTCGTTGGAGAATCCCTCCAGTGTTTTCCTGGCTCCACAAGGAGGGGATGCTAAGCGAGGAGGAGATGGCTCGCACCTTCAACTGCGGCCTGGGGGCGGTGCTGGTGGTCGCACCTCTGGACGCTCAGAGGGTTCTGCGCCAGCTTCAAGCCCATGAGGAGGCCTGGATTGTAGGCTCACTGGCCCACAAGCTGCCAGGTGAGACACTGGACCTCAGCTACTTCGATAAGTCTTTAAAGAACAGTTTTCAGATGCTGTTATTCTAAAGTGCATGTGATATTGTGTGTTCGTGCAGGAGCAGAAACTGTGGTGGTACGTAACCTGAGCAATAGCCTGCTGAATGCAGGATCAGCCACAGGAGGAGAGAAGGGGGTTGAGCAAAATAATGACGACACAAGCACACCACGCAAGAGGTCAAGAGTGGCTGTTCTCATCTCTGGCACAGGTATCTTAAATAAATAAAAGTAAATAGTAAGTGTTGTTTAATAGGTTTTAGAGATCATTTTTTCTTTTGCGGTGTCTAAAAATATACTTTGCCTGCAGGCACCAACCTTCAGGCTCTGATTGAGCAGGCCAAACATCCATCAAGCTCAGCGGAGATTGTAGTTGTCATCTCCAACAGGCCAGGAGTTCAGGGCCTAAAGAGAGCGTCACTGGCTGGTATTCAGACACGGGTAATATGAAAAGTAATAATACCTGTTTCTCAACTGAAGGAAAATTACTGGGCTAGAAACACTACATATTTCTTTGTGTGAATCTCAAATAGGTGGTGGACCACAAACTGTATGGGAGCCGTTCAGAATTTGACAGCACCATTGACCGTGTGCTGGAGGAGTTCAGGGTGGAACTAGTGTGTCTGGCTGGATTCATGAGAATCCTAACGGGAACATTTGTCAAGAAGTGGAACGGTACGGTTTGGAAAATTTGCAACATATTCTGAAGTCACATGACGGTACTTCTTTTTTTTTTTTTTTTTAAACACCAAATCTTTGGCTATTCCAGGAAAACTACTGAACATCCATCCATCCCTGTTACCATCATTCAAGGGTGTTAATGCCCAGAAGCAGGCTTTGCAGGCTGGGGTGCGGATTACTGGCTGCACGGTCCACTTTGTTGCGGTAAGTGTGACATACAGAGTAAATACCAGGTGTCAAACTGACAGCTGTGTTTTTGTATTTGAACAAGTCAAGCAGCTATGTTTTCTTATGACCCATGTGTTTAGGAGGAGGTAGATGCAGGTGCCATCATCATGCAGGAGGCAGTGCCCATACTCAGCAGCGACACAGAGGAGAGTCTGTGCGACAGAATCAAAGAGGCAGAGCATCGAGCCTTCCCTGCTGCCCTGGAGCTGGTGGCCAGCGGCACCATCAAGCTTGGTGAGGATGGACACATCGTGTGGAAGTCACAGAGTTAAATAAAACACAAGCTTGACTTTCCATTCCTGTCATTTACTAGCATTGATAACAATTAACAATACATTCTGTCATAGAGCATCTTCTGATAATGTCTGAAGATTGTTGTTTTCAGTTGATGGGATGCTGAAAGCTTTTAGATAAAATAACATTTAATTAGAAGCATCATGCTTCAAACTGAAATTATAATAATTTCTTGTATGAAATGACACCTTTTTGATGCCTGCACTGTAAAGCATGATTGTCCAACTTGTAATGCTATCTCAAACTGAGTAAATAATTTTTGAATTCAATTTTATTTGTATGTCTGCAAAGGTTTATTTCTTCTGTACACTTGATGTTAGTTGAATGTCCTCAAAAAATGTACTTATTGGTGGCAGTTCATGTTTGGTTCCTTTGGAAGCGCAGGACAGACAGACTCTCATTTCTTGCTCTTGTTGACAAGCACGATTCTCCCTTCAAGCCGTAGTTCCCCAGAAAATTGATTATTTCCTCTGATGAGAAAGTACAGAAAATGTTGAATATTGCCATTTCACAAACTTAAAATATTTTCAAAAGGCATCCCACCTGGATCATTCTCCGCAATGGTGATTAGATAAAACAAGCCCTCAGTGGACAGCAGCTGTGACACAGTGGGAAGAAACCTGTCTGTCACTTCTCGTCCTCGCTTCCCGCCTGCCCAGGCGGCCTCTATGCCTCTGCTGCCAACCTAAGGAAAAGGCCTCAGTGTTAAAAATGCTCATCTATTTAGTCAGTAAAAAAACAGCAGAAAAAGCACACACCTCTTCTGATGGTGTCACCACATATGGAGGGTTAAACAGCAGGACATCTACTTTTCCACAAAGCTGGGGCAGAAGACACTCCACCTGAACCATGAGAAGGAAAATATCTCAGTTGAAGTTTTTTTCACATAATCCATGTAAACATCAAAGTCTTACCAGGTCTGTGATGATGGGCTGTAGTGAAACATTGTTACAAGATGCTGTCTTTTCTGTGCACTCTGCTGCCTCAGGGTTCACATCTGTGCAACTAAAAGTAAAACACACAAGCACATCTTTAAAATTGCTGCATTTAGCACACATTTTTAAATGACTTTGAACATTGGAATAGCTCACATGTATAATGCTGAGGGTCCGACAACTGATGCCAGAAATGCAGACACCACCCCAGAGCCACTGCCAACCTCCACACACACGGATGGGCTGGAAAAAGCAGAGTTGTCACTGGTCACTTCCTGATAAACAGAGTAAATGTACATATGGCAAACTGTTATGGCATTTTATTGATGGATTTCAGTATCTGGAATGAACATAACAGGTAAAGATAATTTGACTTGTCATTGATACATTTTGATAAATCCTGATAATAATGACTTTTTAATTCCAGGTTGAGATAAACTATATGGACGAATGTATTTGGATGACTGACCATTTCACCAACAGGGACTGTAATGATGTATTCCAGTCCATACAGTTCATAGGTTTACATACCCTGGCAGAATTAGTGATTTTTTTTTTCATTTTTCAGAGAATATGAATGATGATACAAAAGCTTTTCTTTTACTCATCGTTAGTGGTTAGGTGAAGCCATTTGTCATCAAACAATTGTTTGCTCTTTTTTAATCATTATGACAACAGAACCTACTCAAATGACCCTGATCAAAAGTTTACATACCCTGGAGGTTTTGGCCTGATAACAGTTAACACATGGGTTTAAATGGCTACTAAAGGTAATCATCCTCACCTGTGATCTGTTTGCTTGTAATCAGTGTGTAAAAGTCAGTTTCTGGGATCCTGACAGTAGTGATGGCCAAAGGAATTTCATGATGATGCTTTCCATGCCCCTGCTTTGCTCTGCTCCAAGGTTCACTACTCGAAGGTGCATTCAATTCATCTGCTGCTAAACTTTGACGGCCACGTCATTCAAATATTATCATAATATAGAATTGTGTCGAACCCTTGTATAATACAATAAAGCCCACATCTTCCACTATTGTAAATGGCTGTGAGTGTTTTATGAACAGGTTGACCACAGCCTCATTAAGCACTTGCTTTCTGGAATCTGATAATAATAAAGCGGATAACATGCAAACAATTAAAATACTACATATGTTGGTTTATTTTAATACACATATAGTATGATATTAATAATGAAAAACAGAAAGTAAATGTTTTACTTTGGCTGGTGTCTGATCTGTTTGGCAACTGTGCATTTTCACGTATTGCTCGATGATGCCTGAGCACTGAGGTATAGGTGCTGTACACAAATTCTCTGGCACACAGCAAACATTTCACCTAACATGCAAAACTGTGCAATATAAAAGACATATTCATAGTTAATTATAATTATGGCTAATGATATAAATAAAAAAATAATTTACACAAACATTAAAGAGACCTTGTTGGGAGAAGCCAATTCAGATTACTCCCATATGGGAGAAGTATTTTTGTACTTTCTTCACCAGACAGACCCCTGCATGTATTATCCAGTGCTGCACTTACGTTGCTGGATTCTGAGCCATGAGTAAAAAGCAAAAGAATTATCAAAAGATCTGTGGGAGAAGGTAGTTGAACTTTATAAACTGGAAATATAATATAAATATAAAAAGATATTTAAGGAATTGAGAATGCCAATCAGTAGTGTTAAACTCTAATTACGAAGTGGAAAATTACGGTTTCTGTTGAAAGCAAGACACAGTCAGCTAGACCAACATAAATTTCATCCACAATTGCCAGAAATATTTTTTTGGAATGCAAAGAAAAAGCTACAAATCACGTCAGCTGACATACAGGAAAAAAAATGGTGTGGCTGTTTCAAGATGCACAATAAGGAGGTACTTGGAAGAAAAATGGGCTACATGGTCAAGTCACTCAAAGAAAGCCATTATTACACCAATGCCACAAAGCAGCCTGCTTACAATACACCAAACAGCAGAGAGACAAGCCTCAAACCTTCTGGAACAAACTTAGGAAAAAGGAAACTTGGTCAGAATTTATGGCTACAGCATCAATACAGCATGTTATCAATATATACAATATAGTAATCCACTTCGGGGAGATCTCAAACGTGCAGTTCATGCAAGACAGTCCAAGAATTTACAGGAAATGGAGGCTTTTTCTACGAATAATGAGCAGCTTTACCATCTGAGAAAATAAAGTGCCTCATCCACAACTACCACAAAAAACTTCAAGCTGTCATTGATGTTAAAAGGGGCCAATACATGGTATTAAGAACTAGGATATGTAAACTTTTCGTCAGGGACTTTTGGGTAGTTTCTGTTGTCATTATGATTTAAAAAGAGCAAGCTCATTTGTTTGATAATAAATGGCTTCACCCAATCATTAACCATGAGTGAAAGAACATTTTTTGTATTATCATTCATATTCTCTGATGTGGTTGAGCTCAGGGCTCTGTGCAGGTTAGTCAAGTTCTTTGTAGTCATTTTGCAATAGAAAAGGGCCTTCCTCAAACGGTTGCCACAAAGTTGTAAGCACAGCATTGTCCAAATGACTTGGTATGCTGATGCGATAAGATTTCCCTTCTTTGGAGATAAAGGGGCCAAGCCCAAATCCTAATTGACACCTGAACTCAATACAGATGTGGCCAAATAATTTTGTCCATGTACATGTACAGCATAATTCTGACAAGACACAAGTCCAGTTCAAGATACCTATATTTATATAATACCATTAATCAAAAATATCAATTTGTTAAAACTTAATTTAGGATATCTAAAAATGACAATATATTAATTATTGAGGAGAATTGAATATATATTCTGGACTTGTTACCAATATTAAATTATACTAGAATTATATAGTATTTCAGTCACGATAACAAAAATATTTTTGGAAGGGAGTCTTAATCGTAATCTTTTGACAACGAATAATTTAATTTTGCCAGTCACATATTAATACAGACCAAGGTTTTAATGTCAAAACGTCTCGCCACAAAGACATGTGAGCCGTGCGTACCTCAGCAGTTGGAGTTTCTGAGCATCTTTCTCCAGCGCGTCTATCAGGAGAAATGAGTCCTCCGCAGGTTCGTAAACGTCCCGGAAGTGTCCTCGTCCTGCATGAGAGTAAAGCGGTGTGGGGTAACGTGTATTCATATTAGCTTCACGGCTGCTGCCTTGCTAACGCGTCCCCGCATAACTAAATATAATTACTTAGAGGTTGCCGTTTCCTGCTGTTGTGGCGACTTTAACTTCCTGAATAGTGATTTAATCTCCATTACAGCGGCACAAACCAAAAGCTGTTTGTTAGCCGCTTTCGCTACCCCAATCTACTTCCGGTACACAATGTGACGTCATTTAACCCCTTCTTTGCCCTGGGCTTCCAAGGGAAAAAAATAAGATCAATAGAAAAAAGGTTTTATCGAAATGTAATACCTGAGACCTAAACATTCTGATCCAACACAGTCTATAAAATAATCACAATCATACTCATGTCATAACTAACTCTAAAAAACTTAACAAATTAGGCACATATCAAAGCCAAATGTGACAGTAAAATACAAAACCTGGACTGGCAAATTAAATCAATTATAAAAAAATATATATATATTTTCTTCCTTCTTTTCTACAGTGACGCTCGATATAAATTATACTACGTACAGTTGAATGTCCCTGTTCGGCACATAATAATCTGACACTTGTGGTAATTTATTGTCAATACAGAAAATAGTTCAAAATTTGCATTTGCTAACAAATGGGCCACAAATTCAGAGAGACTATTTACTCCCCAAGGAAGAAAATAGACTATGTCTTCAGTTAAACTGTTGTTTCTCTATCTGTTTATACTTTTGTGAAATGAAATACTAACACAGTGACTGTAAATAAGGATAAAGAATAGTGCAAGTGAAAACTCAACCATGCAAATTAAAAGCCATTATATCAACACACCCAGAAATACCACCAGCGTCTCTGGGGCCAAGCTCATCTGAGATGGAGTGACACAAAGTGAAAAAGTGTGCTGTGGTCTAATGAGTCCACATTTCAAATTGATTTTGGAAATCATGGATGATGTGTCCTCCAGGCTAAAGAGAAAGGGGCCATACAGATTGTTATCAAATTCAAAGGCATCTGTGATGGTATGGAGTTGTGTTAGTGCCCATGCCATGGGTAACTTGCACATGTATGAAGGCACCATTAATGCTGAAAGGTACATACAGGTTTTGGAGTAACATGTGCTGCCACCCAAGCCAAGTCTTTTTCAGGGACGTCCCTGTTTATCTCAGAAGGACAATGCCAAGATACATTCTGCAAACGTTACAACAGCGTGACTTTTAGTAACAGATTGTGGTTACTAGACTGGCCTGCCTGTAGTCCAGACCTGTTTCCCACTGAAAACATGTGGTGCATTATGGAGCACAAAAGAAGACAACAGAGACACTGGCCTGTTAAGCAAGTGAAGCTGTACATCAAGCAAGAACGGGAAAGAAATCCACCTACTAAGCTTCAACAATTAGTGTCCTCAGTACCCAAACACTTAATGAGTGTTGTTAAAATGAAAGGTGATATAACACAGCCTCTGTCCCAGGTTTTTGTTGGAATGAGTTGCAGGCATCAAATTCAAAATAAATGAATATTTGTTAAAAAAAACAAAAACAAAAACAAAGTTTATCAGTTTGAACATTACATATTTTGTCTTTGAAGTGTCTTCAATTAGGACCACTAGCTCAGTCCATCAGAAGATGACTTATCTCTGCAGTTATAAGTTCTAATCTTGCAGTGAAGTGACTCACTGATTTTTAAAGGTTCAGAACAAAAAACACAAGCTAAAAAACGCCAAGAAAGTACTGTTCAACTCAACTCAGTAGGAATAGCTTGGGCTGCAATTAAAAAGTCTTACATGTCTAAGGTTGTGAGTTCGAATGTTAAGATGTGTTTGAGTTTAAGATTCAATCTACAACAGTCAAAAGCTCAAAGCAAACAGCATAAGACAGTTAAAAAAAAGACACATTTTAAAGTGCAACAACCAAAGGGAACATTTAAAGGAGAGTAAAAGTCCCAAATGCATCAGGAATTCATGGCATGTTGGCTTTGTTCACAACCATAAGCTTGTTAAGTCTGTAAGGTGACAGGCTCAGTTCCTGCAAGATGTAAGGCTTGGTTCCATAACCACAGGGCCAAAAGATATTTGTCTAGAATTCATCCCAAATGTCGAACTCTAGCAGATAGAGCAAATTATTTCTTTTCATTTGTTATGATGATATAAAAAAGAAATCACTGTGCCTTTTTCCATCTTTGAGTTGCCAAGCAGGAACTCACTCACATCTCAAATAAAAAGAAAATTAAATATATAATTTTTTAAACGAAATAACAGAATTAATATTAATTTTAAAAAATAAATCTCTGCCTCACATATTAATCACATGACTGTGGGTGCAGGAGTATTGTGCCACATCTGGTAAAGCATGAAATTGTCACATTTAAAGCCCACTAACTTTTGGTAGTTCACTCTTATAAGATACTCACCACTGAAACATTTACATACAAAATTGTAGGTAATTTTCTCTTCTTCATAATAATATCAATAATATTAATAATAAACTTTATTTGTATAGCACTTTTCTTTAAAAATGTTACAAAGTGCTTAACAGACCGGTCAAACCTACTCAAATATATTACAAGGCGTCTTGCCTGGTGAGGCAAGGAAAAAAAGAAGCCCAACAGTTCAAGACATCTAGCAGAATCGAGGCAACAGTGGAGAGAAAAACTCCCTTTCAATGGGAAAAAAATCTCTGACAGAACCAGACTCAAAGACATGCAGTCATCTGTCGGCAGGTTGGGGTGAGAGGAAAATTAGGGAAACGAGGAGAGGTGGAAGACAGGAAGAAGGGGGGAGAAAGAAAAAAAGAGAGGAGTAACAAGGACAGATGAGAGACAGAGACAACAAATCAACATATCAACAAACATGCAAACAATACAAGTATTGTAAAATTCAGAATAGAATTTAAAATCCTCCTCCTTACATATGCAGCAGTCAGTGACCAGGCAGTGTCATATCTCAAAGACATGATTATTCTTTACCACCCAAATAGACCACTGCACTAAGAGTAGAATGGGAAGCTATCAAGCTCCTCTCCTGTGGAACCAGCTCACTCTATGGGTCCAGGAGGCAGACACTGTCCCTATATTTAAAGTCAAACTTAAAACTTTCCTCTCTAATAAAGCTTATAGTTAGAGCTGGTTCAAGTGAACTCTGAACCATTGCTTAATTATGCTGCTATAGGTTTAGACTGCTGCTGTCTCCCACTGATGATTGTGATGATGATAATTGTTATTAGGGCGTAATCTGCTGAATTTGTTTCTGTACATGTGACACCAACTGCACATCTGTCTATCCTGATGGCTCCTGTGGCTCCTCTGTTGTGGAGTTTGTCCTCACTCAACGTATATAGGATATAGGGTGTCACTTGCTGTACAGACTGTAAAGCCCTTCGAGGCAAATTGTGTTTGCAGTGTTGGGCTATATAAATAAAATTAACTTGACTTAATATTTTTATTTTAGTTTTCTATTTTTTTGTCATTTCTAATGCTAAAATGATCAATGGTTTTTAATCCCACATAATTTCTTTAAATGTAAGTAATGTTATTTGAAATAAACTGTACTACCCACTGTGAGTGACTCAAAACTGTTTATTAATAAAGTAGGAAGAGGGAAATTATTTTGTAATTTATTAAAACATTTCAGTCATTCAGTCAAAACAGTTACAGGAGTGTCAGTGTTTGTTGAAATGTGCCATGGTAATGGTCATTTAAAAACGTAAGTCAAATATTGGAAACAAGGGTGCTACATTATTTTGTGTCTAACTGTGAAATGTAAAACATTAGTGCAAACATTAGTGATTACAACTAGAAAATATCAGTTAATTATACAGTGTAAGTGCAACAACAACAGTTTCCCACTACAACAGTTGTGTGTGTGACAAAGTGTGTGACATCACAAACTTTTGTGATGTAATGGTGAGACAATTTTGTAGACACATTCAGACACGATCCTTTTGGTCACATTCACATTTTAAAAGTTAGTTATATCTCATCAATATAGATTATTATATGTGTGCACACTTAATATTTAATTAATTGTACATGAATAAATACTTTAATCTGTAGATTTTAAAAATTACACCAAGTGTGCCCAAACTAAAAGGGACTGAAAACATTTTAGCAGCATCATTGGCTCTTGTTGCCAGAGGGAAAACACCTGATTAGTCTGAAAATAAAAACTAAAACAAATATATAAATAAATACAGAATTGTGAAGCTCTTAATAAAAATTGGCAGCCCTCTTTAGTAATACTGGTAGCCTATAGCCAGTGTTTTATTGCACAAGAGCAACAGGAATCGTCTCCCACTTGGCACAGAACAATTCACTCAGCTTCTCCAGAATATTCTGCATAGAATCAAATGAATGGCAACAGATCTGTTCAAGTGATGCCCCCAGACTGTGGCGACAGCAAACTATTCTATGCAGGATCTCTGATTCATGGTTATCTTGACAGCTTTACATTTTGGTCAAACCCAGTCCGTGTAAAAATGGAAAACTTGGTATTGGAGTGGCAGGTTACCCGAGCCAGCAGGGAGCCACTGCACAACCCGCTACCAGCTCATCCTTTGGTCAGTAGCAGCCATCTTTCCAGGTGCTGTCACGAAGGGCACTGAGAGTGGACAAGGTCTTTGGAGGTGTCAGTAAACTGAGAAAAACAGGAATATATAGTGATGATTAAATAGGAACATGTATTTTCACAAAAAATTAATTGACTGGAAAACATGAACCCCTATTTATAATGATCTCATTCTGGTATTGACATGTTTTATAATTGTTCTGTGCTTATGCACTGCAAAAAATAGGTGTTAATCCTTGCATTAGATTGTAGAGTTCACCACCTTTACACATTTTTTAAATGTATTTCACAGTGAATACTTGAACTGAAACTTAACTTTTCCCCAAATTGTTCCCTCCTCTTCAGAAAATTCAGAAAATCCATTTTTTATCTCATGTCTGTGAAGATTCTCATTCATCCAGGTCATGGTATCCAAAGTGTAGTAAAAAAAGGCAACTGGACTTAGTTGAATTTCTTGAAGACGTTTCGCCTCTCATCCAAGAGGCTTCTTCAGTTCTGTTTGACTGGTGGAGAGTCTGGGACTTATAAACTCTGTCAGGTTTTTTGGTCCATGGGGTGTGGTTTGGAATGTATGCTTTACTACTTTATATTTTTAAAGATTTATTTCACCTAAATACTAATAAATAAACACAAGAGTTAAATGTGTAATTAGCATAAGCTAATTTTCAAGTAAAGTCAAAATCATAGGCTATAAAATTTACGAGATATTTTTATTGTTTTACAGTTTATAAAATAATGACTTCAGCAATCCAATCACAGCACTGCGCCGTAGGCTGTCCCAATCAATTGTCACGTGACTCGTCGACTCCTTTTTATGCGGCTGACAAATGCAGCCGACGTCTGGCCCATTTCTGAAGGATACATTTGTGTATCCTTCACAGCGGAGGGCTATCCCAGACAAAAATGTTTGCGCGCCAGTGGCGGAGCTTTTTTTTTTTTTTCCTCCCCCAAAACAAAAATGCAAAAAAAATAACTTAAATTAACTCAATATAAAAAAAACAAAATAAAATATAATTATGATATAATTCGGTATATTTCATTTAATACTTACTAAGTAATTTCAACACATTCTTGAATATATTATTTAGATATTATTACTTGTGGATTAAAGAGAAGAGTTAATAATCTTAACCAGGTTTATTTGACCTGGTCAAACCTGTGTTAGTTCTTATATTTCATGTCCAAAATTATCTTCCATGAATAATCAATAATTATAGAGTTGACTGCATTGGTTAGTTGACTTACATATATGATGTTGTTAAAATACTGTTTTAGAAATGTTTTATTCTATCTGTTCAAATCATAAATCTGTGAGGAAATAAGTTATATTTGTAAATCATATTCCAGATTAGTAACATTTAAGGGAAATTGTTTGTCTTGTCCATCTTTGTCTCTCAGCCTGTGACACACCAGTGTAATCTACATTTACTTCAGTATTACATTAATTTAAAAAAAAATATATATATATATATATATATATATTAACTGGAGGGTCCATCAAAACTAATAGTCACAAAACTGATAAACTGGTTCAACAAAACTAGAACTGACAAAAAAATACTAAATAAATAATACTTTTAGTTCTATAATTATGTTAAAAACAAAATACATTTTAGATATAATTATTTTACATGAAATATGTTTACATTTAACAGATTTGTAGAACGTTTTGGCTGATTAGGGCTTAAATCAGCAGTCAGACTTCAAGGGGCAGAAGAAATGTGATTCAGGACCTTGAACTGTGGAGGGAAGTATTTAAGCACTGGGTGTGAAGCCTGCTGGAATTTATTAGGAGAGGAAGAAAACAAACGTACACCCCACTCCACCCTCCGTCACCTGGACTGTCTCATTTCCCTCTCCTCCATTGGCTACACTCAGGAGGAGATGACTCGGGAGGATCCAGCCCCTGGATTGAGCCACAGCTTCTGTAACTCTGGTCAACTTCCCAGGGTCAATCCTGGTGATTCACACCTTTTTTTTTTTAATCCTGTGGGCCAATATGCTGTCATCACTGTGTATGTGATGTCCTTCTCGTTGCAAACAGTCAAAGCATGCTGGGAGATGTAGTTCTTCATCCAAAGGGGGTTTGTTCTGGTGGATGTACGTGCTTTTGATTAAAAAAAGCATTGATTAAGGTAAGACAATATTTCTGATCATTGTTCTTGAACGTGACTTGTTGCTTTGCTCTCATTTTGTGGCTGAATCACTGAATCTTAGTCCTAAAGTGATAAAAATGGTACAGATGGATTCTGTGGAGCCTGCTTTCCAGCAGACATGTTTCGTTGTTTACAGTGTCACATTGATTCTACGGTGGCGATTATCAATATTTACACTGTTTTTTACATTTGCTGGTTTGACTGAGTTTGGTTATTATAAGAATGGCTTTTAGCTCAGTTCCTTACCTTTCTGTGGGTATGCGGCATGCCTGTGTTTGAAGTTAGACAAGGCTTAATTACATGTTTGAACGTATTGCGTTGCCCCCAGTACTGGGGGCATAAGGGCTTCATTAACCTTTTTGAGTTATGATGCTGACAACCAGACAAACACTGGCAAAATATAACCTTATTGTTGGAGGTAATAAATCAACATCAAACATTTATGTTTTATTAAGATATAAAAGACAAAAACAGTTTACCTTCGTGCTGGTTGGGTCACCTTGCTGCGTGGGGTGGAGCTTGTGATGCCCACAAAGGAGGCGGGCCGGGGAAGGCTGCTGCGGGGAGTGTTGGGTGTGGAAGTGGGTGTCCCACCTCCGCCGGCTGATTTGCTGAGGTGAGGGATCCCACTGATGACCCCGGTGTTTATCCCACTACTGCTGTTCAGAGACTGGAGGCTGGTAGAAGTCGAGCCCTTGATGGTGGGACTGACGTAGGCTGTGGCCTTTAGTGGCTGTCGTGACAAGGAGGAGAAATTCCCAACACTCTGGACCCTGTTTTGAAGCTGACCTGGGGAGGGAACTGGGAGGGGCGAAGGTAACAAGAAACAGTTGGAATTAGAGAAGTGTTCTTTAACACCGTGTCAAATTTCATTCCAGAAAAATTTGAACGGTAGTTACATAAGGGAAAAAGAAGTGTAGAAGCTTACTGGAGGACTGCAGATGAGCGAGCCCACTGGATGAATCAAAACTCAGGCTGTTACGAAGCAAAGAAGGTGAAGCACTAGTTATGTTTGGACTGGGCACACTGGGCATGCTGGGAGTTCGGACAAGGTTAGGCATGCTCCTCCGCAGTTTATCTAACAGAGACAGACACGTCAACACAACAATTAATACATGATTGAATACGAGTTCATGTTTTCTACATGATACATATACATATTATTTTTTATTCCTGCAGGAGACACATAAAGCTCTTCACTTAACTCTAATCCCATCAAACTCTCTCCCCTGTCTCAGAATGGAAACACTCCAGTCTGAGAGCTTTAAGCTTAGTTGTACAAGAGGCTTAGACAGAGTTATTATTAAGTGGTTAGAGCATCAGTGGTCAGTCTGTGGTGTCGACATACTGCTCAGTTAAGAGGGCAAAGATGGGATGCCTCTTAAAATGTGAGCATAAAGAATGAATTTTATTAGTGTTTAAAACTGAATTGCAGTGTTTAAGAAGTTATATTGTGGCAAAAGTAATGTCAACTTACTCTCTAATTCGGCTAGACAACACGCAGACGTGTCCCCAAAACATTACAGCCAACACCGTACACAAATGTACAAATACACACATAAAAAAATGAACATACACAACATAGAAAAAGAGAGCATCTCATTAGTTCTGATCACAGTAAAGTTTTTTCAGCTGTGGAATGTTGTCTTCATGTCGGTATTTAAGAGTCACAAATATATACCTGATCCTAGTCTGAAGCCCTGCTGCTCGGAGGCGCAGAGGCTGCCCAGTCCTAGTCCCTGAGGCTGGGTTTGGCATAGAGGTTGAAAGGCGAAGCCAACAGAAGGGGGTGGGAGGGTTGAGGGGGTGGAAGGAGGGGTGCACAGGGAGCTGGTGCTTCTTCGCCAGTCTCTGACGCTGGAGAAGGTGTGCGAGTGTGGCAGGCGGGTGAGGCGCGGCTGCGGTGGCGGCAGGAGGCCGTAGTCTTCGTCGTCCTCCTCGTCTTCCTCCTCCAAGTCGGGGCCGGCGCTGAGCTGGCTGAGCTGGAAGGTGAAGCTCTGGCTGCGCCGGTTGGCCAGGATGGACGACGTGCTGGCAAAGTCCTGCCTTAGACCTGCAGGAGTGATATGTGAGGGCAAGCAGGCAAAACATGCACAAACACACAAACTCACGCACACACAAAATCATCACCTCCTTGGGTTAATGAAGCTGAAGTAGTGATGAGCTCTGAGATCTGGGGTCACATGTTAAAATATTAGAAAGAAGGAACAATGGACAGAGGGTCAGCAGAGAAAGTGAAGAGGCATTCAATGCCACTGACAGTAAATGCAGAAAATACATAATATCAAATCCATCTCTCCATTTACCAGATATGCAGGTTAAATAATATTTGAGGCCAATTATTAAAGTGACACTGATGTTTATAGTTTTGGTGAAATGTATCTCACACTGTCTACTTACAAACATTCCAGGGTTTTAAAGAAAAAAATACACACTGATCAATCACAGCTCATTTTAAAAAGGACGTAATTAAAAAGAATACCACCAAAAAAAAACCAAAAAAAAAAAAACCACTGCTCTTTTTATGAATTTTGAAATTTTACTCATACACATGATAATTTGACCAAATTTACAGTTGCAATAAAAATTATTCAACCCCCATAGCATTATAGGTTTTCCGGCAAAATTGAAAAATGTTCAGGTGTTTGCAATAAAAATAGTTACACAAGAACAGTAATAGTTTTAAATAGTTAAATAAAACTAATATTAGAAGGATTTTATCCAAATTCAACACTAAATCCTACTTTCAATAACTACTGCAGTTTCAAAATGAATAAACCCCCCTGAACAGAATTCCTCATAAGAGCACACATATGTAAATCATGTGTTGCCTCAATGGTTTCCATTAGTTGCATCAGGTGTGCTTGAGATAGAGCACCTCAAATACCTGGATTGCTGAGGGTGACTGCATGTTAGAAAGTCAAGAGACTTGAGAGAAGTAAAGAAAAAAGATCATTGCCTTGCACAGGCTAGGAAAAGGATACAAAAAGGTAGCAAAGGCATTGCATGTTACTAGAGATACAGTTAGAAGCATAGTGTGGGCTGCTTCACTTGCAGAGTGTGCAAAACCTGTAGCGTGTGGAGCGCAAGATGCAGTCAATCAAGTATCAGGAAATCCTGGGAGAAAATATCATGCTGTCTTTGAGGAAACTGAAGCTTATTTGTCATTGAACCTTTCAACAAGATGATCCCTAGCACACCTCAAAGTCCACCAAGGCTTGGTTCCAGAAGAAGTCCTGGAAGATACTAGAGTGGCCATTGCAGTCACCAGACTTGATCCCCCTTTGAAAAACTTTGGTGGGATTTTAAAAAAAAGGCAGTTGCAGCATGCAAACACAAGAATATTAGTGAACTGGAGACCTTTTCCAACGAGGAATGGGCTATAATTCCTCAGGAAAGCTGCCAGAAGCTGGTGTCTGGCTGTGCATCACATTTGCAGAAAACTTTACTAAGTACTAAAGATACTTATCATGAAGGGGTTGAATAATTTTGAGACAGCAGTAGTCATTGAAAGTGACATTTTGTGCCGGATTTGGAGAAACCACTTGTAATATTGGTTGTGTTGATCTGTTGCAGTTGTTTGATTTTTTTATTGCAAACATCTGCTAGTTTGTACATTTTGCCAATAAACCTAATTTAGAGTGGAGGTTGAATAATTTTGATTACAACTGTAATCAATCAGTCTGTACACACTCAAGTCCACATTTCAGCTGTTAACAAAACTTACAAACCTGATCAAATTATGTAACGGAAGTAAATAGTATGGACACTTTGTTTTCTCCTTTTCAGATACAGTGATGCAGTGCCCTACTTTTACTACAGGTTCTTGTAGCTCCCTATTTTATGGGTACCATTGGCCTAAAATAAAGAACACTAAAAGCAGTTTTAATTATACACCAACTCTCACAGTAAAAGCAGCTCTGAACACAAATACTATCATTAGACACGTGGAGTCTCGATGTGCAGAGTCCAACTGCTGCACAAATGCTTCTTCTGCCTGACTCTATAAATAACTTACTCTCCTCCTGCAGCCGGGCCATGACCTGGACGTCAGTGAGATCGTGCAGTTTGTATCCCAGAGTGATGGAGTCGTCCTCCACCTCTGAAGCACCAAGGTCACTGTCCATGGACGAATGACGACTGAGGGCAGAGCGTCTCAGGCTGCGGCCTTAATGGAAAAAAAAAAAAAATAAGAAAAAAAAAGTGTCATGTCAATTTACTTCACCAATGACTGCCCCTTGATCTCACTAACCTTCCCACAGTGACTGCGCTGCTGAGCCACATTCAGTTTTGGTGACTTGGTGACTGTATTGAGAACAACCCTTCTCGAGCCTTGCAAGTGTCCGCAACATAATGAACCAAATGGATGGAGGATGAGGAAAAAAATTATACTGTCATTTCTGAAACCTCTTGCTCTGGGCTTAATTAAAATTAGAAATCACCCTTAAGATTTACTTTAGATTTTACTGCAAGCCCCTTACAAGACCAACTGTCATGCTGTTTTTTTTAATCCAGTAAAGGATGGACTTTTCTGGAGCTAACTAACTTTCTGCTGCTTTATGAAGCAAAAGACACATGGCCCCATTTGTTCCCTGCAGCTCTGCCCTGTGCTGTGACTGGAACAGTCATTTTTCCATCACTAATAATGCAAGTTCATCTGTCACATGCTCACCCTCCAGCTCCAAGCATCTTTCAATTCCACAACTCTCATGAAAATATGAGTGATACAAAAATACAACAGTGCTCTACTGAAAAACATGCACATATTTATATGCTGTCCGAGTACATTATGTTCCATATGAGACAAGAAACCTGGAATGTAAATGTTTTTACATGGAAAAACAGACAGTGGGAAGAGGACAGACAAGCAACAGTGCCTCTTACTTCTGCTGGCTGGATGGGGAAAGAACGTGGGAGTCCTCTCAGCTACAGAGGAGAGCTCCTTCCCCACGGGACTCAGTGTCCGTTGGAAGACTGGGTGGAGTGGGGAGGAGAAGGATGAAGCTGAGGAAGGGAGGGAAGTTCCAGAGGAGAGTTTTAGCAGAACTATTGATAATGCAAACTTGAGGCAAGATATTGTGCATGTAACAGATACATCACCAGTGAATATTATTCTGTGATGTGTCATTTTTCTCTATGTTAATATACAATTTTATGCACTTTTATAAATGAGATGTCTATCATGATTTTAGTTTTTTATTTTGTTTCATTTTAAAAAGACATTTTGTTTTCTTATCTTGGTTATAAGAAGCAATTTAATCTACATATAATGATATAAATATTGTAAAATGTTTTCCTTTTGATACCAGTGAGAGCAGAAAGACCTGAGTGCGCCGCAGGAGACACACGTGCTGTTTGGCTAGTATGTCTCTCCGTTGGCTGTGGAGTGGAACAGGCAGGAGTGCCGATTGGTGACACTCCTGCAACTCGACTCAGACTAGGACCAGGGGAGGACGACGAGGGGGAGGGGCTTGTCAGGGAGTCACGCCACCTGGAGACTGAAGATGGAGAGCAAGGATCAGAAAGGGACTTGAGGCGGGACAGGAGGGAGATAACACCAAATTTTTACATAATTTGTTAATAAATCATGGTCAGATTGATTGGCAACCTTGATGTGTAAGTGCATATCAAAAGGTTATTGTGCTTCTGTAGAAAACAAATGTAAAATTATACTAAAAACACACACAAACCATAACAGAGGGAGACTTTCATTTACTACAAAGAACATGAGCACAATGTTTTTGTCCAGCTGCCATAAACACTGACTGTAGCACCAAATGAGTATCAATCTGCTGCTGAAAGTAGAACCTAAAATTGTTTACCAAAGTCTGAATAACATCTGCTGAAACTGTGTTTACTAACACATTTAGTTTACAAGAAGAAAATATTAACTTATAGTTAATATTTTGGCTTAACTGATCAGCAATAATGGTGGCGGTGTGCTGCATAGCTTGAGAAAATGACCCGATGATGACACAGATGGTCAGATTGTCACCAAATTAAAAAGAAATGCAAACATTGCTCAAGATCACATTCCTGCATGACTTCACAGAAACATAAGTATTCATAAATTATAGTAATTATACATGTAAGAGTATATATAAATACAAAAGCTATATACACACAAATATAACACACACACACACACACACACACTCACCGACATCTTCCTGAACAAAGGACAATTACCCCATCAAAACTGCGTCTTTCTCCAACTGCTCTATTTGTCGGTGCCACATGTGCTCAGCGCCGAAGACAAAGCCATATTCATTACAGCAGAGCCACTCAGACACACACTTTCTATTCATAGATGCAGACAGGAGCATATAGGTGATATCTAGGGTACAAAACATGACTAAAATGAACTGCACTGTGTATATTTTGTCAATGTGTGTATGTATGTATGTTTCTGAAGCTTGCATCCACCCAAACACACAGGAGGACTATTTGCCTGTGTTAACAATCAGCCTTCAAATGCACCCTCCGGAAGCCATTGAATTGAGATGCAGCTAATGTGAATACAAGCCACTTAGCTAAGAAGTGGGCGCATCCCTTTCATGTAAACTGTTTCCAAGGCAACAGCTCTACCATTCTCACTGTACTCAACCTCAGGCAGGAAGACAGCAGGCCAAGCAGGTGGGAGGATTCCTCTGCAGCTTTAAGTGTTGCACAGGCTCCAGCAGACGCCTGGAAGTCTGACACTGTCGCCTGACTGAAAACTAAATATTCTGCTGTTAAAGAACTTGGTGAAAAATGTATCTGCTCACACTCAGATCCCAAAATCAATGAAAAAGGCTTTGTACAAGCATAAAAGCAACATATTGATGCCCACAGTGTGTGAAGTGACATGTTCAATCATATTAATGACAGTGTTTTCTCCATCTCTTATCTCAACTTTTGTTCAGGGGAAAAAAAAGCTATTGTTGCTTTTCCTGATTCCACGGGTCATCTTTTTCTTTTATCAAAACCCAAAGTAATTTAGTTTGCATTAACTTAAAAACAGATTAAAGATTTAATATATGAAAACCAGTAAGTAAAACCAATACTTTGGCTTCACACAACACACACTGTACCATCTAAATTGAATGAGATTATCACTACTCAATAATTAGTAGTAGTTCATGATCACAATTTTTATGTGAAGCTTATTATTTATTTAATATTTCATCATTATACAGCATTATTTCTGTACTATACCTGACAGACTATGTGCACACGGTATGTAAATATGCATAAATGTGTCCCAAAGTTCTTAAACTGTAATAGTTCTTTTCTTACTTAATTCTATCAAAAACAAATTATTTTAATTTTTAATGTCTATGGCTGTTTATCTGCAGTTAAGTGTGAACCTTTTAATCGAATCATTGTTTGATAATTTAGTCCAAGATGAAATAGTCCAATATGAAATGGCCGACTCCAGTGTTTTGATTTGAAATGATGTGGTTTTAATACTATTTTACCAGTGAGATCTTCACAACAAAACAAGTGATTAGTTTTCCTTGTCTGGAAACATATTAATAAGCATTGACCAAGTTACTGCACTTTGCTGTCAATCTACACCATAGACGAATTCATGGATTTTCACCAACAGTTACTGTGAAAAATAAAGCTCATAGAAAGAAGCATGACAATTAACAACAGGAACAACGTATTTCCTGTGAAAAATGACCTGATTATGTGCAGTTATTTCAAAGCATGGGAAGATAGATGAGCCATGTGTGCACCCACGCAGATGAGTCTGGTCCCAGCTCCTCTTATTATTTCTAGGTGTTAAGCGTCCTAAAGGCTGTGGGAGCAATTGCCTTACAGATCACATGCAGCCCTGAGCTCATACTCATCAGAAACACACTTTAAAAGAGACTCAGTAAAATCTGGACTGATAAGACTGATCTGCTCTTTTCCTGGTTTGCTGTCAAGTAACTATGACAACACTGTATATAGGCCAAGAGACACAAATTTCAACTTTCCTCTCAGCTTTTGAGACATGACATGGCCACTTTTCCTAAAAATCCCACTTCCTAAAATGTGTTTCCTTTATACAATATAGTGATGCTTGTAACAATGGCAGCTATGTAGGTCAGCTGACCTGGGCCTGATCTGCTTAATGCTGTAAGATGTGGACAGATTATATTCTGAGAGTCTAATGTCCTGCTCATGCTCATTAGTGACAGTGTAGTAATGAAGGTGTTTCTGCTTCAACCTGGTTAATGGAGCCGGCAAGGCAAACTTGTTTTTTTTTTTATCACTCTTTGGTTAGATCCCAATCTGCAGGCTGGATCATCCAAAGGATCCTTCAAGGCTGGGCTAATGTCGGCCACATTTGAAGAGGCCCATGGATCAAATTGAAATGCTGCTACTCTGCGACACATTTTGACAACATCCAGTCGACGAATGCAAACTAATCTGGGACAGAGCTCTTGGGTTTAACTGAAAGTTTTTTTCAAGGTCAAGCCCCAGCTATGTTTTCCAGCTCCTCCTGGTGAGGCACGGTGTCCCCAGGCCAGATGAGACATGAGATTTCTTTAGTTTAAAGTGTTCTGGTTCTACCTAAAAAGCTCACTGGTTTTGTGCAAATACTGCTCAAATAATGTATAAAGCAAGGATATGTACATAATAAATCCTACATAATTTTGGAGAGAGAGAGAAATAATCAAAATTGCAGTTAAGCTGACACAGCTATTGTTTGATTTAGATAAAATTTGTGACAAAGCGGGGTTTTGGTGAAATTCAGCAGTACTGCAAAAATCTTGTTCTTCATTTGAGGAACAAATGTTTAGTTTGTCACTAGGATAAATATTATTTACCTTCTGCTTAAATCTGTTGATGTTAATGACAGTCAAGAGGCGAATAAGACCTGCACAGACTTTACATGACTTGGTATGTTGTTCCAAAAAGACTTGAATTGTAGCTGCTAACTGCACTTTGTTTTAGGTTTTACTCACATGCTAAATGTATTTACTATTTCACAGTCAGGACAATTCTAACTAGATTTTGAGAACCAGCCTTGAGATTAGTTGAGACACAGACGTATGTTACACCTGTTCATTAACAGTTATGACATGTGTTTATCAAATCAGAGAAGTGATGCCTCCAAGTTTATCTAAAGACACAAAACCACGTTTAAATTCTGAGTGAAACACTAGACTAGTTTGTTTATCTGGGTGCATCTACACCCCGGCATGTGTTTATTGTTTTGCAACACTGTCATTAATTTGACACAAACTCAACTTATACCTTGTTCCAGTCGGAGGGAAAGTGACTGTCGCGCGGCCTCCACCTCTGACTTGGGACGGTCCAGAACCTGCCGGCACCACTGCCGAGGTGTGATGGAGTCTTCTTTGAATTCTTTAGCTTTTGATGACGTGTACAACCTGGGGAGAGATGCACAATGAAATTACTCTAGCTCTCCCTGGTGAGAGGCGCTGAGCTGGTGTGGGCATTCTTATTGCCCCCTCGGTCAATGGTCGACTTCATAGTCGTATCGTCGGACCTGTGACCTGTGGATCGGTGGCAAGAGTACTTCGACCTCCTCAAGACCTCCTCAATCCCACCAACACACCTTCCCATGAGGAAGCAGAGTCTGGGGACTCAGGGCTTGGCTCGCCTATCTCTGGGGCTGAGGTTGCCGAGCTGGTGAAAAAAGCCCCTCAGTGGCAGGGCCCTGGGGGTGGATGAGATCTACCCAGAGTTCCTCAAGGCCCTGGATGTTGTAGGGCTGTCTTGGCAGACTAGGGTGGTGGTCCCCTCTTTAAAAAAGGGGGACGGGAGGGTGTGTTCCAACTACACACCCTCCGGTCCTTAGCCTCCCGGGTAAGGTCTTTTTGGGGGGTCCTGGATAGTTGAATCTCGGATTCAGGAGAAGCAGTGTTGTTTTCACGCGGGTCTTGGAACAGTGGAGTAGCTCTACACTCTCTGCAGGGTCCTAGAGGGTGCATGGGAGTTTGCCCAACCAGTCTACATGTGCTTTGTGGACTTGGATAAGGTGTTCGACCATGTCCCTCGGGAAGCTCCCCTGTGGGGAGTGTTCCGGGAATATGGGGTACCGGACCCTTTGATAAGGGCCATTCAGTCTCTGTACAACCAATGTCAGAGCCTGGTCCACATTGCTGGCAGTAAGTCAGATCCATTTCCAGTGAGGGTTGGACTCCTCCAGGGCTGCTCTTTGTCACCGATGATTTCTAGACTCAGCCAGGGCTTTGAAGGGGTCTGGTTTGGTGGGCTCAGGATTGGGTCTCTGCTTTTGCAAGCTGGAAAAGGGTGGAGTGCCCTCTCCAGGTTGGGGATGAGATCCTGCCCCAATTGGAGTTTCAGTATCTCGCGGTCTTGTTCACGAGTGAGGGAAGAATGGAGTGGGAGATCAACAGACGGATTGGGCCGGGGTCCACAGTAATGTGGACTCTGCATCTGCATCTGTCATGGTAAAGGAGGAGCTGAGCCGAGAGGCAAAGCTCTCAATTTACCAGTTGATCTATGTTCCTACCCTCACCTATGGTCATGAGTTGTGGGTAGTGACTGAGAGAATGAGACTGCGGATACAAGCAGCCAAAATGAGTTTCCTCCGTAGGGTGTCCGGGCTCTCTCTTAGAGATAGGGTGAGAAGCTCAGTCAACCGAGTGGGGCTCAGAGTAGAGCCGCTGCTCCTCCGCATCTAGAGGTGGCTCGGGCATCTGGTTAGGATGCCTCCTGGCCCGCTCCCTGGTGAGGTGTTCTGGGCATGTCCCACTGGGGCGGAGGCCCCGGGGATGACCCAGGACTCCCTGGAGAGACTATGTCTCTCGGCTGGCCTCAGAACGCCTCGGGATTCGCGGCCGGGGAGAAAGTCTGGGCCTCTCTGCTTAAGCTGCTGGCCCCGCAACCCGACCTCGGATAAGCGGCAGAAGATGGATGGATGAATGGATGGGGATAGATGAAGTCAGTGAGGGGTCAGTAATCAGGGGTCTCAAACTCAAATGACTTGGGGCCACTGAATATCTAAACTGGTCAGTAAATTAAATTCTCATATTTTTGCTTCTCTGCAAAAAAAAAAAAAAACTAACACAATGTGAGTAATTACAAATGGAACAATTACCAAAGTTATAGGTTCCATTTCAAGCCGATGTTTCAGTACAAGTATATTGTATTTTCCCACATATGTAGGATCTAAGTTTTACGAGGAATGCTGTGCTCTGTGCACCTCACTAGTTTGAAGCCATCTTTCTTTTGTGCCTCCTCCAACTCATCTCCTCCTGCTGACTCACAAATCTTTCCCTGTGGCTTGAGGTGATGTTAAGCCTTGTAGATAGGAGGAAGAGGAGTCCCTCTGTTCAGCTGCAGCGCTTCAGATTATTCTGACAGAACCTTCCTCCACTACAATTTTCACTATGCAGACAACATGGAGGCAGCTGAATTATAGATTAAAATCTTCACTGACATCAGGTGAAGATCTGACTTGACACACAAATACAGTTGCTATTCCTAACAAACAAGCCTGATATTCAAAAGTCTCAGATCATCACCAGCTTTGCTGTTCTTATGTCTGTCATATTCTGTGATCACTGGCATTTGGATTGGACTGATGCAACTGAAAATGGTTCTTAAATATTAGCAAACTGTCAATGAGGTTAATTCATACATGTGTATGTACTGCTTGGGCATGTCTAGCATAAACCTGGCATAATACACCTTTTTCACAGCAGATATCTGTCAACATGAAATAGATGGACAAATAACAAATCCAATCCTATTTAACATAGTTTACTAATGAAAACAAATGTTAGCTGCAGCCTCAGTTTCAGTCACAATCTTGCATCTGTTTCTTCCTGTTGACCCATTTGTATGAAGGCCACT
Source organism: Brachirus orientalis (assembly GCA_016785285.1). Classification (NCBI taxonomy): domain Eukaryota; kingdom Metazoa; phylum Chordata; class Actinopteri; order Pleuronectiformes; family Soleidae; genus Brachirus; species Brachirus orientalis. The sequence continues at coordinate 6,055,595 of JAFBJR010000129.1, forward strand.
TCATTCTGCAACTGGGTTGTGACCATCTCCAACTCTAATATATTGAGACTCAAAACAAAAATGCCAATGCACATCCTTACAAATCCTTTTGAACTACTAGAATTAGTTTCATATTTTGGTACTTTAAGCACTTTGAAACACACTGTCCATATTCCTAGTTTGTGTTGCTGCATCAGACATTTTGTACTGCCACCTGTGTGTCTTTAGCTGGAACTCCTTATACATCATTTTATTTCAGCATATGTTTGATGTGATACACGTGTAACTCAAAACCTTACAGAACTATAACACAGATCAAATCCGTATGAGTCATTTTCCTACCCGCTTGTTTGTTTTCCTTTCCTTAATTTTGTTTCATTTTACTTAGCATTGTCTCTTCCTCACAAGTCTGCATCCTGTATTTATGTTTGAAATATTTAATTTAATTGTACAAATTAAAATATGTGAATTGATCAGCTGATAAAAAGGGTTACAAGCTGGAACATTTAAATCTGTTTTTCCCCTCTCTTGATAATATTATTGTGTGAATTGTTTTGTACATCTCAATCTGCTCAGACACATCAGATCCAAAATAGCAATTAGCTACAATCTGGCATGTTAACATTATTATACAATATTCCTAGTCTGAATAAATAAACAAGCTGTGACAAAAATCTGCCAAATGTCTCCTCCTGGATTTGTTATGGAACCTTTGCAAACACTAACAGACTTTTTTTTTTCAAAGAAATGTAACCAAAACTGACAGATGATTTAAAAAGAATAAATCAGACGATCATAATTCAAAGATTTCCCTCACAGACAGGATGAGTCTGCTGCAGACAGGTGTCTGTTAATTAACCTCCAGTCTGTGTGTCTGGGTCTTCGTGCTGGACAAGTGTGCAGACATCATATACATGTTGCATTTACATGCAATTGCCATGACTGTAACATATGTTGCAAAAACCAACAAAAGGTTGAACATGAAACCTATTGTCTGTCATTTACCATGTTTCATCAGACTCATCCGAGCAGCACAGAGAATCCAGGTCCAGAAGCTCCAGCTCATCCAGAACCGACGGCCCGGGTGCGTCCTCCGCCTCCTCCACAGCGGCGGCTCTATCCCCGACGGTGTGCGGGTGGAAATAGTCTACAAGCTCCTCTGGAGACGACAATGACTTCAAAGACGCCTGGCACAGCAGGGTGGGCAGCGGGGCGGTCAATGGGCCGGGCAGCCTGAATGATCCCCGCGGCGGGGATGCAGGCGCATGCGGGTCGCCTGAGCAGCCGCCGCTTGCCCGGTTCCGCAGCTGCTCGTTCTGCCGCTCCAGTTTCCGCACGAGCTCCTGGAGCTTTTTCACCTCCAGCTCCGCGTTCAGACTGTTACTGTTACAGTCCACCTCTGTCATTATTGCGGGGTTCAGCACCGCTGCGTCCATGAAAGAATGTGACGCCGCCTCGCCTCCAGTTTGGTGCAGAAATGATGAACAGGTGCGGCAACAGACGCTGCGGCTGCGGCGGCGCACGGTTCACCCGCTCAACCCTGGTCCGGCGTGTGTGGACCAGCGGCAGGAGACGTGGGTCTACTACGACTACTGCGTCTGCACGAGAGCGCGTGACTCCACCCCTCTATCACGCTCACACACACACACACACACACTGATCCCACAGTAATCATTACACCTGTCACGCTGACAAACTCCCACTTAATTGTATTTAATCACATACAAACTATCGCGATGTTTCTAAAGTATATACACTGCAGAGTACACGATACATTAATCAAAACCTTTTTTTCCGATAACCTTAGCAGAAATAGTTATTTCCAGATACACCTGGTCTACGTTTATCTGTCGCCATCTTGCGGCCACGCTTGGCAATAACATTAAATTTGAAAACTGTTTTGTTCCTTTTTTTTTTTTTTAATACAGAATGGAGAAAGTTAAGCACAGAAAATCAACAGGCCACATACAAACTGAAAAATAATAATAATTCAAGAATATATATATTCATTTGTCATTTTTGCTTTGGATTTTTTTTAAATACATGACAGTGTTTTCATTTGGCTAATTTGTGAATCATCTGATTAGGAGCATAAGTTGGTTGATTTATTTTGATGCCGCCGTTTATGCTGGAGAAAAAATGTTTATCATTTTCAGTTTTCAGATGTCAAAATAAATATTGTATAGCCACTGTAAATGGTGCACCGAAGTTAGCACACATCATTTGTGTGTCTGTTTGAACAAGTCAGAGTAATGATATAATACAGCTAATACAACTCATGGGTAGGAAAAAATATAAATGAAAACTCAATTAATTATGAAAGAATCTGGCCACAAATGTAGTATGGATAACATAAACACCATTAAATGGACTAATAAGAGGGACTTGTGAAATTAACAAAATAGATGTGGTTCTGATGCAATTATTTAAGAAACTTGAGGAAAAACTGTTAATCCAATTAGGGATTTCAAAAATGTTTGCTAAAGCATGACTTTGGTTTTTCTATTATATCCTACACTTAATTCAGGCCACTTGTATGTATTCTGAAACTGTGCAACTTTCCTTTAATTTAGGTGGCTAAATTTAATTAGGCCAAACATCTAAATAAAAAAAAGTTAAACATCAGAGAACATGCACAAACATGTCAAAAGGTTTCCTTTGAGCACATTACGACAAAACAAAAAATTACAAAATGAAAATTGTATTAAATGCTATTACTCATCATTTACGCCTCATTTATTTCTTGACAAATGCTGCCATCTGCTGGATGAAGAAGCACACTGCAGTCACCATGGGAAAAAAAATGGCGGCTGTGAGCAGTTCGTTGACGCTTCAGAGCAGAACTGATGTGATAGCAGTGCACACGGACCCGAGTCAGTACGAGCATTTTATTCTTATTTTTGTTTGTTTTTCAGTTCAGCTTCCAGCCACAATTCATCAGCGCTTCTTCCAGGTGAATTTCCTTCTTGCTCCCTCCTGTCCGGGCTTCTTCCTCTCCCTCACTCTGGGGTCAGGGGTAAGCAGGCCAGCTGGATAAGAGTAAAGAAAGAGGAAACAGGAAAAATAAGAGTGGAGAGAAGAAGATATAATGGTGTCATCTGGGTTGCATCATTATTTTTCTTCAGTTTTTTGCCCCTTTTTTTGTTCTTTGTTTATGTGTTTTTATAGATTTAAATTTTTTTCCTATCAACTTTCAAGCAAAAATGAATCAACCAAGTAACAGATCAAAAAGGAATATTCTCTTCTTCATCATCACCTTTTACACTTTATTCAATACAGAGAATATATAGGATTAATATAATACATTCACTAGTTAATGATGTATGATCATCAGATCAGTTTTTTTTTTTGCATATGCACTAACTTAAATCTCAACATTTAGGCGCATAAATCACTTCCTGTGGCTGTGGTTTTCAATATTGCTATAAAGGTGAGTTTATTAGCCAGCAAGTATGTTTGCTGTAGGAAATTCCTAACTCTGTTGCAATAGACCAACTAGTAACATCATGTTTTCTTTATGCAAATGAACTCAAATGTGTTGTGTGTGGCGGCGTTTTGACAAAGAACATCAACATAAAACGTGTGCCGCACAGTGGACACATCGATCACATCGATGTTAAATATACAGTTGGTCATAAAGTTATTGAAATATGCTAAATGAAAAAGAAAGAAAGTGTCATTCACCTTGTCTCATGGTCTCCATGTCTCCCTCAGACAGGAAGCTGAGCAGGGCACGGGAGATGGCAAGCCGCAGCGCCCCCGCCTGGCTGGACCTGCCGCCACCGCTCACAGTGCACTCCAGGTCAAAGCGTCCCAACATGTCCATAAACTGAAGCGGGAACATCAGCTGCTCCCTGAAGGAGGAGAGGTGAGGGAAAAGAAGAAAATGACAATGAGATAATGGGAGGAATGCAACAAAAAAACAGCTGAAAGAATGAAATGTGGTTGAAAAGGCAGAGCAGGAGTAGGTGCTATTTAGCAGAGAGTGGTATCAACAGCAGAGGCTTAGCTAATTTAATGTCTGGTTGGGTGACTTTCTAGACAAGCATAGAGGATCCTGGCACAGTGAAAAGCTGTTACAATCTCACCGCATATTACAGAGTTACTCCTGACTCAGCAGGAATGGGATAAGGTTGTGTGTGTGTGAGCGAGAGAAGTGTCTGTTCTGGATGGCATCTCAGGCTGAATGGCCTACGGCTGCTGACAAAGTCAATTGTCACCTCTCTGCTCCAATTACAGCCCGTCCTCACACTGCGTGACAACACCAGCTCTGGACATTCGCACACATGCAGACACAATCGCTCAACTGTGTAATTAACTCACTACAAGGAGATAAAAAATAGGAAAAAAAAATGAGGCAATGCTGTGGAGAGTGAAAAGGCTGCTCTTTTTTAATTTTCAGAGGGAGAGAAACACATCGTATGTTGCATTTAAACGGAAATGAGTCAGTGAATGAGGCAGCAAAGGAGGCTGGGATGTAGAAAAGGTTTATTTGTTCACAGCACAAACAGTCGCACCACTCTCCTACCTGTCCTGCAGCACAGAGAAGTACGTGAGGTAATCGCAGCCATTGATGGTGACACGTCCAGAGCCGCAGTCTCGAAGAATCACTGAGGATTGGGATGTCTTCCTACGTCCTGAGAATAAACACACACACGCTTACTTTTTCTCATCATACACTACAATTTACAAGGTCTGTTCAGTCATTTATGGAAACATTTATTAAAATGTCTTGCATTAAATCTGAACTTTGATGCCCCTTCACTATTAGAATAAGTACAATGAATGAACCTTCACCTGCTGAGGACTTTTAAAGTCAGCACACAGATTTTAACTCAGCTCCCTCTCCACCAAAAATAAAACAAAACTCGTCTGCATCGTCAGTCAGGCCAGCCAAATCACAGGTTCAGAACAAAGATCATTCTCTGAATTATATCTGTGTTCTGTGATCAGGAAAGCCACCCTGATTACAGAGGACCCATCTCACCCCCTCCATCACTTCCTTCAGTTACTACCATCAGGCAGATGTTATAAAGTCCCACTGGCCCATAAAAACATTTACAAAAAGCATTTTATCCCCTCTGAATTGTCCACCCTGAACAAAACCAAACAGCCATCACACTAGACATGATTTTATCTGTTGTTGTTGTTGTTGTTCTTTTAACCGTGTTTCGTATTTTACAGTTTTTACCTTGTGAGTTTGAAAGTGTCCCAAGAGCGTTGAATGTGTTATACTTCAGTGTTGTAGCCATGTCAAAGGAAAATTTCACTGATTGGGACAGATAGATAGGTAGTTTATCTACCTATCTATCTATAATATTCCACACTAGACCTTTAATAGCGACTGCTCTGTTGGTGTTTATCTACCCTCTGCTGTGCTGAAGGCCACTCCTCTGTCATCCCGCTCCAGCTGGGGCACCATTTGTTTCATGGACTGAGCCTCCAGTTGCCAGCGGTAACGCAAGACAAACTCCTGCTCCACAGAGCAGTAGGGCATGGACAGCAGCCGCTCCATCAGCTGGATGAAACGGTTGTACTGAAGAGGATAATATCAGTCGGTCAGTGACAAATAAAAGAACAGGATGACACAAAGACGAGAAAGTCGGCCCTTACATCGTGAGCTGAGATAGTTTCCACCAGCAGTGCCTCCACTTCCTCCTTTGTGAGCCACCTGCTTGCACCTAGAGAGCTGAAGATGACACATTCTGTTAAATTCTTAGACAAAAGAAGAAATTAACACAAAGTGGTCAATTTTAAAGCAGCCTTAAAAAAAAAAAACAAAAAAAAAAAAACAAAACATAATTTGTTACTAAATAATCTTAACCAAATTTATAGTTGCTTTCCACATCTACCCACTCCTTCTGTACTTACATCTGCTTGACTTCCTGGGTGAAGAGTCCTTTGGCTTTTAGGTTGTCTTGGTATTTCTCTAAATTCTGGATTTTGGCATAAGTTTCCTGGGGAAAAAAACATACAAAAACTAACACTGAGAAAGACTGTGAAAAACCGGCCATCAGATGAACTCGTCTTTCCTGTGTGACCCTTTGTGTTCAGTCAAATGTTGTGGGACCATAAGGATGACTGATAATGTTCTAGAAGTAACACAATTATCACCAATGTTAAAATGTAGTGGTGTAAATAGGCCGAGCAAAGTCAGCTACAGACTTTTCACAGGAGGCAGATTAATTCCCTATAATATTATTTGCTCTTTCATCATCCTCCTCTTCCTCACATATACTTCAGACACTGGTATAGTGAAATTAGATTACGACGGAGCAAGAGTTAAGGTGACTATGATTAATTTTTTTTTTTTTTCTACACAAAATAACTCAGCTCCACTCTGATTACATACCCTGGTATATACAGTAGAAAAAAATTTCTGATTTTCCTCCTAGTTCCACCAGAGGAAGCTCACATACCACTGGCGGTACACGTACCACAATTTGAGAACAATGGATCTCGAAGATAAAACTCAACCTTTGTTGCTTCCTGTGTCAAAACCATACTGCACAAAGATGGGTCAGTAAAGATGAAGAAAGGAATCACAACTTTAGGCTGATTTGCTTCAGAGTCAATAAGAATCAGGCTCCAAAATATGGAAGGAAAAAAATGAAACTAGAGACTAGGGATGTGGTTGTTACAGCTGCAAATGAATATCCATGGTTTTGGTTTTGACGTTTTACAATAATTATCATGCAAGCATTTTTTCGTTGTTAATTTATGCGTTCTGACTTTTACTGGAAGTGTGCTGCTGCTATCTTGGCCAGGTCTTGCTTGAAAAGGAATGTGGAATAACCAACAGCTGAATACATTTAAAATAAATAAACAGATCAATTTAAAATTAAAAACACACAAGCCAACATTACACAACAAATATTATGTGCAATATTTCTTGACTGAAAATCTTGGGCTCTATTTTTATTTGTTTCCCATTTGACTATTTTTCTCATTTTAAAAAGATGTAATTGGTCTGAGGCCCTACAAGCCACACATGCTGGTGACGTCCCCCAAAGGCAGACACCCCCACCTCAGCTGTCCTGCGCCTGGGTGAGAACTCATTTCCCCCATCAATTATTCACCAGATGTTTGTTTAATTCCTTCTTGATAGACTGTGCCTAATCCGCTGCCACTCCGACCAGCAACAGAGATGTACGGGTGGAGGAGGAGGAGGGCAGAAAAAATGCAAACATGAAACAAAAACAAATTTTCTATACAAAAACATATAACATAATAGAGAATCGGGAAAAAAATACGAGAGGAGTTGAAGGAAACGGACCAGGCCTTGGATAAGGGGCTTGCATTACACAAAAGGTAAGGTCTATAAAGGTAAGGGATAATTCACATGGACTACCTTGATGAAAGATGATGTAGAGTATCTGTTACAGACACAAAAGGCTAGAGCTTCACTCTTTTGTTCAGGAAGTGCAAAGCAAAACCTTCCCACTAGTTAAGTAACATTAAGGGTAAAAAAGTACAAGAAGAAAAAGAAGTGCTCAAACAGATTATCTCCTTCTCAGGAGTGTGTATATGTTTCATATTTATGTTTAAATGGTTAAATTGAAGGGTGAGCGTGTGTCATGGAGGTGTTTCAGGTTCTCCCTGCAGCTGTGGCCATAAAGGGCTCAGTGAAGCAGTTGAGTGGGATAATGTGCTACAGTGGCTGAGCCCAACAAGAGCAAGAGAGAGTGAGGGGAAGCAGCTGAGCAGAGAGCCCGCTTTACACACCACTGCCCTCTCCTGGCAACACTTCTGAGGGTGTGTATGTGTGTGTGTGGGTGTGTGTGTTTTTTTGTAAGACAATTACAGAAAAATATATCTTCACAAGATGGACAGGAGGACAGAAAAACAGGCAGAGTAGGAAATGAGAGCAAAAAGGGGAGGATGTCTGACATAGCTATTTAAACCAACAGCAAAGGGTGTTCATCGGGTCTTGTGTGTGTAAGCTCAGACTAATTTTCAGAAACCACACCTCTCTGGGTTTTACACACAGACACAAAGCAAACGGCTGAGTGTGAAGGCAACAGAAGATGGGGGAAGACGGAGCAAAAGGTCTGATCAGAGGAGGGAGGCTGTGTGAAAGCTGCCCTACTTGCTTGTTTTGAAATAAAACTTTTTCTGTTCATCACTTTTAAAATAGCATGTTCATGACATTTATTTACTTCAAAAACAATTTTTAATTCCACCAAATTGCCTGGCTTTACAAACTTACAGGGAAAAACTTAAAACATATGACACTGGCATTAAAAATGTTATGATATGGCTTCACTTTAACAAATTGTTGGGATTTAAAATCCTAAAGAGAAATGCATGATAATTCCTTTTAATTTATATTTTAAATTAGAATGAATTATCATGTATATTATCATGTATATCTTCACTTCATAATCTAACAAAATCCACAAATGTCTTACTGTATATCTATTAACTTTTGTTCTATAATTTCTTCAGCTTCTGAATGACAGTTTATACACTTATTTTGGAGATAGAATAAGGTGAGAATAAATTTGATCACCTGAGAGTATGGCACCCTTCACGCCAGACTTCCCCTTCCTTTTCTCTAATCTCCCACCTTTCTTTCACCCCATGCTTGGAAAAGATGGGGGGGTGTTCATGGCGATTGACCTCACATTAAAAAAACTGCAGTACTCACATGCATCAGGGAGTAGTAAGACTGTTTCCCAGTGTAAAAGAGGAAATGGAAAGGTCGTCTGTCGGCTCCCCACTGAACAGCTTCAAATACAGGATATATGTTTAGCTGGGGGAGTTCACACTTCACATTATATTCAGTATTCAGATGAACAGATCATGTACCTCTCTGCTTTGGGAATAATTCATCTGGGTGCTGAAAGTGAAAACAGAGTGGAGATTTTAGGAGACATCAAGGAAAAAAAAAATGCAAGAAAAGAAAAGGAAAAATCAACTCAGATCAGAAGATGCCATCACTCCATTGTGGCAGCACATATAAGCATAAATATCTATTTAATATCTATTAACCATTAATAAATTAATGTATTTATATGTCTCTGACTCATGTAGAGAAACCATTTAACGGATAAAACTAAAAAAATATATTATAAGGAAGGGACACTGAGAAACTAACATGCAAAACAGAACAAGAAAAAAAACAACAAACAATATAAATCAAACATGTCCAGAGTTCACTATGTATTTCAAATCATAAATTCTCCAACTAGTCATTTAAAAACACACCCTCAACATACCATTCCTGTTTATATATTATGTGATCAGTATGTGTGTGTATACAGTAGATAATATTAAAACATGAATTAAAAAAAAAAAACTAGCAAAAAATAATGTGCCTGAGTTTTTTTTTCCTTCTCATTTTAAGTTTACTTTATAAAATATGTAAATATATAAAAAAAAAAAGAACTTGGTATAAGGTATGACACAGAATTTACTACTTTGAACATCACTTCAGATGCATTACTGCAATTTTGCATAGAATTTTATGGAAATTCTCATGTTGTTCTGTTTGTTCAATTTTTGTTTAGCTCTTACGTTGGTCTTTCAACATCAGATAAAAGAATATGACCATCAATCAAGGCTTCCCCTTTTGACTGGATGCTAGAGAACCAATAAAGTTACACAGACCTACCTTCATTATGGGCTGTGCTTTCTTCTCAAACAGGCCAGATGGGAAGAGGTAGGCAATACTTCTCTGTTGGCAAGAGAAAAAATGAATAAATAAACAACAGAAAAAGAAGACGAGTTGGCAGTTGGAGAGAAAAGTGCTGATGACCATGCAGACATGTCTGACCAACAGAGGTCACACCAATGGACGAACGTAAAAGAGTGACAGAAGATGAGGCAACAAGCTGCTTGTGGGTTCAAAGAAAGGCGAGCATGTTGTAGTTAGAGGAGAAAACTAGCAGAGAAAGGCACAAGTGTTTGGCTTTGTTGACAGTGAGCAGAGGACACTGTGTGGTCATCACAAAGTTCACAGCGAGTTCATCCTCAGCTGTGTGTGTGTTATTAGCAGGGCTACAGATGGCACTGCAAATGTGTGTGTGTGTGAGTGAGAAGAGAGGGAGACAGGAAGTGTGTTGGTCCTGCCACACTCATCAAGACAGTCTGTTCATCCTTCTCCTTCCTCCATCCCACCATCGCTCTACTCCTCTCCTCTCCTCTCCTCTCCTCTCTTCTCCTCTACTCTCCTCTCCTCTCATTTCCTCCTCCTCTGTCAGTTCAATTAGTGAGGCAGCAGGTGCTGCACAGAGTGAGCAGGTTGCTGCCTTAAGGTTGTCAAAACGATGGAAAGCAGGAAGAAAAGCCATGAGCAAACTTGTGTGTCTATGTCTAAGTGTGAGAGGAGGACAATCGAGGAGAAGTTAAAGGGTGAAAAAAAAATAAGAAAAGGAAGCAGGGAACAGATGTAGACACATCTGTGGGTCCCATGAGCATTGGAACAATATGGCAGGAATCCCCGAGGGCCAAAGATGGTGCCTCAGGCCAACTACATACAGAAGAAAGGGGGAGAGTGACACCCGTGCAACAAAGTAGGGCCTTTTCTAGTGGCCCGTAACATCCTTCTAGTCATCCCAACAACATCCAGAGAGCCGCTGTAGAGTTTAATACATGCACAGAGTGAATTCTCATTGCCCTGTCTGACAACAATTTTGCCTTTAAATCCAACTCCAATATGAATGGTAGAATGTTATGTGTTGAAGCTCCTATAAATATAATGGTTGTCCTAGAACTGTAAAGGATTAAATTGAATATACTATTAAATCTTCAATTGCTCTTTTTTTATTGTCTGATATTTGCTTGTCCTTTATTAAAATCCTTTGTTTTTTTCTGCTTCATTTATAGCCACTTCACAATACCATCTGAATGTGCCATCAATATTCATTTTCAGTTTGATTAATGAAAAGATCAAACATTTTCAACAAAAAAGAAAATGTGTAAATGTAATTTAAATTCACTGAGAGGTTATCGTCTTTGATTTTATCCTAGAGAACAATTGGCAATTAGTTATTTATTGATTGTCTACTGCTTTATCCTCCAGACCCCTGTCCATCGCCAGGGCCACACAGAGACAAACAACCATTCACTCTCACACCTACAGTCAATTTAGTGTCCAATTATTCTCTGCATGTTTTTGGATTGTGTGAGGAAACTGGAGAACCTGGAGAAAACCCACACACACAAGGGAAGGAAATGCAACTCCTTGTTATGAGTGGATCGCAAACTGGGTCTTTTTGCTAGTACGCCAACTACTAGTATGGTCATTTTCTTTATGTAAAGATAACTAAATTTAAAAAACACAAAGCAAGTGCTTTAAATATCATGCCATTTCTAAAAATATTCAAAGATACGAAGCAGAGGGTTAGGGTCATTTTAGAGCACAGCACACTTAAATATATTAGTGATATATTAGTACTTAACTAACTAGTAAGATTATTGATTTATTCCATCAACCACACTGATGAGATTCAGTCTGTTAATTCCAACAAATAGTATTTTGAGATACATGCGTATAATCAAATTTTCTGCATACTTCATTGTTTTCAATGAAAAAAAAAATCACAAGAGCTATTTGTGCGATTTTGTGGCAAACACCCAGTGTTTTCTCCCCTGCATGTCTGTAAACATTCCATTGATTTTTTTCCACGTGTTCATTACTGTCACACCTGAATGGTCTCCAGGTGGAGGGATTTATCTGATGCCCTGCTCTGCGACTCTGCAGTCCTCCCATAATTTCATCTTTCCCTGCACACGTTTCAAGTCCGGGCTGTTGGCCGTCTCTTTGGCTTTCACAGCCTGGCACCGACTACTCTCTTCATTACATATGAGGGACACTGGGGGACAGGCGAGAGAAATCCAGCTAAGTGTTTGGAGCAGTGAGGACTAATTTGTTGCCAAAACCTAAGATAAGCGTGTGTGTGTGTGTTTGAGACCGTTGCTAATGTCCCTGACTCAGTGGATTAGTCAGAGTTGCTCCCACCTCCTTGCTGCTGGTGCTAATAATGATGATAACTCGAGTAGAGCAGAGCTATAAAGTAAAACACCTTTTCCTGCCAGAGAAATAGAGGCTAATCAATTTTTAAAAATGCATAATTGCTTGTGGAGATTAATTTTTGTCTCATAAAGCGAAATAGATTTGGACACTTGTAAAAATTGTATACATGTTTGTAACATTTTTTATCATTGTGAAAGAAGTGAAAAGACAGAGGTCTGAATGGACTAAATAGACTTTTAAGGACTAAATGTCTCTTGCTTTCACACTTTGAAGTGATGAGCAACAGTAAGACTTTTCCTTCATTATGAAAACTTTATTCCCAAGAAAAAAACCAAACCAAGAATATGGCAGTCAACAACTCAAACCCACACTAGGTCCACATTCTAGTTGACATGAAGTGGATGCCACGGACCTAATTGAGTTTGCTTCTGCACGTGCTCACTACAAAAACAAAGCTATACATGGAGAGAATTGTTGCAGATACTGATTGGTGTTTTCAGAAGACAATGACTCTGGATGTGCATGATGACATAAATGTAATGAATATCAGGAAATACAGAAATAAATTAACCCAAGGTTAAACATGAGAGGGTTACTTCCATTATTCATAAAAAGGGGCACCATACTTTTCTAAAACAGTTGGGCATCATAATTACTAGTAGGGCTCCAACCAACGATCATTTTCATGATCAATTAATCTGTCAATTATTTTCGTAATTGTCTGGTCGACAAAATGTCAGAAACTTTTGAAAATGTTGATAAGTGTTTCTCAAACCTGGTAATGATGTTTTCAAATGGCTTGTTTGTCCACAAACCAAAACTAATTCAGTTTTAATGATTTCTTTGTTATACGAAGCAAAGAAACCAGAAAATATTCATTTTAGAAGCTAAAAAAAAAATCTGAAAACATTTTTTAATTCTTAAAAAAAAAATACTCCAAGTAATACATTTTAAAATGAGTTAACGATTAATTTATGAATTGATTAATAATCAATAAAGTGCATAACTGTTTCATCCCTGGTTATTCACAAAGGTGACTCATACAAGAGTAAGTGGTGGATTTGTATTTCCAGTAGTGGGTTAATACACATTTAGTGCTTATGTAGATTTACCACATATCAAGTGTATTTCATGGATGAAGAAAAATGTCTACCACTTCAGCAGTGTCCATCACTGATGGGTTTTAAACATAAAGTTGTTCTCATAAGAGAATACGAATGATAATACAAAAATTTTTCTATCACTCATGGTTACTGGTTAGGTTAAGCCATTCTTAAACAATTATCAAACAATTGTGTTTGCTCTTTTTAAATCACAATCATTCTCAATACCATGTATTGGCCCCTTTAACATCAATGACAGCTTTTAGTCTTTTGTGATAGTTGTGGATGAGGCACTTTATTTTCTCAGATGGTAAAGCTGGCCATTGTTCTTAGCAGTTTAAATTCCTTTAAATTCTAGGGCTCTCTTGCATAAACTGCAGGTTTGAGATCTCCCTCAAGTGGCTTATTGATATTGAGGTCAGGAGACTGAGATGGCCATTCCAGAACCTTCACTTTCACTTTCTGCTGTAACCAATGACACGTCAACTTGGCCTTGTGTTTTGGATTATTGTCATGCTGGAACATCCAAGTACGTCCCATACTTAGCTTCTGGGCTAATTTTCTCTAGGCAAATATTCCTCTAGTATTTTCTGATAACATGCTGTATTCAACTTACCAAAATTATGGTAAGTTGAATAATTATTACCAAGTTCCCTGTGCCTTTGCAGCTCACATGTCCCCAAAAAAATCAGTGATTCACCTCTGTGTTTCACAGTAACAATGGCATACTAATGATCATAGGCCTTGTTGACTCCTCTCCAAATGTAGTGTTTATGGATGTGACCATAAAGTTTAACTTTGATCTCATCACTCCAAATAACTTTGTTCCACAAGTTGTGAGGTTTGTCTCTGTGCTTTTTGGTGTATTCTAAGGGGGCTGCTTTTGTGGCATTGGTGTAGTAATGGCTTTCTTCTGGCGACTCAACCATTTTTCTTCCAGAACCTCCTGATTGGGCATCTTGAAACAGCCACACCACTTTTTCTAAGAGAGAGTCCTGTAAGTCAGCTAAAGTGATTTGTGGCTTTCTCTTTCATCCCAAACTATTTTCCTGGCAGTTGTGGCTGAAATTGTTGTTGGTCTACCTGACCGTGGCTTGGTTTCAACAGAATCCCTCATTTTTGACCTCCTAATTAGAATTTGAACACTGCTGATTGGCATTCCCAATTCCTTGGATATCGTTTATATAATTTTCCTGTTATATAAAGCTCAACTACCTTCTCCCAAAATAATTCCTTTGCTTTCCCCATGGCTCCAGCAGCGTCAGTGCAGCACTGGATGAAACCCGCAGGGGTCTGTCAGGAGCCCAGAAACTCACTGACTTTTTATACATGCACACTGATTACAAGCAAATATGGAATATAAACGATTATATATGGAATACTTAATAAAGCTAGATTTAAAACATTATAATGCCATTAAAAGGCAAAAAGATCATTTCACCAAATCTTTTAGCCATATGGTTAAATCAAAACCAAAATGTTAAGTATGTAACAAACAAAGCGACGGTGAATTGGTGTTCCACGTGTTTTAAAGTTGTATTCAGTTAAGCAATAACAGATGTGGATGCTGAAAGGAATTCCTTACTGTGTTTTAAAATGTCCAGATGAAAACTTGTATGCTAATAGCTCATAAATCACCATTGTCTGGTCCACTGTCAGACGACATTATGCAGGGGCACCTGAATTTTTCTTAATCACAAAAACCCTATGCTGCAAAACAGAAATGCACAAGCCAGTGGCTAAATTTCAGTCTTACATCTATATCCTCCTGGGTGAAGTCTTCTGGGTCTTCTCCCATCATGTTGGCCAGATGCCGTTTCCCGATGTTGAATTCCTCCACCTGCTTCTCAATAAACTCCGCGGTAAACTTCTGTGGTCCGGCAGCCGCCAAGTTCTTTCTGCGAAGGGCAGAGCTCACACATATCTGCCTGCTCAGGACCTGAAGAAAATGAAATGCGCTAAATATGCTAGGTGTAAGAGCACATCAATAACCGAATTGTGGTTGATGGTTAAATACGTTATATTAAGGTAGTATGCGTTTATCGCAGCACTTATACACAACATGTGACGCTGATTCAAATTCAAATACTGTATCTAGCAAGCAGGTTTTGGCTAGAAGGAGAAGGATGCTAACTCAAGGACGCGAGTGTTTGTTCCAGTTGTCTGTTTATATCTTTTCACATCAGTTTTAAATTCAGGATAGGTTGTGTTTTACAGACAAAATAACTACCTTCTGGCTGAGCTGTGTCGTGACGGCATTTAAAGTGGAGCAGGAATTTCTACATTTCCCCAGAAACGAACCCACGGTTCGCACACCGGACGTCGCCATCTTAGTTGACAACGCTGACGTCAGCAGCGGAAGTTGTTTGACGTCAAAGACAACGTGACATGTTGTAACTTGGTAAATACAGAAAAATACGTTTGTATTTCATTATCTTAATTTCTAAATATAATACAATTAAGGAAAATATTATATAAATATAAACAGTTTTTAATTGCTTGATTAAAGCTGCCATTTTGATGACCAAAAATTGAAAGAAAATTGGCAAATATATGCCGTTCATTAAGGATAGCTACAAATAAAAATGTAAACATGATATTGCGTGTTTCTCCATCCCGTAAGATGGTTCTCTTCCTGCTCTGTGGATCTCCCTGCAGTTATGTTTGCAGTTTATTTTACAGGGGTTTTTCCTTGACCTGATTAAAGGGTCGGAAGACAGAGGATGTCAAATCATGAAAAGACTGTAAAGCCCACCAAGGCTATACAAATGAAACTGGTTTGATTGGATTAAAGGAAGAGAATTCACACAATAATTCAAGCCACATGAGAATTGACCACAAAGACTCATAATCTGCCTGAAGTGACAAATGGGACAAATGTCAAAAAGTATATTATAATAGAACACACATTTAACACAATAGAATAAAATGAAAATAGTAAGCAATTACACAGCTTTTTTTCCTTCATCTTTTTGGCATCAGTCCACATTACATTACAGATGCCACAGCCCTTTGGAAACTAATTTTTTTGTTCATTGTGAAATTCAAAACATGGTGGCCACATGGTGCAGCTAAGAGCAATATGTGCAGTGGTTCTGCACACTTTAAATATCTCAGACTGGAATTTTGTTGGAGGTTTTGCATTAACATCAGTCATAAATCCTGAATTGTAAAACATTTTAAAACTTGTGGTTAAAATGACAAAGATGCACTTTTTTTCCATGAAAGGAACATAAAAAACAACTTGCAAAACATCCTCAACCAATGGTATGTTGCACATTATGTTGCATAGCAAATTTATTATGTCTGTAAACTTGACAACTTTGGTCCTTTTTAATAATTTGGGTTTAAATAAATAGAACCCATCTTTTGCACAGATAACTGACACCTGAACTATTGCAAACTGTCTGTGACATCCGTCTCCTGTGAATAAAGGAGAAGAAATGTAAATTTCATGTCACAGGATTCAAAGCAGGAGATCCATGTTACATGTTATTTCAAGATTAATTAAACAAAAATGTATTTTTATCTATCTACTTCAATATTTTTTTCTTTAAATATTGTTTTTTAATGTGCTCTTATACATGTTCGTATATATATATATCTATCTAACAATGTCAAAAACAATTTTTTTAAATAAACATATAATTGATAAAAAAAAATACATTAATAAAACATGATTTCATGCAAGACATGACATTAAAAGTAATCACAGAGAAGCTAAGCTGTTGAAAAAGCTTGACATAGAGTCCATTTTTAGTTTGTATAAAAAGTTTGATACATGGATACATGGACAGTGACTCAATAATCAGCCAGCTTTGATACGATGGGTGATAAATATTAAAACCCTTATGTCATATCTTATTAGTGAGCTCAGTAGCATAACATACTGCAGAATAATCACACATGCAATATTGCCCCTTGTTAAAGATATATTCTTAATTTATTATTCATTTTTAAAACATAACTTTCTTCATAACTTAAGGACAAACTCATCTACAATAATTGTGACTCCCTTTTCCTCACGTGTGTGTGTGTGTTTTGTACAGTAATAGGCTGTGTTTACAGATCAATGTGTGTCTTCACTTAGATTACTTTGATAGAGTTGGAACAGGAACATGGTGAGATTAATCAAAGTGAAGGGGCACTGACTCCCGGCACGTGCCAGTCGATATGGCCGCATGGTTAATTCGCCGCGAGGAGGGCTGTCGATGGGCAGATGATAAACAGTGTTTGCCCCGTTTTTAGCCACAAGCATGCTCCTGCTCACCAAGAAAAATAGTTTCGACCCACGGTCTCTAATTCATAGTGGGGGGTGAGAGGTGGCACATTAATCATCCTTCTGCCGTGGTCCTTCCCTGACAAGCAAGGCAACGTGGGTGGATTGGGTGGAGATTGGTGAGCTCAAACCCAGCAACATACTGCTGCAACTCAACTCTGCAGACTGCAATTTATACAATTTTCTAGTCATTTTTTTGTTAATGAAAAGATAGACCCTATTAATGAGATGGAAACGTCACAAATTGCTGTGAAAATAGTGCATTTGCTATGAAAACACAGCTGTGACATGCAAGTGAAAGGATTAAAGTTATGAGGGTCTGCATGGCATGTGCCATCAGTGCTTCAGATGAGGCTGTAGCTCTGTGCCAAGCAAGAGAGCTGGCTCACAGTCAACCCTTTCAACAGATCTCCATGAACACAGCAGGGATTCCAGCACCTTCTTAAAAAGGAAACGCCACAATTGGTGACATCAACCTCCTCTCAATTTGCCCCATCCCCAAAACTGAGCAACATCCTTCTAATTGTAGCAATGGAGGAAGAAACAATGGAGGGTATCACATTGTGGAGCTGTGCCAAGTCTGCTGCTCGTTCCCTCTCTTTTTCCCAAGGATGGTGCGCTCTGGAGAATTGAGGGCTTATAATGCCAGTGAGCTGAGGCTTTGCTCCAGTCATCATTTCCATGCTGCTTTACGCTGATTCCTTAATATCCTTAGCGTCTTGCATAAGGGTAAGCCCATCGTGCTGAAACATGGCTGTCATGCTTATATTTTGTGACTCTAAAGAATCCATTATGGTTGCTTTACAAACATGGAGACTCAAAGGGCCACTTTGCTCAAGCTCATTTACTCTTTTAAAGCACATTATTGCAGAGGTGGAAGGGATATCCAGTGCTTCCACTATACATCAAAACTGGCTAAAAAATGGTATATTAAAGTGGTAATTTACACCATGTACAGTATCTTTAATACACTTATTTGCTAGTTTCATGATACAGATGTTGGTATAAAGCACATGCATCAGTCGACAAAAAGAAATGAAAACAATGTGTACACGACACTCCACTGTTCATTGTAAACCCACCGTACAAAAAGACCTACTGTATGGAGCATGCACCGATTCATTTCTATTTCCATTTCAATCAACTTACTTCTTGCTTGCTTGTGGTTGTCCATCAAGTCCAATGATGACGTCCACGTCTTTTAGCGGTAAGTCTTATCATGGCTGAATAGACCTAACCTGGACCCACAGGTTGTGTTTGTGTGGCTTGCCCAAACCCTGGACAGGTTGCCCAAACCCCGGACAGGTCTCCAGTCCATTGCAGGGTTTCAATCAACATTGCAACTCAAATTAAAATGAACTTTTATTCCTACTTTAGTCATTTTCATTTCAAATTCCATTTTGACTAATTTTCAATTTCTATTCCTTCATCTCCATATTTATATTCCCACTCATATTTTTGTTGCTATTACAATTTCATTGTTCATCCATTTTTTCCAGTTCCTTTTCATACCTGTTTTCAGTTCATATTAAATTTAAATTTCATATTCAACTTCCCATTCCTATTCCCATTTCTGTGGTCATGTAATTAAGGCATTTATTGCAAATTCCTTTTACCTCCTATTCCCTCAGATTTTGAAATTTACTATTGTATTCTAATATTTGTGTAATAATATTACCCCTACTGTTATCTTCAATAATTACTACCCCTGTTTTGACTAGCATTATACACGATCACTTTAAACAGTCTGAGGCTCAGGCAGCAGTGTAGTCAAACTAACACCCACAGTGATCTTTGTGAGAGCTAAACCAAGTTATGTTGTGCCCTGGAGCTCAGTCAGTGATTACTTATCTGCCTTCTCAAACAAACACATACTCAGACACACATCTATTTGTGGATTATCAACAAATATGGTCATTGAGTGGAAATTAATTTGCCACTGGTAATGGATAGAGACATTTTGCTGAGATGTTGAAAAACAGCTGAACTGCCAGTGATTACCTGCTGGAATCAGCCTTCATCAATATCAGGATAATTACAAAGCACTTCTGGCAGTGCGTGAAATGAATGGAGCGTGCAACAGATTGGGCGGTGGCCATAGATGTCTGCAGATATTAGGGCCTCCTCCTCAGAATGGCTCCACAGGGGAGAGAGGTACCTGAGCTTCGGGAGGCAGCATGAAAGGGTTTCACATTAAAATAGAAAACAGTCAAGTGGAGCAGAACAGAAATGACTGTGACTGAAGCTAATACAACTGCACAGAATGGAGGGGTTGGGGGGGGGGTCACTGGATTAGAATAAAATAGAACAGCGGGACAACAGGTAAAGGTAGAACAAAATAAATGAATGCAACAGAATTCACAAAACTGGCACGGATCACTGAATGAGACATAAACTTAAAAAGATGGAACAACACAAAACGAGTGGAAGAGCATAATAGAATGGAACAGCAACAAATGGGAAAGAGGAAAAGCTAAAACAGAGAATAAAGGGAAAGCAATGCAGAATAAAAGTGGTCAAGTCATAATCAAATAAGCATGGGGCAAACTGCTTTACAAAGAAATTTAAACAGGAACTTGTGCAGTAGAGTTTTAACACATCATAACAAGCTGGTCCAATGTATACAACCATTTGATATTCTGGAGCTTTCGACAGTGTCAGACAATCTTCCTTGGCATGCAAATGTGAGAATTACTCCCCGGTTTCCCAAGCATGTTGGGGAACTGCAGTGGACTTCACATACCAGAAAGGATGCGATCCGTCTTTGTTTGTGTATACTTTCAAATCAAATGGCAAGATGAACACTTTGCCTGGTTTGTCCATTAAAGCTGCTGTACAAACATGGTGGTGCAAGATGGCCTCAGTACAGCAAGGCCCTTGCATAAGGAGCAGATAAAAGGTTCATTCTAAGGCCAAGTAGTTGTTTACAGCGACGATACACAGATTCAAACATACTTATGGGCAGTATATTCAGTTTCTCCCAATAAACCCTCCTAAATGTTACATATTGTAACATAATTTAAAATTATGGGTTAGCGGTTGCTATAGGCCTTTTGATTATTCTACTACAGATTTGTAATTTTTCACTCACAGGATGTCTTGTCCTTGTTGGTTAAATGGCTGAGATTCTGAAAGACAAAGAACCTTGGAGGACTGTTTCAGTCAGGCCTCGGAAGTACGATTCTGTAAGGTGGTTTGAGTAACGGGAGGGTGGAGTGTTCAATGTGTCAATACATGTCTTTCCCAGACTTCACTTCCATCTCTCACATGGAACCATTTTGCTCACCCCTCCTTTTCCCCTGCCCTCTCCTTTCTGTCTCAGACAGTGAGCTGGAGGCAGTATTAGGTTTCCTATCCAGCTGAAGGGTTACTTCAGTCCATCGCTGAGATGAAAAGATGACTATTTTCCTTCGTTTCTTCTATTTGACTCCTTTTTTTCCAGGTTAGAGGCACAGGGAGGAAGGAAACCATTACGCGTTGGGTGAACTGGGCCCTGGAGTTGCTTGTTGGGGGAGGAGGAGCTGAAAGTGAAAATACATGATGAGATACCTGAGATCTCTGGAAAGTGGTGGGAATGACCCAAGAAAAACTTCCGTCGCCCCTCTGCCATCCGCATATCAGCCGCCTCAAAAGTGTCCCCCATAATGGCCTGTGTGAATGTGCTTCCCAGGGTGCAGCAGCTTCCCTAAAGGCCCAAAGACTCAAACAAGCAAGTGTGAACACAATAAAGAGGAGAAACCATCAATAGAAACTACAACATACATATATACTGTATGTTCTTTTATGGTCACCATAAATATGATTGAAAATCAAAGGTCAAAGGATGAAGTCTATTTGGCTACATCAACACCTTCATGTTTGCAAACAATGATCAAATCCAGGCACAGCTGTTTGGTTTGTGGCTGAGGGAGATTTACGTATCTGGGTGAATTTTTGAAAGC
The DNA here is from genome assembly GCA_016785285.1 of Brachirus orientalis. Classification (NCBI taxonomy): domain Eukaryota; kingdom Metazoa; phylum Chordata; class Actinopteri; order Pleuronectiformes; family Soleidae; genus Brachirus; species Brachirus orientalis. The sequence continues at coordinate 6,076,877 of JAFBJR010000129.1, forward strand.
CAGACGAGATTTGAAAAGTCAGGGGGAAATTCCATCCTTCAGAGAATGTTTTCATATTGCTTTCATTTAATCTGGATGGATGCTTCCAGCAAGGTCTCTGTCTCTTTCTCTCTCTCTCTCTCTCTCTCACAGTTACAGAGAAGTTACATCAATCTCCCTCTCATTACAGAGTGGGATTTGGTGAAAAATCCTGCTTTTTCTTTTTTTTTCTGAGAGGTGGTTTTATATAATGGCTGTGTTTACCTTGTGCTCAGCTTAGAGTCAAAGCACTTCAGCAACATTAACACCCTGTTGCTTTGTCTGCGATTTTGATGTTCTCTCTCCGCTGCAATTAAACACACAGTCGATGAATTGAAGTCAGATGACAAGATTGAGTCCTCTTGGCTCTTGTACAGTGAGACTACATTTCAAATTTGACTGCCGTTTTCTAATCACAAGTTGTCATTTTCTCCCAAAATTTTATGCCCAAATCAACATTTGCACAAAAACTGTTTGTGCAAATGAAGCAAGTAACTTAAAGGTCTACTATGGAAGACATGCTGTGTTTCCATCATGGTATGGTTTGGTTTGGTACAGTACAGCACAGTTCAGTTTGGAGTGGTAAAGCCCTGGGTCAGGCTTGCATTTCTACTTAACTTGGTAGGCAGGGTGTGAGCTGTGCCCGATGGCCATGTCGGCAAGATATGTAGCTTGATGTAATACTGGTGCAACACCAATAAATGACAACATTGTACACGACACAACAGGTGACAATGGAGGACATCCAGCAGCTCGTTTCTGTCCTGCTTGGTTCGTGGCTGTTTCTCTCAGCAAGACATCAAGCTCTGTATGTGTATAGACTGCAGGCATTAAAGCAGACGTCACCCAACTAGCTGACGTGGATGCGGCCAGTCTAGCGGTACCATATGGTACTGAACCATACCATTTCACATTTTAAAGATATGCACCATATCGTACCAAACGGAACTTTTCCACTCGGTGGAAGCACAGTTGCAGTGACTCCTCCATTCATCCTCTCCCTTTCTCAGGCTCGTCAAGGAACTATGGTTGTCAGAAAGGACATCAGTCTTTTCTGTTTGCCAAAGCTTCCACTTCAACACTCCTGCTGTTTATAATACATATAAAAAGGCCTCTATAGCTATAAAAATATATTTTTATAATATATAAAAACACAACCATATCTGTTTTGAAGTGATTATACAAACATACTTATGGAAACTATATTAAATTTCTGCCAAAAAGAACACCCTCCTAAATGTTAAACACTGTACCTTTAAGCAGAATTATTTCTCTCCTTTAGCAGAGGAACAGAAGATGTTCAAATGACAGCTTTGCACGTCACCAGCTGACAAATTACAGGACTGATTGCTAAGTTAATATTTGCCATTGATCTCTACATTGATTATTTGTCCCTCACTAATGAATGTGACTGGACTGATTTGAAATAATACGTCTAGCTTGTAACCTGACTTCAGAGCAGGGGATAAGGATCGGAGGATGACAATTTCTTGGGAAGGAAACTGCTGAGAAAAATCAGCATGAAAAAGCCAGAGGAAATTGAGACAATATTAGGGAGAAAAAAAAGGTTCAATCTGTGGGCTTTTTTTCTTCCCTGATCAGGCGGGCTGTGACTACTGCTGAGCTCCTTAACATCTGGTTGGGCAATTTACCCTGCTCTGACGACTAGAAAGGTTAAACCACTAAAATCTAATATTTGCCTAGAGGGGGTCAAGCTACTGCAATTACAAGGTACAATCGGCAGAGCTAATCAGCTAGTAGCGCGTACCACGGGCTTGGATGGGCAAGCTCTGATCACAAGCAGTGCTCTCTGTCTGGCCTGTTTACTTATTAAACCCTGTTCTCATGTTCAAGGGCCCCATTGCAGCCTCTAGCCCCCACACACCCTGAGGCACAGGGGAGTAAATTTAGCTCCTGATGCTTTTTAAATGGGACCTTGCCACTTGGCTCGAAAGTAACCCTCGTGTTAATCAGTATCTGCAGCCTTTGTTGCGAAATGATCTCAAATTACTCTCCTCCAATCTGGCAGGCATTAACACCTTGGGAAGAAATGGGATAGATACCCAGAGGAGGAAAACAACGTGCAGAGCCATAAGACAGAGGGGAGTATAAGTGAGGGCATCGATATAGGCACCACATATGTTTGTGTTTCACAATGCTGCTTACATGCTTGGTCTTTGACATACATTTCCTAATTGATTGAGTATCGAGAGTAGGATTAGTGTATAACATATCAGAACAGCCTGATGCTCAACACTTGAACAAGGCTTGGGGAACAATTACTGTTAATTAAATATGTGCCAGTTACTGGAAAAGATAATTATGTCCTTGGTGTATAACACCAATTAATTACTTTTATTTCAGTGAGCAAACGGCATTAGAAGCCATTTGAATGGCTTTGTATGTTTGAGTGCAGTGGAAGCTACAGTATATGTTTGCTAATGTGTAAATTGTGCTCTGCCACTGCAAAGATGAAAATTAAGACGCCACACGTGCAAAAAAGTTTAAATCAGAATCAGGCACTTTTCTTTTTAAAGCCAATGACGTACCTGTAATTGTTTAAAAACAGGGTCTGTCAAGCAATACTACCAGACCCGATAGAAGGCACAGCACATCGTGGCAGCACAGCGGCATACAAGGGCAAAAAGCATTTATCCCATCAAATTGCTGAACGACTGGGTTTTTTGAGCAGTAGAATTCACATCTGAAACTTTTCTTGCTTGCTTCCTTGTGTTTTCCATCTTACTCCAACTTGTTGGAAGTTGTTTCCCTTTATTAGCATAATGTTGCTGTTATGTCAGTCTGTCTTGACATAAAACAAATCAGTGTGCAGCACAGGAATGGGTGATACTGGGTGATATGAGATCTAAACACTGCTATACTGAGAAACATGTGGAGTCATGTGGAGCTGATAGGCTTAATCAACATTGTGTGATCTAATTTGACAATGGTTTGAATAGATATTTGTTTATATTTAAATGTTTACCCTACAGCTTTACATGTATAGCACCACTGGGGGAAATTGTGGTGGAGCTTCACAACCACAAGACATTGACAGTAGTATCTGTTAGTTGCAATCGCACTTTATGACAACTACAGACATAATATTTTTCCCTCTCCCTCTGCAGGCATTAAACATTGACATTATAGGTTTAATGAAAAGGAGACATTTCCTGAGAGGGCAGAGCTCAGCACTCTCTTGCTAAGAGGATTGGTCAGAGTGGATATAGCAGAGTAAGGAATCTCTTTATATCCTCAAACCTTTCTCATCTGTACTTATAACACCTAACCGCACAAAGGTAGCAGCACAAGTTAAGCTGTTCCTCCCCTCATTCAGCCACAACACTAACTGCTCTGAATCCAAACATGCTCATTTTCTCTCTCTCACTCATTTTCTACCGCTTTATCCACTAGGGGTCACGGGGGGCGCTGGTGCCTATCTCCAGCTAACATAGGGCGAGAGGCAGGGTACACCCTGGACAGGCCCTGTCCTGGACAGGCCCTGTGATGGACTGGCGACCTGTCCATCAGTGGGGCCACATAGAGACAGGCAACCATTCACTCTCACATTCATACCTACGAGCAATTTAGAGTGTCCAATTAACCTAGTCCCCAAATCTGCATGTTTTTGGACTGCGGGAGGAAGCCGGAGTACCCGGTGAGAACCCACGCACCACGGGGAGAACATGCAAACTCCTTGCAGAAGGCCCCTTGTTCCACCCGGGACCTCTTGCTGCAAAGGCAAGAGTGCTAACCACTACACCAACCGTAAGCCCCCATGCTCATTTTCACATGTCAAATGGGTTTTCAAATGTACAAACTAGCAAATGACCTGATTTTAGGTTACTGCCTCCAATGTATAACTTGGAAATACCTGTGGACAATCATTAGTAATCTATTAAGTCCATGGCCTAGAAAATGGTTACACCGCCAGCCCCTGTGAGCCAAACATAGCTTCTGCTGCTGCTTTTCCAATCCCTGCTCTCACTCTGGTTAATAAGATACAGAGTCATACAGGCTGAGCGTGCTTCCTCTTCCTTCACCTCACACTCTGTCTCTTTCCGCTCCTGCAAACACACACCTACACTCCAGCAATGTTTATGTGCAGACTCGCACTCAACTCCTGCAACGGCAGCTTAATCCATGCTGTCTCCTCAAAAACAACCAGTCTGTCAGATGCATGTGTTTCTGTGTGTGTCTAGTGAGAAAATGTCTCCATGTCATGTATTTTCATGTCCATGTAACAATGACTACAACTAATTTGTTGTGTGCTTCCAGCTGTTTGTGTTACATGTGTGTTTCTGAGCCAAAATGCACATTTACTATGCCTATGTCAATGTTTATGTGCATGTCAACAGGTGTTTGGTGTTATTACAGGCCTTGTGGGGACAAAAACCTGTTCACACTCTCCTCTACTTAGTTCCATCTGGAAAGAAAAAAATATATTACACACTGTACAACTACTGGAAATCAACAGACTTCACAGGTTTAGACTTGACATAACAATGTGGCATATTGCATTGTATTTGCATGTTGTACTGACAGCAATACAACGATGACTCACTTTTCCTAAATATTTAATAAGTCATGTTTTGTTTTGTGACACATTCATGTGTGGTGCACTAGAACATATCGGCAGCGTACGCATACTGATGGATTTGTGTGCATAAACTGAAAACCTGCTTGGAAATTGTGTGTTGTATATAACTGGGATGCATTAATTTTTTTTGGTATAAATTAGGTTGATCTTAATTTAAAGGTTAGGGAAGAGTTAGGCATGTAGTGGTTATAGATGAGGTTGAGTTAAATTTTCAGGGAATTAATGAAGTGAAATACTGTGTTTTTGTGTGAAATATTAAACTATTTACAGTACGTTCCATCACAACAACACAACAGAATATTACTGTATATATCATGTTCTGTGTGTGAAATCAGTCTTTTTAAATCTTCATTATATTTTTGTTACATTAAGTTTTTAATGTTTTCCCATTTGATGTGGTAGGAAAATACATCTTTGTTGTCTTCTTTTATTGATTCTATGTGTCTTGATTCTGTCAATTTTGAACTTATTTGTTCATGTTGTGTTTTTTTTTTCTTAAACATTTTTCTATGATTGCTGTATGAATTTCTCCCTAGGTACAAATAAACTTAATTTGAATTGTACTAATTGTACTGGCTTTTCTTGTATTTTGTGGGGTGAGGTTACAGTCAGGACATGTTTTGATCACACAATGTTTTTTGAAATATGCTATGTTTTTTGGTACCTACTACTGGGAATAAAACCATAGTACAATATAAAGCATTGAGTGTTTCTAAGGCAAAAGTCACACTGTGCTTTGCATTTGCACTGTATTGAATTCTCTGTACTTGCAGTCACATAGTGGCTCTCGTTGACATTTTAGGAAAAACAGCAGGTTCCCCTCAAGTATTAAACTGCAGTGCTAAGACTTGTTTTTGTTGGTTAGAGTTGGGGTTTAACATGTACCAGTTAAGGGTAGTTAGGTTTCCAGGAAATGAATTAAAGCCAATTCACTGTCCTCCTACATGACAAAAACAAGTTAGTGTTATGTGTTTTATAATTGTAAGCAAATGGGCATGATTTCTTCAAGTCTGTCTTGTATGCTTGTGGCTAGATGTGAAGCTGATATATGAAATTGGTACATCCACAATATTGTGTTGCACATATTGTAAGCACATGTGTCTGCATAATATGCATGTATCTATATGTGTTTCTGCAGGTGAAAGTGTGTGTGTGTGTGCTGATCTTGGGTCTCTGAGGGGGGGCCTGGTGTATGTGTGTGTGTGTGTGTGTGTGTGTATCATGGCAGGGCTGGCTTGCTCTTGTTGTAAGCAGTATTGACAAACCCATCAGAGCTGGTGATGCATTGGGCTCCCTGCTTACTCCCCCCTGCCCCACCCTCCTGCCTTCAGTGGCGCTGTGGGGCTACGCTGACATGCTGTCACCTTGGTAACTGCTGCCAGAGAGAGTGGCCTGCTGGGATAGCTGACCCGAGCAGGCGGCCGGTCAGCGAGCTGCAGCAAAAGATGTCACCAACAGACCCCAGAGGACTGTCCGACCCTTGTCTCTGTCCCCAACCATCGATCTGTCTGCTGTGAAGATCCAACGTCGCCTGGGACTCTTGAATTAGACAGGACAGAGTACACACGCACATACATACACACACACATACATGCCAAATGCAAAGTGCAGACATTCAATTAGGCACAGAGAGAGACACATCAATGCATATTCATATTCACATATACAGTATGCCTTTAACTTTTTCTTACTAATGAAAGAACTGTACTAAAAAGAGATTCAGATCTGAGTGATTTCAACAAAGTGCTGTTAACACTTGTTCATCCTGAAATTAAACTAAACTCACAGCAAACTACCAAAACCCCTAAAGTCCCTTAAAGCTTTGCCTCGATGCTGCAGTGATTAACTGAGTTATATTTGAGTTATTTTGTTGTTGATGATGTTATTATTCAGCCTCTGTTTGGTCTTTGTGTACAGAAATTGTATAAAACTATATACAGTATATGCCGCTCCTTCATCTGAAAATGGGCTCTGTCAAGTAATACTATCAGACCTGACTGAGGGAGTGTTTGAGTATATAGAGTGGTGACGCAGGGACGGGCAGGGACAAGAGACATTTATCCCATTCAAATACTGCACAACCAGATTTTTATGTAGATCTAAACTTCAATACTGAGAAACAAAGCTGTGTGGAGCTGATAGACTTAATCAGCATTGAGGAAACTCATTTTATTATGGTTTTAATATAATGGACATTTGTTTTTATTTGAGGGAACTTGTTAAAAACCCCAAAGGTTCCTTTACCTGAACAGGTCTGCCTAAGAATCACTCAATGTTTCTGCTTAAAAAGTCGTGGCACATCTTTGGAGAATCTTGTCTTCTTCTTTTACTTTTTGAGGTTACTAAGTCATTACTTGGCAGCATCTGAATCTCACTCCCTGTGCGATGTTCTTGGAGCCAGCATAAACAGCAATTGTTGGCACTGGCTTGTTGGCGGACGTGGGCGTCAGTCTCCACGAACGTTAGGAGTCTTTTGAAATGCTGACCAGCTTTTTGACACGAGGCTTTGGAAGCATCCAAGCTCCGACTGCGAGACGCAGGCCCGACTGGATGCGGGGTGGAGCTGGGTTCAATTTCCCAGTGTAGAGGGACTGTGGGTAGGGATCCAGAAGTTTTCACATCACAGGCTGCACTTACCATCACTGGGCACTCTGTTCAAAGATAACTTTATGTACAAATGCCTCTCATGCCACTAGGTCCTGATAAACTCCCTGTAGGGATAATGTTTCCTTTTAATACATATTTTTTTTCTTTACTGGATTTCAGAAGGAAAGGTTACAGCTTAAAATGCTTGCTTTAAAGAAGGTTTTTATTATAAAAAAAAAAAGAAGAAAAGAAACATTGTTGAGATCAAGTTACAAACCTTGAAAAAAAGGAATTTCTGAACAAACCACAAGTGAACTAAGAAGCCATCTAAGCATCAAAACTTTGCATTTTTTTTTTTTTTTTTTTGATGGATTTCCAAACCTTATTCTTTTGAGTTTAGGATCTCTGGCCCATTCTTTTCCATCAAATGATATAATTTATCTTTCATGTGCATCTAAAATACATAATGTCAGTCTCACCTTTTAGCAGCTTCACTTAAACTATCAACATCAACTAAGTTGCCCAAATGATCACCATCGGATGTTAATCCTTCTCCAAACACACATGCACTGACAGAACAACTGCCTCTAATCATGCCATGCAAATGAACAATAGTAGAATTATGTGGAAAAAAAAAACACTAACTAGCTTCCTGGTTCCCATGGCAACCAACAAAGCAGGGGATCGGTGACACAAATTTGACCCTGAAAACAAGATGGTGCACGTATAAGACTGTGTAGAAAATTATTACAGTTCAACAACAGAGTTCTGCAGGAAACAAACTAAGGTGGTGACCATGTCTGTGACTCCTATTGGACATTCACACTTCATTTATATTATTCATTCATATTCACACTCTGCACAGATATCCCTGTTGTATAATTCCTATTCTTATTTCCATATGTTTGAATTTTATGTTGACTTGTCTTTTTTCTTCATTCTTGTACAGTCATTGCACTTCGAATTTGTTCTGCTTTCATTTATATTTATTCTGAATCTTCCTATAACCTGATTTCTTCTTATATTTTATTTGTTATTTATCAAATTACTACAGCAAATTTTTTTGCATGTAATAGAAAAAAAAAAACAAAAACAAAAAAACAAAATACTGACTCTGATTTAAAGACATTTGAGTACCGAAATAATTGCTTCAAAAAAAGTAATGTGTAAAAGTTGCTTTTTATTTGCCTTTTAGACAATCCAATGCATTTTAAAGGAACATGCTCAAATCACACTATAACAATAAAAATAAGCATACACTGCTTTATAAAATAGAAAAATACATCGAGTACAACATAAAAAGAGAAAATGCGTAAGCCTGTAAAAAAGGACTCACCAAATATCTTCACCATCTCAGTGTCATATACGGTATGTTATGGCTGTTTTAACTTAGGATTAAATACAGAATGTTTTAAAAAGAACAGACTTCCATTACCTTAAAAACACGTATACTGGCATAAGGAAATCTAAATAATCTTAAACAAAATCTCATCTTTATTTACTTACCTTAGCGAAGGCATCTGACTCTCACGGAGATAATATCAGACAGCAGGGTTTAAACTGTGGAAGCAGTTGAAGCAGTCACTGGGTGGCGCTGTAAGGCCAGGGAAGCTGAAGAGGAGACGTTTACGCCTGTGGAATCCGTCATAAAGGAGAGAGGCCTTTTTAAAGTTAACATATATGGATTATTATTATCATTACTATTATTACTATTATTTCTGATAGAATGAAAAATATGATTAATTAATTATTTAAAACATGGGTTTGATTACATGAGGTTAAAAATCTGAGGAAACTAGAAGAATCGCCTGGTTTAAATGCTGTTACTCAAGTACTTTTTACTTTAATCATATTCAACTGTATTTTCCGAGTAACTACTTTATGAATATAAAAAAGAGTGATGCAAATACTAACTGTATTTTTGTGGACTTGTAAACACGGTGTGGATGTGGATCTGTTTGAAGTATTAGAATACAACTGAGACAAAAACTAAATAAAACTTGGGGGGGGTCAGAGCCGGGCACTGACCTAAAGCATTACAGCACCCATGATTTCTCTTCCAAGAAAAAAAAAACAAAAAAAAAACAGAAATAAAGGTTTTCTTAGAAAAAGAAAACTCATTAAAACACATCATTGTGTGAATAATAAATGAGAAATACCTGCATTAGAGAGAAAATTCCCAGTTATAGAAGAAAATTGAATTAGTCTGACAAAGACAGTCCCATAGAGGAGTAAAGTCGGTGAGTGTTTATAGAGTAAGTTTGTATATTATTAAATTTGTTTTATAATATTAATTATCTAAATCACAATTAACCAATAATTTAGCATATTATAAAAAAAACAATGATAATCCGTCATAAAGTAATAAGTCACTACAGAATAAACTAACATATATTGTCATACATGTATTACATTTAAACTTTTCTTAGATTCTTAGAAAAAGAAAACTCATTAAAACACATCATTGTGTGAATAATAAATGAGAAATACCTGCATTAGAGAGAAAATTCCCAGTTATAGAAGAAAATTGAATTAGTCTGACAAAGACAGTCCCATAGAGGAGTAAAGTCGGTGAGTGTTTATAGAGTAAGTTTGTATATTATTAAATTTGTTTTATAATATTAATTATCTAAATCACAATTAACCAATAATTTAGCATATTATAAAAAAAACAATGATAATCCGTCATAAAGTAATAAGTCACTACAGAATAAACTAACATATATTGTCATACATGTATTACATTTAAACTTCTACCTTTATTTTGAATTCACATATAGAAACTGGCAAATGTTTGGTTAACATTTTTTTCCTTTTTGTCACAGTGATACCATGTATTTGAATTGCTAATTAAAAATAACTAACGGCACAACGGTTACTGTTGTTTTTCTTTTTATTAAAAGGCGTTCAATCCACATTTGGGGGTGGAATATCAAAAGAAAAGAAAAACATGACAGCAGGCTTTTTGCGCTTTTGAAATGCAGACAAGCAGATGAGCTGAGCTCCTTCTACCTCTTTATATATGGCTGAGTTGCATTCAGACTCCATTCACCCCTCCTCTACCTAACTTTATCCATCCTGCCTGCTCACAAAACCATGACCTTCACAATTTAGAGAGGAAACCCCCGAGAGTCACGTCATATTTTAAACCATCCTCCTTCTCATCCTCTTCTCCTCTTCCTCTTTCCCAGTCTGCTGCCAGAAAAGACAGTTGATAAGCTGTATTTACACGTATTATTATTTTTAATTTTATCTCCAACCTTAGTTTACAGCCCTTCAACCTTTATTCAAGAAACATACTACTACTACTAATAATAATAATAATAATAATATGGTAAATGAATAGGAAAGGGTATTATTAGTTTATATAAATTACGGAACTAATTATGCGAGTTTTTTGGCTGGAGCCTATATTCAAAAATGTATATTTTAATGGGGTAAAAGCAAAATAAAATGAAAGACACTTTTCTCTTGATCAACACACAGACAATTCACTGTGTTTATATTTTACTCAGTCACTCACTCGCTCACTCATTCACTCATCTACCGCTTTATTCTCCACTAAACACTAAAAATATGAAAAAAGTGAAAAGTCAGCGGCCACATCAAGACACGTGATTATATATTTCTCCTTATAAAACCTGCGTGGACGTGGAACGGGGAAAGGGTTCATGTAAAGAGCATTGCTCAGGACGATGTTCCATATTCATGCGCTCGACACGTGGAGTACACACACACACACACACACACACACACACACTGGTTTCCATGACTTCAGAGGACATTGCACTGACTTACATTCATTTCCAATTACTAGTGTTCTAATTCTAACCCTGGCCCTAACCTTAACCTAACCCTAACCTCAGCCTAACTTTAAAACATGTATTTGCCTTAGAATGTAGTAATTTACTTAATGAGGACTTGATTTGTGTCCCCATAAGGAAGACAGGTCCCCATAATGTGACTGTGTGAACAAATGTAGGTCCCCACAACAAAAGGAATACCCGGTTTCACACACACGCGCGCACACACGCGCGCACACACACCTTTATGTGCGTAATTCTCCACTTTTTCACCGGGTCAGAGTTTGACACCGAAACTGCTGCACATGTCAGCGGATTAAGTGTAACTGCACCTTCTAAACTACACAAATAACCTAAAACTGATTCCGTTAGACCTTCTATTAAAAGAGCCCTCAGTTTTAAATAGTGTAGAAATAGAATAACAATCCCGTATTAAATGGGATACGTGCTCCTTAGTCTAAGTGTGTAGACATGGCATATTTGAAAGCCACGCGCTATATGGAAGCAACAGATTAATACAGAAGTATTAAAGTCTACTATTTGTTTAGGTAACAATATAAATATAAATATGAGTGATGAACTGACATTTATTGGGTTCATATTTGGATATAGTGTTCATTTCATGTGTCTAATGGGATATTAAACATCATAATCTAACGCTGAAAGTTTGGTTTTTTGGCACAAGCGACTCACTCCCGCACAGCCACGCACATTCACGCTCCTGCAGCTTAAGTCTTGTTGTATTAAAGGGCACAGTTGTGTGACAACGAGCAGCTAAAATTGGTGAGAATGGGCGCCACGAGTTTGTTAGTCTGTTAGGCCAGTGGTGTTTTAAATTAATAACAAGGAAGGCCACACACGCGCGCGCGCGCGCGCACAGACCCTCGCACGCCCATGCTGCTGCCAACATGGTTTTGAGGAGCCATGAAAAAGGCAAAGCAGTTGGAGAATAAGCGGATCAAAACCCATTATAAGATTTGAAACTCTTTTTGTGTCGCCTTGCTCGGTATGGCAGAGAAAAAACATCTCTCTCTCTCTCTCTCTAGATTTGTATATTTCATGATGTGAGTTGCTGCTCTGCTCTTCTGTTATGACGCGGTGTTTCCCATATGCTGCGTGCACAGTGTAAACAACGCACATGAAGTCCTGCTGCACGTAGTTTGTCAATATAGACAGCAGCTCCTATAGGCTGAGCTATTGTGAGCTGGGCAGCAGCGTCATGTGACTGCATTTGCTTTGGATACGTGCATAATGAGCAAGTACATGCAATGCAACATCGGCATCATTGGACTATTTGATGTGTACTATTACTTTGTTTCTGCAGCATTTAAGAAAAATAATCACAAAAATAAAAAGGTTGGCCTTGCCTAGTTTTCAAACGGCATCTACCTGTATGGGCAAATAAACAAAGAAAGTAAAGAAGGAAATTAGAAATAAAATGGCAAGTTTTTTTTCTCCTGAGCGGCTGCACTTGCATGCTTCGCGTCTTCATACATGCTGCCACTTTTACTAATGGAGACAAAGAAAAATGACGCCTATACTTCTCTCGTGTCGTTGAAATCAGTTGCTAAGCAACTAGTAAGGGAAATCATCCGCGAAATTCAAAAATCCTGCAGCGTGAGGGACACGTTTTGTGAATTTTGCTGAATAGGCGAGGTAAAAAAGACAAAAAGACAAGTCAAGAAAAAGTTCGAAACACATTTGCCTCTTGCAGCCTTGAAGACTGTATATATATATGTGTGTGTGTGTGTGTGTGTGTGTGTGTGTGTGTGTGTGTGTGTGTCAAGTCTACAAACATGCATATTATTATTGTTATATTATTGGTGTTAATTTCCCTCTTCTTGGTCGGCTCATCCTCGTGAATCACATTAAATATAATCTTGGTGTGTGTGTGTGTGTCACCCAGTGCCCCGCATACTAAAACAACTTAAATGATACATGACTCCCGCACCTGGACAACCCACCTGTAAATGGAGCAACATGCATCTATAAGAGCAGCATTATTATTTTTTTTTTGTTGTTGTTGACTTTGAATTCATTTTCTCATCTTGCATTCTCACATGATTCATTTCTCGCCCTTTCAATGGGAACAAATGAGATTATAGCTGTGTCTTTTAAGATTTTGTGTTCAAAGTGCGTGTTTCTGACGCAGTATCTGTGGAGTAAACGTTGCATACCACGCAGGAGTATGTGTATGACATATAAAGTTCCTCAACTCACACAGTGTGGACGCGTCTCATTTTTCTTTCTCTGAGAAATGTCCCTAAAACTTTAATTCTCCGCGCACATTCATGTTCACGCTGCCGGCTGAGCTCTTGGGCTCCCAGGCCTGAAGAGGCAGCACATGTAAACAAACTATCCGCGCGCTGCTCCATTTAATGCTATTACACAGTTTGTACTACACAATTATGGCAATAATATTATGGTTAGTGGACATTTGTCTCAGCCTGGGTAATGACCATTTTTGTATTTCTAATGCTACATTTAAACAAATTAGATTGTTATTGTTATTTTACTTTGAAGGACTGAACACTTTCTTCTACAAATAATCTTTGCACTGCATTATATTTATCGCTGCTTAATCGAGGACAAATCCAGTCCACCACTGTCTTTATTAACTCCTGGTGCTGCTGTAAAAAATGTAGCACACAGTATAATACCCATTCAAAAGAAAAATCATGAAACAGCCACAGTGTGCGACAATAAAATATCAATCTCAAAACACAAGATGACTGTATTTCATTCTAACAAATTTATTGTGTCTCAATCAGCTCGTACGGAACCACTACTGAAATTAAATTACAATCAAATGATCACATCAAAATATACCCTTATTACCAATAACAGCGGTCAATGTCAGCTCATGGTGATTTGTGCTCCTTTAGAAATGATAATACAAAACCAAACAAATAAGGGCAACAACAAAATATATATATATGAGGAAAAAAAAAAATAAAAACAAAAAAAGAGGGAAAGCATCTTACACAAGTTCCTGTGGGAAAATAAATTACCGTTTGGAATAAGTCATATGTATTCCGAATAAAATATTAAAACAAATCATTTTGATGAAAAATATAAAGTAAATAACTCAGATCAGTATCTGATCTAGTTTGTAATCTATATTGCCGGCTTTACAGAGTTTTTGTTTATTAAAACCTACCAAAGAATACTGCTTAGAAAGAGCAGCATTAATAGTATATCCACAGCACCCACTCAGTCACACTTGGCAACAAATTTTCAGATTTTTTTTCTTAAATAAGTGCAGCTGAAGTCTTTTTCGAGTGTCTTATGCTCTATTTGCAAAAAAAAGAGAGAGAGAAATTCCACTCACGGTGTCAAAGTCCTTTAAATAATAATAATCATTATTAAAAAAAAATCACGTGAAAGAGAAAAAATGTGATCTTTGAGATCAGACGTGGACAGTCCTGGACCTGGTTGTCTTTTCTTTCATAAGGGCCTCATGTAAAAAAAAGGCCTAATCCTCCATTTGTGTGTGTAAATAAAACAATCCACCTCAGGCAAAAAAAACAAAAAAACAACAAAAAAACAAATAGCTCTAAATCATGATAGAAGCTGTGTGGACGTGACTCGTCTTCATTTTGTTGGAGTTTTTCCTCTCTGTTATTGTTGAGCATGGAGAGGAGGAAGAGGAGGGTGGTTCAGTCTCATTTCTAAACATCCAAAATGCCTGCTCCTTTGTTTCTTCAATCAAACACAGGGTTATGGTGGAGGGAGATATTTTTGGAGGGGGTAAAGAAAATAATAATAGTGATAATAGTAAAAAAAAGAACACTTGGTTTCCTCTTGGTGTATTTTAATGCGCCAAAATTACCTGGTGGAATGAACTTGTGGTTGTCACCCTCTGGTCGCTCGCCTCACTTGCATCTTTTAAGTAATCTACTAAAAAATGCCCCTGAAAGAAAAAAGCAGAAGGTACCTTTTAGGTTAAGACATTTTCAGGGCTTGGAAAAAGGTAAACGGTGCGGTTTTGTGTGTTTTCTGGGAAGATTTTGGAGGAAAAAGAAGGGAAAGGTTGTTGTTTTTTTCTTTGCTGTTTTTCTGGTGAAAAATAGATAACACTTTTTGCAGTCTTATTCATATTCCCTCACAATCACAGTATCAAAAATTTGTCTATCCTGGGGGGGTGATAGTCTGTGTGTTTTTCTTTTTTAAAATCAGTTTTAATATGATATAAAATATTATGTTCTATGTTTCACTGAACATTCTTTTGCAGTCCATGGAGGGAGGCGGTGTTTCTGCACTCACATTGCCGACCTGAGAGTACACATCCTCCGGCGTCTGTGCCACTCCTGGGGGCGTCATCCGTTTTTCCTTCTGTCTCCTATTGCAAAACCACACTCTAACCACCTCTTTCTCCAGCTGCAAGTTGTCCGCCAGTGAGCTGATCTCCTGCGCCGAGGGCTTGGGGCATTTTAGGAAGTGGCTTTCCAAAGCCCCTTTGACGCTCACTTCGATGGATGTGCGCTTCTTTCGCTTCCTCCCCTGCGCCGCGATCTTGTCGATGCTGGTGGGGCTTCCCGTGGACGAGTCGGCCTCCTCCAGCCACTTGTTCAACAAAGGCTTGAGCTTGCACATGTTCTTGAAGCTGAGCTGCAGAGCCTCGAACCTGCAGATGGTCGTCTGAGAGAAAACGTTTCCGTACAGCGTGCCCAAAGCCAAGCCGACGTCCGCCTGCGTAAAGCCCAGTTTGATCCTCCGCTGCTTGAACTGCTTGGCGAACTGCTCCAGGTCGTCCGAGGTCGGCGTGTCGTCGTCCGAGTGCGGGTCGTGGCTGTTGACGCCGTGGTGCTGGTGGTGTGGATGCTGGTGGTGATGGTGGTGGTGGTGGCTGCCGTGGTCCAGATCTGGGGTGTCCCCCCTCACCAAGCCCGGGTGAACCAGGCTCTGGCTGCCGGGACTCAGCATCCCGTTCACAGTGAAGCCTCCCGGCTGGGAGTATATCAGCGACTGCTGCTGCTGCTGGCTCCCGGATATGGAGTTAATGTGCGCCGCAGTCGTGCTCCCCCAAGCGCCGGCATGAGTCTGGTGGGGAGCTAAGTGCGGCGGCCTGTGGTGCAGCGCGGTGCCCGTGTGCAGATCGTCTCTGGCGGAGTTTTTCACGTCCTGCTGCTGTGGGCTGCCCGTCATGCCTACGGGACTCGACGACCACGGGGATCCGGCTTCAGCTGCAGCGACAGCGGCTGCTGCTGCCGCTGCTGCGGCGTGAGGGAGCGATGTCACCCACTGGTGGGCATGGCTCAGCATGTGTCCCCCGTTGCTCGCTGCCATTGCGCCTTGCATAAAGTCACTCTGCACCATCTTGACTGAGGGGTCTCCTCTGTAGCCCCCAGATCCCGAGGTAACCGCAGCGCTCCCCGGCTGCATGCCACCACCTCCCGAGTCAGAGTGCACAATGGAGCCGGACGATAAGATGCTATTGCTGGGCAGATAGGGATTGGAAGCCGCGGTGGCCATTCCGTCAACCCTTATGAATATGTTTGTGGATAACCCCCCTCCCTTTCTACAGTCACTTCTTACGAGCGGGCAAATTGTATCTCATGAATTATTCAAACTTTAAAAGTATAGGTAGTTTTTTTTGGGGAAAATACGCATCGACGTGCGTAAAAGTGTCAGAAAAGCTTCAATAGCGACGACACAAAAGTGAATACAATCCGCATGTATTTACAACATTCTAGTTCAAACACTAATGCATGGAGGCGGACGAATAAAAAAATCCAGGTTTTTCAAAAGCCCTTTCAAACCATGTGCTGTCCCTTTGGAAAGTTTCACACAGCGAGGAAATTAAAATTCAAATACACATTTTGAAAAAAAAAACAAAAAACAAAGCAAAAAACAGGAGTTGTCCCAAACAAACTTTCGGAGGTCGCAAAAACACACACAAAAAAGCCTCGCAAATTGTCCTGAATGCACAAAGTCCCAGTTTAAGTTCCCTTTGGATGTGAAAATCATTAGCAGAGTGTCCTCAGGTCTTTTGTAATTCAGTCTCCGTCGCTTTATTCTTTTCTCTCTCTTCTTTTATAGCACTGTGGAGCCTCTCTCTTTGTTCTGTTTTGATGTATATAAACCTGCCAAACCGCAACCTCCAGTTGAAGTACAGTCCAGTATAACGGTGCGCGGCGCTGCTCGCGAGCCTCTTCTCCCATTCGCTTGTTCTCTCTCTCCACCTCTCTCTCTCTGTCTCTCTCTCTCATGGACAAGCAGTGTAGTCCCGCCCCCTCGCCCCCCACACTCCGCGATGCGCGGATGTTTACCCCGTGCGTCCTCGTTGATTGGTTACCCGGGGTGTGATTGGCAGCTCTAGTCAGCCTTGCTCCAGGCGCACGAGCCCTCCTTCCGGCTGTTCCGATTGGCTGATTTTTAATCGCAGTCCAAACAAAACGGTGGAAGACAACTTGGTAGGTAGTAAACAGTGCTGCGGTACTAGTTGAAGCTCCACAAACAGAGTAAATAAAGGAGCTCGACAAATAATGACATAAACGTGTGCCAAACAGACATGCCAGATTTTTTTTTTGTGCGTAAAAGCCTTAATAATATGCTTCATGTGCAAAGAAAATATTCTTTCAGCACAAATGCTCACCATGAATATGGATAGATTCTATTTAGATACGTTTAAAATGTGTCTCTTCTGTTTTTTTTCAGAAGATATACAAATCTGGGTTTCATGCAAACCCCTCAGTTCACATCACAAGACCTATGAGAATGATAATCAAGTCTGATCTGACTGTGTAATAAATCTTCATAGGTTTAATTCCTTACATGCCAATTAAAAAAGCAAACTCTTAATAAAATAGTTCAGTAAATACAGTTATGATGTTTGGAAACAAAGTCAGAATTCTTTTAACATCAAACACTGTGTATTTGACGCACGTTATTAGACCTTTTAAGGGACATGTGCTGTGCCTCTAATTCATGTTTGGAGAGGGATTTCATATTTAACTTAATAGCTGTTTGGTGTCTCCCGTGTGTGCGTGGGTTTTCTCCGAGTTCTCCACTTTCCTCCCACAGTCCAAAAACATGCAGATTTGTGAATTAGGCCAATTGGACATTCTAAATTGACCGTAGGTGTGAATGCGAGAGTGGATGGTTGTTTTTCTCTATATGTTGACCCTGCAATGGACTGGCGACCTGTCCAGGGTGTACCCCGCCCTGCGCCCTATGTCAGCTGGGATTAGGCACCAGCGCCCCCCGCGACCCTCATGTGGAGGATAAATCGGTAGACGATGAGTGAGAGTGAGTGAGCTGATTGGTGGGTGTATATATAGATGTGTGTTGTGTTGTGGCTGCCCACATCACACTTTCCCCACACTCTGGTTTCTAATGATTTTATGAAGATGTGGCAAAGAACAAACCCGACCTGTGACCATCTCTTCCCACGTTGTTGCTGTGTGTTTATGTATCAATATTTAATTCTGAAACTTTATAAAAGAGGGCAATGTGAATTCAAGTGCATTAAAATGAGGGGAAGGCATGTATCCTAAAATCCTTCAAAATTTGTGTAATAAAATAAGCTCCTAGATGACAGTAATTTTAGCTTTTAGTCCCTTAATCACCTTCAGACTTGTCTTCCTGCATAAGTTATTTTGTTGGTCTATCTTCCTTAACTACAAAACAATACATTATTTCTCCTTATTTGTTGGATTTATTGCTATAAATATTGTTGCTATTGTCATGTTTATATATTTTTCTTCTTTTGTTTTTGTTACATTTGAATGCATACCCTTGAGTATTTTGTCATATTCCATCAACCTACTATAGGGACAAGATGTAATTTAGCCAGTGGCTATAATCTGGCATATTTACATGTTGATATTCAATGTGAAATTTTCCTTCTCAAATAAATAAATAAATAAATAAATAAATAAATAAATAAATAAAAATGCATCCTCGTGGCTCGGGTGTAGACAGAAAAAGCCACTGGCTCCTTAGGCATTAACGCGCAAAGGTGCGGAGATGCTTCAATGCGTAAAACGCGCGCGCACAGGCAAACTCATTGAACCACTATAGTGAAATAGAAAGTAAGTGGCAACCAAAACAAGGACAAATTGAGCAGTCCTTAGGGGATTTGTGCGTGCAGGATGGCGGCGCTGGAAACCTCTAAAAAACCCCACAGATACAAGATGACCACCTGACCCCAGAGATGAATGAATGGGGCCCTTGTTGCTGCGTGGGACCCCTACGTTGTTGTGCAGTAAACAGTAAACCCTCCTATCACACCCACTGGCTAAGTCTGTGGCAGGTGATTGCCTGACAGCTCAGAACTCAATATGTCATGTCTTAAACCCTAACAAACACACTTGTTTGTAAAAGGGGATTTAAGGTCAAATATGAGGAAATTATGTACATGGTGCAATTTCTCCCAGTTCTTCCCCTTTCTCTTCTCCCAGTAGATTTAATTTGGACTGAACTCAAAACCAAGAGAGCCTCGTTGATTTGTTTACATTGAATAGGAAGCCCAGGGGCCAGAGCCATGGGGCCCCGTCTATTTATTAATATACAGTGAGGATTTCTGTCTAAATTACTGCTGTTCAGTGCTTACATACACGCTCTGAGAGGGTGTCTCAGGCGGCCAGCAAAAACGTGACAGCGAGGGTGCACATGCTCCATGTCTTGTATAACACAAAATAATAAAAAAATGAATATATATAAAAGGAAAATTAAAAAAAAGAACTTCCAGAAAAGCTCTAGAAACCACAGTGCGCCGATAAAAAAACACCCCTCTCTGATATATGATGTGTTTATTATTTATTTGCTTATCATAAAAAAGGTCCCCAACTTCCCTGCTGGGGGAGTTCATTTATTTTATATGCAAAAAGAAAAAAGAAAGGGGGAGAGGGAAAAAAATCATCCCCAAGTATAACAAGAGACGAACAGTTAGTACTGATTTTCATTTGCATAAATTTTCATATATTTTAGTGAAAATAATAGCGGGAGCCGAGGAGTGCTCCTGCTCAGTTGAGGCAGAGGACAGAAAATCTTAGGGCGCACCGAGACGCAGGGAAGGGAGATAACCATTTACAGACTCCATGCGAACAATGCGAATCCATTTCCTCATATTTTTGGACACAAGGTAAGTCAACATTCATTTCTACGGTTTTCTGCTGTTTTATTCCTTTTACGCACGGGGATATGTTCGCCATTTATCGCCTCCTCGCGCATTTCTTCACTGTCACATCATGATTCCTCGTTGCTGTAAATGATATTTCTGGATTCTTCTCTTTCTCTTTGCAGCCGCGTTATATGTTGAACCTTAAAAACTAATTAAAAGAAGCGTTTTCTTTTTTTTTTTAACCGAATGCGCAAACTCAATATGCGCGCCGCCGTTTGCTTTTGCGCCATGTCCTTTTTTGCTTTAAAATAAAAATAGCTGGCAGATGGATAAGCTGCGCTGTTTTGTAGTGAATGTCCACCGGAGAAAAGTGCAATCAATCACATTTTAAGCAGGGAGAGAGAGAGAGAGAGGTGAAGGGAGGGGTTGTGAGAGAAGGAGAGAGAGAGAGAGAGAGAGAGAGAGAGAGAGAGAGAGAGAGAGTGTGTGTGTGTGTGTGTGAGGGAGAGAGAGAGAGAGACCCTTAGGTTGAATCCTCCAGAGGGATCGTGTAGGCAACAGCAATATGAAATCATTTTATATAAATCGATCTTGTTTCTGCTGTAAAGTTTGTTTAAAGTTCATGAGCAGCAGCAGCAGCAGCAGCAGTAGTAGTAGTAGTAGTGTTTGGCGAACCACAGCTCCGTCCTAAACTGCTCTCATCCACAGTCTGGATTTGAATGAGTGCTGAGCATTTTGTCTTTATTTTATCTCTCTGGAGCTGTTCCAAGTAAAGACTGAAGGAGGAGAGCGTAGGAGGAGGAGAAAACTCAAAACCAAAATAACGACGGGTCTTTCTAAAAATGAGCAGACGCAAAAAAGAGACATTGATATTCAATTAAAGCTAAAACAAACAAATAAACTCGCGTCATTTCACTGTTTTCTCATAGTGGATCTATCATACATTAACCCGACTTTGTGGAAAAGTCGCGTTTGGGTTATTTTTTTCCCTCTTCCTTTTCTCACGGGTTAACTCCTCTCCCTTCATTGATGACCAGTGCATTTCTTAGGCCAGCACTTGGTAGCCATGGTGAGCCCAATAAAAGGGGGAACACTAGTCGCATTAAGCTGTATGTTTGTGCACTGGAGTCGAGATGAAAGAGCCTCGGTGTCCCGGGCCAGCAGCAGCATGCGCGGTAACGCGTTACTGTAACGCAGTTACTTCACCATAACACGTTGATAGTTTAATTTATTTTAACATTTTAATCATTATATGAGGGAGAGCCCAGAGTCTCTTCATAAATCTCAGCGAAATGACTAAGGCGCAACGTTATCGCGAATGTTTTCATTTACGATTAATGACAGATAATCAATTTCTGAGCGTAAAAATAAATGGGAAGGCTTACGTTCTCCTTTCCACATAGACACTGTGTGAAAATTATTTTTACGCACTTCAGTGTTGAATTGAAGGAAATGGGTAAAAATGCTATGTATTTCCCAGCAGCAGTGAATTGCCAGTTGTGCCCAGTAAACAGTCACTTTTGACATTAAGCAGGAATCCTTACTGCCACCAGGTGTCGCACTCACGTTTGCTGCATGTGCTGCAAATCATAAAGTCCAAAAATAGTCTATATTATGTCACATATTAAATATTGTTCATTATATTCACTCATTATGTTCATTATAGATTGTTTTATTGAACGTATTCAACATCTGAACCTGTTGCAGTGATTCCATTTGGTTCTAGTGGAGTTATTTATTTATTTATTATCCTTTTTTAACAGAAGTCGTATCGGGAAAAATACACATTTGAAGCAATCTATTTGATACAATATTGTTTCCTTCCTCAATGCAAAACAGTAAATGCATTTATGTGCATAGAAAAGCTATGTTCGTGTTATATTCTTTCTTCTGATGCGTTTACTGCCCTAAATTAAATAGACATACATGAGCTAATGGCAGGATTGGTGATTAAGATATCACCGGTTTAGAGGAAGCAAATGACTGAATGAGGACAGATTTCCAACACAGGAGCCATCAGGGGAGGAACAGTGGCGGGCACATGAGCTTTTTAATACAAAGAGCAGTGATAAATGCTGCAAAACAATGTATAAGTCCTATAGCACCAAACAGCAAATCTCACAAGGCATCAGACGATATTCTGGCTCATCCCTAAATCCCAGAGGCAATTTAAACAACTTAATTTAATAAACCATTTTAAAAGAGATCACACTGGATTTGATCAACAACTGAATCCAAACCCACGTTATTATTGCTATTAATCAATGTGAAAAAAACAAAAAAACAAAACCTGTGCGTATTGATCAGGTGGTAGCAGTTTATCGATAACAGCACAACAGCTATATAGTTGATATGCAAATAGCCAGTGATTAGACAGGCCCGCGTTTTTTGAGCCAGTAGCCATCTGCAGGAGCATATAAGCCATAAGTGTGAGCCAGCAGGTCTTTGTGGAAACATATGACTGGGAGAATTATTAGCAAATGAGGGCAGGAGTGGAGTCATGAATCATCCCGGAAATTAGTGCACTGCAATTTCTCTGCATGCTTGGCCGTTTAGTGTTGCACTATCCACTGTTATCCTTCATCATAATCACCATCATCATCATCATCATCCCTACCACTAACAGTAGCAGCAGCAGCATCGAAGCAGCACTGCATGTGCGTTACACATCATGCTGCACCATGCACTTATTCTGTCACTGTGTAACAGTGACGGTTATTGGAAGCAGGAGGCCATTTATTTATTCTTGCAGGAACATATTGTCTAATTTATCAAGGTTGTGGGACCACAAGCGAAAATCTCTCTCTCTCTCTCTCTCTCTCACACACACACACACACAGGTTTCCATGACTTCAGGGGACATTGCATTGACTTGCATTAATTTCCTGGAGACTAACTCTAACATTCACTTAACCCTAACAGCCTAACTGTAACACGTCTTCACCTTAAAGTGAAGTAATTTACGTTATGGGGTCTTTTATGGGTTTTTTTGTCCCCACAAGGAAGGCAAGTCCCTATAAAGTGACCATACATACAGATTTAGGTTCCCACGACATAAGGAATGCAGGTACACACACACGCACACACGTACGTCTGTCATGTCTACGTATTTCCATATTACTCACCCTTAATCAGATTTGCACGTAAAAAAATCGTCTGCGGTAATAGAGCAATTGTCATTTTCTGTTTTAAAATGATGATTTCATTATTTTTTTCTAAATAGAGAATAAAACATTATATATATTCAATATATATATATATATATATATATATTCTCAGTGATTTAGTATAGGGGATAAAAAGTCCACCTTGCGATGGAGACAAAAACACCAATATGAAGTCAAATCAAATTGCCCACAACATTAATCTATCCTCTGCTTCTCATAAAACATCCTCACAGTCTCATCACTTTGATTCTACTTTCTACAGCCGCCATAAAGTCCAGACACCTGACGTGCAGATTTATATGTGTTCCCCTCAGAAGAAGAAGGTGCACGGTAAACCCTGCACTGCAACCCAATATTCAGATTAAATGGAGGCAATTGCTGCCTGTTTTAATTATAGCCACACTCAAGTAGCCTATGGGCTATGCGTAATTTATTGTCTTCGTCTTGCGTGGTCCAGTCACTAATCTGAAACGACATACGTTGAATGTGTATCACGTCAGGAACGACGATGATTTAAAGCCGAATCCAACTTGGAGCACTTAAATGATAATGCAGCAACTACCGTTAATTAAATGGGCTACACTGAATATCAGTGTAAGCATTAAACGTGCTTTCAATTTCAGACATGAATGAGGTTTTTTCTTAACCCATTCATTCGAGACACAAGCACTTTATTAATATTCTATTAATAAAAAGGCCAATATAGTGTTAAATACACCTCTTCTTCCACTGCATGAGGTTAGTAATTGGCCTGTATGCATGCAGCGCTGTGCACCTCCAGCTTGTAAATGGGCTGACACGCAGGTAAAGATTACATGTTTAGTGTTATCACAAGAGACTGTAGTGGTGCTCAGTGCTCATTCCACCACGAGTCATGTATCAGCACAGTCTAGTATTGATTTGGCATAGGAAATCAATGGAGATGTCATAATTTGGCCTAAATCAGGGCTTTGTGGTGAAATAGAAACACAGAAGTAGGTGAAAGGACAGTGGTGTATTTTTTTTGTGTACAAGTGAGTGTTTTTATTTCTTTCAAATGTATTTTTAGTTAAAAGAAGAGTAATTGAATAGGGAAAATAGATTTTCCTTAAATGACCGTTCACTCTGCTCCTCACCACTGACCACTCACACTGTTATTCCAACAATAAAGTAAACAAAGGAATGGAACTAACGTGAAAATAAGAAAAATCACGAAGAAAATAAAAAGGATAAAGAAAAAAGAGAATGCTGTTGTGGCTCTGATCCTTGGGTTGTGTTAAATATTCTCTCTATACAGAACAAAGTTTTCCCTCCATGTGTGTTTTGGCAAAAATTTAAATTTGGGAATTTTTCTTTCTTTATACCAAACTGCTTCAGTTAGACACAAACATTGTTTTGGTTTGTGGACGGAAAATGAGCAACAGATTAAAATGAGCTGTCTTATCATAACTAATAAGGTTAAAGAGGTGTGATATAATTTGAAAACAAATCTTGAACACTAGAGAGGTTGGTTTATTTAGTGAAATGTGAAAGGGAGAAAAATCTTCACCTGTGAGGCCTGATGTATCAAATAATGGAAGACACTTGGTTGACACACACACACACACACACACACACACAGACTGATGGGGTACAGTTTGGCAAAGAAAGGATGAAGTGCAGCATTCTGAGTCATGGGTTGGTGGAAAGAGAGAGAGAGAGAGAGAGAGAGTGTGTGACGCAGAGGAAAGATGCATGAGTGCATCTGTGTGTGACTGGTTGACGACAGTGTGTGTGTGAGGGGGGTTAACTGTCTGTTTCACCCCACTCCCACCCTTCCTCCTCCCTCTCCATTGCTCACTGGGTGTTGGTTGCCTCACAGAAGTGGCCACATCCCTTCCCCTCTTTCTTTCTTTCTTTCTTTCTTTCTTTCTTTCTTTCTTTCTTTCTTTCTTTCTTTCTTTCTTTCTTTCTTTCTTTCTTTCTCTTTAGCTGCCTCTTTCTAACACACACAGACTCGCACACAGAAGTAAAACACATCAGGACACATGCCTTAACATACTCACCTCCAGCAGCATCAAAGCAATATTGTATATGCAAATGATGAGAGGGAAACACTGGTATTTTTCTATTCTATTAGACTGCATCACACATGCTAATCAAGACTGATAGTGTTATTAAGCTGCGTAATTAAGGCATAAACTGAATCCACAGGAATCAAATCTATAGAAGTCTTCAACAGGCTGGTTTGTAGCCACTGTACTCATTGGACAATTTCTCTCCATAGTCCCTGCTTTTTGTTTTTGTTTGTTAAACAGTGGCGTTCCCTGAGGATGGGGGGTTGGATTGTGTGGCACCTCCCTGCCCAGGATTACATTAATCAAAGTATTTATTTCCCTGGGGGAACCAGGCGCAAATCACTCCAAATCCCAGTAAAATTGGATAACAGAAGAACGGGCGCACCCACAGTAACCCTCTCTCATGCTTTTTTGCTCATTTCACCAACTTAATGGATCTGGTTCTGTCTAACTTTGTGAAACTGAGTGAGCAGAAGAGCAAGAGCAGGAGGGGTTTTCGCAAAGCTAGAGTACTGAAGCCTTTGAGAAGACAAACAACATAATTGGAGCTCAGGTAGAAAGAAAAAACAACATTAACCGTATCCCTGATAGGAGTGACTCTGGATATAAAGCTGTATAAATAACAGCCTTTCTCTGATTCCCTGTCCATGAGCCAGTGGCAGGAAAAAACTGCCCTCTAAGAGCCCCTCCATTTGTGATAGATACATCAACCTACAACACTGATGCTGCCTGAACGCGCTCTCTCAGCTTAGTCTGGTCAATCTATCTCAAAGCCCACAAAGTAGTGAAAACAACAAGAAACATAATGTCATATACTGCCGTTTGCACTATTTGCTTAACAATTATGCGTGCAAGACTGGGTGGCCAATAAATCAGCAAATGTTTACAGCCAAGCTGCCGCTGATAAGGTAATAAATACAGCACCCAATATGCTGCCTATTACAGGTAATGCAAATAAAATAATAGGGCTGTAATTTTCCCTTATGTGTTGTTGTGGTTGCGGTGCTGCTGCCTCCGTCTTTGATATTCATGAGGGAAATGGGGAGGAAATGTCGTCTCCCTGTCTTTATGGGCACCTCACTGTAGCGCAAACTCAACACTGCTGCCTCGGTCCCAATCGGGGATAAATGATGGCCTTGTTGTGTCCCACTGGACAGAATCATTTACACATACACACACACACACATTTTTAAATTAATGCAAACACAATTTGTTGACCCATGTTTTCATGCACACTCTTTTCCTACCATGTTTGAGCTTTAAGGGTATGAGGTGCAACCAGAGATGTCGGCCTGTACTGAACACGATATCTAGATTTGAGTGGTAGCACATCTGTGAGTATGCTAAGCAGAGAGATGCTAACTATAAGCTACCCAGCCTGCATGTTTTTGCATGATATAATTGTTTAGAGGTGCTGGTGTGATGCATACACAGACTGCACAAACTGTTCACCATTGCATACTGACATTTGTCTGATGATCCATGATGCTTAGCAAATGAGCAGAAAATCTACAGCTCTAATGGGACCAGTGCAGGCAGGACGGATGGATGGATGATGACTGAGTGCTGTAAACTTAACAGTAAAGGGGTACCATGCAAAAGTACCATAATTATCATTTCAAAAACACATCATTTAGCATGTTTTAAGTTAACTTTACGTCACCGCAAACCATGTCAATGTGTTTTGGAGCTTTAGATGTTTTGCCCAAACTTTTGCACCAATCATTCCAGGAATCCACTGGATTCCATTGTATAATATGGCAATTATAAAAAATTATTATTGCAAACAATAATGACAGAGCCGTATACTGAGAAGATAATTATTGACAAAAAACTTACTTAATTTAGTAACACCTTAATTATGTTCATTCAAAGCAAAAATGAAAGAAAAATGCCTTTTTATGACTTGCTAACATTAGTTTGGTTTAAATAAAATAAAAATAAATTAATTTGGGAGTAACTTACTGAAATATAAAACATTTTCTTTTGCAGTATATGCTAATCAGTGGCCTACTGTGTACAGTTCATCTTAAACAACAATCACCCAAAAAAAAAAAACAAAAACAAACAAACAAATTCAGTTATATACTGTAAGTGAAACCTGTCAAAATACTGGTATGGTCCTTTAAAAGTGTCCTCATGGCACACTTGTCACCCACTGTATTATGCCACAAAATTATGCATGTATTACATTGAATTGTATCTTCATTACACAATCCACATGAAAGTATGACTGGCTGAGGTTGGCGAACTAGCTTCGGGTTCAAAGACGTGTACAATGATGACGAGTGACTCAGCGTCAGAGCTGGGCTGTGCTGCCGGTGTGCTACTGGGGTCGCAGGCTGTTGTTGATGATATGCAAACGCGGGTGACACACACTATTCATACAAGAGCTTGTGTGGTCACGTTCGGCGGCCCCGGAAGTCTTGATTCATGTGGGCATTATGCATGCCGGACGCTTATGGCACCTCTCCCGGTTGCTGTGCAGTCAGGCCCATTTGTTTGGAAATGGGTTTACATAGATCTTCAAGATGACTCTCCCTCCTCTCCCTTCCATGAACCTACTGCTCATACACACAAACGCACACACGGATAAGCGACAAACATGCAGCCACAACAGTGGACACTCTGATAATGTAATGAACACTCTGTATTAGAAGTATTTAATGAGGCAGCTGAGGGTGTGAACAAATCATTATCTTTTTACATATAGAAGCATTGGTCCCTCATTTATTTTAAGCAATGAAAATGTATTTTTCAACAATTTTTATATAGTACATTTTTTACTCTCCCTGTTTAGCAGCTATATCAACGACCAATCAATTTTGATTTTTAATGTTTTATGTATTTCCTTTTCACTCACTCATCTTCTACTCCTTTATCCTCCACATGAGGGTCACAGGGGCACTGATGACTCAGGGCGAAAGGCAGGGTACACCATGGACAGGTCGCCACTCACACATTGAGACGCTCTTACATTCAGATTAACAGGCAATTTAGAGCATCCATTTGGCCTAATCCCCAAATCTGCATGTTTTTGGACTGTGGGAGGAAGCTGGAGAACTCGGAGAAAACCCAAGAAAACCCACTCACACACAGGGGAACAGCAGAACGGTCCTTGTTACGACTGGGTCATGAACCCGGGGTCTCCTTGCGGCAAAGGCAAGAATGCTGACCACTACACCAACCGTATGGCTCCTCTCACCTTTTCTGTATCACAGACTTTAACTTCTGCTTTAGCTTTTGCATCCATTCAGTAGATGTTACAGCACAGGTCCTGGTCCAAAGTCAGAGACTATGAAAAACAAAATTATCCTCCATGGTTTGGGCAATTAACATGAGACATTTCTGTTTTATTGTTTGTTTGTTCTGTCTGGCAGGCTACAGCTAATGGCAAATGGTTCTGATAAACTATACTTAACAAACGATGGAGTTTTCTAGTCTATAAATATGGGTCTGTAAATGCTTTATTTCGATATATCACCACATTTAGACTGTAGCCTGAGATTTCTTTAGCATTTAACCTTACATCCATTGTAACCTGCAACAGGTCTTATTATAGATTATTCTGGTGACTCAAGACTCAAGGACCGTGCACAATCTATCCAATGACCTCCTTATTGGAATTCATATACAGTAGCTACCTCAGTCTTTCCCATCTGAATATAAACCAAAACAAGTTTGTACTAACTTATAGTCCTGTGTTATGTGATTATTTAACCCTGCACCTTAACACGTGAACTGAACCCATGAAAATTTGCCCAGACTTCAAAAACTATTGTTTCTGGCCACTGATGTGGCAAAATAGCAGGGCCGTTCGCCCTAAATTTGCCCCTGGCAAATATCTCTCCTAGACACCAAATTTGATAGATATGCAGTATGTGTCTTGGAGCCATGCTGTGAATCGCAGAGAAAGTGAGCCATTTTGAATCACATGTAATTAGCATGTTTGCTACCAATGCTTGACTAAATTAGCCTGCGGGTTGACTCTAAGCTATCTGAGTATGCCGGTTGGTACAATACATTCGAACTTATTTCTTCTGCCACATGCAAAAATCATATTATAAATTCACAGCCTCTCATGTTAAATTATGAATGGCTGTTTTTGATGTGCACTATGCTGTTGCAGCACACCAGTCATTGAAACATTTATAACCTGACCCTTTTCACTCTTCAACTTCAGTCTTAGTAGAGACACCTGATTTGTGGAGCCTCTGTGGTTAGTATATGCACGCACTCACTCTCCTTTGCCTCACAGAGCTGCTGCCAGCTCCTTTCTCCTCCTCCTTCACCCAGGCCTTGCGAGAGCGCTCGAGCCAGCAGCATCACAAAAGCTGCTTTGAGGGGGGATTGTACACTGCCGACCAGCCCCTCTGAGCTCACACCCAGTCCGTATTACTCACCAGCAGGCCTCAAAGTACAGACTGCAAACAAAGCTATAAGAAGCAGTGCATGCATGTCACTCCGCTCAACTGGGTCTTATTCCACTAACCTCTTTTCACTGTTCTTTGGTTTTTATTTTATTGAATTTGAAGAGGAATCTTTAGTTCATAAAAAGAATTAGTTGTTCAAAGAGAATGAATGCTGCACAGAAGAGAAAACAATAAAACTTTGTCATTCAACCATGTTGGGAAATTGCCTCAGTATGGACTGGCTCTTGGCTGGCAGCTCATCATTCCAGGAAGAGATGTTGCCTGTTTGTGTGTTTTTTTGTGTGTGTGAACATGTGTACAGAATACATTCTTATTTGTATGTGTGTGTGTGTCTTTGGCAAGTGTTTTTCTTCAAAATGAATAACAGGATTTGTTTTTAGCCAAGCAGGATCACATTAACTCCAATCCGTCTGAGGGTTTAAACAGGTTTTTCTGTTATGATATTAATAGTTTTCACATATTTTTCACACTGCCTGCAAGGTAGTGTCACATCCAACACGTCATGTGTCATCAGTTTGGGACAAAACACATTTTCTTGACTTTTCAGTGCAACATATGGCAACACACATGCTGGTATTAATATACATTACCTAAAACAGCATCCCTCCTCGTGTGGATGTCTCCATTGTCAGAACCAGAAAAAGAGACTGAAAATATGTATTATGTTTCCACAGCTTCCAAATCAAGGTCTTCCGCAGGGACGCCTCCTTTGTATGACTGAACTTGAGATAATGCAGGGTGTCATGTAAAATGAAATTACATGCAGCACACCATTCTCTCCTCTGCACAGCGCTGCACGTCTTGTTATTCTCAGACCATAACCCTCATATTGTAGGTGTGAGACGAAAGCTTAGCAAAGCATGGCCAATTCTCAGCTGTTACGCCTCTGGCTGTGGGGGTGTGTGTTTTAAAATTCTGTGTTTGTCGTAGACCTTTTTGGATTAGTGGTCCACAAAAACAAATCTCCCCCAACAATGACTAACACACGTCTCAATGAATTGTCAGAATCTGTCAGAGAAACTCTTAGTTCAGCCCACATTCATCCAACCTGAGTGTTCTCCAGCAAAAACTCAGATTGACACTGTTACATAACGCTGCTCTGTTTTTTCAGTAAACTGACTATATTTCTTGGAATCTTCAGTGCTTTTAAAATGCACCCACAGGAGTCTATGTCACAAGTGTGGTCTATATTTGATGTTTTATTCAAAATGTTGCCACTGTGCATGGCTTTATATGTATTTACAACGCTTGAGTCATTACTTGAAACTAGAGTAAATTGGTTAAGTTTGATAATTTAAACCAGAGGCAAGCCAATAAAATGCATATTCTATTCTATTCTATTCTATTCTATTCTATTTTATTCTATTCTATTCTATTCTATTCTATTCTATTCTATTCTATTCTATTCTATTCTATTCTATTCTATTCTATATTCAATAGCTTCAGCTCAGTTTAATGGCTAATCTCTTCTTTTTTAGGCTGCAACACTGTATTCTTGCACTTTTCAAAAACCACGTCAATCAAACCATGTAGTTGACCCTTGCTTTGTCCTTTCATGCAAATTTTATGTGGCCAACATTCAAATTCTTGAGCTGTGTTTTTTTCTGCTCCTTAGTAAAGATGGACATCACCACTGGCCATTT
This sequence comes from Brachirus orientalis, assembly GCA_016785285.1. Taxonomy (NCBI): domain Eukaryota; kingdom Metazoa; phylum Chordata; class Actinopteri; order Pleuronectiformes; family Soleidae; genus Brachirus; species Brachirus orientalis. The sequence continues at coordinate 6,108,230 of JAFBJR010000129.1, forward strand.
TAAGGAATATGAGCCGTGAGCCACAACAGTTCTGTTGTTTGCAGTTTAATCATAACTTTCACTAACACAGTAAAATCCCATTGTCTCGCATTAAAAATTCCAAATTTTAATTCCAATCTAGGAATGCATTTTTTAAATAAGTTTTGTAACTCAAAAAAGGACAAATAAATATGTACCATAGTAACAGGAAATCAGATAGACACAATAGAAAATGACTGAAGCAATTGAGGGATGTTTTGTCCAGTCAGAGCAGGAGAAGAACAGGTGTAAACAATAACATTAATCACTGGAGCAGTTGGACCTGACCTATACAAGTCAACAGCTAATCATAGTCTCATCCCAGATTACACCAATCAGAGGAGGCTGCTGAATGCACTGCACTGAGTCTCACAAATAAAACAAAATCCAAAAACAGTAATAATAGTGCAAACTGGGGGAAAAAAAACTATGCAGAACATATACAGAGTGTAAGAATAAAGAAGTAGCATGAGCTAAATTGCTGACATGCCTGCTCCTGTTACTTGGTCGCGTTCCTAAACATCTGTATTTTCATCATGTAAAATTGTTTTAATTTATTTAGACTTTTTATTATTTTGAGACCACATCCAGATGATTGTTAATGTCTTTTTTCTTTGTTTCCTTTTTCAGGAAAACCATGGTCCCTTGGCAGACTTCCACTCAAGACACACACACACATGCGCACACACATTTCCATGACTTCCGAGGACATTGCATTGACTTACATTCATTTTCTCAAGACTTACTCTAACCTTAACCATAATTACTAGTGCCCTAATCATAACCTTAACCTAACCCTAACCTCAGCCTAACTTTAAAACACGTCTTCACCTTAAAATGTAGTAATTAATGTTATGGGGACTTGATTGTGGTCCCCATAAGGAAGACAAGTCTCCATAATGTGACTGTGTGAATAGATTTAAACATAGACAAGGAATACCAGGTATACACACACACACTTACACACAGACACACAGACACACATACACAGACAGAGCAAATTCTTCCTATGATGTACAAACTCTGGAGGTAAGGGGCCTCATATGTGAGTGTGTGTGTGCATGTGTGCACTGTCTCTCTCCCCCTAGCAAAAGCGGACACATTGTCTCCCCAGCTTCCGTTTTCCTCTGCACGCCCGCTGCTGGAGTATTCACGCTTCAGGCTGTTTTCTTTGAGAGAGAGAGAGAGAGAGAGAGAGAGAGAGAGAGAGAGGTAAAGAGAAAGAGATGGAGAATAAAAATATGCAAATGGCATTGTTGAAACGAAGAACGGGGGGTGGTGGTGGTGGTGGTGGTGGTGGTGGTGGGGGGGGGGGGGGTGTCTATGTAAACGCTTGCTGCCGGGGGGGGGGGGGGGGGGGGGGGGGGGGGGGGTTGTCTATGTAAACGCTTGCTGCCACATTGCTGATTCTGCCTCCATCCATCCACTGCAAGGAAGGAGAGAGAGGACTCTCAGGTCTAAAAGACATCAGGGTCAGGATATTAAAAATATGCTGAAAAGCCCCAATAATCTGTTTGAGTTGAGTCCTTCTACTGAACCTGATGACAGAAAGACTCAGAGTCAGAGACATGTAGGCACTGAGATAATGGAATCTATAACATGAGCCACAAAGCAAAACCGCTGAGAGAAGGGTCAAGGCACAGACTAAATATGAGCAACAGAATGAACAAAACATGCCAGTAAAGTTTATTTTAATTGAATCGATTGAGACAAGCAAAAAAAAAAAAAAAAAAAAAGGCCTCATGTTCTTAAAGACATTGGTGGAATTGGAGTAAATGAAATGGTTCCATATGGATACAGGTGGAACAAGTTAGTGCTGTTTGTACACATGTCACAGGACAAGGACATTTGTCTTGCATGCTTCAACAATCATAAAAACATATCATAAACATATCTAAAACATCCATTATATCATGCACACAGAAGAATTGATCCAGGATAGAGTAACTTGCAAAGAACACCAATAACCTGTGAACACCTCCAGGCCCAAAGCAACTCTTGCTAAAAATATGTGTAATGCATAAAATTAACACATTTATAAATGGAGTTTCTGACATAAAAGTATTGAGGAACTCAGATCAAACTACATCACATCACAGAATGGCTAAACACAAGATGTATTGATATTTGCTAATGTTTACTTTTAAACATAAAAAAAAGTGTGTTTGATGTTAGAGCAAACTGAAGAAATATAGAAAAACAGGCAGAATGTCAACACAGACAGCAGGGGAAAAAAGAGGAAGTCAGTAACACTTATGCAGAAATCACACAAACAGACTCATGCACACACACACTTAGAGAGAGAGAATAAGTGTGTAGTGCTGTGGAAGTAGGAAGCCCATTTGTAAAGCCCTCACGCTCTCAGAAAGACTTTTTGAAGTGATTATGAAGACAGTTCAGATCAAAGGATTTGACAAGTCTGAGTGTGCGCCAAATATGAGGCCGGGTAATCACACTCAAGCCCCTCCGTACAAGATGGCAGTGGTCCCCCCAGCTGCTTCGCAAATGTAATGTGACACTTACGGATAAACAGATTATCAAGGAATGGAGGGGTGCGGTTGGGTAAAGAGACCAAAGAGAATTAGAAGAAGAAATAGAAGAAAAAAAAAATCCACAACTTGTGGAAATTAGAGCAAGAGATATAGTTTATTTAATGAACTCTGGGGAAGGGCCATGTCAGAGAAATGATGATTAATTCTCAAGTGCTGATACAGGTCTAAATAATATAATTTGGGAATATTAGTGGGAACATTAGATGATGAGACTGTATTTCTCATAGTGGTGTGGTAGACTCAGGGCTTGGGAGACTGTTTCTTTGTTTCTTTCTTTTCTCTTTTCCTTCACTAGTTATTATAGATAAATCCATAATCCTCAGCACCTAAAGCATTTTTGTCAGTGAAGGACAGGGATAGAGGCGGTTGATTTTTTTCCCTGTAGTATATATCTGCTTATGCTCATTTCCCCTCAGCATGATGTCACATTGTCACATCTCCAAATGAAAATACTCAGTCTGCTGGCTCCTCTTAGACAGAAATACTGTTTCAGAAGGTATTTTGCCAGGACTTCTCAGTATATGTAGGCAGACAAATTTCACATATATCTATATTTTGTTCAAATCTTGTGTCTTGTAAAATGTGTTCACTGCTCAAATGTGGTAATAATGTTTGTAACCTTGTAAACCTTGTAAAGTAACCTGGTCATCGGGATCATGTGCTGCCATTGTACATTTTTGCAAACCACCAACATATGAGCTGATGTCTCAGGATTAAATTTATGTCACTTACTTTCATGAAGACACACATGTATATCAACATTGTAGTGTTAAAAGTGCTTGTGGCACTTTTGGCTGGAATTAGCCTGATGATATCCAAATAGTGATTATGAATGTGGTTAAGTTTATGTCTTTAAAAGCACCTGGTTATTGTCATGCTTTTTTCTCCATAAAAAAATAACACTGCATCACAGTGCTAAAACACGCCAGGATGACATCCCTGCAATGTTTGATCTCTACCTGATTCAGACATGCGCTAAAGTCCAAACGCTCTTGCTCCAGACAGTCTCTAGTGTAAACTGCAGATAATGTCCAAGTGAGCTCAAGTGACAACACAGCAGGAGAAACTCTGGATAATCCACATGAAGTGAAGGGTTGAGTGTCAGGTCGAGCCAGGTGCCTCACCCTCATCTGGATTAGCTCTATATTCTCCAGCTGTCATAAATGCAAAACACTCGGACAACCTCCAACTATAACTGGCATATCTGAACAACAAACTCTCAGAATATCTGGACCAAATTTTCTGGATTTAATGCAAAGTTCATGTCTTCAAAAGGTTTACTGTATGCTAAATGGCTCTACCTTCCCTGCCACTTCTGCATCAGGATTTTGCCCAAACACTTCAGAACTATCACTTTAAAAACGGTATTATGACAAGAGTCAAACTTGTTTGCTCAGCACAGAATGTAGAAATGCAACAATTCGACTTGTTTGTAGGAAAGTAGAATAGCAACATTTTTCTGGGAGACCAGGCTGACAAAGTCTTGCACTGTAAATGACAGGAATGGAGGTGTAAGTAGGTCAGGTTGTGCTTGAGATTTTTTAAATTTCCACCTCCACTGAAAAATATTTCAGTTTTTTTTATGCCTGTCTGTGGGTTTTAGGACTCTTGTGTGGTTTGAGAAAATCTATTATATACTAATAATCAAAACAATGGACAATCTATAAAATGCACTTCTACAAAACCTCACTTACAACATATTTCATAACTCACGAAGAATTGACATTATCAGAATACAGGGTTTTTACAAGACTGTGATGATGCATTTTCTAGAGCAAGGGTGTCAAACTCATTTTAGTTTAGGGGCCACATACAGTGCAGTTTGGGCCAGGCAGTAAAATAACAGCATAATAACCAACAATTAACAACAAGAAATCCAAACAATTCCCTTGGATTTACATTTAATGAAGTATCAACCTGAAATTTCTTGAGAAAAATAAGTTTTCTATTTACACATGTGCATTACAACTTACAGATCACAGTGGATCTACAAAGGCACTCAACAATTTATCACCGGTATCTGGAACAGATAAGTATAGTACTTCACATACTGATTAGATTCTAATCATTATGTGAAACTTTCACAAATTCATTATGTGGGCCGGATTGGACGCGCTGGTGGGCTGGTTCTGGCCCACGGGCCGCATGTTTGACATCCCTGTTCTAGAGTATTAGGCTCTTGGCATTGTTCTGACTGCAACACATGAGAAAAGCCCAGTCATGTAATGTATGATGAAGACTGTTTTACTGATTTAAAATCATCTGCAATAATCAATTTGTTGTCTTTGTATGACCTAATGTCTTAAATGTAAATGACTGCACAATAAAATCACACAAAAAGAAGTTTTGCTCTCTGACTGTTTTGTCCTTTTAACTGTTTGTGTCTTAACATTAGCAGTTAAATCTTCACTTAAAAGACAAAATCTTCTATTTTAGTGGTGCAAGACTTTTAAAGTAGTTGTGAAGTGCTTCACTCAGAGTCACCAAACATTCATTAATCCTGTCAGAAGAGTATGTGTTTGTGTTCTGAATGACTCTTGTGGCTGGACAAACGTTCCTTTGAGGGCACACGGACAGATGGATGGACGGGGCAACGCAGCGACAGACACAGCGGACTGAGGCTCCAGTGTAGCCACCACCACGTGACCTGAATCCACTTTTATATTCACAACTTTATCATTTCCTGCCTTCCACTCAAACAAACACACCAAAACATGATGCAGTACATAGCAATAGGTACATGGATGGATTTAAGGAAAGAAATAGGCATTTTGAGGTGTTACAGAATTTGGTTATTTCTTTAAAAAAAAAAAAAAGAAAAGAAAAGGAAAAATTACTTTCCAAAAAAAACAAAAAAAAAAAACACCTGGCCTTATGTATGAATACTTTTTGGTTTTGTTTGTTTATAAATGAATGCCAGATGCTGACAAGAACACAGAGAAAGAAGAAACCCCACAGAGCTGATAAAAATATCTCACCCCAAAAGAGAAAAGAGGGTAACAGAGCAAGTTCACCAGCAGAGCTATGGGTGAATTTGTCACAGAAACAAAATAGTGCCAAAATCAGATCCAGAGTGGCAATGTAGAGTTGTACTGCTGTCAGTGAAATTCTCAAAACCTATAAATACCCATCATTCTGGACAGATTTCTTCCTTTCCCATAAAAAAAAAATTGAAAATGTTGTTGTTTCTAATTATCCAATAACAATTTATTAGTGCTTGTAAATGCATCACTTAACCCAAACTAACTATGACACTTACACATCTCACCCTTCTTCTTCTCTGGTTCGATGTGTCAACAAGTGATGTCAATTTGATTGGTCAGTACTGAGAGCAAACAGCTATTGACTGGCCAGTCATTAGGAGAACACAGCCCAGTGGGAGTATCAGGGCTGACACACATTAACATAGACCTCCACTGTTTCGACCGTTCCATAACAAACAGCCATCAGCTGACTGGGACCAAGTCATTGACCCACCAGCTCACTGCAATCCCTTACTGCCAGACTCAAGTGTAAGTAAAGGGCTATGGTGCGTGGTGGATGATACACTGGGGTTGTTCAAGAGGAAACTGTATTGTGACAAGTTTACAATTGGCATGAGAGCAGTTTTTAGCTCTGTAGGTACACATTTTGTCCAATGATATACTTTAATGTCTCCAAATGCAAACACAAAATGCAAGGAAATGAGAACCAAACTGAAAACACTGAAATGTGCTCCTACCAAGCTTTTTGTTTCTTTTACAGCTTCTTTCACACTGTTCTGGTTTTTAATCTGAAACAATGTTAAGAAAAACTATTCCTGATGTATGTTTTGTGGATGAGGTGCCACCAAAGCATTATGTACTATTACTGTAGATGTGTGATTTTTCTGGGGGGTGCTGCATGGAAAATCTCATTTTACTATTTGGTGCAATGACAATAAAAGCTTTAATTGTCAGCTTTTTTTCTCCCAAATCAGGTTAAATAACCCCAACACCAATAAAGATGATAACCAAATAAGTAAAATCATACTGTTCTGCTCCAAAGTTTTCTGATCCTAACATATCTCAACCATAATTGTTATAGACATAATTTCCTCTAAGCTTAATCAAATACATTTTCCATTGTTAGCCATAAAAGTAATTAGGGGTTTTGCAGAATCCAGTAGGAAGCACTGTTATGTTCAAATTCAATCATGTTATATTGCCACTTTTCATATAGGTGCAAAACATGGCCACTTCCTGCATGTCTGTGCTGTTCCTTCTGATCAGTTGACCTGCACCCTGTATAGCACACTTCCTTCCCTTAACATTTTAAAATTGAATAGATTACATGAATCCACACTGTGTACCTCAGACATTTGACTGGTCAGGTGCTGTCATGTGAGTGTTGGTAAATTTAAATGTCAATAAAAGTGGATTGGCACTATTAACACTGTTCTTAATGTTCCTCAGTTTGCCAATTTCAAAACGTGTGGAAACTTTCTCCAGTTTTTCATTAATAAGGTTTCCTCCACCAGAGCCTTCATCTCACCTCCATCATATGACCCATCAGTCTTTGCCCCTTGCTCAGCTGTCTTTGACCAGTTTCAGCCTGTGTGTCATATGAAGCCCTCTGGTTTTCCTTTAGATGAGATCCCCCCTTGCTTTTTTAAAGAAGTTCGCTCTGTTATAGGACCATCTATCCTGGCTATTATTAATAGCATTCAGGCTTCTAGTGTGGTCTCAAACATGCAGTCGTGAAACCACTGATCAAGAAACCTGGTCTGGACCCACAGACCTATATAATTTTTGGCCAATCTCCAAACAACCTTGCCTCTTGAAAATCCTGGAAAAGATGGTCTCAATGCAGTTACAGTCATTCTTGTGCATGAATAACACTCTTGAGGTTTTCCAGTCAGGTTTTAAAGCCCTTCACAGTACTGAGTCAGCACTCGTGAAAGTTTTCAACGACATCCTCCTGGCAACAGACAATGACGATTACATTGTCCTGGTACTTCTGGACTTAACTGCTGCCTTTGATCATACAGTTCTTATATCACAATAATTTATGTCCCTCTAAAGGGAAAAAATGCTGATTCCATGAAGCCACTATTACAGTGTCTTAGTGACATCAAAGCATGGATTGCATTTAACTTTCGAAGCTTCAGTGAGAAAAAGACAGAGTGCCCCCCCCGTTGACCTGGGTTCCCTGGCGCCTTTTTGCAGAAGCATTGTAACAAAACTCAATGTGAAAATGGATTCTGGCCTTGAAATGGACACACAAATCAGCTCTGTGATAAAAATAGCTTATTTCAATTGAGACAGCCAGCAAAAATGAAACCTGTTTTGTCGCGGCAGGATTTTGAGAAAGTCATTGACGCCTTTGTCACAACTCGTCTTGATTACTAGAACACCCTATAGGATGGGGTAAGCCAGGCCTGCAGCTGGTCATGAATGCTGCTGCTCGCATGTCAACCAGTGCACCTAGGCATGAGCACATAACTCCCATTGTGGCCACTCTTCACTGGCTCCCAGTTTTTTTTCTTTTTTTCTTTTTAAAATCCTTTTATTTGCTTTTAAATGTCTGCATGGCCTTGCTCCACCATACCTCTCCGACTTTCTTCAGTACTATGCTCCATCGCGGTGTCACAGATCTGTTGATCAGCTGCTTCTGACTGTACCCAAAACTAGGCTGAAGCTCAGAGGGGATGTTACTGTACAGCACTTTGGAAAACTGTGTTGTTTTTTAAATGCACTTAATAAAGTGGTTTGGAAGGTGAACAGAAATCTGTGTGCATGTACTTTTTTTGGATATTGTTTTGGTATAAACACTGACCTTATGAGGACCAGTAGTCCACTTGGTGACCAAAACCATTGTCCTGATGAGGGAGAGCCTAATGTCTGAGGCTTTGATTATGATTAGACGTAAAACATGAATTGTAGTGACTGGTTATGGTTACAAATGGGATAAGGTTTGGGTTATCTCCAAATGAATGAAAGCGAAGTGTCCTCACAGGAATAGCTGTGCAAACTTGTGTATGTGTGCGCTTGTATGTGTGAGGAAGGGAAAAAGATGCAGCTTGTCTGTTCCTGTGAAAAATCAGACTTCGTGTATGACAGCTACAGCTTGATTTGGCTCAGTTACTTTGAAATATCATTTCAGGAGCTGCACTTACTGTGGCAGATTAGTTTGAGAAAGGGATTAACATAATTGAGAGATATGTAAATACTGATTCCACACATTGAAGTATTTTACTTTTGTCTGTATGAAATAAAAAAAAGTTGCACATCTGGTTTGAGATTTAGACACATGATGCACTGATCAAATCATTCTTTTAAAAAAATTAAATCTGGTGTATTTGGTACGTGAAAGTGATCATAAAGTGAGATGTTGGAGCTGTGGGAGAGATTTTTCATGACATCAGGGAAGTGAGGGGTGAAATAGCAAATAACCACACGATGAAGACAGCCTGGTGGTGACTGAGTGTATGTGTATGTATGTGTGTTTGTGCAGCCAGTGTGTCAGTTTGAGTGTGTGAGTGAGAGAGTGGCGCGCTGTGATCAGAAAGTGAATGAGCCATTTCACTGGCTTCTCCCTCTCTCTGTCTCACAGGGGAAGCCTGAGCTGTGGACAGCGGTGGAAATGAGTTCGGCCGTGCAGTAAGTGTGGCGACCTTGTGGCCAACCCTTTTCTGTTTCTACAGCTCTCCCCACTAAATGATGCCTACTGTATCCTGCCCAGAGGAGGAGGATCAACTCTTAGTTCCCACTGCCCACACTCCCACTGTTCTCCCATCAGCCAAAATGGATGAGTAACCGAGCAAAGACATGCACCAATTCTGTCTTCTGTGGATGTTTTGAATGTTCACTTGTAGCAGTGTTGGTGTGAGTAGTGCTGAATTTTACAGCCATAAATATTTTGAAGGTAGTGTTTATCATAAAAAGGTACATTAAAGGCTCAGTGCACACCAACATTCATTGTGTATATAGCAATATTTACCTGTGAAGTTTCATGGTGCAGCTGAATATCCATCACCTCACACTTCCTTTCCAAGTGTATTGGAGAATCTATGTAGCCTTCGCATCAAAAATCAAAGATGTTTAATTTTTCGATTGTGGGCTTTTGTAAAACATGTTGGCCCAAACTTCAACACCAGAGGGACATATTTTCAACAAATTAATAGTTTAATTGTTAATAAAAAATGTTTTTAAATATATATATTTATATATTGTACCTTTCTGGTCATGAATGTCCCTGTTGTAGAAAAAACATCTCTTTTGTCAAATTAACAGATAATACCCACTGCTTTATCCTACTGCTTTATCCTCCATATCGTTGGCCTCATAGCATAACTGCCTAAGTCGAAAACGTTCAAATATGACTTGCTATGAGGCTAACAATATGAGGGTCGGCGGGGGCAGGAAGTGCTGGAAAAACGTGTTAAAATGATCAGATTAGATTCTTTATTGTCATTGTTTTTGCTTAATGCGCATACATTCATCATTCATTCATATATCCATACACACATTTAAAAGGAGTAAAGTAAGTACTTAACATCAAATAAGAAATAGGAATATAAGTAATAAACAGGGTATGAGGAAATATACATTTATTACAATATTACAAAAGTTAGAAAAATATTGAATTTTAACAAGTGCATTGATTACAGTATTTGAGCAGCAGTTGGCAAACAAGAAGTACTGCACAAAGGATATTGCACTGATTGGAGAGTGAGGTGTAGGGGATATAGTGTGTGTTTCTGTGTATAAGTAATGTAAAGTTAATAATCATTACTGTAAGGCACTTCTCAATGGTTGGGTTTTGTTTGAGTGATGGAAATAATCAAACGAGTGGATTTTGTCCTTATATTGTAGATAGTAAAAGACTAAATCAGCTGTAACAAGATTTTGCCACATTTCTTTCACGACTTTCAACCTCCATCTGTGGCAACTCAACATGGGCCTTTAATGAGTGGCAGAAAAGGGATGGAAAGAAGAAGGAAATGAGAAAAAGAGAAAGAAAGAGAGAGGGAAGGAGGGAGGAAGATGAAGAGTGAGTGAGATTGGCACACACCTGTGGAGGGAGAGAGGAAGAAGTGAGAGGAAGAAAGAGTGAGAAGCAAACACCCAGCCCTGCTCTTAGTTACCCCCTCCTCACAGGGGAGCCAGCTGGGCAGATTACATGTGAAACACAGGCTTTGATGGCTGCAGGTAGCAGCTTTTTTCACTCCCCACCGCAACCCCTGCTCACAGCTCCTCTCTGAGGAGCAGGAACTACGCAAACCATAGCAGTCCTTCAGCAGGCACAGGTGGTATTGCTCACTCCAATTTAGCTCAAACCCCTGACTTGAAATAGTATGGCTGTCATAGGCAATCTGCGGCAAGAGATGGACCGCTGATTCTGGCAGAGGGGAGAAAATGTCATAGGACTCGCAGCGGAAGAAGCATGAGGAAGACCACCATCACCACTACCACAACCCTTCCCCAAATCAAACACCACTGAGCTGGACCTGCATCCAGCAGCGACACACACTGACACTGAGCTGAGTACATGCAGAGGTCAAAATAACCAGCAGTTTATTTTTCACAGGCTGAGACTCTCTGCCCAATCTGTTACCATCCGTCCTGTTGTCCCCCTGAGGAGGAAAGGTGCTGCTGACACATGGGACAGCTGAGTGGAACAAGCCAGGATGAGAAAGTATGATACTAAGAAAGTATGATATTCTGTATGATCTGTATGATAATTGTCTGTATTTGTGTACATTCTTTTAAAGCTTAGAGTTGCAAAGGAACGGAATAAAAGCAGATTATGGACAGGAAGCTCAGCATGTTCAAGAATACTACAAAACTATTTTATTAGTTAATTATTAATTATTAATTATTTGATTATTAGGGTGTCTACTATGTGGCAAAGTCCCTAACAAATTAGTCACCTAACAAATTAGTTTTTTTTTTCACTATAACATTACTCACACATATGAATAATAAATAGATAAATTAATAGAAGTCAAATATACTTTACTGTGGCAAAGTATGCAAAGTATCATGAGGGAAAAGAAAGCATGAACTGACCAACTTCATATTCCAAGCTTAATATTCTTTGCAAAAAATACAATAATTAAAATAATATTTACTCATGTCTGAAGTGAATGCAGCATAAAGGGAATCAAATAAGAACCAAACTTTATTTATCTGCAACTCTAAAACACAACGTTTGCATGCTTCTGATGGGTGCCTGTGTCTGGCAAAGGGCATGCTACTGAAATGAAATGAAATTGAAATTCTCAAAATTTGAATCACAGTCCAAACTCTCCATACTCTTTGACCTTCTCCTCAAGGTCAAAGTGAACATGGAGTCTGCACATACTTTTTCCTCTTAGTTAAAAGTGACCACAACACTTTGAAAATGCCTTTAGTGTAGCATCAAAGTCCCAATAACCTCCACTGCCCAGATGTCCTATACAGATCAATCAGAGTGTACATGTGTTTTTTTCTGTCCTGAATTACACTATGCTCAGGTCAGAAGCAGAATTTTTGAAACAAAAAGTTTTCACTTTAGGCTCCCAGACAGAATAGTCAAGAATAAAGACACAACTGTGCACCTATTCTAAAAGACACAACATATTTTTCTAAAAGTGAGCTGGCCAAGAATGGTATGTGTGTGTGTTTGTGTATAAACATGTGTGTGCTGCTGGCTTTGTTGCAAAAATTGTAGTTGTGATTGCAGGGTCCTGAAAATAAACCTCAAACATTTTGAACCACGAAGAGAGGTGAGAAAAACGGATTTCAGTTCAGAGGGGAATGAAACGCAGATCGAATTCTACGGAAAAACTCTTCCCCTTTCATCCTTGTCATCTGTCTCACTCACTCTTCTCCCTTTAACTCAGACACTCACACTCACAGAAGCACACACACACACCTACACACCCATCTGTGGTATAATTGCCTTAAGTGCAAATGCTCTCTTCAGAGGTGCATTAACTGGTAATGCCTGTTTCTGTGGATCCCAGGGTGCCTGATATCCAGACACAGGGAGCACCCAGCAGTGTTGCACAGCTCACAAACAGCAAGGGATTTACACATACGCACACATATGCAAAACAACAAAAACAGGAAGCACATGATTAAGAATGAGCTTCGAGAGACTCGAAGTGTTTCTTCTTCGACAGCATGCATTTAAAGCCTTGTTGTTTTCGCCTGCAGCTACAGCCAGCTCAGATGATGTTGAGTTCCTTACAGCGGGTGAACTCGGCCGCTTTGGCTGCATGTTAATGTAGACTACAAATATCTGAAAAAGGAAGAAAAAAAAAAAAACATGCAAGCGCACTCATGTTGGGTTTAATGCCGGCTTTGGTTAAATCTGCTTTTTGGTTTAAGCAAAGAGCTTTACTTTGCTTTAATTTTCATGCATACAAGAGGCATAGTTTTAAATTGAGGATACATACCTATATACAGTACTTGTGAGTTACCAAAGTCCACCAATTTTTTCTGAGTTTTCAAGGTTTAAAACACAACAAAAGCATGTTATTATTCTATCCTAACTCATTTATAGCTACATTGCCCTGCAGTTTGAAAACAAGGACATCACAAAAAATGGTTGTGATTGTTTAGTAAAACTTCAAAGGTCTGATTTAAACTGAAATTTGAGTTGAACTTCATGAATGAAGCTCCAGTTCACAACTGCAGTGATTTCACTGGATTCATACTGGTGTCAATCCTGGCTTTCCCAGACATTCCCCCACTCTGTCTTTAAAGACGTTTACTCCAACTAGCCCTTTATTACAAACACACATTCAAATTGACACTGTCTTTGGAGTTTATTTAGAGACACTCTCATTGTCCCTATCTGCTCCAGTCCCATCAATACACAATATCTGAGGGCAGTAACAGAAACAGCAGACTGTGCCTTTAATTAAAGAAGTGGCTGGTCACTGACTTGTCCATCAGTGAAAAGGAGAGAGAAAGAGAGAGAGAGAGAGAGAGACAGAGAAAGAGAGAGCGAGAGCGCAAGGACTTTCATCCTCTGGCTTCAAACACTCTGCTGAAAATGGAGTTTTAGCCACTTTGGCACTAACGTAGCAGACGGCCTCGGCGCGTGACGACTCGCTCCCCGCAGCGTCACCAGGGAGTCTGCTCTGAACCACCACACACACACACATGCACATTGGGGGGAGCAACTAAGTAGTCAGCGTGGAAGCTCCTGGAGCATAATGACAGCTTCTGAGAGTCAGACAGCAGAAACAGCGTAACATTTCTCTGTAAAAACTGGACTCCTTTTATGTAACAGCTCTTTATAGACATATAAACCAGAGTAACAGAATTTGTGTGTGTGTGTAAGACAGAAGGGATGTAGTTAACTTTGGAGCACTATGAGTCATCTTTCCACATTGATGGCATTACATTCATACCTACCTCTTAAAAGGATGATGTAGAATATAATTGTGCATTAGCACACGTGTGTGTATGTTTACCCCAAGCACACCTACTGTATGTAAACTCTCATCTGTACTAAGGTGACAAATGAAACAGCAGCGGAGCACAAGACTTGAAGATAAATGGCACAACCTCGGTCTGGAGCAATTAAACCTCTCACTATACCCACATTATTCACCTCCTCCTCCTCCTTGCTCCTCCCTGCTCCTCTCTCCAGGGGGCCTCAGCCTCACTTTGTTTGTTTTAATTATTTTTCCATATGCAAATGTGTCACTGCTTCATAATTGCTATCTCTGATTTTAGAGAATTGGGGAGAAAAGGAGGGGCAGAGACATTTTTTTAAGGGGGGAAGCGACAAGATGGAAAGGGCATTGTTTATCAATTCTAGGGGAGCCATCTTTGTTGAAGTCATCAGCTAGTAGTGGTGAGGTAATCAATCGCTCATGTGGATTACACCACCTCCCCTTTCCTCCATGTACTATCAGCGTGAAAAGTGTTAATGCTACCTCGTGACATCAATCACACACTGTGAGACGAGCAGGGAGGTGGTAGGAAGCACAAGCGAGCATGAGAGGAAGGAGGGAAGGGAAGGTGATGGCAGCAGAAGAGAAACAGGATAAACAAGGAGAGAGGAAGAAGAGAATATGTCAGGGGAGTGAAAGAGAGAAGGGGAGTGGCGATGGAGTTGCTGATATTTACTTGATGACTCTGCAAAAAACTGCAGAAATACCTGATGCCTTCACTTCCTCATGGGCACAGAACATCCAGGACTACAATTTACAAGAACATGACCTTTACACTTAACACTGAAGCAACAGGGTGATAAATACCTCTGACCTCTGTAGAGGTTCAAGCATTGTACTGCTGGCAAAAAACACAACATGTATAAAGTAAACTTTATACTGCTGGCAAAAAACACAACATGTAGCCCTGAAATGTCATTTATTTCAGTTTTAATTTAGGTTTTTATTCCGCTGTAGTGTCTATTGGCATTAAGAGATACAACTTTATTCAATGCCCCCTATTGTTTTCTTCTTATTGTTATGTAGGGAGAAGAAAGAGACCTGGACTGAAGATTTAAAGGTGCTACTTACAGTTTGGGTTGACTAAGCGGTTGCATAAATCTATTCCATTTTATCTCGTTTCTGTACAACAACATATTTTTACTGATGGTCAAACTTTTCCACTTTTGGAAAATAGTTTACATAAAGCCAAAGCAAACAGCAAAACAAGCCAGAACAAGACACAAAGCAACTCATCATCTTGACTGTGGCCTCATCTGTTTAAAATAATTATGTCAAGGAAGAACATTTAATTAGACAGTGATATACTGATATGTAAAAATGCTCTGCTTAGTAAGTTAGAAAAAAAATCAAAAAATCGTCCAAAAGAAAAAAAAGGTAAATGTGCTCAGAAATAAGCTGCAACCTAACCCAACTTATAAAGATATTTCAATATCACACATATGGATGAGAAACAAAAAGATGGAAGACAGAAAGCACAGCAAGTAATAAAAACAAAATAAAAAAACAGTACTCATTTCTTTATGCATAATTAATTCAGTCAGTTTTTGTTTTGCCAAAGTAGGTAAATAGATGTATTGGTGTGTGTAGGTAAAAAAAAAAGGAAAAAAAAAAAAGGCGCAGACAGATATTGAGGATGGAGATGTGGAGATTTGGAATGAGAAACCGGGAGGGAGAAAAAGAGAGTGAAGTGAGGTTTGGCTGTGTGCTCAAAGACAAGAGAACAAACCCCTCAAAGTCATTCAGCTAATCCATCTTGACAACACTGAAGCCTCATCATATCGACCCCTCCCTCGGCTGTACACACACACACACACACACACACACACACACACACACACACACACACACACAAACACACACATCTCACTACTTTTTTGACAGACGCCTGTACCTCACCACCATCACCAGCAGCTCCTCTCCAACTGCTCAAAGAAACGACGTACCAGGAGGTGGAGGAAGGAGGAGGAAGGTCATGGTGTTGGGGAGGGAAAAGCGCAAGAACAGCTGAGGTTCACCCCCCAGGCAATGAGGTGGAGTGGATGGTTGATGCCTAAATGCCCCCCCAACACCACCCCAACCTGACTAACACAATAACCAGTTACCTCCTATGACTGATGGCTTCACTAAGTGTGCACCCACGGCTCATGTTCTCCAGCCCCTTGGAGAAAAACAAAGGCCTTTCTTTCTCTTATGCCCTCACATAAAAACCTAACTCAATGCTCACAATAATTCTTAAATTAAAATATGTCAGGTGCTCAGCAAGATTCATGACCTAAGAGAAACAGGAGCATGAGCTTGCTTTTTAGCCTGAAGCCAGTGACATGTGTTTGCTGGACCTACCTTCTTTCCTCCGTCCTCATTTGGTCAAGTTTTCGCCCTGATGCTTGTCACTCAACTTGATGAGCTGTCAACCTTGACTCAGTGTCCAGCCTGAAGCTGAGGCAACGGATGAGTGCAGCCACCCTGCAATTAAAGAGAATTCAAACACAAATATGTCAGAGTTCCCCTTTTATTTCAAATGGCTGTGTTGCATTTTAAAATAACCTGCGTTTGTGCACAATTTAACCAATTAATTTAACAAAAAAGTTTTGCAGTTTGAACAAATGCAGTTTCAGTATTGTTTGCAATAATAAAAAAAAAAACAATCCTGAAGCCTATTGACCACCTGAAAAAACAAATGCTGATCAGCTTTGCACATTATTAACAGTATATGGCTGTTGATCACAATTGCGATTAAGTGCAAAAAGAAACATTTAGCCTGGTTTCTCTGCCCCCTCCAGCAGCAGCAGCAGCATCTATTCTGACAACTGTAATTGGTAAGAGTAGCCAGAAATGTCTATTTTTCCTGTCTGCTAGTGGATTGTCTGCCCGTGGAGAGGGGGATTGTGGGAAGGCAGGGTACCAAGACTATGATGGTGTGTGGCCGTTGGCACTATTCAGATATGCTGTCCCCAGGACCGCTGGCATTGCTGAAGATTACCATGCCATGCTTGGCAGCGGTGTGTGTGCTTTATTGTGGTTGTTCATGAGCATGTGAATTGACCTGTATGTGTGTGTGTGTATACATGTGTGTCTCTTCTGGACGACTGACAAGCCAAAGCCTGTTGATCTGTTTGTCACACATCCCTCACTGAGGAGAGCTCAAATAGCATGTAGTGGCCTTTCACGACTGACATGCTCAAAACTCTATTTTTCTCCTTTTATTTTAGGTTGCAGTTCTCACACTCAAAATAATTGTTTGGTTTTCTTGCATCTGACTCTTAGAGTTCTTCTGAAAAGCTGACATTGAAGTCCATTCTATTGCAAACCAGTTGTGACCATGCCAGTGGTTTAGCCACATTTTATACCACAGTATAACTGCCAAAGCCAAATGTGAACAAAGGAAAATGAGACTCAAGTGCTTGAGGATGAATCCAAATCTAAGTGGATAAAAATGTAATGATTTTTATGAAATTTGTCCATAAGGATTGTATTACAAGTCCCAAGTCAATTAATACTAACAGTAATAACCAATTTTGAGTCTAAAGCTAGTTTTCAAGTTTTTACTTGGTCACAGGTTAAGACATGAAAGGATTTGCTTTGAAATCTTCAACTTTTATGCTTTTAAGGTATGCAACTCAAGCCTCACGTCATGAGTCTACTGAAATAGCATTAACAGTGCCCTGATTCAAAGGGAGACTATGTCCATGTGAAGGCTACGGGATGTGCTGTCTTGGTAGTTAGACTTCAAAAATCCAAGGTGCCTTCAAAACTTACATTCTGAATTATAATTTTATGTCTGCATTATTTTATATTTTACTATCTGACTGTTCTCCTGATGTTGCAGGATCTTTGCAATTCAAATAAAAATGAGCCAACTCACAGGTCTTCATAAAGTTACACCTGAGCATTGAGTGCTACATGTCTACTGTACATTGTAACATACACTCCCTGTATTAGTGTAATGCTTTGCTGGAATTTTGTCAGCACTGAGGCATGGCTGCTCTCTTTTCTCAAGGCACAAAATATGAAAATCAGACTGACTGAACTTGAACTGTAATGGAGACTATACCATCCAGAATAAAACCCCAAAAAGTACAAGATAAATAGCATATACACTTTGTTTTCAATATACATACTGCAAATGAATATGATTGATTATGTAAAGGCCTATCTGTTTGTATACACAACGCACATCAGTACATAAACAATTCTCCAAGTATTAATTTGAAACTGCTAATCCTTTTATATCCCCTTCCTTTCCCTTAATGCTGTAAGGCTCTCTGGCTGTGGATGACACTCATGCACACATATGCACAGACACAGAGATGCACACACTTCCTGTATAACAGAGCATACTGTTTGGATGTTTGAGTGGCTGGTAAAGAAGAGCTCTCCATGCGAGGCTAACAGGATTTCTGGGCATTGAAGTTCTAATAATTATTACCAGAGTCATGTTGATGGTCACCAGAATAATTAGCAGTTTTTAGCTCTATGTCCCTTTTATTTATTAAACAGAAATTGATTTGAATGTACCTTTAAATTAATACATTAGTATAATATAATTATTTAGTTTGTCTTAGTCCTTTTAGCTGTAGTCAATATGCAGAATTCGCCTGATGCTTGGTGTCAGTGATGCCATCAAAATGACAGAAACCAATCATATTTCCTACATAGGACATACGACACAGTCAGCTATTGTTCGATTTTGCCATTCTGTGTTAAGGGGAAGCACACAGTAAATAAACTCAGCCAGACAATCATGGCTGCTTCTGACACAACTCTACGGTCCATTTTGTATAGATGTGATTTAAATGACTGGTGACTGCTCCACCAACTGAAAAGTTGAGCTCATCTTAATTTTCTTCACCATGCAATTCAAAGTATAACTGAGGAACCAAACCACAAATCAGCCAGGTAAAGCATAACCTCATAATGCAGGACAGGAGTGAAGACAGAAGAGTAAAAAATGAGAGAGACGGGAGATGAGAGCAAAGAGAATACAAAAGGTCCCACTTGGTTTTCAAATGACACGTTTCTCACTTCCATGGTTTCCATCAGAATGAAACTTTGCTGGTTGAACATTTTCGGCACAAAATAAACCCGTGGGACAGAGCGTTTCCACTTTGTAAAAACTGACATCCATGGTGCACATCGGCAACAAATACCCAGTCAGCATGTATTTTGAATTCACTACCTCTGAATGGGTTATTCTCCACTGTAACAGCAGTTGAGGATCATGGGTACTGAAGTTGTAAGAGTCAACCACAGTGATTTTGCAGAGACAATGAAAAATGATTCAAGTGGTTGGGTTTGAAAATTTGAAATGGAAATATGTAATATGGTATAAATGGTGGATGAAGGAAGAAGTGGAAAGGAAATGTGCAGAAATTAGGAAAAAAATAGTTCAAGAATTATGGTTGGAAAAGGAAAGGAAAAGAGGAAATACGTATAGAAACCAAGGACAGCTGTGAGAAAGGGAGGAGGAATCCATGAAGAGAGGGAGTGAAAAAGAAAAGATGCCCTCACTCTGCCTTCAGATCATGAGCTCCCCCGCAATAAATTTCTTTACCATTTCATGGCCGTCAGCTGGGGCTAGTAAAAAGCTGCCACCGCCACTGAGAGGAAAGACCCTGGGGGGCCGAGGTGAGCCTGAAGGACAAGCTGTCCCTCACACACTTGCTCTTTTTCTGAGTAACACACAAATTCTCTCTTTTTGGTCATTTTCACACACTCTTTCTCCCCTCTCTCTTTTACACACACATTTTCTTTTTCTCTCTCCTCACACCCAGTTTCCCTTGTCAAATTTCATCTTTTTTGCTCTTTTCTGATACACTCACATGCCATCCCTCCCAACGAGGGAGACATCCCCGGTGTCCCTGAGTCTGCAGGCTTCTATGTATCCCACGGAGCCCTGCAGTGGGACGACAAGGGTCGTGGCCTTGGAGCCCAAAGTCCCATCCTTCATTTCATCTAATTTCGGAAAGGACGGGCAGGGAATTCCCTGGGAAAGACAGAGAGGGAGAGAGAGAGAAAAAACTCAGGATCACACAAATCAAGGGCAATGAGCAAAGAGATAAGGAGTATCCACTGTCCACTTTGCAGCGAGTGAAAAAGGAGAAGGACAGAGTGTAAGAGATAAAGCATATTAAGGGTATTTTGGAAGCATGTGTGACCCATAAAGATATATAGAGGCCAACAGTCTGTGCTTTTCCACAGGCTTTTATCCATTAAACTGAGTCCCATAGCTCTGGAGTGACAGATAAAATACTCTCTGAATAGCTGTGACAATTTCTCTGTTGGCCCCGGCGACCAGTCACTCAGCACACATGTAGTGTCACAACACTGGAGGGAGTCACACAGAAATTTAGAAAACTGGAAAAAGAGTTTGACACGAGTACTGAAAGACAGACAGCATTCAGAAGTAGCTACAGTTTTCAAATCAAACAAATTATCAGGACCAGCATCACTTCACAGGAAGAAACAGGTGGAGTAAAAGAATCTAAATACCTGAAGCGTGATACTGAAAGGTGTCAAAGCTACTAAGTGAATTACTAATTACTTACTGAACTCAAGTTCAAATTGAACAATTTTTTTCAGATAATGTGGTTTAAAAAGAAATGAAGAAAGACTGAAGAGCACAGACAATAAGTTGTAATTTAACTGGTTTTTAACACATTAACAAGGGTGTTTTTTTTCTTTCTTTGGTGAACACATGAAATTATCCAGCTAAATTTTCTTTGTTTACAATGTTTTTTTTTGTTTCTGCCAAATGTTTGACAAGTAAATATCTAAATAAAAATTTGCATTTGGTTATGAACCACATTTGGTTCCTTTTTACTCTCTCGCTCTCTCTCTCACGACAGAAAATCTACACACTTGTGTATCTATGACTATAATATTGTTATTATAATACTGTTTGTAAAATATTAAAATATCTATCCTTGTAGGGCAGCAAAGATGTGGCACAGTGTTCAGCAAACAGATGTAACCCAGGGTGAACAGGTGCCCCACAGGAAGTAAAGGTCCTTCAAAGAGATGAAGGTGCGTGTGCGTGTGTGTGTGCATGCTCATGTGCCAGCAGGGCAGCAGAGGGCCAGGCTTTCTGTATCCCCTGACAGCCACTTGTCACTCTCCCCTCTGACCATCTGGGCTCTTTCCTCTGTCTTCACCACACATGCAAATACACACGCACACACGCACGCACACACACACACAC
This sequence comes from Brachirus orientalis, assembly GCA_016785285.1. Taxonomy (NCBI): domain Eukaryota; kingdom Metazoa; phylum Chordata; class Actinopteri; order Pleuronectiformes; family Soleidae; genus Brachirus; species Brachirus orientalis. The sequence continues at coordinate 6,129,417 of JAFBJR010000129.1, forward strand.
ACTGCACCAACATGAGCCGGTGGTGACAGTGGTGACAGCAGGGGTTGGCAGGGCAACAGATGCCAGTTTCTCCACATTTGTTTCCCTCTGTGCTTTTCACCTTCCCACGTATCTCCATCCATCTCCATCTCCATCCATCAATCAGTCCATCTTTATATCAGTCTTGTTTGCCATCTTTCCATAGCATTATCCATCCATCCATCCATCCATCCATCCATCCATCCATCCATCCATCCATCCATCCATCCATCTATCCTCTCTTTCTTCATCTCTTCTTCACTGACTCCATCCTGAGTGTCTGTCATGTTTGAGCCAGCTGGCACACGTATGCACATGCACGCATGTCTTCTATTCATTTGAAGCCTAACAAAAGCTTCATCCCTAACCTTAACCACAACCATAACCACTTATTAACCAAGTTATTAACCTAACTACAATTCCCGTCTTGATCCTAACTTTAACCAGAGCCTCAGAGATACAGTTCTGCCTCATTAGCACCAGGCTTTGGTTCTGGTCCTGAGAAAAATCAATGTTTATACCAGAAAAGGTCCAAACGAAAGAACAAGACACACACACAGAGCCATATGCTAGTGCTGACCTCCATCGCTGCACTATACCAGCCACTCTCATGGGGAACTTAATGATTCATCAGGGACTCGTAACTATTGATGCAATATGTGGCATAGCAGCAGTTCAATGTGACACTGATCTGGTCTGAGTGTAGTTTCTCTGCTTCTCCCTGTAGCGTACAGATGAATGCTTTGAGACAATTGTCTGACTGACTGAAGGCAATATTAATTGAAGCAAAGATTTCATGCTATCGACCAAATTATTTGTATGTAGGTTTTTACAACAGGGAAGTTTCAAAATAAAATGTTGCTTAGATAACCTTGTTTTAACCTTGTTACATCTGTGAAGGTCAGATTTCATCTGGAGAAACGCTGTGCAAATGAGCAACGGTCTGTCAGTTGACCTATAAAAACATGCTAAGCTTATTCCGCATCAATAAACACATTTCCTACTTTTTGCTCACTCACTTCTTAAATAAACATTGTGGAAAAAGACTGCAGGCATTTCTCCATAGTTGGCACAGTCTTAATTGACAATATTTAAAATGCTGTTACTCAAACTACCAAGTGACTTTTATTTCGGTTACTAACTACAGCTCAAGTATCCAGAGAACCATGTAAGACTCTGTTGAAAGACAGTGGATGCCAACTTTACAGGGAAGTGCAAGAGTCAGAGGAGGAGGAAGAAGACTGTGCCCTGAGAGGGTAAAATGCTCACCTCCTCTCATCTTAGGTCACTTTTTAAATACAACAGAGAGATTAAGGGAAAAGAAGAAGGATGGAGATCATGATCCTTCTTCTGCTCTGCTGTATTATAATTTGTTGTAATTCATAAAATAAAAAAAAAAAAAAAAAATCCCTTGCAACAGCTAGAGCAAAGTTAGCACGTCTATCTCCAAAGTCTACATGTTTAATACATTGACAACTTCATCACCATCTCGACGGAGAACATTTGAATTCAATCTGTCAGTGTTTAATTGTTATAGTATTTCACTGACTTTGTTGATATCAGCTTAGCATTCTTACTAAACTCAACCAACACTCAACTGGCTGCATCTGAAGTTCCTTAAGAAATTTGTTTTTGTGCACGAAAGCAGTAGGAGCTTTGTTAGTAGTGAGTATTGCCTGACTCTTAACTGCAGAAATATTACAATACTGTGCAAGCAACACAATCATGAATATGATGACAACAATATATAGTATAGAGCAGTTTATCAATTCTGACCAAACCCAAGCTGGCAGGCATTTCATTGTCTGCCCAACTGCCTCAACAGTTAATGTAATAACAGAGTTCATGTCAGCTGTATTTGTGTTTCCTGTCCAAGATGGCTTCTGGTTCTTTTTCTTGTCTACATAATCATGAAATTAAAAATATATATTGTACTTCATGACAGAACCAGACCCAAACCAGTCCCTAACTCATTAAGAATTTTCAAATATTCATCTGCACCAACCACTCAGGTTCCATCTGCTCAGCTCAGGCCTCCATGGTCTACAACAGTAACAGAAAAAGCCACACATGCTACATGCGGTCAAATGTGATCAGAACTCAATGCTTTTTTCAGTACAACTGAGCAGATGGACAACCAGAGCTGCCCAGGTCCACAACAGATTCATCAACCGCCTACACTTTTCCATTCCTCAGTCCTATCAAAGAGTGTTTTTTCATCCCAGTGTTGACAGGTACATTGAAGCATGAGCTTCTTCTTAAAAGCAAAGGGAGGAAGCATGTGGTGACATAGCTGCTGAAGCATATCGGAGGCTGGATTCGTCATGCCAGGCGATACTTTCCCTGCTGCTTGGCCAGAGAAAACACAGCCTGTGATGTGGGTGCAGGTCCTGTGGCCACATGGTAATGAGGGTCAGGATGCAGCCTCATTTTTTATTTAAGTATAAAAACACTCTCTTGTACTTGTGCTTGATATGGGAATATAGAAACATAACATTATTCAACAAGCAGTTTAATAGTGACTCACTCCAAGTGTGTGCTTGCAGTCATTTGATTGGTCAGTGAATGTAGGCAGTGGTCAAATATTCAAGGTGAAGTTTGTACAACTTTTTCTTTTAAAACATGTTTGGCCAGGTTTACAGTAGCATTAAAGCTACAGACACTGGTTAGTGGTGCACAAGGAGGATTTCAACAGGAAAAAAGTGTTAGAAACATATAACTGTATAATATGTAACATTTCTGCAAGATCCCAAAATTACCAGATTTTTTTTTGAGTAATCTACTTACGTTAGCCAAATAGTTCCCAACACTAAATCTATAAAAATTGTATTTCTATTTAAAGTACAGGAATGGACTCGTGGCAGAAAGTACATACTCTCTGTTTAAATCAAAGCTTTAGGATTTAAATCAGTAAAGTATGGCAAAAACTAGAAGGACAAAATTTTAGCCTCATGTCTGTGAATGGATAGTGTCTGATAGATTTTAGATTATTAGACTTGTGTGTGCCCAAGAATGGCTCTGACCCATTGTGCCCACCCACATTTGACCCTGAATATGAATACTTTATCTCTTGTTCCACATGACTGTAGTTCTTGGGTCAAAGCAGAGCTAATTAGGCTCTACCACCTTTTTCTTTTCTTCTTCTTTACCCTTTTCTCTATCCTTTCCTTCTGCCTCTCCCTTCCAACATCTCTCCCTTGTCCACTTCCCCCTGTTGTTCTGAAGCACTCACACACCTCTCTCTCCTCTCCTCCTGCCTGCACTTCCTCTGTTTCTCCCCTTCGGGGAGGACAGCCCATCACCATTCAAGACACATAGCAGTCCCAGCCACAAGTGACAGCATCGCGCACACACCTCCACAAGCGCACACGCACGCACACACACATTCGTTCCATTCGTCACATTTACATTTCAAACTGCCTGCGCTTCCACCAACACATCCATTATTTACCAGCCTCTGGCCTTAGAGGAGAGCACCGTATCCACACTCCCCAGGTAGTATGAGTGTGAGTGTGTGTGTGAATGAGGGAGATGTACTTGACTCTGCTACACTTCCTCCCTCTCTCTCTCTCTCTCTCACTGCTTCCCTCAGCAGCCAGCAATTATATTCCCAAACTTCATAAACTAAATTTTTCTTCCTTTTCTCATTTCGTTCTCGTTTCCGCCTTCTCGCTTCTTGCTGCTGTCGATCTTTTAAAAGTTAATTATAGGCCGTTTGGTACCAACAGCGATGTCAAAAACAGTACATGTCACCAGAATGAAAAATAATATATATTAAAAAAAAAAACTCTCTGCAAGGCAGGAAGTCAGGGATTTGATTTAGGGATTGTAATGAAATAATGAAAATGAACGTTTTTAAATATCAATATTAACTTTGTGAGACACTTCCATTTTTGATTTTTGTTGCCGGTGTATGTGTGTGTCTGTGTGTTTTTTTCTGCTGACTTAGGGAAAATGAAACCTCTACTGATTTTTCTGAGTTGTTTGAAATGCTTCATGCACACTAGTACTGTACAGTACATGTATTTAGCATGTATGATTCTCTGTGTGTGGGTCGGCATGTATGTCCTCACACATTCCCTCTTGATTCACTGCTTCACACCCTGACCGCTGTCTTTAAGCGTGTAGCCAGGTTTCTTAGAAGTGTGCGTGATTCACACTTCTCATGATGTCACAGTCGAGGCAAGGAGACCGGAGAGCCGACACATTCTGTCCATCTTGTACACACCTCCTCCTTGATGTTTTTCCAGCCTCTCTGTACCTCCCAATACCTCCTCACACCTCCTCCACACAAGGTGAGAGCTCAGAATGACATGTTGACTCATATTTGTGAATTGATTGTACGATATGACTGATTTATTTGTCATGTTGTGATTTTACCCTTCTTTTGTATCTATGAAACGTTTACTTAAAAAGTAATGAATGGTGGTTTTCTTAGCGCAACAGAATGGAAAAAAAGAAAAGGCCAGAAACCCCTCTCTCTTTCATTTGTTTTATTAAGAGGAGAGAGGCCAGCAGGAGGAAAGCTAGAGTGAGCTTGCAGCTATGTAAAAGGGTGTGAGGGTGGCCTAGTTAAAGCACTCATAATGGATTACATTATGCTATAAACACACTCTCCTCCAGCTCGTTGTCTGACTTTCCTGGCCGAGTCACCACAATAAGTCAATAAATGGAGGTTTAGGATGATTTTTTTTTTTAAATCATGACCTATGGATATTGCAAAGCCTGCTTGATATGCAGCAACTTCTGTGAATAAGTGCATATGCTCCTCTAAAGAATCTGTCCCTTTAAAGACACCATTGAGGTGTCTTCTTCTTCAGTCATCATATTTTTCTTCAAAGGATGAGGTTGATGATATTGCATAATGTCAAGAAATCCTATTAAACGACCAACGCTATATTATATTATGAAACGAATCAAATGTATTTCAAAAGTCTGACATCATAACCCTTAATTAACCAATAATACAATAGCTCATACAGTGCAAAAGTTGATTGTACACTTGTTTTTAATTTATGTAAAAATTCAAATGTGACTTTGCCAAAATGGGCACAAATGTTAATTGGGCCAATATAAATGTTCTGTATTTATAGACTGAAATTTTCCAGATCAACAACAGTGACATGCAATCAGGAATGATGTGGGGTTCAGTGGCGTTCCTCTTGACACTCTGGCCCATGCACAGAAGAAACAGAGGTTCAAACCACTGACCAAAGGGCTGACTAACTGTAACTCATGAGCCACTGCCTTTCTATATATTCAAAAGTGGAAGAATTACACAAATAATATTCAAATCACCAAATTAAAAACTGGCAAATGTCAGAGTAAGATAGCCTGTGCACTGACTTTTCTGTAGTGGAGGGAAATCTGTGAAACATGCATGAAAAAACATAGCTTTAGCTTCTTTATTAATCCCCCACTCATAAAAAGAGTCATGGTTTACAAAAGTTTGTTAAGTGCAGCATCAATTCAGCACAGTATCACAATGCTGCTGAAATATATGGAGAGATGGATGGATGGATGAATGAAAGAAAGGACAGCTGGATATGTGAGTTATGTCTTAAGTAATAAATAAAGTTGAGGCCACAAGCGCAACATTCTAAGAGAGACTAAAGCATCATTAAAGTTAAGGCATTTGGTTGCTATTAGAGAAATATAATGTGTCAGTTTGAACCATGAAATCCTGCGCAGAGGAGGATGGAGCAAAAAGATCAGTGAAGACACTAATTCAGAGAAGATGCATCTAGTGATCTCAGCAGAGCTCAGCACAAGTCTGTGATAATACCTGTGATTTCTGTCATGTTGTATCAAACAAAATCATGCAGCTTTAGCTAATTCATATAATCTAAAGGTGGAGCAAAGTGCCTTCAACTAATGCAGCTCCAAAAAGCTCTCACAACTGGACTGGAGGCTTCTTCTCTACATCATTGATATGCACCAAAGCATTGTGGGATTCCTGGCTAAGCATCTTGGCATGGGCCTGTGTGGTTGGCTGCTGCTATGGTGGTGAAGCGGTGTGATGTTCTCTCCAGCAGACCCCCATGATCACTGCACTGGTAGACCACAACAACACACCTTGGCCAGCTTTGCTGGCCACCATCCCGAATTTCAAACATCAAAACAGCATGCCTCTCCTCTCCTCTTTTCTTATCCACCATAGCCTCTTCCCTTTACTTCCCTCACCACTCCATCCACCTGTCTTGTTGTTTACTTTGCTTTCTCACCCAGCCAGATGAGCATTCACCAAAATAGCAAGCGGTGTATTTAAAAACAACACAGAGATGTCACAACATTGCTGATGCTGACTGGTTGACATCTCAGTTTGCATTTATAACCATCTCAAGCCATATCACCCATACTGTGGACAGCAGTCTGTTCCTTCACACCTCTACAGCACCTTAAAGTGTGATTATTCCTTGGTGCTTAACACCAATGAATCTAACTTACCTGCAGGGGATAAGCACAAATTCACTTAAACAGGAGATGCCTGTGGTATCATTTTAAATCACTTTCTAATTGCTTATGTCCATTGAAGTCACATAGAGAACACAAGGTTGCTTTAGTGCCTTAAAAAACCTGAATTGTTCCTTTACAACATCCATGCTCCTAGGAAACATACCTGACTGCTCTAGCTGAGTGAGTTCAGCCATTTTTCAACAGAGCCAAACTACTTTCTAAAGTACAAATAACCACCACAGACAAAATTGTTTCCACATGCAGTCGATTCTGATATATTTTGTCTTCTGCGGTGAAAGTGATTTGTAGAGGGAGTCTTAATCTCTGACAACATGTGTGGGCCATACGCTTGTCCTGCATTTGTTTGGGATGTCCTCTTGGCACAGCTACAGTCGGAGGTTTGCTCAGCACCCGTGTGTCCTGCTTACTCTGCTCCTGTGAGTGTCCGTCCAGATTAAAGAACTCATGGCCTGAACATTTTTAAACGCACACAGCTGCAGCGCCAAACAATTTAAAAACAATCAGTGTGTGTGCGCGCATGCGTGTGTGTGTCCGTGCTGCATAACTCCATGCATGTGCATGCATACATCATGTAGGCACCTGTGAGGCCGAGGCCCCGAAGACTAGAAACAGCCCAGTTATCTCCACTTAGGTCTGGTTTGCAGCAAGCATGCTTGGTTCAAAACTGACTGTGTAGCAAAATGTTACCTGTTTGCATGCGTGGCAGATGGAAGGTCATATTCCCTCTCTCTGCACTACTTTTTACCACCACACAATATCTTATGATCCTTCCTCCGAGCAATTAAGCCAACTGCTAAAGCAATGTTATATAATTGTTGCTGGATGTGCTGTTGCCATGATGGAAGTCTTTTGAACTGACCTCAGTTCAGAATTACTCCTGAACTTAAGGGAGAGGATTCTAGCAGTTGTGAGTCAAGTCACAGACTTCTCACATTATCCATACACTCACCAAACTTACAAAGTGCAAGGACTAAGATTAAGTGGAAATAAAGATACTCAGTTTTTCCTGTTACAAATCAGGAAGTCATCAAAATTCATTTTGATGGTCTTATTATATGGTACAAAATATGTATAATGTTTTTTTTTTTTTTTACATTTTATAAAACAAATTGATTAAAAGACAAAATTATTATAATTAATAATAATCAGAATCAAAAAGTGCTGCACTTTCTGAGCCACAGCCATCACATTACAGGACATCAGACAAACAGACAAACAAACTTGTTTCTATATCTTAGTGAAGGTCCATCCAAGACACAGTCCATTCATTCCCTAGCATCTTAACTATCAAAACTATTGACACTTTTCCACTACACAGTCCCAGCATGCCACAGCACGGCATGGCTCGACTCCACTCAGTTTGGTGTTCTTTTCCATTACTATAGTACCTCCTCAACGTGGGAGGGGTCAACTGCACAAAAATGCCATGACATCGTTATACGCGACATACACAAAGTAAAGACAAGCAAACCACTTAATTCATTAGTTAAATACTTCCTGCATGACCGGAGCACAGACTCCGCCTGACATAGTCACTGAACTAAATTAGCTCACGATCACGGCTGACGATCGCCGGTTTTCAGCAGTGCTGTCGCTAAATGCACCAGACTCCTCTGTTAAATATTAAGATTTTAGAAATGTCCTTGTTGAAGATTAAAGCATGTTTTAGGGATTTTTAAATCTTTATAATCAATCTTCATTCGGCAGTTTGATTCCTGTGTCGGGTGTTGTGCTCATGACTCTTCCATTGATGACACTCACTGCCAATCAGTGGCCGAGACGTCACATTTAGTATTGGCTCAGCTTGCTTGGAACCTCACCAGAGCAGGTACCAAAAAAAGTAGCCGGTACCAGGTACTATTGCTAGTAGTAAAAAAAAAAGTCAAAAATTTCCTCACAAAGATAGGTTTTGTTTTGGACCTCACAAAGATATAAATACATATACAGTATACACCCACACACATTTCCATTGAAAGCTCTTGGTTGACTCATTTTATATAGTATATACTATATACAAAATACAATAATTTAACAGTGATTTGTTCACACTTTGCTGCTGGTCAGTATTAAATTATTGTGCTGATATATTGTATGTTCAACTGTAATCTGCAGTAAAGCAAAGTATGGGAGATGATGGTGTGTGAGAAGGGACAAACATGGATAATGTTTTTCTGTTATTGTAGCACATATTGTGGATGCAGATGTTTAGGAATGTGAAGAAAAGGTTTAGTTGGGATACGTGTTGTTTTCACTGGTAAACTGTGCCAGCTTAATATGAATATCATTCTAACACATCCTACACTTTACCACAGCCTTTAAACCCCAACTGAATAAGACTTCTGGAAGATAAATCTGAATCTTTCCTCCAAAAAGTAGGACGAGTTCATCTCTTGCCACACAATAACCTTTATGCTAAACTGTGCAAAGAACAGTAAAATGCTACATTTTTAGTTTGATGTTAACTGAAAGTTGACAACCATGTATTAAAGAGAATGTTCACCTTTTCCTGCTCTCATAAAACTAAACAGACACAAGGCTTCATGTGACTTTTGAGTATGAACTGAAATTAATCAGCCGCTCCGAACTCCACAAAGCAACATCCTGTTCTCCTGTTCAGACCAAAATGCAGGTGTAACTGCATCTTTTTACTTCATTCAGATTGAATCACATTTCCTAAAACTCTGCAGCTTGTGATGAAAATCCCTGCGCCTTCCCAATTCACAGAGCTTTTGTCAAATTAGTCAACAAGGCCCCCACAACTGCAGGCTGTTTACAAAGCGGAGCCTCTTTGCTCTCTGTCACATAGCGGTACAACTGGAGGAGAGCCGTGCAATCAAAGCCTGCCGAACACACGTCATCCTTTGATGGGGGCCTTTGAAATCTGGCCCTCATCCGCACACAGGAGCGCATCACGCCACATTAGACAGTTTACAGAATAAATATTTGACGGCCAGCAATATCACAAGATGCAGAGAAACCTGCTAGCACGCAGCTGTTCCCCCCACCCCTCACCCCACTGCCTCTCTTGCTCTCCCCTCCCATCCTTTATCCTCCACCCTGCCTGCCTGGCTCCTGCAGACAGAGAGCTGGTTTAAAGCTCAATTGTGCATTTTGCAGATAAAGTAGCAAAACTACTAGAGGCGGTGTTGTGAGCGCTCGTTGCCAGGGCAACACTGGTAAGAGACCTGGTTCTCCATTACTACTTAATTTAGGCACTCTAATTGCATTCCACACAATCTGTGGCCACAATGTTATGCAGAAGAAGAAGAAGAAGGAAAAGTTGGGGTGGAGGCGGGTGGGGGACAGGTCTTTGGTAAACCTTGCCCGGGAGCGAAAATAAAATGCCTCACAAACTAAGCATGAGGCAAACAGCTTTGAAATTCACTTTATTGCTGTTTATGGTTATAAAATGTTTTCGCTTAAAGATGAAGTGAAACATTAAATTTCAATTTGGCACAGTTCTCAAGAGCACATTATCACTCTTTCATTTTGAAAGCAGGAGTGACTTAAAACAACTACACGTGGTCAACTATTCAGAAGTTAATTGTCTTCTTCTGGCCTATGAGTTCTCTGAAACACAGGCCTGTGAACCACACAGTCCCTTTCAACCTGCACAGGGAGAGAAAAGCAGCCTACAATGCTTTTCTTTGGCTGTGGGGGGTTGAAACGAAGTGTTGAACCAGTGTTTTCGGGTCTCTGACCCCCATACTGAAGTGACATAGACACTAGGTACAACATAACCCCAAGTCTCCCCAGTCACTGCACCAATTCTGTGGACAACTCGCTTCAATACTGAAAATACTGAAAAATAGTGAAAAAAAAATATCTGTCTGTCAGTCAGATGATAAGATGATACACCTACCAATCCATTTGGATTGGTAGGTGTATCATCTTTAGTGCAATCACCAGACATGTATCTTATCTTGCAGAAACTGCACACGTAATAGTTGGAAAGATCACAGTCAGTGTAGATGCTTATACTCAGTGGTGCTTTTATTAGACACTCATCTTTGTCTTGTCTTCCTGTCTACTGTCCCAGAATACTTCAGTATATCTGGGACAGGAAACTCACAGTAAACAAGATGTATCCAGTCAGGTTTCCAGAGGCTGTGAGGTAAAAAATCACCTGCAGCAAACCATGCTTGGCACATACGATTTTTCAACGTGGGCTCTATGTTTAAAAATGAGAGGGATTACATTACATTACATGGAAGTGTATGCTACTTACAGAAACTACACTGCCCGACCAAAAAAAAGTCGCCACCCCTAATATTTCATTGGACCGCCTTTAGCTTTGGTTATGGCACACATCCATTGTGGCATTGTTTCCATTAGCTTCTGCAATGTCACAAATTTATTTCTGTCCAGTGATGCATTAATCTTTCCCCAAGATCTTGTACTGATGATGGGAGAGTCAGACCACTGCACAAAGCCTTCTCCAGTACATCCCAAAGATTCTCAATGGGGTTAAGGTCTGGACTCTGTGGTGGACAATCCATGTGTGAAAATGATGTCTCATGCTCCCTGAACCACTCTTTCACAATTTGAGCCCGATGAATCCTGGCATTGTAATCTTGGAATATGCCCGTGCCATCAGGAAAGAAAAATCCATTGATGGAATAACCTGGTCATTCAGTATATTCAGGTAGTCAGCTGACCTCATTCTTTGGGCACATGATGTTGCTGAACCTAGACCTGACCAACTGCAGCAACCCCAGATCATTGCACTGCCCTCACAGACCCTCACAGTACAGTAGACACTAGGCATGATGGGTAACATCACTTCATCTGCCTCTCTTCTTACCCTGATGCTCCCATCACTCTGGAACAGGGTAAATCTGGACTCATCAGACCACATGACCTTCTTCCATTGGTGGTTTTCTTAAGGCTACACAGCTGTTCAGTTCCACTCCCTTGAGTTCTCTTCACATTGTGTATGTGGAAATGCTCTTACTGTTTTTTTTGTTTTTCTACGAATTGATTTCACCAAAAGTTTAAGTGATGGCCGATCATGATCATTCAGGATTTTTTACCGACCACATTTCTTCCTCAAAGACGATGGTTCCCCACTATCCTTCCAATTTTTAATAATACATTAGACAGTTCTTAACTCAATTTTAGTAGTTTCTTCTATCTCCTTAGATGTTTTCTCTGCTTGATGCATGCCAATGATTTGACCCTTCTCAAACAGACTAACATCTTTTCCATGACCGCAGGATGTGTCTTTCCATATGGTAATTTAAGAAATGAGAAGCTACTCATTGCATCAGTTGGGGTTAAACAACTTGTTTCCAGATAAGAGATTATCGCCTATGCAGTAATTATCCAGTAGGAGGATCTTAACTATTTGCTTAGTTAAATCCAGGTGGCAACTTTTTTTTGACCAGGCAGTGTATTAAAATGAATTTTCCTAAATTCTATTTTTCCTTTTTCACTCTTAAAAAGTTATCCTTAAACACATCATGGTTTCAAGAAATATCTTCATCCACACCAAACCCCCCAAAACTGTAAATGTACTCTTCCTCTTGCTTAAGCCACACTATAAATTTTCAAAGAGACTTGAGAGTTGATGCAGGAAGACTTATGCACCAACATTTAAGCTGCTTCCTTAATTTTAGATGAAATCACAAATGTCTTTTTAGTTCTTCAAAGTCAAAAAAGGTTTAAATGACTCCTGGAGTTCAATTTTTATATTGCTGTGTAGTTATGGGTGTGCATGCTAAGAGAGAAAGTGAACTTTTGTGTGAACTGACAGCAACTGATGAACAAGAAAACAATTCTCAACCTAAGTTCATTGTAAAGCTTCTAATGCATTATTGTCAAACAAGTTTTTTCTCTTTATGCCATCATGTGCTGAATCACACTTTCTCCTACGTTATCTGTTTATGACCAGGCAATGTGTGAATGCGTGTGTGTGATGGGATGTCTATGTTTGATAGGGAGGTTTAATGGCTGTGAGGAAGGGGTGGCAGTTTTGACCCATGCCACTCTCTACGACCTGTCCTTTGTCTCTTGTCACCCTGGTCCTCTCACCCTATGCCCCCTGTCCCCTCACTCCCACTAACAAAAGGAGTTCTTGCATAGGGAGGAGGATGTGAGGGGGACCTCTTTTATGACTTCTTTGCCATTTTTCTCCAACCCCCCTCCTCCCGTACGGTTTTCAGACCCATTCGTTCCTGCCTCATCCTCTGGATTTGGGGGCTACCATTTATATCGTTGCCTGGGAATTAAGGCCCCGTGGCCCCTTTTGTTGTGAGTTGGGCTGGGACAGCGGTGACAGGGGCATGGAGGGCTGCCCTTTGTTGTAGCCAGCAGAGTGGGCTTCAGTTCCCACAGACCTGGGGGCCCAAGGGGGGCCAAGGCCCCCACAAAATGATGGCGATGAGGTAATGTTTACAGAGCTGTGGACCCTCTCTTATGCAAAGACCATTCATTTTTCATTGACCTGTATTCACACCAAGACAAATGTGGACACACACAGGTGTGAAAGGTGGGAAAAGGTCCGACACATGAAACAAACATTTATTTTCAGACAAAGATAGAACACATTTTTAATTTATAAAAATTCCACATTTCTCGAATTTTGGTTGTATTCCAAGTTGAGAGAAATTTGAAACCTGCAAAGTTCATAAACACCAATACAATTCATGTGTTTTTTCACAACACTTTATCATTATTATAATTTTATTCAAAATTATATTTGTGATGCTAAATTTGATTGTTTATTAAGGGTTTTTATTGAGTAAATGGAGACTGACTTTTTACTGAGCAATAAACTTATTTTTATCTTGTATCAATTTAACAACTATATAATTATTTTTACTAGAATCAAAAAGAGAAGAAACAAACTCCTCCACTTCTAAATAAAAAAACAGAATTCTCTACAACACTGTTTAAAAGTCGTCTTTTGGTGTTGCCATGTTGTACCAAAAACTATGAGCACTATGAAACTTGACCTTATGTAACCACTGCTGTTGTAACTTTCTGCAGTAAACAGGTTTTAAAAAATCCTGATCACAGAGAAGGCTGATTTACTTACCGCCCCCATAAAAAGGCTCTCATCCTGTTTTTTACAGGTACAGGATGAAGATTGCTGCATGTAATTTTACAACAGCCATAATATTACAATGGATTTGCTGCAAAACTGTATTCTCTGTATTTTTTGCATAGTTTTTGTGAACTGGAAAGCATTTCACTGCTCTGTCAACATCAGTATACCTCAGGCCTGTTCATATAAAAAATATAAAAATTTTAAAGAATATACAGAACATGAAGAAAACAGAAGAATGTTTCTTACCAGTAGTGCATAAATAACCTTTATTCTAAGCCTTGATCTGAGGATGACCTTAAATGATATGTCCAAAAATGTCTTCACTGGTGAGGGGAGGACGGCCAAGAATGTGGGAAGGAAAGGAAAGTTAGAGAAGGTAGAGAAAGGAGGCAAAATGCAACATCAGGAACATCAATGTCAGAAGAATACGACTCATTTCACATTTGCGCTCCCAGAGAAGGAATAAAATACTGTTATATGCCCTAAAACTCCCTCAGCACACACTCTCCTCATGTTCCTCCCCAAATATTTAGAAGCTGAGCTGTTGATGCCTGCAGCTCTGACAAGCTCGAGTTCATTTAGAGTCGCAGAGATAGTAACTGCATTTGTGTGTGTGTTTCAGACAGGGGGACAGTGCATACACACACTTCCATAAGACAGCGACAAACTATGTGAACAAAGCAGAACCAAAAACACACCACCGCCTACACACACACACACACACACACACACAGGCACAAAGGCAGCATTAGCTCTGTTAAATGTGACTGCAACCACAACTTCTTCTTTTAACGTTTAAGGAACTTTATATTTAACACACAAACACACACAGTTCACAGTACGGCTAGGAAAAGTGTTGTAGAAATAGCCAGTGTTTTTTTTTTTTTGGTCAAATTACTTACTAGTTCTGAAAGTAGATTCAAACCAACACTATTTTGTTATTTATGTAATTTACTTGAACAACTTGTGTGTTTGTATACTCCTCATATCCTAAAACCAGCATATGTTGTTGCAATCTGGTCACAAGTTGACAAAGAACCATTTTCCATGTTCTAATTGAACACACATGTCACAAAAGAATGAGCATCATGGTGGTCACCAGATAGTCTTTCTCAGCTACTGTCCCACAAGTGATTGCCTTCATCCCCTGGTGCAGAAGATGATTGATAGCAGCGATGGCTGCCATTGTTGAGTGTAATCCTTAACACTGATATTGTGCTAATAACGGGATGTGTAATCATTATCCAAGGCCTCCCACATGTGTTCCTCTGTACTTTGAAAGGATTTGTGTGCGAACACAGTGATCAGGGTTAATCTTGTCTCAATCTCAGGTCAACGTTGACACAGTGCTGCTGTTATTGTCTCAGAGCCAGTGAAACAGCACAAAAGAGAACATGTAATTTGTGCATTTGGGAGAAGTATAATGTATTTTCGTGTGTATATCTGTTAGAAGTTTAAAAATGTTTTAAAATGCTAATTTCAAAATACTGTTAATGGTTAACAAACCTTTCTTCATTTTATTTTTGTTAGGAAAAAAAAAACCCTGCACCACCATCACCCTGTTGATCTGCAGGTTTAAATCTGTCTCATGTGCTCAACACAGCTACACTCACAATTAACATATTTTCCTCACTTAACTGTATCAAATTTTAATACTTGTGGCTATTTTCAGGGCACTGAAATGACACCATGGTTAGAAACCTTATGACTTGGACAAACACCACTAGCATGCTTTCTTGCAGTTTAAGGGGTAGGTCCCCTGTGTTTCCTTTAGCCCCAAAGTCTCTTGAAACACCCCTGCTTGAAGATGTATCACTGCTCAGAGGGCATATTGAAACCTCTTGTCTTGTAAATGCAATGATGGCTGAAACTCTTGGCAAACAACCATCACAACCACCTGCTTCGAGCAAACCATGTTCAGCCATGGATAAAACTTTAAAAGCACCTTTAATGTTTTTGGATGAGGGAATAAAAAGATATTTTTGTTTTTGCAGATTCCAGTCACTGGTTTTCATGCAGACTTTTTTAAAACTAAATGTCAAATCTTTTTACAACAGAAAATCAATACAGCAGAGAAAGCGAGAAACAGAGATGAAGTGCAAAATGAGTCTCCAAACGAATGCATAACAGCGGGTCAAGTGTAGTTGTGTGAGGATTTTTTTTGGGATGAGAGGCATAAAGACAACACTGGTGACAAGGAAGATCACAAAAACAAAGATAAGAACAGGTGGAACAAAAAAATAAACAAGGGTTCACAGCTTCTGTATTGGCCTTTTCATGTCATTTCCACAATCAGTACTGAACAGGATTGTGTTTGCTTTTTAAAGGCTTATTTTCATGATTCCTTCAGGAAAGTGGACAAACACCCAAACTACCTTTCAATCCTGACACACCACAATCACACAAGTAAAAAAAAAAAATAAAAAATCTGTCAGAGAAAAGTCAAAGAGGAATGTTTTATTCACAGCAGCAGAAAATAGACCTGACTACATACATGGAGCTTTTCTTTTTCAGGCCAGCAGCAAATTACCTGAGCATCTTTTACCTCCTCGTCAAAACACTAACTCTGAAATCCCTTTGTAGCTCAGCCCCTGCTTCGCCCTGCTAATAAGCCACACACACTCGCAGTAACAATAGGACAATTGGGGCAATTTCCTTTTTCCCTTAATCATCTCCTTTTTTATGATAAGGAATGAACTAACTGCAGTGAGGTGAAGTTACATTCTAATAAAGCCAGACGGTTAATAATGTAATCTTAAATTATGCTGTAATTACAGGCTCTTAGTCACTGGGGGATGCTCTGTAATTCAATCACTGGCCTCTGCGATACAGCACAAAAAAAGACGCATTATCAGGGCTATTTTACTGTGGAAATGAATAGTCCTTCCCACTGCTGAGCCCGCTTGAGGTAATTAGACAGCACAGTGTGGCCGCTCACAAACACCAAAATGCTTGGTTATCAACGTGGAGGCCTTATCCATCAGAGCTCTCGAAACATGTCTGCAGGGAGGGGCGTGACTGTGGTTATAAAGGTGTGTCTGTTTTTTTGCTGTCTAGAGGTATGTATCGATTGATTCACATGTTTATAACCCTGTAGGTATGTTTTTGTGTGTGTGGAATGTCACATGTAAATGTGAAAATCTGCCAAAGCTGCAACCTCTTTCTAACTCTACAAATCTCTCCCCGCAGTCCTTCTTAACCCCCAAACCTCCACAGAGGAGAATGAAAAGTTCCTGTCTCAACGGACATACTGCAAAGAATTGTGTGAGAATTGTTTTTTCCCCCTCCTCATTTGGCTGGGTAAGGGTTCGCACACCGAGTAAAGAAAAAAAATAAATAAATAAAATGAACACACACATGCATAAACACCACGGGTTCCAAACCCAATTTGTCATTTATTTTCAAGAGGGTGATTTCTTTAGAGGCGCTGCTTGCCAGATATTATGTGGCAGGGAAAATCTAATGCGCCTCAATAGGTTTTCCCCAGGAAAAGGGAAGAAATTTGATTTGCGAACTGGGAACTTCATTTGGCAGAACTGGCTTCGACTCGAGAGAGCGTGGGGAGTAGGAGAAACCTAAGAAGGTAGTGCACGGGTGGGAGAAATGAAAATCCATACTGTAGTGCTGAATCAGCAGGGCCACTTGTCCCTTCTTCTCTTCCTCCCTGACTCTCTTGCTCTTCCAATACCATCTCATCATTATCATGATCACTAGCACATTGGATTCCCTCGCCATCACAAAGAAGAAGGAAGCACTGTCAGCTTGTGTTTCCTCTCCCCAATTTCACTCCCTCCCTCCCTCCCTCCTCTATTCTAGTAAAAAGGGATCAAAATAAAGACACACAGGGCAGTAAAAGGAGCAAATAGCCTCCTGGTGAAACTGAAGGTAAAAAAGTGAGGGTGCTGACACACGCTCTGTAGTCTTTGACCCTCCCTCCTGCATGCTGAGACCGCTGAAGAAGAGAGAGAGATAAAAATGGATGGCAGGCCCCAGCAGAGGCGCCAGGTGCAAGGGCACGTCAAGAAGAGAAGAAGGTGGTGTGGGGGTGGGTTCTTTCAATTTGTCAGGGGTGTGAGTATAGAAGATGAGGTTTGGATGGAGTTTAGATTCCTGCCCCTTTACCCTAAATGGTCTCCTCTGACAGCATAAAAACAAATACATTTTCATGTCACCCTGTCAGTGAGTTGACTAGAATATACACACCTCCCTAACTCCAATCTGACCTCAAACACATCCGTGCATGAGTAGTCACAACAAAAGTGAAGCAAGGGTTCATGGGAGAAATAGGTGACATGTCAGAGGCATGATAAATCTGACATGGGTGCTCTCATTTTCCACGCTGACAGGAAACAGTCACCCAGGTGTCAACATCTGATCAGATGGGTGTCCTCAGCGGCAGCATGTGGCTCGCCAAACATGGAGGAGCACATGTTACGCAAACACAGACAAGTACAGAGGTAATCACACAGACAGCATGGAGGAAGAGGCTGATCCACACGCATACATGTCACACTGTAAACATACACAGAGCAAATGATGGCTACAGAGCAGCATTTCATCAGTCATGTAAAATGAGCACGGACTCGGAAAACACAGATTATGTGTGGTGGATGCGGATAATGTGGAGATTACATTCCTTCACCATGAGAGGATTATGTGACAACAACAAGAATCATTTTCACGTGTTTGACAGGTGTAAAGATTTCATCGTTTCACTTATCAAGTTTTACCCTGGGTGAAAGTAGTTCTAGAAAATATACAGTCTGAGGAATTGTATCAACCAAAAGTGTAATTTTAACCATTTTAGCAACATACATCTGTTCAAAAATTGCTTTTTGGATCTTTCTGCTGCTTGCCTTGAATGTTTCAACATATCAACATCGCATGCAACTTACAAAACAAACTATCCCTTTGCCGAACTGCAATGAAGATGAAAATTCTCAATTTACCTGCCAAGTTAAAGCAATTTAACAATTTTCCTGCAAGAATAAATAAGAATAAAAACCAAACAAACCAGTGTCTCACAAAAATCAAAAAATTGATTGCATGAAGGTTTGTCTGCACAATCCATTGCATGTTAGTGTTAATTTTACAAAGTTTGTGAGACCTATCCATCTTCAAAACTGTATTATATTTTTAGGAGACAGATGTAGCTGTTATATGACAGAGTTGCCTAGCCAAACAAAGTTGCCACCTGGATTTAACTAAGCAAATAGTTAAGAGCCTCCTATTGGATAATTACTGCATGGGCAATTATCTTTCAGCTGGCAACAAGTTATTTAACCCCAACTGATGCAATGATTAACTACTCATTTCTTAAACAACCATATGGAAAGACACATCCTGTGGTCATGGAAAATATGCTAGTCTGTTTGAGAAGGGTCAAATCATTGAGATGCATCAAGCAGAGAAAACACAGAAGGAGGTTGCAGAAACTACTAAAATTGGGTTAAAAACTGTCCAACGCATTATTAATAAATGGAAGGATAGTGGGGAACCATCATCTTACAGGAAGAAATTTGGTCGGCAATAAATCCTGAATGATCGTGATCGATGTTAACAAACGTTTGGTGAAGTCAAATCATAGAAAAACAACAGTAGAACCCAGGGCTATGTTTAATAGTTCAAGTACGATCATTTCCATATACACAATGCAAAGGAACGTAAGGGATTGGGACTGAAGAGCTGTGTAGCCTTAAGAAAACCACTAATCAGTGAGGCCAATAGGAAAACAAATTGCTTCAGTTTGCTAGGGAGCATAAAGATTGGACTCATGTGGTCTGATGAGTCCAGATTTACCCTGTTCCAGAGTGATGGGAGCATCAGGGTAAGAAGAGAGGCAGATGAAGTGATGCACCCATCATGCCTACTGTCTACTGTACAAGTCTGTGAGGGCAGTGCAATGATCTGGGGTTGCTGCAGTTGGTCAGGTCTAGGTTCAGCAACATTATGTGTCCAAAGAATGAGGTCAGCTGACTACCTGAATATACTGAATGACCAGGTTATTCCATCAATGGATTTTTTTCTTCCATGATGGCACGGGCATATTCCAAGATGACAATGCCAGGATTCATTGGGCTCAAATTGTGAAAGAGTGGTTCAGGGAGCATGAGACATCATTGAGAATCTTTGGGATGTGCTGGAGAAGGCTTTGTGCAGTGGTTCGACTCTCCCATCATCAGTGCAAGATCTTTGGGAAAGATTAATGCAACAATGGATGGAAATAAATCTTGTGACATTGCAGAAGCTTATGGAAACAATGCCATAGTGAATGTGTGCTGTAATCAAAGCTAGAGGTGGAGAATTTTTTGGCCAGCCAGTGTATTTTTACAATTGTCATGGTAAAGATGTGACTATTTCATGTTTTAGTAGAATTTTTTACCAGTTAAGAGGGTATAGTTGCCAACTGGTGGACGCTGTAATCCAAAGCACACAGCATGGACACTGTAAACACCTGCACCATTGCTGGCCAAAGTAGGAACTGAAACTGTGAGTCTTGTGTTTTTAATATTTTTTGTTCTATGGTTGATTGAGCAAAGTTTTGGGTCAGTGTTCCTTTAATCCTGGCAGTGCTTTTCTTTTCCATCAGGTTACACTGTGGAAACGTGTGTGAGTGTGTTGGATGGGTCTCCTCTGCAGCAGTATGCCATGTTTAGATTGGAGGATTAAACTTGGTCTAGTCTTTCAGGACCCTGACTGCAATCTATTCTTAGGCCAAGACCTACATTTAGATTTGTTGCTCAAGGGCTACTCACAAATTTCTCACCTTAGCAAGTGACAACAGCATGAACAGCGCACAGTGCTGTTATTATATATTTTCCATTTTCAGATGTTTCTTTCAAGAGTTAATATTGCACTCCTGTTCTTTTGAATAGCTATAAACCTGAGCAATAATTTGTATTAAGCCCTGAATGTTTAATTGAATGGTTTTGATCATCAGTACAGGAAATGCAGGTGTAGAATCAGTTTCTGGCTTATGAGGTGTTGTGGAATATTAGACAAAAACTTTCCACTTGATTTAAAGTTAGACCCAAATCACTGAAAATAGTCTATAGATCTGTTATAGCTGTCAGGATAGAGAGCTTTTTTAACACATATTTAACAGTTTTAATGTTAAAATAGTATAAAAAAAGTTGGAAAGAACATCCAGTTGTTGATAGTTCAAAAAAATAAAACAAGGTTTCTGTGATGGGGAGTGGATGTGTATCAGCTATTGGCCACTGACTGTATTTGGAAATATTGTCAGAATGAAACATCCACAATGAAGTTGTAGAGACTGACAACTGAGCTGTTGTGATAAAGCCTGTATATCAGGTGCAGGAATGTCAAACAAAACAGAATTTGACCCACAACTGGTTTATTTAACTGTGCACATGTGTCACCCTAATAATATAAAACAGGATAGACTGCGTTGATGGAAACCTCTTTTTTTATGGTTTGTGCCCACTGCTCCTGGTGCTGAAACATCACAGTTAAAACTGCAACTGCATCATATTCCCAAGCTGATGCATCACAAACACACACACACACACACACACACACACACACACATTGTAAAGCATCCAAATCAATTTGTTTTAAAAACACATTCTTCACAACCTTATTGGGTGGTTTTATAGATATATGATGCACCTTCAGCTGCAAAAGAGGAAAAATTGCTGGTGGCCCATGAGCCCATTTGTCCAGCTTTATGATGCGTTGGTGTTGTCACCCTTGCTGCCATTAAGGTGGGAGGGGGAAAAAGGGGGGACCTCACCTCAACATCTCACCAGCCCAACGGTCCGCTGACCGTCTGCCACGCTGCTTGGCGACCAGTGCAGAGCTCCAGGGGCATAAATCAAGATAATTCTCTGCACGCCTTGAACTCTGACCCCACCACAATTCACACCAACATCAGCCAAGGAGGGGGAGACATGAGGAAATAAAACAGTGGGGGGTGGATCTGCAAAACTAGGAGGAGAGAGGGGATTATAGTGGGTGAGGTAAGAGAAGCCGTGTATGTGTATGTTTATGTGTGCGCGAGTGAGCACATGCATGCGTCGACTGCGATTAGTCACCGCTGGCCAGATTGAGGTGGCCGTCCCTTCTAAACGCTCTGTCTTTATGAGCCATTAATCTTCTACTCAGGCCATTTTCATTACCGCCAAACCTCGCTTTGGAGCCACCAGCCGCATGATACTGCATAGTGGAAATTAATAACCCACGCATCTCTGCCTTACAAATGTCCCTACCTCAGAACTGCCGCCCCCCCCCCCCCCCCCCCCCCCCCCCCCCCCCCCCCCCGCCCCCCCCCCCCCCCCCGCCCAAAAAAAAGGCCACACACACACATCTCCCTGTCAGAGCCCCGCCTACTCAGGACTTCAAATATCATGGAAGATGCAAAAAGGCGAGTTTCTGTGTCACATAGCTTTCCATTTTTTTTTCAAGCTTTCCCATTAAACCACCACCATATCTCCATCCTAAATGCACCCAATCACCCTGAATGTCTCCCCTTGCTATGTGACTCGTCCTGAGCATTTTGAAATTCTTGATGAGACCTTGATGCTGCTACAAGTGAGGACAAAGAGTAAGAAAAGGACCAAGAGAACTTTAGAGCCTCTTTCACACTAAAATTATAGATGGTATAGATGTAGATGTATAGATGATGTCACTAGTGTCCCAGGAACAAAAGAAGTTGAAGGAAGAGAAAACAACAATGATTGATCATTCAGTTGAAACAAATGATAAAATAAAAACTAAATGCTGTCACAAGTTGTGAAAGTAGGGTTTGTGATGAACATTCATGGCTAACAGTTAGGCTAATGTCCAGAAAATGAATGTGCATTGTAGCATTGCACAGATAATTACAGAGGAATTAGTATTTTTTGGCAGAAAAAAAAAAAAAAAACTAACAAAAGAAAGTAGCCTGTTCACACAGGTTTTGCATTCCGATTAACTGCAGACACTCGTTTTTTGTTTGTTTTGTTTTTAACAGTGGCAGTATAAGTAGAGCTGGGTAGGAATACAATAATGATATATATTGCAATAGCAATTGATTTAAAAACAAAATAAACTCGCTAGAACTTTGATAAAACTAATTTCGTCCATGTTTTGATTGTCAAGCCAAACCATGGATGAACCAATCGTGTGGCTGGAACAGCCACATTAGTTAGGTTGATGCACATAGTGTCAGACGAGCAGGTGGAGGCACGTGTTGCAGTGCTTTCATTAGTGCAGCCGTACACAGTGCCATCCCCCGAAGAACACACGCAATGCAAAACTTTACAGTCTGAGACGCAAGTACATGCTGGTGGCCCTCCCTTTAATGCTAACATGATGTCTGCACCACAACAGCAGACCAAAGTTTCTTTTCTGTCTAGTGCCCTGCCATACGTCAGAAACGGTGATATCACAATCACCTACTTTATTTCCAAATACATGGTGCAATTAAGCACGATCGAAAATAAGAGATTTAAGCTGCTGATAAAAGTAAGTGACCCTTGTAACCATGGCCGCGAACATATTTCTCGAACAGTCCTTCCCTGCTACAGTGT
This sequence comes from Brachirus orientalis, assembly GCA_016785285.1. Classification (NCBI taxonomy): domain Eukaryota; kingdom Metazoa; phylum Chordata; class Actinopteri; order Pleuronectiformes; family Soleidae; genus Brachirus; species Brachirus orientalis. The sequence goes on from JAFBJR010000129.1 coordinate 6,152,496, forward strand.
ATAGAGACTGCAGAGAGTTAATTTGAAGAAGAGCTGTGAAGTGTGTCATACTTAGCTTTCATGTCGGATTGGTGAAGGCTCATGTATGTTTGTTTTTTTTTTTTGCTGGGTTAGTTTGCCAACAATTTAAACTATGGCTTGGGAAGCAACACAAAGAAAAAGACAAATTGATATTGAACTTGATTTGAAACTGATCAAAGAATTTATTTGTTCTCTTGTAAAACTTAATTGACCTTAATTAATTAGCAAAACGTGCTACAGTTGTGTTCAACTTGTAGAAAAATGAACTATATTTAAACCAGAATAACCTTTTCCTATCTTTACATTTCACGTCTATACTGAACAATATATGTAAAAAAAATGTTTCCATATCATACAGCCTTAGGCATAAGTGACAAATAAAGAGAAGAAAAAGGCCAAAGACTAGGGGCAGAAAGAAGAAGGAGAGGGAGGGGATGGGGGGGGGGGGGGCTATATTAATTCCTGGGGGGGGGGGGGGGGGGGGGTCTATATTAATTCCTGTCTCTTTGCAAGTGAACAGTGGTAAATGCCCTATTGGGTCTCTTAAAAACTGATGGGTGTCTGTTTGTGGGAAAAGGGAATGAAATGCTTAGGCAACAAGCAGGGAGGAGGATAAGGGGGAAACAGATGAGTGAAAGAGCGAGAGCTGAGGCAGGATGGATGAAGGATTTTCAAAATGGCCTCTCCCCAAAGCTCTGCCAGCAGGGAGATGCAGAGAGCTCATGGAGTTCAATAGGAGAGATCCAGCTGAGATATGGTGTGATATGACAGAAGTGACATCCAATAAAGAGGTACAGCATTATGCCAAATTAATAGCCCTCATCGGCGAATGAGAGGCAGTGGAAATTAGTGAGAAGCTGGTTGTTCCCGTCAACTCACATGATGATAAAGCACAAGGAGTGTTAAAAAATGGGGTCATTACACAGCAGAGTAACATGTAAGCTGATGGTTGCAGCAGTCGCTCTTGATGTTTGTGTATGAACACATTTATTATGAGTCACCCTGTGAGTTGCCTGCAGGAGTGGCCAGTAAAATGAAGACAGTGATACTGTGACAAAGTTGGAAAGTTGGAAATTGTTTTTCTGCCAAGTCGTGTCATCAGAGGGAAGCCTTTCTCATTTCCTGTTGTAAAGTGCAGTGCATTGTGGGCAACATATATAGGAGGGGTTTGGTGATATGAATCGTCATCAGTCATCCATCACCTCACAACAACACAACTTTCTTTAAAAAGAAAAAGGCTAGATTTATTGTATCTTCCAGTTTTCTATTATCTGTCAGAAATTGTATGTTGTGTTGTGTATTAATCCAAGTTCACACAGGATTTTCAGTAAGGTTTTCAAGCCACAGAAAAGGTTGCAAGTTAGGTTAAGGTTAAACCTAAATGTTTGGATATTGTCTTTAGCTCCACATAAAAACAAGACAAATTTCAGATACAAGAAAAAAACTGGAGAGCTAAGAGATCAATTCCAATTATGTTATGTTTTTCTTGTGTTGGCTTGTCTGTCCATCTGTCTGTTAGCAAAATACAGTAACTCAAAAAGTTAAGGACACATTTTGATGGAACTTTAAGGAAAGGTGTGTAATAGGACAGGGAACAGATGATTTTGGTGGTGATCCAGATTGCCGTCTGGATCCAGGAATTTTTTGAAGGACTCTGTCATTTCCTGGCAGAGTTCTGTGCTCTCTGAGTGCTTCTAGTTTTAACAATGTTATTACACTTCGTAATATTTTTTTGTGGATTGTGGGAGTTTAAAACCAATCATCTCTAATTTGTACATGATTGGTAGTCCCCAAGTGCTAAATATTCAAAGATGCGATTAAAGAGACTTGCTGACACCTTCCGGATGCATCACACACCACAATTAAATTTCCAGCATGCTGGAAATTTGATCAGAGTCGCAACAACTCCAGCCATCTCAGCCGAACTAAGACTAGGATGGGGTGAAACATTGAACATTAATACAACAACTGTTTATCAGAAATAGGAAAAAGGAGAAGGAAAAAGTTATAGAAAGTCAAAAAATTGACACTTGAAGCACTTTATCAGTAAAAGTTCAGTGGTCAACCTGTAAACGTGAAACAAAACCATGCTACATTGTTCTCCTCATAATTATGATGAAGACTCCAGATCACGTGGCAGCAATGATCCTACGACTGTGGAACTCATTAGTGTTAACATACCTTTAAACTTTTTGACACAGTCATAACTGCCATTCAATGCAAAATTAAACATAGAAAAATATTAGCAACATCATATAAAATTTTGAATGGACAATGCCTCAAATGACCTCCATTTCACGCTGATATTTCAAAGCAACGGTATCCCTCTAAACAAAAATCTATAGAAAAAAGAGGCTCTAAAAGAACTCCACAGATTATGCTATCATCAGGTGATGGTATTTCCCATCAGCTCCTTTTCACAGACACCAACAGTGACTAGTTACTGTATGTTGTACGTTTCTCTGCTGCAACATATCCAGACAACAAGCTTGTAAACCAAGTCAAAGAGTTTCTGCTGTCCCCTGCTGATGATGTCATTGACCTCACCGCACATAACCTTGTGTGCAATTTTTTTTTTTCTTTTTTGAGATGACAGCATCATGTGCCGAGCCCTCTGCTCAGCAAATGAATCCGTCAAAGCTGAAAGCTTTTATGCAGCACATCGAGCAAACCCGACCCTGGACCAAATTCATGAACAAGATGTTTGTGGGTGGGTGGGTGGTGGTGATAGGATAGGGGTGGGGGTGACTCTGGTTGGTTGGGTTTAAATGCCAAGAAAGTCCAGGATGCCTCCAGGCATCCACATACTGGATTTGACCAGATGACCTCCAGGGTGTCACAGTTCTAGACCGCGTGCATATGTGCGATTGGCCCAGAGCTGATCTGTGCATAGCAGGTTCACAGGGTTCGGGGTCCCGGCCCATGCAGCTAGTAGGTCTGCTGAGAATTAACGAGTGCCAAGGTCGGAGCTTCTCCTCCTCTCCCCTCTTTATCGTTCCTCCCCTCAGGGCGATCAACAATCAGCTGCAAGTGGAGTAAAAAGGAGCAATAGAAAGCAAAGGGATTTTTTAGCTTCTTTTTCTTCCTGTTTGTTCTCTTGCTGCCACTGAGAGGCTGCAGGGGAGGTGTTTGTGTTTCAGAGTGGCCTCAGTGAGGGACCTATAGTTCTCTTCCCGGAGGATCTCAAATCAATACCTCATCTCTTCTCCTTTCTCTCTCTCTCTCTCTCTCTGCAACAAGGCACCACAGAGGGAAAAAGGCCCATTGACTACACAGGACTCACTTTCATGATTCACGCCACTGAAGTAGAGAAAGACAGAGACAGAGAGAGGAGATAAAAAAGGGAAGAGAGGGAAGCGAAAGTGGCTGGGAGAGGATGACACGGCAGGGGCCAGTGGTATAAAGACACCAGAAGAAGGTTAGAGGATACCTCGACGGTCATTGCTGTCCTTAGCACTACACACAGCTGGACTATCCATTGCTGCTGAGACTAGTCAGAGTGATCTTATCGATAGTGAGGTTGATCCTTGAAGGTGTTAATATAATCAAGAAAACTGTATCACAAACAAACAAACCCTGACTATAGCTCACCCAGGGAAGAACTTACAACCATATGTGTGAAAATATTGAATTATAATAAAATAATTTTTACTCAAATACTTTGGCAATGCTTGGTACTGAAGCTGCAGTATACAGGTCAACAGTGTATTCACAATGTCTTTATAGTTCTAAACATGGCAAACAGTGTGTGTTTAACTTTCTTATAACATAAGAGAAGCATCAAGTTTAACCTGTTGCTGAAAGTGAGAAAAACTAATTAAAAGAAAACAACAAAAACAACAATTATTCTTTCATTTTGTATTCAAACCTAAAAGATAATCTAAATATGCAGCAAACATGATTAGGTACCAAGTTTGAGCTGTTTTCCAGAAATCCTACTTACTCTCAGACTGAATGGCCAAGAGAGGTGTAACATCCTCACTTCTGGCACATGAAGAAAAAGTCTTCACTCAAGGTCAGCAAATGAAAAGTCGGGGGCTCACTTTACTAGTCCAACACTGTTTTTTGTGTCTTAAAAATGTCCTACTGTTTAATCCCCTGACTCTTTATCAAACTTGCCATGTTAAAGCAGTGACATTCGAGAAGCATAACATGTTTTTTGTTATTTCTTTACAGACCCCTTCTCTTTCTGTATCACTGCACAATTTTCACAGCTGTACCATGGATTACGTCTCCCTCAAACTATCAACAAAAATGCAATTCTGCTTTCTGTGAGGAGGTAACGTCTTTATAGCTTTTCCTGCACAGGTGTCTGCATGTGAACGAGTGAGATAGAGATAGAGAAAGGGAGAGAGAGGTGCTTTAATGGAGTTATGCAAATGTGGGCAGCCACATAATCCCCTGGCTAAGTATTCCAGTGAAAATGGGGACTCACTGTAGTGTGTTTTTTTTTCTATTTTCTCTGTACTTGTACACAGAAAGCTCTGCTACATCTATTCACAGCATCTCCATCCATGATGCGAGAATTAAGTTTAGCCTTCTCTGTTTCTGCCACTTCAGTCACTGAATATCTTTCCCTACCAGTAAACTCCTGGAAAGTGTGTGTCTACAGTATATTCAGCACTAGAAAACAAATGGGACAATGTAGCGCTCACACTTACACTACATACATATACAGTATAGGATGGATCTTTTTTTTCTTAATTTATACAGCTGCTTGTGTGGGAGTTTGTTTACATGTTTATGGGTTATGGCACATAATTTTCTTCTTTGGATATATTGTAGAGCAGGATTTTTTTTATGCTTGAATGCTTCCAGGTTTAAGATTTATGTGTGAGTGTGGTTATTATGGTGCTTTATGGTTTTTCCTCTGAGTGTGTGTGTGTCGATGCTTTATTTTTTGCTTGAGCATCTCTGTTGATGAATGTGTCCTCGATGCTGATTTTACTCAGCCTAATGTGTACATATGTGCAATTAAACTTGTGAATAAGGGCGCCTTATTCGGTCTGTCTGTGAGGCATCACAGCACTGCATAGACAGATGTGATCTACATCTTTTGTATTAGAGGTCTAAAATCATTTGTTTGTGTGTGAGAGACATACAGTATGAATCGGCCAACTTGTTCAGTCTCCGCGAATGAGTGTGACCTCTGGCTGATTAAAAAAAAAAAAAAAACTGGAAAGAAGGAAGAAAAAGCCAGGGAAGGACAAATGACATGAAAGCCACGTTTCCCACCCTCTGCGCCACTTCTGTCCCATCACCCCCTACAGTGACTAACACACCCAGTGTGAGTGTAGGCTCTACCCACAACCCCCTGCTGCTTGTTTAAAACAACAACAGAGGGAGACAGTGGGATCACAGTGAAGCTGGCAGGGAGGTAGAGCTGGAGAGAGATAGTGGAGACCAAAAAGAGGAGAGGAGAGATGAGGTACAGGAAGGGCACAGGATGTTGTCTGGTTTCAGGGGACAATTGTAACACGATAATATGAACAAAATTTTACCTAAAACCCGTGAAAAATGGTTTTCTTTTAAAATCATGGCATCATTTTAGCTAAATATACAACATAAAGCTAAAAGCAAAACATTTGCTTTTAAATGCTTTATGTTAAAACTACAGTGTACAACTTTTAAATATACAAATATCAGTATATAAGTCACATGGAAATGGTTGTCAAATTAGTTCACACTAACTGTGCACACTCGCACACTATGCTGATTAAGACTATCAGTGCCACAGGACTTAGTAGTTGCTAATAAAGCAAGACAGCTACAAGTTGGAGTATGACGCAACTGCAAAAAAAAAAAAAAATGAAAGAAAAAAAGAATAATCCTAATTGGTGTTGATGAACTTGTATAGAGTCCTGACATCAGGCTCATCTGCCACTTTTAGGATGAACAGAAAGTAAACTCAAAATCAACCTAACCCTAACAAACTTTAAAACATGTCTTTACCATAAAATGTAGTAATTTACAGGGACCTGATTGCTGTCCCCATAAGGAAGCCAAGTCCCCGTAATGTGACTGTGTAAACAGATTTAGGCCCCCACAACATAAGGAATACCAGATACACACACAATATAAGCACTTTCAGAGTAGTGGAGTACTTCTCACAAATCAAACATTTAACTGATAATTTGGCAGAAAGGCTGCAGCTCTGCTGGGTCGGGAGAAGTTGGTATTTAGTGATTGATAGAGATTCTGAAGACAGAGCAAGTGAAATAACAACTCATGATAGAATAATCCCTCCAGTTGATCCAGTCATAAACTCTAATATCAAATTAGTTTAGGAATTGTCAAGGAACTGGTATTTATGTTGATCTTGATGATGATTTTGTGTAAGAAGAGTGAAGTGTGTTATTGCATCACATTAATGTCCATTATATTGGACTAACTACAGTATATATGAACAAAATAATCATAAAGAAATCATATTCTACACATGCTGACACAAATTATCACGCACACACATGTCCGACACTCCTCCAATCCCATTATGATATACTTGAGAATGTCTAATTGAAATTGATAAGTAAGATCATTTTGAGTTAAATCAATTAATCAATACCTGCTGATTAGGATGTTGGCAAAGAAGAAGATTCATCACATCCCCTTTGGCTCTGGTTTTGCCCTGCAAACTCCACCATCAGCTACAGAGAATGTTAAACAAGGAGTGTCACCTTCAGGTGTGATCAGGCTCCTCCTAATGGCCTAGAGAAGATTTGTGCAAGACAGTGATTTGGAAGAAAGATGTTGAAGGTATATAAAGAATCACAAACCAAAACTGAACCATGGATGGGGCAAACATTTATATACATCTCCATAGACATAACTTTATTTTGGGGGATTATTTCTATACCCAGCATTCTTGCCTTTGCAGCAAGAGGTCCCAGGTTCACAACCCGGTTGGAACAAGGGGCCTTCTACAAGGAGTTTGCATGTTCTCCATGTGGTGCGTGGGTTCTCACCGGGTACTCCGGCTATATCCCACAGTCCAAAAACATGCAGATTTGGGGATTAGGTTAATTGGACACTCTAAATTGCCCGTAGGTATGAATGTGAGAGTGAATGGTTGTCTGTCTCTATGTGGCCCTGTGATGGACTGGCGACCTGTCCAGGGTGTACCCTGCCTTTCCCCCTATGTTAGCTGGAGATAGGCACCAGCGCCCCCTGCGACCCCCAGTAGATAAAGCGGTAGAAAATGAGTGAGAGTGAGAGAGAGTAATTTTATACCCCTCCTGGAGCCGCCACCTTAATGTGGTGGAGGGGTTTGTGTGTCCCAATGATCCCTGGAGCTCAGTTGTTGGGCCATGACCCATGTCCCTAGCTGGCCATAGGGACATGGAACGTCACCTCTCTGGTGGGGAAGGAGCCAGAGCTGGTGCACAAGGTTGAGAGGCTCTGACTAGATATAGTTGGGCTCAACTTGACACACAGCTTGGGTTGTGGAACCAGTCTCCTCAAGAGGGGTTGGACTCTCTTCCACTCCGGAGCTGCTCCTGGCGAGAGGCACCGAGCGGGTGTGGGCATTCTTATTGCTACCCAGCTTGGGACCTGTACAGTGGGGTTCACCCCAGTGAACGAGAGGTTAGCCTCCCTCTGCCTTCGGGTGGAGGGGGACAGGTCCTGACTGTTGTTTGTGCCTATGCACCAAACTGCAGCGCAGAATACCTACCCTTTTTGGAGTCCCTGGAGGGGGTGCTAGAAAGTGCTCCTGCTGGGGATATCCTCGTTCTGCTGGGTGACTTCAATGCTCACGTGGGCAATGACAGTGAGACATGGAGGGGTGTTATTGGGAGGAACGGCCCTCCTGATCTGAATCGGAGCGGAGTTTTGTTATTGCACTTCTGCACTTGGCGTGGATTGTCCATAACAAACACCATGTTCAAGCATAAGGGTATCCACATGCACACTTGGCATCAGAATGCCCTCGGTCACAGGTCAATGATCGACTTTGTAGTCGATGTTGGACCTGCTACCACATGACTTGGACACACGAGTGAAGAGGGGCGGAGCTGTCAACTGAGCACCACCTGGTGGTGAGTTGGCTCCGATGGTGGGGGAGGATGCTGGTCAGGCCTGGCAGACCCAAATGTATTGTGAAGGTCTGCTGGGAATGTCTAGTTGAGTCTCCTGTCAGAAAGAGTTTCAACTCCCATCTCCAGCAGAGCTTAAAAACATATTCCGTGGGAGGTGGGAAACATTGAGTCTGAATGGGCCATGTTTCGTTCCTCCATTGTTGAGACAGCTGAACGGAGATGCGGCTGTAAGGCCCCAGGGGTGGATGAGATTCGCCCAGAGTTCCTAAAGGATCTGGATGTTGTAGGGCTGTCTTGGCTGATACACCTCTGCAACATCGCATGGATATCAGGGACAGTGCCTCTGGATAGGCAGACTGAGGTGGTGGCCCCCCTCTTTAAAAAGGGGGACTGGAGGGTGTATTCCAACTACAGGGGAATCACACTCCTCAGCCTCCCTGGTAAGGTCTTTTCGAGGGTCCTGGAGAGGAGGGTCTGTTAGATAGTCGGATCTCGGATTTAGGAGGAGCAGTGATTCAGGAGTCAGGAGTACACTCTCGGCAGGCTCCTAGAGGGTGAATGAGTGTTCACCCAACCAGTCTACATGTGCTTTGTGGACTTGGAGAAGGCGTTCGACCATGTCCCTCGGGGAGTCCTGTGGGGAGTGTTCCAGGAATATGGGGTACCGGACCCTTTGATAAGGGCCATTCAGCCCCTGTACAACTGGTGTCAGAGCCTGGTTTGGATCCGTTTCCAGTGGGGGTTGGACTCAGCAAAGACTGCCCTTTGTCAGCGATCCTGTTCCTAACTTTTCTGGACAGGATTTCTAGACTCAGCCAGGGCTTTGAAAGGGTTTGGTGTGCTCAGGATTGGGTCTCTGCTTTTTGCAAGCTGGAAAACCTCTCCAGGTTGGGGATGAGACCCTGCCCCAAGTGGAGGAGTTTAATTATCTTGGAGGCTTGTTCATGAGTGAGGGAAGAATGGAGCCAGAGATTGACAGGCGGATCGGTGCGGCGTCCGCAGTAATGCGGGCTCTGCATCGGTCTGTCATGACGAAGAAGAAGCTGAGCTGAGAGGCGAAGCCCTTGATTTACTGGTCGATCTACATTCCTATCCTCACCTATGGTCATGAGTTGTGGGTAGTGACCAAAAGAATGAGATTGTGATTACAAGCAGACAAAATGAGTTTCCTCCACAAGAAGTCTGGGCTCTCCCTTACAGATAGGGTGAGAAGCTCGGTCATCTGGGAGGGGCTCAGAGTAGAGCCGCTGCTCCTCCGCATTGAGAGGAGCCAGATGAGGTGGCTCGGGCATCTGGTTAGGATGCCTCCGGGATGCCTCCCTGGTGAGGTGTTCGGGCACATCACACTGGGAGGAGGCCCCGGGGATGACTGATGTTTCTCAGCTGGCCTGGGATCGCCTTGCGATTCCCCCAGAAGAGCTAGACGCAGAAGAGCAGAAGAGCTGGGGAAAGGGAAGTCTGCTTAAGCTGCTGCCCCCGTGATCCAACCACGATTAAGTGGCAGAAGACGAATGGATGGAATTCTACTTTAATCTGCAGTCATGTGTGTGCGTGATAAGAGTTTCAGGATGTAGACATCCTGAAACCCTTTGGGAAGATCAAAATCATGACAATCCTGCAAGTGACTCCATGTATCTTCCAGCTCTTACTACAAACCATCACATTGTGCTGGCATTAAGACAAGCATTTTAATGACCTCAGAGAAAAACATCCACTTCTACAACCATCATGATCATTTCTATTGGGGAAAGAGTGAATGAGTGATGACTGACACTGTGCAGGATATAATGCAACCAAAATAAACACAGTTAGTGATAAAAGCACAATCCTGATACTTGAAACAGTGCCTCTGTTTGGTAACCTTGTTTTTGTACATTCCTGGTAAAGTGCCCCAGGTCACAAACACACAGTAGATATATCTAGCTTTTACTTTAACCATACGGTTAGGGGAGACAACCAAAGCCACTTGGACAGAGCTCTGCTTGAGGGTGATTGTTTTTTTTCACTTGGCTTTTACTCAAAGCTTCAATTTGAACGAAAACTGATTTGCCACAGTTTTGGCTGCCGAAAGAGATGTTTCCATCAATTTCTATCTCATTTGTCTCCTTCTATTTGTCGGCATGAATTCATATTTGCTTTGAGTGGACACACTGTGCATATTTTAAGGGTGACTCATTTTAAGGGTGAAAAACTCATTTGACCTCTTGCCCGAGTTACCTAAAACTCATTTTGCAGACACACTGGACACCATGTTCTATAGTTTGATTAATGGTTTCCCTTCATATCAAGACCTCAACTTGGCAGTATCTTTTTCCCTTTCTCATGGACCAGTACGTCTTCTCACTCTCCCATGTCTGCACATTTTTCTAGTATGAAAATACTTTGAAATGTTCAATATGCCTGCCTGCAGTGGAAATGTGTTGTAATGCGGTTATTTCGTGCCCACAGCATGTCTGTGTGCTCTGTTCATGTGAAACCCACACTCTGGGTCAGAACTTGTACAGCAAGAGGGTGGAGTGAGTAAGAGGTTGTCTGGGCATTCGGCAGGCCACTAAAGACTAAAACAAGCAGAAATCATCTTCGTTGTGATTGGACTGTTAGTGGCCATAGCAGTGACAGTGCAGAGGACAGTTAGAATTTATAGAGCAATTTATGAGAAGCTGTTGGATGGAGGCGGGAGCTGCCGGTTGTCATTTTCTCTCTCAATCTTCCACCACTTGGATGCACACAGACAGACATGCACCTTCATAAATTTTACCAACATCAGCTCATGCACTCAGTCTGCACCTAAAGCCATCCACACACCTTATATGGAGGATGACACACCTGGTGTAGGCAGTAAGTCATTGACAGCTGCACAGTGAGGCAGACAACACACACTCGCTGTAACTCACTCTCTACTTTGACTGAACAGGGATTGCACAGCTAGAGTTTATAAGTAAATAATGGGATTCATGCACAAAGTCGGTTGTCCAATTTTATGTGGGATGTCCTAGACAACCTTGCAATGTAAAATGTTTGACTGAAAGTTCACAGTTAATTTCTGGCCACTATTTGCATTACTTTCTGTACTCCATCTTCAACAGCATACTTTCATAGTAGGTTGAGCTAACATTTTACACTAAGTTACTGTAAATTGACAGCTGTTTTACTACCATAACTGTGCCATACAGTATATTACTGTGATTTACCAGTGTTTTCCTTTTACAAATGTTATATTGAACTGTGTAAATCACACATAAAAAATAAAATAGAGGAGTTTCCTGTTATAGCCACACCTATAGTAATTTTAAACTAAAACTAAGAAAATTTTAATTGTAATTTGGGAAATGTGCAGTTAAATTGTGTAAAATCCTGGAAACACTTTATAGTGCACACATAGCCATTACCTGCCACAGTTTGGTCATAGTGGAACCAGGTAAAGCGAAGCTAATCAGTCAAGACACCCTGTTGCCTCGTTTATTCTGTGGGGATCTCAAGGTCACAAGGTCTGAGCAGCCATGTGGTCCCCTGTTAGTTGGATATGACAGGGATACTTTCACAGTTTGGTGTCTGAGGGATTTCCAAATCAGACTCCTGATCCACCTTAAAGGTGAGGAAGAGCAGTTCCACACAGAGCTCCTTACACTAAGCCTATCTTGTTTGCTTGTCAGTAAGTATCCACGCCTCATGACCATAAGTGAAATTTGAAACATAGAACAACGTAATTAAAGTGCTTTGCCTATATCCTTAGGTCATCTTTGACACACCAGTCCCATACAGTGGCAGTACTGCTATACTGATCCACCATTCAATCTTACACTCTCACTAACATTAATGAACATGTTACACAATCTACAGCCTTCTGCCCATAAACAATCTCCAAGGATTAAATCATGCTGGTGTTATTCCAATTAAAAAAAAGACTACAACAGGAAGAAGTGCAGTGCAGCAGATTATCAACAAAAATATACTATATGTGGTGTTGGGTAATCACATAGACTGATGCATCTGGAATCACATACAGTATAAAGCCTTGTATTAGAGACAAATGCCTAAGCTGATATTTAGCTAGATAGTCAATTTAAATATAACTCCTCCCTCATTTATTTCTTGCTACACCAATGCTGCCTCAGCTTATCTCAGTGGACTCCCAATATTTGTTGTACAGCAGTTCATAAAAACAGATAAACGTTCATTTTCTTTAAAAATTCTGTTACTTTTCCATTACATTTTAATGGAAACCTAGTGGTCATGCCTGGACATGTTAGGAAGAATCAAGTGCAAACAACAAACAGAATTACACAATTGTCTGAGGTCTCACTGATTTAAAGGCTGGTTTGTTAAACAGTGTGTTTCAAAGTGCACAAACTGTTCCTTAATGGATGTTCATGGATTTTTAATTTTGGTTATATTTCCCCTCAGTGACAGGGAGAGAAAGACAGAAAGGAGGTGGTGGGGACGCATGGAGGGATAGTAAAGGGCAACCGTGGGTAGAATGGAAAGCGGGGAGAAAAACACAGGAAACGAGGGAGGAAATGAGAGCTTAAGACATGGATGAAGGTAAAGCCTGGTCAGAAAATGGCCGCTTAGTGGCCGATTAACTGACCCACGTGGCCTTTCTGGCTCATAAAATGCAGACATGTCTCTATTTTTACATGTACTTTCAGTAACAAAGGTCAGTCAGGCTTTAACTTAGACATAAGCAGACCTTTTTGTACATAAAATGGTGGTTTGTGGCCTCAAAGCTGTTGCAGAGGGTAAAATGTTAATGTTAACATGAGTAAATGTCCTCATACAGTGTTTATACATACAATTTAAAATACTGGGGAAGAATGTGCAAGCTGGTGACAAGTGTGTAAACTCACTCAAGAAATACACACCACACAGGAGTGGGGAGTTTTCCCTACGCACCACAAATGTTTAAGGGGCTTCATTTTGCTACACTGCAGTACAAAACAGGGCAAACGTTGCTCATCCACTCTGACTGTTGGAGTATGGAGAAGAAAAAACCTAGGAACAGGTGAATGGCAGCAAGGCACCTGCATGATAAAGCACCCGACTGAATTATTCACCTCCTCCATAAACAGTTTCTCCCTGCCACCTGAAAGAAAAGGGCCTCCCTCCCTGAGTTATGACAGCAAACTGGTTTCAGCACAGGCCTCTTTATGAATAATAGGCCTTTATGGGCTAAGTTAAAGTGGAAAGAAGATTCTCTCTGACAATCCACACACTTTCTCCGCCAAGTGCCACTGCAACGGTAGTCACAGTGCTGTGCAACCTGGTGTCGACAAAAGGAGTTAAGGGAGTAATGAAGGGTCGTTGTGCTTACTTCATAAACTTGTCACAGCTCCTTTTCCTTTTACTTCCTGAGCAAACCTGATTATTCCTAACTGACTGACAACAGCAGCATGGGTCACTTAATGAATAATAATAATAAAAAAAAAATAATAATAATATATATATATATATATATATATATATATATATCAGCACACTACCCTAAAAAGTGCTGCAGTATTAAAAATGATAAAATATGGATGAGGCTGCTTCAGTGCTCCAGGTGTGTCAAGTGTGATTTAATATGAGGAAGGAACGCATAGCGAGGAAAAGAGAGATCATTGAACACGGCGCAGGCAGACAGCGTGACCTCTGACTTGTGAGTGGCAGCCAGTCAACTAATACTGCTGAGGCTGAGCCTCTCAAAACAGCCACTGGGCAGACGGAGACTCTTAAATGCATAAACTTTACTGAACATGAAGTGTGTGCACATCAAGCTCTGGCCAGTCTGTCCGCGCTTGTGTGTGGTTTGGGATATAAGGTATCAAAACTAAAAAGTTGCTTGCATAGCTTTGGACTGCTCATGCTATGAGGAAGGTTGACTGAGTGCGGATGTCTCTTTAAAGGTGCTGGCTGTGTCATTAACTATGTGGTGTGTGCAAACAAATGGACATTCATAGTGTAAATGCAGTTGGCTTATTTGCCCTGTTCGTACTCAGTTTGAACAGTTAGTTTGTTTGCATGGTGGCACGTTCAGTCGCACTGGCTCTGATCAAACCTCCTTACTTTATAATATCAGTGATTTCCTTGACCATGGCCTATGCATGGACTGCAAGTAGGCTGTAAAAGGACATTATACTGTATTATATCGTTGTTATATTTATTTACTTATTTCAAATAAACCACTTACTATTGTATCAGTATATTGCTTGGCACATGCCCAAGTTCCATGACTGCAAACTTGGATTTTAAAGTCAAAGGGCTGTTGGTGAGGGATTATAGGCCTACAGTTTAACATGCTACTGAATGTATCTCCTTGAGTTGAGTTTTCATGATTTGTTTGGTTGAGTAAAATGTCATTATAACTGATTCTACAAGCTCCTACATGTTCAATTAACCTGTAAATCACCTTTAGACTGGATAAATAATGATGTTTTTGTGTGGCAAAAAGACTTTGAATCATGTCAACCTTTAACCTCATCCCCCTCAGGTATCATAATTCAGTTGACAATGATATATTCGTGTTTAAAAATGTTACACATATTTCGTTTAAGTGTGTGAGTATTTTTTCATTCCCATTCTAATGACTTTGCCCTCCGCTGGTTACAGAGCCACAGGCTAGGAAATAGGCTTTTCCTGTCATTCAGAGAGGCTGAGCTGACAGAGCATGAAGGCAACCATAAAGCTCCAAACTGCCTCCTGATACCAACCAGCTTGGTAGCTAATCATTACACATCTTCCTCTCATCTGTTCAGCACTTTCTTTACTTCTTTCCTCCCCCACTTCCACTCCATCCACCCCCTCACTTCTCCTCATGTCCCTCATCTCTGACCCTGCTCCCTCTCACCTCCCCATGTGCATTGCTTCAGCTTTTTGTATGAAAGTGACAGTTTATGTGTGTGTGAGAACAGACAGAGTCAGGGAATGTGTGCAAAAATGTGCAAAAGGGTTTGTGCTCTGAGATCTACCTTGCATGCCCTCTAAATCTGCTGAGCTCTCACAAAAAGGAACTCTGCTTTTACTCTGACACCCCCCCCCCCCACATCAAAACCAAATCAGAATCGCACACAGTGGCAAGAAAGAGTTGTAGTTTTGATGAGGCAAAACAGCACCTATGAGAAAAGGGGAAGCACAGCCTGCTGCCAACCTCGATGTGAGGAGTAGTCACCACTTTCACCCCACGTGTCACTCACAGGCATTACACTCATTTCCACCAAAAGACGAGAGGGAAGTGTTTAAATCCTGGAGGTGACAGACTTGTTACTGTGCATTTCCTCCTAATAAACACTGACACAGTGGGGGAAGACAACAACAAAAAAAAAAAAAACTTGACACAATATTTTACCCACAACCCGTAGCAGCAAAATGGAGTCACCAGGGAGCAGCTCGGGCATGGCTGACAAACCCACAGGTAATCGTGCAGAATTCCACTTCCTGTCACTAGTAATGGTTTTCTAGTGACCTCTGACTACTCACTGTGACCCATCATGCCTAATCAAGCTCAGCCCGGTCCTCACAGCATGGCGTCCCCCTGAGATTGAGCTTGAAGATGCTTTTAAAACATGCACTTATCTATTACTATGTATGTATTTTTTTTTTTTACCACCTCAAGGATATGCTCAAACTCTCATGCGTTCCTGCTAGTTCAAGGACTATGCTACACAGTATCAGGAGTTTAAGTCTTAATTTAGTATCTATTGTAGTCATTTCCAAACTAAAATAATACTTAAACATCAGGCCATTAAATATCTACATTGTAAAATGTGTGAAGTTCATTTTTTTCAAGGAAAAACAGGGAACTGAAACCAACTAAACTGACAGTTTAGTTGGTTTCATGGAAAATTCATCATGGAATCATGGAAGTTAAATGGAATGTTGATCACTAATAGGAAATTATTTCCCATATGTGAACATAGGTATATTTTACATTTTTACTTTTCTTTATTTATTTATGTAATTCTAAGGTTGATATTGAAATTTCTTTATAAAAGTTGAGTTAAAAAAATAACTAATTAGGGTTATTCATGAACAAAAAAAATTAGTTACACAAATTAGGAGCAGCACACATATTTTTTCTATATGTTTTGAGTTAACTAATATATATATGTTATATGTGTGAAACACACACACCTACAGACACATGCACTTGGTTGCTGGATACGATGACATGTTAAGGATGTGTTAATTCACTCCTCTAAATTTCCTTATCATGTCTGTAGCTCGGCCATTCATTAATAGTCCTGTTTTAATTAGCTATTAGTGAACACGCTTCCCATGTCAGAGATATGAGGTGTGTGTGTTTGTGTGTGGATGGCTACGTCCTCCCACTGTGGTGGCAGAACAATTGGCAGGGACACGCTGTTCAGTGGGGCCTCCGCCTCATTACTGGCCCACTGCTCACTTGTGAGCCGTATCATTGTACTGCAAGACAATGGCTGCCAGGGGCCCCACCCGACTTGATAGCCCCCACCTCCTCCACACACACATGCACAAGTTCCAGCTTATAACCCCCCCCCACCCCCACCCCACACACACACACACACCCTCCTTCCTCTGTACACCCACCCTACAGTAATGCTGCACCCGATTGGCCATGGTGTGGACACTCGATGCTGGTCAGAGACCGCAGCGAGAGAATGGGATTAGGCCTAATTAGCATGAACAATAAAAATAAACAAACATGGATGAGGGAGAGGGGGTCACCAAGGCAATCCCACTGTCTCTCTTAATTAGTGTTGTTTACCAAGTGACACACTTGGTTCATGATATCTGCTACATAGCAACACATGTCTTTTAGATCCATTGCTCTCGCAGTCACATGTGCACACAGTGATGAGTCATACAAATCACATACATTGTGTATGGGGCGTGTTCTGGACATAAACCTGCTTCCTGTCAGAGGAAATTCATATATATTCAACATGTAGCTGAAAATGTACACACCACCTTATGAATGTTTTCAGGAAAACATATGCTCTCTGTGCACTGCTAGTGTAGAGATAAAATTTTAAGGCCTTAGATAAGTCAAACAAGGTAAAAAAAAATTTACACTTTATAAAGATAAATTATTAATTAACAATACAAACACATTATAGCTTTTAATAAGGCTTAAACATTATAATAAATTGATTCAATATACCTTAATTAACACTTATATGAACTTATTTATGTTTCTTAGCATTTTTTTGAAGTCACTCGTAGCTCGTAATTGTTTGCTTCCTTATTAAAAGGATCTTATAATTACATGTTACCACATAAATGCTCTGAAGCATATGTCTGAGCAGAGTTACATAATGCCTCATGATAGCCAAAGTGGTGTTACTTTAGCACTGCAAGCAACACAGAAATCATTAAAGAGCAGTGGTTTTGGAATAAGATGATCTACTGGAGTTATGAGTTTCCATGCAGCACACTGATGCAAAAGAAAATAAAAAAAATAAGACCTATCGATCGAAGCATCGCATGTATAAACATTAGTGATGAAATGATTGATGATATGATTTCTAAATCTCTTTGGCATCGGAGAAAAATTGCATTTGCCTTTGAGCGTCTGCCCGTCTGTGATACTGAAGGCCCCACCCCGGGGAGCCCATGGCTGCGGTGGGGGTCAGTGAAAACTGGGCCAAATCAAAGTGATTAAGGACTTGCAAATCAATAACGCCTTTATATTGGATTTACTTGCCCTCTTCACAGTGCACTGAGTCAGCAGAAAGATGGAGGGAGGCGGAGGTTGAAATGAGATCCAAATAAATGTCGGGAGATTGGGTGCTGTTATAAATCTTGACGTTCATATCAAATCTTTGAGGCGTGATAACATAACTTGATTATCTTTGCATATGGGAGCGTGGATAAGTTAAAGAGCAATGTTTTGTTTCTGCTGTTGTCCTAACTCCAATGGTTTGATGATGAAACTGCGAGAAAAATGTTACCCAGAAACCATTTGTGAGGAGTCTTGACGGTTAACTTTAAATAAATATCTATAGAGGCCATTTGAATGTCAAGTTATGCTGGAGATAGAGATAATCACTGGGTGCTGTCAGAGTTAGAGAGAAAACATACTGTAGCATGTAAAGAAAACTACGGAGAATTATCTGTAAAGTATGGGTGTTATTTGTAGGCCAAATTGCATCTACATACACTGACATATTTAGTCACAAATGGACCATCTACTAATGTGTCTATACTGACTGAGAGAGAATCTAGACCAAATAGAAGTAAACAGATCAAACAAAGGGTTTTGTGATTGTAGATATTTTTTGTCAAAATTTGAAGTTTTAATCAAAAAAACCCTTAATAGCTTTTTATGAGAATCCTGCTCCCTGTGATTCTGCATCCAGAGGTTACAATCCCCCATGTTTCTTTTTTATGTTAACTGTATTGATGCCTGCATCTATGTCATAAGATCATAAAGTGCAAAATGATAAAAAAATATACTGTGGTGAACAATTTGATTTGTGAACAAACAAGCATATTGAAAAATAATATACTCTTTTAAGGGCACAAGATAGTCAAACTGCCTAACTAAAAGTTGAAAGTTCATTCATATCTCATTCCTGAATATGCAAACAATTACAGCAGAGAGAGAGAGAACGAAGGAAGGTTAGTATAACCGAACATATGTTTATGATGTTGGCCTAGTTTTAATCTTACCTTTAAGAAGATCCATCTTTTGTAGATAATTTATTTAGGTGAGGTTAGTTATGGTCTTATTTCCTACATGGAAGGACACAAGGTAATGACAGCAACAAGAGCAGGCCCTGATCTCAGACCAGATATAAAGGCTCACAGCCTCAGGTGACACACTCCAGACAGGCCTTGGTTAGGCTGCAGAACCACATGTACAAAGGTAATGTGTATGTTTCAATCACACAAACACACACACACACACATATGCACACGCACACTACAGCGCTCACTGTGAATGCCAATTAGTAAATAAATAGCTTTCTGGTGACAATTAGTTCAATTGTCTTGAAATGAGCGCCTGAGCTTGTGCACACACACACATACACGCACGCACACACACAATGTGTCGCTGCCCCTCATCTCCATGGAGACAACATGTCCCCACCACCAACCTACCTCCACGGCTACCCCCACCCAACCAGTGTTTGTCTCACGGTAAATCTAAATTGGCGAGCAGAGTTAACCCCCTCACCTCCCCCTCAGTCGGCTCCTAAGTCTCTGAATCTCTGCAGCAGACGATGAGGTAGGATTACAAACAATGTGAGAGAAAAAAAGTGGAGTGGGGGGGGGTAACAGAAATGCAGTGGAACGTGTTACTACACAACAGATCTGGGGTCATGGAGAGTTTTAGCAGTTTTTTTTCCAATGTGTTTGTGTGCTTTTTTCCTTTTTTAGGGACAGGGACATAATATTTTGCATTAACCTTTGGCATAATCTGGTGTGCAAGGAGGGTATATGGACATTTGTGTGTTTGTATGTTGTATGGCTCTGACGGAACCTCCAATCTGATTGGAATTACACAATCAATTACCACCTCCTGCTGTGGCCCAAATGAGCCAGCCCAAAAGACAGGGGAATTGGTTAAATGTTATTGTTGGGAGGCCATTATCCAACAATCGGGGTGGTTAATGCAAGAAAATGACATTCATTAAAAGGCTCGACGGGAGGCTCCCAGGGGCCAGGCTGCAGCTGACCCTCATTCACCGCCAGCCTTTGTGGGCTCTCATCTACTGTGGGGAGGGGAGATCATGTCAAAGGCACAAAATGCTCCTCTTTTGTCAGCGAGTGGCCCTTAGTCTTTTCTTTGCAAGCATGTGTGGGTGACAGAGAGGGACACAGAGATTGAGAAAAATACCTGCAACTGAACTGAGAATGTGTGTGAGGTGTCAGGCAAAGAAAAAAGGGATAATTACATCAGTCTGTGAATTAGAAGAGCAGAGGGGAAGTGATCGAGTGACCCCCCCCCCTCCATGGATGCACATGTAATCCTGCTGTAATGAGGCAGTGCCAGAATCATACTCCATGCACACTTAGTCCTAAAATGTATATAATCAAAGCTACAGCTAAAAATGCCATTCCCCTGTGAGAGTGCACTTCTAGCCAGTGATGCTGACATCATCTTTCAACACCAACAGAGCTATCACAAGCTAAAAGTCAAAAGTAAGTGCAGATATCAGCCCACAGAGAGTAAACAAAGTCATCCTACTATTATGTTTTGCAATCCCTCTGAGAGATTATTTTCGCTAACTTCCACCAACACAAAGGTTTGTTTAGTCTTGTTCTATTCAGAGAGTCACAGATGAGATGGCGGGTCAGCAAGAGAGAGAGACAGCTATGGCCTTGTTATTTCTGTTCATCCTACAGGAAACAAGAGCCATTTGTTTATGAGGGGAAAAAAAAAAGAAATATGTTGCTTCATGGCAAAGAATGGCAAAGAATTCACACTGCTTGTACAGTACGTACAACAGGAAGTGAACCAATGGGATTTTAGCACTCAAGAAACTCAGGAACATGAAAGTTATTTGTGTTTTCTTTTTCCACTGCAGCTGTAGAACCATGGAGCTCAATGATATTGATTAATAAAAGGCAAAGGCTTGGTTAGAAATCTATTTTGCATGCAGCAACACAGCCAAGAGTATTCATGATGTACTCGTGGTTTAGTGTATGGAAAAAAAATACTCAAAAAGGTTTACTGATGGATCTCTTTCATTAGAAACAATCTTTTGTCATTTTAATGCATATTTAGTAAAATAAATTGTTATTTTTTTGCTTCCAGTATGTCTTCTGAATAGAATTAAAAAAATTAAGTATGATAATATACTAAAAATAATCATGGTGTAAAAGGTTGTAGTAGTAGTTGTTTAGAGCAGATGCAGCATTGAAATTGTTTTCATTCAAGCTGAAAGAGCTCTGTGGAATCAAAAACCAAACCAAGAATAAGAATCATTTGGTTGAAATTAAGCAAATCCATTAGTTCTGGTAACCAGGACTAAACTGAACACACAGGCCTGCTTTCCCTGGCAGAGCAGGATTTGACTTCAGGTTGTCAGTCAAAATTTAAAGTGATCTAGTGCCAATTAGTGCCCTGTATGGGTGATATTTTTCTCACCTGAGTGAGCCCAACCTGAACCTGACTCAAGCCCAAAACAGTTCATATATGTAACACGGCTGAATTTGTGTTAGCCTGTCTATGATGTGCAACAGTTACCAAGGTTACTGCTGCTTTTACAGACATACAGCCAAAAAAATACTGTGAATAATTCAAAATATTTGTCAGAACCTGACCATGCTCTATTAATTGCTAATGCCTCCCATTCAGTATGTACTTATGCGCAGTTCAGTTGAGCTACATTTGCAGCTCGATGATGCCATTTAATTGGACAACTGTCCGTTACTGTCCCAGTAAACAAACGCTAGCAGGAAATCAATTTATTGAATGAAGTGTGTCTGCCTCTGCTTCGCTAGGTGGACATATGTTCCCTTTAAACTTGTCAGTATAAGACGTTTTCTAGTTGACCAATTACGTGACAGACCAAAACAGCTGGCAGCTAGTAGGTACCATGGTAAGCACCATTTCATGTCTTTTTACCATCCATTAAGTTCAAGTCTGCATTTAATTCTTTGAGCTGTCAGAGCATGAATTCCTTTCCTTCCAGTCCAAAAATGCATCAGTCTGGATTTTATCAAGTTTTTCTTGTTGTTTTCCTCCTCTGTGTAAGGGCTTGTTCTTTTATTTCTGGGTCAAAGCCTGTGGGTGGAAATTGTGGAGCATGTGAAGACCACTTAAGGCAGCTTGGGTCCATTTGAACACACACATGCAATAGTAATCACATTTTCTGGGTGTGTTAGTCTGACTTTGAGTAAGACGTAAGATATATTTGGGAGTCTTGTTTTCATTGGATAAACACAGTAAGTCAATTTGTTCAAGCATCATGGAAATGTACCGACTGACACAAGCACAACAGCAAACAGCTGACGGGCACTGAAATAATCTTCTAGTATCAGTACAACTATGCAGCTTTTCCTCAGATGGCCACACCTCAACCTTTTTTTTCTCCACGACTTTGATTTTGAGATGCCCCTTTTCTGTCTGAGGACATGCAAGTGACATCCAAATTAGTGCTGATAACGGTTACAGATAAGCGGGACCAGGAAGGTTAGGTGGGAGTCAGGCACAGGAGTTCAGATCCCAGCAGCATGCCACTGAGAAGTGAATCAATTGTGCACACTTGCCAGGTCTCTGGCTTATTGAACACACAGATTGACCATCAAACCACTGACCTCTGACACATGACCATCTGCTACAAAAAAAAAAAAAAAAGCAACCCAAAAAACAAAAAAACAAATGAATCAAGAAAAGTGTAAATGAAACATTGCAAATGTTCATTTTTGGCAGGAAAGCTATTTGCGTAGATAAAGGGATCAAAGATGTACTTAGAAACCAATAGTTTAATGACATTTTATGATTGCTACAGTTGCATGATGTCTCGTGTGAGCCAGGCTCACCATGAGAGAGGTGAAATAATTATCACAGGCACCTGTTATGGCACAGAACAGGTGGAGCTATAGCATTTGCAATCTCACATCTCAACGGATATTATCAGAGGGTGTGTGTGCATGCGTGTGTGTGTAAGTGTGTCGGTGTGAGTGTGTATATGCACACAAATTTCAGTGCCAAGACACTCTGTGTGTGTGTTCCTTTGCATGTGTGTGTGTTTGGTGCAGAGTTAAGCCTCTGATTGAGAAACAAGCCACAGTCGCAACATGCCTTGCTGTTTCCCCCAGCATCTGTCTTGAGCAGCATGGGGCCTCCGTGCACACGGTGAGGGAGGGAGGGAGCGAGGAAGAAGCCAAGGAGAGGCGGCTTCCCTTCATCTCTGCTTCTCTCTCTCTCTCTCTCTCTCTCTTCTCATTATTTGTGAAGCAAACCTAGAGTTGAAAAAGACACTATCTCTCTCTCTCTCTGCTCATGAGTTTTCTTTTTTTTTTTTTTTTTTTTTTCTTCCATCATCTGCAAGTTTTTTTTTTTTTTTTTGTCTTCCATCATCTGCAAGTCAGCACCGGGTCATATCACAACACGACGTGCTCTGCTGTGAGTTTAACACCAGACACGCCAGCTCCCTGCTACTTCCTTTGCAAAGACACACTTTCTTTGAGACACACTACACCACACTGTCAAAATACTGGAGGTAGATAAGGCAGCTAGTTTAACGGAGGAGCTGTCCTGAATGTTAGGAGAATCTCACTACCACTTAGCTCTTTTCTGCAACTTGTGATAGGTGGAAGTGTATAAGAGAAAATAGTGTGTGAAGACAGAGTGAATACTACCGAGAGCCTGTTTACCAGTCTATCCCTTTGAAATGTGTCTGCAGTTTACAATGAGTATAAAGTAAAAATTTACAACTTTTAGCTGCTGTAGACAACACATGCTCAAACATTGATTCCAGGTACAGGCAATTATCAATATGAATAATTGCATAAATCAAGTGATCAGAGAGAAGACTAGCTTCCTTTTTTCAGCCTTGGACAGAGATCTGTGTCTCAAGAATTTGAGGAATCCCTAGACATGTGAGAAAGACTGCCCTTTTTTGGTTATTCCACAAGTAAGTTGTAGGTACATGCCCCTTCAGTTTGCACTTCTAGTACTGCCAACAACTGCCCAGGCTGCTAAGCAACCAAAAAGGAAAATAAGTCAATTGTTTTGTACAATTTTAGAAAGGGAGAGATTTCTATAGATCAATTGTTGCATATGAAGCACCACGTAAATATCTACCTGGACATGAGCTTCAACTATTATACTGTATAGTTTTGAGCAATTCAGCTGCAGAGTTATTATACATAATATGAGAAAATATCCACTGTGTTCCTCTCACCCTTGCTGCGGACCTGGCTGTAATGTGCAGTATTAAGGATGTAAAATGAAGTCAACTGGCTGTGAGATGATTGACTCCATATGTCGACTTGGCCCTGGTGCAATTTCATGCACTTTACCTGGTGGAGGAATTTGATAAATTTAATAGCTTTGATTTTGAGAATGTAAAGTGAAAGGATTTTTTTAAACTACTTGCTATTTTTTTTATATAGATGCCTTTTTGATATGCGCAGACTTGACAGATGGGGGTCTATAGCAAATTGTCAAGACAAGACTTGTCCATTCTACAGTCCTGTGTTTAACAATTTATAATGCACTTGTGTAGAGTGTGACATAGGAAATCACTGGCAGTTTTCCACTACACAATTCTAGCATGACTCGGCTCAGCATGACTCTACTTTTCTCTTTTTTTTTTTTCACTTTTCCATTAGGGATAGTACCTGGTACTTGGTGCTTTTTCTCTTGCAAGGTTCAAAGCGGGATGAGCGGATATTAAAATGTGACACCAACAGACTGCCGGCCACTGATTGGCAGTGAGTGTTGTTAGTGGAAGATTCATGAGCGCGACATCCAACACAGAAATCAAACTGAAATGTACATCAGTTTAAAATTTCTTTAAAATCCCAAAAACATGCATGTTAATCTCCAGCATTTAGCAAGGAAATTTCTAAAATCTCAACATTCAACAGAGGCATTTGGTGCAGAAACCTGGCAATCATGAGCCAAATCACAACCCGTTCAGCTGTATTTCAGGTCAGTGACAGAATCAGGAAGTACTGAACTAATCTTTTTAATTTTTCAGATTTTAATGATTCCATGCACTGAAAAGAACTGCTTTGACCATCGTTAGTGTCGCATATAAAACTTAGTTAATGCAGTTTTACGCAGCCATGCTATGGTGACCAGAGCTGAGCCGTGCTAAACTGAATCATGCTACAACTCTATAGCATAAAAGGACCAATAGGCTTTTCCTAAGGCTGAAAAATGTGGGTCAAAAGTTTTTAGTTAAGTCTTCCAGTTAGTGGATATAGATAATTACCATGATGAAAGTCACACAATTAAATATTGAAGAAAACTTCTGTTTTTGTTAAACTTCTTTATGGACAGAAATCAACAAACTTGATAAACTACATTATACAAATTTGAGGTAAAACATTCAATGCATTTTTATGTATTTCGCCAGAAAGTACAATGCATCGTTACAAATATAAAGAGAGCCTTGTTATTGCTACTGAAGATCCTGTTGCAACAATTACTATTATTGAATCATCCCAAGCTATAGACTCTTCATCAAACCTCTGAATAATTATAATAATTATAAATCAGATTATATGTTTTCTCAAGGAAACATCTTGTGAAATCCTGTAAAAAGGTTAAACTTTAAAGAATAACCATACAAAGATAAAGAGGTTTCTAAGTGTTTACTAGTGAAGGTTGAACAATTCTGAGCACCCTTGAAGAGGTAGACAAATCTATTTATAGCTGAGGTAAAGTAGTGGATCACAAAGAAAGCAGCTATAATCTAAGAAAATATGTTGTGTTTTAAGCAAATATGAGAAGCTCTGCTGTGCTCTCTCACATATCAGTAAACACACAAACAGTCAATTTTAGATTTTTCGACTATCAAACAGTTTCTGATCATTTTTTTTGGATGCAATCACGACAAGAGCAGATCTTGAAATATTTGGGTACAGTAGAAGTTGTATTCTTGACTTGGTGTAAGATATATATTAATGCCAAATAAAATGTGTGTTCTCATTTTAAATACATAAATTGTTTTACATTTCTGTCACATCACTTTGTTTACACTTCTCCTCACCTGTCATATGAAGAAATAATAAGTTTTCACTTTAGGAGACATACATTCTTGGGGAAATAGAGATTTGAGTTTAGTCATTTTTGTAGTAATTGAAGAAAAGATCTGCCAAATGCATTTAAAAACCAATATGAATGTTGAATTATTTGAAAGCATTTGAAAGCATTATCATTTCACATTTGGGTATTTTTAGACAACTTAAAAATATAATAAGGGATCTGCATGAAGTTTATAAGAGCAATAAAAAGAAAGGTACTGTTATGAAGGCAAAACAGTAAACTGGTTTTGTATTGTCACAAATCAACAGAGAGACAAACAAATTGAATTTTTATACATTATGTTATACTCTGAACTAAACTCTACTGAGGATAACATATTTTGGCAAAGTAAGCGGGACTGTTTCTTCTATAACCTCGACACTGATTTTGTTAACCAGTTGAGCTGGACTGGGATTCAGTTCAAGATGTGTGTTCATGCTGTTGCCAATATTTTGCATATGTCAGCCAAAAGCCAGGAGAGTGTATTCAAAAATGAACTTTTCTGTCTTTCTAAATTATTCCAATCAATCTGCCCTTGGAGGTGAGATTGAAACAAAGAGTTGATTTCATTAATGTTAAATTATTGCTTCAAAGTCAAATCTTGACTGAGAGTCAGTGGTGGACTTGTCCCGCTGGTCTTTTGATAATTCTCTTGCTTTAACCATGAATCTATCTATCTATCTATCACACTCAAATATAAATGTTGATGTGTACCAACAAAGTAATTGTCCACACAGTAATTAAATTTTGATAATTTACTTGCAGGAATAAAAAGCTGTAAAATTTCAAAAATACACATTAAATGTGTAGTGGTAATGTAAATAACTTTTCTGTAAATAAGATATATATATATATATATATATATATATGAAATATAAGTCGGAAGGTACATTTCCAGCATCTACAACAAAATATTGTCCTGCTGAGGGAACTTCGTCCAAATGTTCTTGTCTTATATTATTTGTGAGTGTGTGTCTGCCCGTCTGTCTCTCTGTCTGCCCATCCGTTCATCTGTTTGAAATGGAATAAACACAAATAAATGACAAATAAAATAAACTACAAAACTGCATGTGGTTGTGATAGTTTAGAGATGAAGAGAACCAGCAAAGTCAGCTCTACATTCGAACATGCTGACAGACACTTTGATAGGCGTCTGCTCTGTCACCAACATGTCTTACACACTGAGGAGTCCAGAGTAAAGCCAAGTACACAAACAATTGTTTGGTTGTATCAAGTGAAATGAAACATATCATTAACACCAAACGTTAGAACTCAGAGGGGCCAATCAACACCTGTTCCCACTGTTATCACACTTACACATGGAAAGATCGTGTGTGAGAGCATCAAAAGTGACATTTAAGGCTATATATATATATATATGCTACATCCAAGCTTATTCCTGCTGTTTCCTGTAAGGCAACAGTTTTTTTCTAACTGAATGTTATGTAGCACAATCTTGAAGGAAAGCTGGGCCTACATAAAGCAACAATAAGTCGGTGACTGTGGCGCTTCCAAGCGAGTCATCTCCACCAGTCAGCCTAGCTATCATTATCTGTTAAAGAGCCTCCGTCCCTATGGATCATCATTACGAGGCGCATTAGAAAATACTTTGATTACACTCCCCTAATCCAGCACAGACAGCTGCAGTCCATTCACAGCTGCCTAATCTCCCTGCCACTAAATACCACCGAGACAATGGGCAACAAATGACAACTTATGTGTGGGGGGGGCGTGATAGGAATAAAGGAGGGAGAGACAAAGAAAAAGAGGGAGAGAGAGAGAAAAGAGAAGAGAGAGCTGATTCCTCTATCAAAGGCCAGTGGTAAACAGTGCTGATGGCAAGCCAGGAGATGGCTGATGCTTTCTGCGAAGTGAAAGGGGATTCAGAGAAAGACAGAGGGAATGTGAGGTATGGGGTAAAGAGTTTAGGGTAAGGAAGCTTAGGGAGAGATAGCGGAGCTGGAATATGTAATGAATAAAAATGGAAGATGAGAGAATGTGTGATGCAAAAGGAGAGAAGAGGAGAGGGTATGGTAGCAGAGGAGAAGGATGACGGAGCTGCGTCTCCCCTCGGCTGGCAGATGAAATGTCGCACACGGTGGAGATCTCTCGCTGTCTCTCTTTTTTCACCGTAACTAAAAACAAGGCATGAGCACTGATGGGAGCTGCTGCAATCAAGATGAGAGTGGAAGGAGTCCAGAGAGAGAAAAAGAAAAAAAAGAATCTACTCCTCAACGGTACAAATCACCGCTGGGAGGTTATCAGGGCCGTCAGCAATCACTATAATGACAACATGGTTTGACATGATAGTTACAGCACTCAAAGAAAATCATTTGGCCAGGCTGGCAAAACGATAGACAAGTGGGCAGCTTCATAAAGCTGGTCTTTCTGGGAAAGTGACCGTACACATTTCTGTGTGTCACTCATTATTGTATCTGTCGATCTCCATATACACTACATGCATATATAAATCTCCATACTGTTATGAGGTGTATTTTCCACATTTCCGCCAAAAGAACTACAACTTCATTAAAATATTATAATTTTGACATGCATGTCTGCGGATGCTGACATTAATAAAAGGTAACCTGATTTTGTTTCAAAAGGGTTCAGATAATACAAGGTGTTTTCCAAATGGTGCAGAATTTGGGATTTAGAAGTGTGAGCTATTACATGTCCACAATGTTCACATGTATCTGTGGTTTGTAGAAATTGAATCAGTACCAGATTATCTGTTCCGGCTAATAAGTATATAGTAAATTGTGCAGCTAGCATTGTGTTCAATAGCATCGCTTTCTTTATTTTTTAACAGTTACAGACAGGGTGTCCTTTGGCATAACTTTCCATCTTAAACTGCCTTAAACAAATATATGAAATATGCAAATATATGGTTCGGGATAGCACTGGCATCTGTTTCATAAAATCCTAAAACTATATATGTCATATGTCTGATTAATTTAGATCACTGATGACATTACGATTTAAGGTACATTTCCTCTTTCAAATGTTACATGTTCACTGATTTTGTGGATGTTGTTTCAAATCCATTCAGTGGGTGACCCTCAAGGGGGTGCTAGCTTTTCTCTTTAAAATCAGATAAGTCAAAATAGACTGCATGTAAAAAAAAAAAAAAAAGAGCTATTATAACCCATTACAACATACAGGTATTATTGTTAACAAGAAACTGAGCCTAGAGATCTAGTCAAGGCTATGAACAGTTAAGTGAATTTAGCTGACTGAAATGAAACCATCGGTGGGACTCATCAGGTAAGACTGTGTGTGTGTTATGTGTGTGTGTGTGTGCGTGTGTGTGCGTGTGTGTCATGCAGGGTAATTTCCCTGAGCCATGCTGAGGTGCTCCTGGATGAATCATACATGGACATGCTCACAACACCCATGCTGAGGAATAATGAGACCCAATGAAGTGAAGAATATGAACACACCTTGTCTCCAAGAACACTTCTTTCTCTTTCTCACGTAATCCCCCCC
The DNA here is from genome assembly GCA_016785285.1 of Brachirus orientalis. Lineage (NCBI taxonomy): Eukaryota > Metazoa > Chordata > Actinopteri > Pleuronectiformes > Soleidae > Brachirus > Brachirus orientalis. Next base: position 6,181,713 of record JAFBJR010000129.1, read on the forward strand.
CCCCCCCCCCCCCCCCCTTTTTTTCCCACCCCCTCACCCCCCTTTTTTTCATTCTCTACCTCCCTCCTACTCATATTAATCAGCGCGGCCCCTCTCCACTTTTTTGATCTCCCTGCGAAAGTGTGCCATGCAGCGTTAACGCTCCTATTTGTGGTGTGAGCACGCATGTATTATAACACATCTACCTTAGGTAATGGCGGGGAGTGGCAGTGTGAAGGATTCAGCTGCCACGGGTGTTATGCGGACAGATGATAGTGCTTGGAAACCAAAGAGGTCCAGGTTAATACGGCTCAGCTCCACGTCGGTGAGAGGCTGCTGGCAGGAGTCGGAGGTCAGCTGATGAGAAATCACAAAGCTAGCGCCGGTGCTTCTCTCTGTTTGTGTGTGTGGGCTGTGTGGAAGGTCACACTGGCAGGGAGAGTGAGTCACTGTAACCACACAGGCCTACACACAAAACAGAGCTCAACAGCTTAACAAGCTCATGAACATTCTCCCAATGATGAAGACAGAGAAGGATAGATTGTATTTTCATGTAAGCACATGGTCCTCAGCTGTAAATCTTGCAAGGTTTTATTTAAAGTAAAAACTGTTCTCGGATGCACCAAGGTATCATTGAGGTATCCCAATTTAGACTGATGAAATACAACCCTATTTAGAAAAAAGTTAGGACGCTGTGATAAATGTAAATTAAAAACAGAATGCAATGATTCTCATAAAGCCAATCTCATATATTTTATTCCCAATAGGACATAAACAACATATAAGATGCTGAAGCTGAGACATTTTACCATTTTATGAAAAAAAAATAGTTAATTTTGAATTTGATTCTTTTACCAACTGTCTGTAAACTAGGAAATGAGGAGATCACTTGCTGGGATTTTAGGTATTGTTGTCTGATGCAGTATGCCAGCTGCATCAGACAAGGACTTCCCTGAAAGAGACATCTAGATGGGAGCATATGTTGCTCTAAAACCTCTATGTACTTTTCAGCATTAATGGTGCCTTTCCAGATGTGTAAGCTGCTCACACCATAGACGCTAATGCAACCCCATACCATCACCAACCCCATAACAAGCTGGATGGTCCCTCCCCTCTTTGGTCCACATGACATGGCATCCATGGTTTCCAAAAATAATTTCAAATTTTGATTCATCTTACCACAGAACAGTTTTCTGTTTTGCCTCAGACTATTTTAAATGAGCTTTGAGAAGAATGAGCCCAGAGAAGACAGCTGCGTTTCTGGATTGTGCTCACATATGGCTTCTTCTTCACATGACACAGCTTTAACTTGCATTTGTGGAATTGTATGGAGAACTGTGTTCACAGCCAGTGATTTCTGGAAGATTTCCTGAGTCCATGCACTTATTTGCAGTAGAAAATCATTCCTGTTTTTAACGCAGTGCCGCCTCAGGGCCTGAAGATGATAAGCATCCAGTTTTGACGTTAGGTCTTGTCCCTTGTGCACAGATTCACTGAATGTTTTGATGATATTATACACTGCAGATGGTGGGATCTTACATAGGAGAACATTTTTCTAAAATTGTACCACAATTTTTAGAAACAGTTTGTGGCAGATTGGTGAACCTCTGTCCATCTTTATATCTGAGAGCCTGAAATGCTCCTTTTATAACCAGTCATGTTATTGATATGTTGCCAATTAACCTAATTAGTTGGCAAAAGCTCCTGCAGTTGTTTTTGATTTGTGCCATTTACTTTTCTAGTCTTTTGTTTCCTGTGTTCCAACTTTTTTGAGATGTGTTGTTACCATCAAATTCAAAATGAGCTAATATTTTTTCATGAAATGGTAAAATTTCAACATCTGATATGTTGTTTATGTTCTATTGGGAACAAAATATGGGCTCATGAGATGTGCAAATCATTGCACTCTATTTTTATTCACATTTTATACATTGTCCCAACTTTTGGGGGTTTGAGACAAATGTAGGACTTAGTCATGCTCCAGTTGCTGCAGAAAGCCTGCTGAAATAAACATTTCATCTTATTAATTTGGATCACATGAGTGAATCTTAAATTGAAAAAAACGGATTTACAGGTCGAGTGTGGAGTGTCATCGAATAACACTGAAACAACAATTGAGAGCCTCTTATCACGTACTGTATGGCTAGTATATTCACTTTCTGCCAATAATTGCTCCTAAATGGTGCACACGTTGGTATAAATTGTTCAAATCAAATAGGGGAAAAGGCTTGTTGCTAGAGCTTCTCACAACAAATAATTTATTAATCCTTTATTATTTTTAAAATCATGAATAAACAATATCACAGGTGTGTAATCAACAGCTATTCAGAGCATGGGTTAGCAACCACAGATGGGTCATGGATAATTTTTTGTGAGGCTGCCATATAACTTTGCTACATTCCTTCCAGCATTTTACTAAATAATTATTAAACATCACATTTATCAAGATGTACATAACTTATCCAACATTAATAAATTGAAAATGGCTGGTGTATGTAATTAAAATAATATTAAGTTTACAAAAATGGCAGTAAGAATACTCAGTAGAATAAGAAAATAAATATTACATAAATAAAATTACTCTTGATTTACATTGTGATTTTGGGTCAGGGAGAATTGTCATCGTGTCTTCTCACATAAGTTTGAGAAACACTGGGTTAGAGGACAGCACAATCCATGAAAGTACGTACAGTATATACTAAAGTTTTCAGGCAAAATGCCTCTTTAAATGCAAGTACTGCTAATGCACAGTTTCTAATAACGTCTAAAGAACGCCAGATAATCCATCAGTAAAGGTCTCCAGTTTAAAATTTGATTCCCATTAAAAATCTCCAGCAACTTCTTCACCTTGAGAACAAGTGTGTCTGAAATGCAAGTCAATCCATGATGATAGTAAAATTGGCACTAAAGTACCAAGATACACATTTTCCATATGTGGGTCATTGACTGTCAAGTGAACAATTCTATTCATTCAAAATATCCACCTGGTCACTTCATCCCTCTTATCCTAACCCCCCCACCCCTCCTTCTCTGAGGGCCCTGCAATCATGAAAATGATCACTATCAAGGTGGCAGCCTCTGCCACCACAATTGCCCCAATCTACTGGACCATGGGACTCTGCGTCAGTCAGAGGCCATTTACATAATAACAGATGATCATTCAAAAAAGGATCATTGTTTGAGGTATAACAGTAAACTGTCAAGATGTCACCCTCAGCTCAGGGCCTCAGCGTCTCACACAGGTAAAAAAAAAAAAAAAAAAAGAGGAAGGGTCTAGTGTAATTGTGTTTGGTGGCAGCATAGTGAGGATGAGGGGAAAGAGCAGAGTGAGATGGAAAAGATAAGATACGAGTGGGCTGACTGCAAACACGAAAGAGACTGACAAACAGAGGAATCAAAATGCAAAATGGATGCGGGAATGAGGAGTTGGTAAGAGATGAGCAACTGAAAGAAGAACCGGGTCACACTAAAATTCTCAGTGCATGACTCTAGCATGGAGAGCCCACTTCAGCCACTCGTATTTCCCAACATTAAATGAAACTCAACAAACACACTGATGCAAGTGTGGGGAGAAAACTACCAAAACACATGTAATGTTAGAAAATTGACAATATCCCACTGTAAGCGCTGATGAATACCCGGAAAGCTTAAAGAGTAGAATTGCATGTTGTAGTTTTGCCAGTAACTTTAAATTTATTTGTCAAGCATGTGTGAGGAATTACAAAGAAATACTGTATATTAGATGAGGTTATAGTTCGTCACCTGAGGGCCACCCTCTAATCACCACCTGTTGCTGCCTTTACAAAAGCACATGTGAAAAAGCTTTTCACATCTAATGCATTAACAGGAAAAATAACAAGTGTTTGTCAACTTTTTTCTTGAACTGTAATTATAAGTTTAAACAAAATTGACTAAAAGGTACAAATACTACTCAGTTTATGCGTTTATACATGTGTTTACATAAAAAATACTAATTTGCAATGTCTCCCAATTTTTCTAGCTGTAGAAAATAGTTTTTGGTCAACTATATTCAATAATTTTGTATTGCACAGTAAGCTGCATAAATTAAAACTAAGCAATTGTCAAGTACTAATATTAACCTAATGTCCGTTAACTTTTTATTGGGTGTTCAGTTGTTTAAATAACAGGAATATTGCTTTATAACACAGGGCTGAGGTTATAGTTAAAACATAATGAATGCCTTATACTGTTAAGTGTCAAGATGTCCTGTCTTTTACTCTCATGATTGTACCAGGTCAAAAGTTGGACATGTATTTATTTATTTGTTTGTTTTTGAAAGTCCTGGTCATACTTCAGGTCTTCATTTTTCTAAAGTGACATTAGAAGTCAGATTCATTGCACTGCTCTCAAATCAATCATGGGGTCTCAGGTTTATAATTGAAAAATCCATTTAATCCATGTTGGTTTTACATCTAATACATGTTGGTTATACATCCAAGAGATATAAGACATCTTGGGGCTACTTCAGTTTAAGCTGGAATAAAGCCAGAGCATACGCAGGCACACATGTGGGATCCTAAGCCACAACAAGCGCACATACACCACAACTAAACTTTCTTCACACCTTGTGTGTGTGCGACAGGAAATCACTAGCAGCCACTCGACCCAGGCATGGGCGGTTTCTCCTCATCTTCACCATTCCTCATGGGCCGCTCAGCATCCACTCCTTCCTCAGACCTGCTCCTACATGTATTTTCCACCCTCATCGCCTCTCACATCATTTGACATCAAAGGGGCCGCGACGAGTCTCGCTGTTTACCCTCCCTAGCAGGTGCTCATTACAAAAACATCAAAATAAGCCGTGCAGAGAGGCAGGGCGAATTAATGATCTCCCTGTGCCACCGGTGCCCTGCACGTCCTCCAAACAGTGCCAAGCCATTTGATGCAGAACAAATACTCTCTGGTACACGTGCATGTGGAGACAAATGTGCAGTTAGATGAAGACACATACATTCATGCCCCACACACACACACACACGCTCTGCTGCCAAAGCCCATGGCTACTAACGACCATTCAATTAGTGGAAATTAGGGGAGCATTTTGAGGTCCATGCTGTGACCATTAGTTGTTGGGTCTGGATTAATCCCGTAAGAGCAAAGCAGAAACCTCTCAGTTCACAATACAGCAGAGCATTTTTAGTTTTAACCCCAATGACACCAAGCCATGGTGGTTGATGGTGATGTGTCATACGCAGCCTTTGTTCTAATTAGTAGGTCAATAGCAGGTAGGCTGAGGCAACTAAATTTCAAATCTCTCACACTGTATTAGCAATGTTTTGTGGGTGCACTCGCCCGTTTCGACAGCGGATTCATCGCAGGCCCTAATTAGACGAGCGGTTTGAAGCGAATCCTCATTAGATCGAGTGATTTCATACAAATTGCCGCTACACAAAAGCAAACCCGATTGTTAAATCAAAGTGCTTAGCCAATGCATTGTGACACAACACATACATCAGCGTTCGCAGGTCGCTCTGCAACACATGGCTTTCCCCCATGCATGTAATGCCAGGTTTTTATTTGGAAATTAATTCCTAATCTAATCTATACAGCCCTATTAATAACTATTATAAAGCACACCCCAGTCATGAATTAATCAGGGATTGGTAATTAGTGTAAAATTTAAATGCATGTCGTAAACCCACATCGAGTGTCTGGCACTATAGATGGAAGTGCCAAGCCATTGCTGTACTAATTAGTTTGCAATTATGTTTAATAAGTTCTGTGGAAGCCAATCATCTTACAGGCGGGGAACTGGGCTCCTGAACCAACATGGAGGAGGAAGAGAAGAGCATTGCATCTTGTGTTTTCTTTCTTCTCCATGCACTTATCTGAGGGAGGTTTACTGAATAATCAATGCTCAATCTTAGTACTTTCCTTTACCGTTTACAGCCATAATTTTCACCTCAGTGACATCACATCAATTTCTCTGCCCAACAGCATCGGTTCATTCGCAAACGATTCGTTTAGATGAACAAACTGAGCTGATTCACTCACTGAAACGATTCGTTCATTTCACAGTTCAGCTGAGCTCTGCCGTGATTCGAGTCAGACAGCAGCCAGTGGCATTGGACGGGCGAAAGTGATTCGATAACTCACTGCAGAGTCATAGACACATATTGACCGAATCCCTCACTCAGTGAGGGAGTGTCCATGTGTCCCAGTTAAAGCAGTCAGCATAAGATGTTTACAGCGAGAACATGAAGACACACAGACTAGTTTCCGGTTGTTTTAACAGACTTTCTCAGTAAACACAAACTTAAACATTAGGCTGGTCTGTAATGAGAGGACACTGTACATTGCTTAAATATCTTAATTTTTTTCTTCACTCAGGCAATTTGGAAACTAATAGATAGATGTAGTAAAGTTATTGTATGTTTCATAATGTAAAAAGTTCATAGCATAACAAACACACTGTGATTATTTAATGCAAGATTTAATTATGTTTATAAGTGCACCACCTTTCATAGTTTGTTGAAACCTACAATATGACAAAAACAGCGGACCGAGACAGATCCTCTCACTGCAAGGAAACAGTACGTGAACTGGTTCATCAGCTGATTCGTTCACTTACTGAAAGAGTCAGCAGCACATGCACATACCAGTTTAGTGACTGAACTTAAAAGTGAATCAGTGCCTTAAACGTGTTAATTTCCAACATTTATCAAGGAAATGTTTAAAATCTTATTATTTAACAGAGGGGGCTGGTGTATTTAGTGACAGCCCTAATGAAAGCTGGCGACAGTGAGTTGAATCACAACCTGCTCAGCTCCCAGTTCCTCTCACATCGAGGAAACAGTATGTGAACAGGTTCATCAGTTAAGGAGTTAGCCCTCACCACATATGTACTGGTGCACTGACTGAACTTAATATGTGCACGCTGAGTGAATCAGCGGGTTAAACTGTCAGAATCAGCCTCAGCAAATCCAGAAACAAAGCCAATTCTTGCAGAACTGTACATCAATTCAAAAGAACCAAAACCCCCGAGATGTCTTAATCTCCAATACTTATTAAGGAAATTCCTAAGATCTTAACATTTAACAGTGGAGTCTGGTGTATTTAGCGACAGCACTGCCGACAGCTGGCGATAGTGAGCTGAATCACAACCTGTTCAGCTGTGTATCAGTTCAGCGAGTGAGTCGGATGTAGTCTGTGCTCCGGTCATGCAGTTTAATGAACGAACTGGAAATGTTCAGTACACCTAAAAGAACTGTTGTTCCCATCACTACTGACCCCACAGACTCTATCCTCCTACATTTCCCAGAATGCCTTTCTAAAAGAATCAATGTCCCTCAAGTTGTTGCGGCAGCTGCAGGTTATTTGTTAACAGGATGGTGGAGCGGGGAAGTGCAGTGATTCTGATAGTGAGGTTTGGTGGGAAGGTTCAATCTCTTTGCTAACTCAATTCTTCCTGGCTGTCCACTGCAAGTGAATGAGTTCAGGAAAGGTTCATTAAACTCCTTTTCCCCTGCAGTCAACTGCAGACACTAATATGAAACATAGATTAAATTCTCTGGCAAAGTGATTCAAGTGCTCAAATGTACATCTAAATTGTTGTGTTCAGCCATTACTTATTTCCGAAGGGAGACTTTTAGCGGCAGGGTAAAGAATAAACTCAAAAGTGTCTAAAAGCTGCATTTCACTCTTTATATTCAGTTTCCTTTTAGAGAAAAATTGCCCTTAAAGCTTCCTCTACAGAGGAAATCTCCCTCTTATAACTGCAGCATCAGAAAGAAGTCCTTGATTGTTTTCATGACCAAACTCATAAGCAAATTATCACATTTAGTACTTTTCTGTGCTTATCAATGATCTTCCAGCTTTTAATTACAGCTGAGAAATCTCTTTTGGTGGTTCAACTATGTGTCATTTAGCATATAATGACACCGAGTGCCTAAAGATGCAAACAAACATGGACACATCACATTGGCCGCAGTCTTTGTTTGAGGTAATTAAATCCAACTTGAAAAGATAGTTATATTATCAATTCACAGTAGGTTTTTAATATTCCCACTGAAAATACTCTGAGGATAATGGCTTTAAATGTCAGGTGTAATGGTGTCTTGGCGTCAGGTTTCATGAGGCTATTGCTATAGCTCAGATAAAATCTTGGATATGTAAAAAAAAAAAGTTTGCTCTTTAAGTTGTTGATTCATTCCACATTCCGTATGTTTTCATTAATGCCAATTGTGTGGTATATAACGGCTCTGTATGAATTGGTGTTTGCCTGTTGAGGTAGTGAAGGTAGGAGGGAAGAAATGAAATAGCAGTTTAATTTGAGAATAAACAACTGCACACCTCTGTAGATTGTACTATTATTGAGTAACTGCTGGTTCAGAGGTCACAAACATGTGAGCATGTGTTTATACAGGTCGTCAATGTGGGTATCATTGTTTGGATTCTAGAGGCTAATGTTGCCTTAATGCCATGTCATTCAAACTACAAATATAAGATGTTTTTGAACCTAGTCTGACATGTAACCTAAAATTGTACAAATATGAAATCAACAGCTTAAATAGCAAACTTTTTAACATATCCCAGATTTTATCTGAGCTATAGCAATAGTCTCATGAAACCTGACACCAAGAGTCTTTGTTTGTTTTAAAAAATCATGCCATGCCATTAGCACAAAATGTTTTTTACAAAAAGAAAAAAAATATGCCAGACATCCCAAACAAATCAGGTGAAATGATAAACTGTAGCTGTTTATAAAGCACCATGTTGTCATGCAAGCTATTAGGGCTGGACAATTTGAGGAAAATATCTAATTACAAATTTTCTGACAGATATTGTGAGGTGATTTGCAATATTATTTTTTAAAGTTAAAGTTTTTAAAGTTAAAGTAGTTAAAGTAGTAAAGTTAAAGTAGTTAAAGTTAAAGTAGTGTTGCTTTCTTACAGGTTTAAAAGATGATAGAGCATCACGAAATAAGATGTCCTTCATTTATAATGTAATGCAATGATGATAACTGAAAAATACTTTTTTTAAATTGGCAAAAACATAAACAGAGATAGAGAAAAAAAAACTGCAGCCTTTGCAATTTGATAATGCAAACTAAGAAAATAAGGGCGGAGTGTTTAACTGATCAGATTCTACCAGAATTTGAAAATGCTGTCATAAAACTTGGCCGTCCACCAAAATGGTTTGTAAATTGTCAGCTTTGGGTGTGGAGATGAAGTGAAGACTAAAGAAACAAGAAGGAATGAAAAATAGCCTTCACCCTAAGACATTACAGAAAATTTTCTCTCTAACGTCTCTGACTGAAATAATACTCACAGGATTTGGCAGAAAGCAGGTGTTTTTTTGCCCTCTCTGGAATGGCAAAAGAGACAACAGCTTTCAAGAGCAAGGAGGCAAGATATTAGTCATTACACCTCCGACAGCTCACTACAAAGATCTCCCCCTGAGCTCATGGCAACACATAAGGCCTTACTGCAGGGTTCAGCTGGGACTCTTGGCTCAGGCTCTTGACTCGAATGAGCCGTGCGAGTGTGTGTGTACGACAAGCAAGTGTGCATGTGCTAACAGTTGCTGCGGTGCCATTTGGACCAGTGCCTGACACCCTTGGTGTTAATAAGAGTAATCAGTGCCCCCATCCCTGCTACCAGCCTACATATCACAGCAGAGACATGGCACAGGCCTGCACTGCCACCTGAGTGTGTTTACCCCAAACACTTGTCACCTCCCCCGCTGCACACATACACACACACATTCACCTCATAGGAGCTAATGAGGGGGAAATACAGTCAATATAGTACAATGGATCAACATTGTCCAGCGACAGTGCAAAATCGATTGGGCTTCCCTCGCCAGTAATGTCCCATTAGCCATGTCCTCAGTACACATGAGCAAACACACAATCAGGTGTAATTCATTGTGCCACAAACAAGTCATAGCATTTAATTTGAAAGTGCTTGCCGGGCTTTGGTTCATTTCACAGAAAACGCCTCATAAAAATTTGCGGGGGATGAATGCGCCTCCCCTCAGCAGCCGCATTCCATAAGTTTTCATTAATACCAATTGTGTGGTATCAATATAATGGCGCTGTGTGAAATGGTGTTTGCCTGTTGAGGTAGTGAAGGTAGGAGGGCAGAAATGAAACAGCAGTTTAATTTGAAGCTAAATGGCTGTACACCTCTGTAGATTGTACTATTATTAACTGCTGGTTTCCCCCATAATTACTTTAATCTTGCTGCATTAACCATTAAGTACATTTAGATAGAGCTTTTTTAAAACAGTGTTGAGTGTATATAAAAAAGTATCAACTATCAAACAGTACACAGCAGAGGCTATGTGGCCACTGAAGGGTGACAGCATAATTACCAGGGTAAAAATCAAGAACTTCTGCAACACAAAGCCACTCTATATTATTCAATTACATTTACTAAAATAATTTAATTTGAGACATACTTTTATCGAAGGAAATTGAAAAGTGCTGCAAGTGGATATTTTTCAAGGTTTAATAGACATTGTTGGATACATTTATTTTATCCTGAAGTGATAAATCAAACACTTGGTGCTATAAATTGGAAAAAAAAAAAATATATATATATATAGACATCACTGTCTGGGGTAATGAGATTTAAACTTATAATACTATAAAACAATAATGTTCAGAACCAAGAAGTGACCAGGAGAGTTATTAAGACATTTTTCTGGCCCAAATTGGTCTTTAATTCAATTCCCAGGATTCCCTATCTGATATCTAATGGATACTGAAGGGAGCTGGGAGATGGGTTTACACCTAATAAAAGGTCTTTTGAAATTCTGTAGAGAAAGGTTTATATCACAAAACATCAAACCTCTGCAATTGATGTCTGAAACAACTTGTGCAGCAACGAGATTTAGAGCATAATGTGCACACTCAAAACACCTACTGTATATTTAATCAACGCGTTCTTTGAATTTGTGCGCTTTACTTGGCAGTCATGTCACTCCACATGATCCTTGCCAAAGTAAGGGTGGAACTAATTTATTTGGGAGCATCTGTTAGCCCCCACTAGACTGAAATGCAGCCTCGTACACTGTAAAGCAACACATTTCTTTACTCTTGAGCGAAGCGATTGCTTGGATGTCGTCCAAAATCATTGCCAATAATTATAATGTTTGAAATGGACAGAATAAAGCTTTAGGAGGTAAAACAAAAATCATTTTTGCATCTAGAGCATTAATAGCACTGCCTTTAACTGCTGGGAGAGTGACTCAGTGTTTATCTTAGTCGCAATTAAATTTTTTATTTTTCCTTCCTTCCACATCAAATTTTCTGCTTCTTCTAAATGGATACTGAGTAGATTTGAAGCTCTGCGATGTGATACATGGTTTGAGGTCAGACTGTACCTGTGTGCATATGTCGTGGATTCTCGTCAGTGTGTGTGTCCATTAGTGTCATTTACATGTGCATGTGCATGTGAATATGAAGGGGTAACTGAGACAAAGTGTGTGTTTGTGTGCTAGACGTTCCAGTGGCCAAACACTGCTCCTATAGAGGCGTCTCCGTAGGTGCACTGCTGATCCCTGCGCCAGACCACATGCTTCCTGAGGCCTGCATGGATGAAAAATATCCCCAGTACATGAACACACGCACACAAATTTTGCACACACAAATCTGTGGAAAGCCCATTTGTCTGCCTGGAAAATCCTTGAGTCCTGTGGGACTGGATTCTCTCAGAAAACACGCACTATTCTGCTCACAGTGTGGCCAGTGTGTTATGTCTGCTTGGGATCAACTTGATGAGGAAAAGGAAGAAGCCATAGACCATGAACCGTATATGAGAATGGATGCAGTCTTCAAGTTATGAAACAAACTCCTGTTCAATGAAACAAAGTCTCATGATTTCACTGGTGCCATGTTTTTGACAGTTTTTGTCAAAGCACTAGCTGTCAATCACACTGGTGTCCACTCATATGTGCCATGATTTATTGTCTATTTTCCTACATGGATACATAGTTAACATTATGTTCTGTTGAAGAAGACTTTCCAAGTCTGGTCAGTATTTCACCTTCTTCTCTACAGGGCTCCCTCTTGTGTCTCTCTGCAAATAAACTCATTGAAAGCATAGAGTTTATCCCAGCGATACTTACAAGTGCAACAGCAAAAATGCCGGTCCGGCATCCACTTTGCATAAATCTGTATTTTTCACTTCTTGCCATTCAGACAGTTGTTTCCTCTTCCTCGCTTCCTCTGACAACATTTTTCTCTGCTTCTTTTGCGTGCATGGGTAGTGCCGTAATGCAATTTGTGTTTCTCGCGAGACCCGAGACTACACAAGACCTCTTGTCTACAAGGGTGATATTCTGCTAAAAGGCAGTAGGGGAGTGGAGACAACCCTGAATCTCCTCGCAACAAGTCATTTAACCATCACAATGACACCAAAGCTGTTAAATCCTGCATTTTTCTGCATAGTACGTAGGACAACTACATAGGTTCATTTTTCCATCCCAACAATTCAGACACACATTCAGATTTGTGTCTGCAAACCAACAGTCACCTCCAGTTGCAATTACTACTTCTGCTGTACTTTCTTGGCTTTACTTTTGAACCCGGAAGACCACGTGCATTTTCACATATTGTCCATGTCATGACACACCATTTTTTTTATCTGTTTAATCTCAAAAAATCTTCACAAGCATCGCGATGTCCCACTTTCCAGACTTGTCTTGCCCACATGTGGTTCAGAGTAACACTCAAAACAGAGGTGAGTGTGTCAGCCTGCGATGTGTGTTTGCCCATTAGTGCCAACAGGCGGCCCCATCAAGCTTTCAGCCATTCTTTGACACTCAGCATGATGACTGAACACATCTTCACAGTGATTATGAGAGGAGTTTGAGGTCAGAGGTGTTTTGCTGTGTGTCACTCAGCAAAAGTGTGACAGTGTGTGTGTAAGAGAGAGAGAGCAACAGAGGGGTGAATCAATCAAAGATGTCTGATTAGGAGGAAGAAGGCAGGTTCCCATTTTGTTCCAAACCAAAGCCAAAACCAAAGCCTGTGCCATGTAGATGCAAGGTGTCACTCAACGAGCGGCCGTCACTGAGTTGTGTACATAGACAAACACATTAATCAAGGGAGCCGATTGCCGTAATGACAGTAATAGAGCATGCCCAATGACAGACAACAGAAAAGCACTTTGGCCAAGGCTGACAGAGAGGGAAATAAGGAAGAAGATTTCTACCATTTTTTTAAGGTCTCTCTTTTTCCCCGTCAGCTAAAGGTGCTCATTTGCCGAGGTGAAACGGTTGCGACATCACAAGCAAGGGGGCAATTTCCCTCCCATCAAGTGTGCATTTAATTTTCCTTGTCCCTTTTTTTTACTCATCTCTCAGGACAGCTTGTGTGTGAAGGCTACAATTGATGTTAACATCTCACTTGATTGTACAATTTCAGGGCTAGAGACCGTCCCTCGCCCATTACAAGTAATTCTTACACAGCTACAGGTTTGGGTTTTTGTCTGGTTGAAACTTTGTGCTGCAGATATTTTGTGGACTGAGTAAAAGAAGCATAGCGCTAGAGGCCAGGTAATACACAAAAGACACAAATTAATAAAGGCATTAAAAACACTGAAAACAACTTTAACCTTTGCAGTTTGGAACCATATCAATCAACATTTAGTATATACTGTAAATATCAACGTATACCACTCAAAACCTGCACAAATACAGGTGATTATTTTTAGACCTTGGAAATATAAAATATGCTAGGTTTCCACAATGTCAAATAAGATTAATGTCCTCAAATAAATACTAACTAATTTGTGTGTGTTATACATGTGTCTTATCATTGGAGATACAAACAGACTTGACAGGTTTTAAAATATAATTACCTTCTATAAAGGCTTTATTTTCACTGATTACCTCCAAATTAACACATTTGTCTCCCCATCTTTAATAAGGTTGACAACAACATCATCAGCATTAACATGTATGCAAACCTACAAATCTTCGTGGGGGTCCAAATCAAGCCAAAAGCCCCCTCTTGAGGGTGGCCGACTCGGATTTAACTCTGCAAAGTCAGACTGGAGAGGTTAGTTGGAAGGTGATGCGTGCATGTGTTTGCGTAGGTGAGAGACAATAATCTCTGCCTCTCCCTCTGTGTATCTATAATATCTGTTAATATTCAAAAGACAGCACAATCCCACAGGAGGGAAAAAAATATCAAAGCAAAGTTGTTGACTGGTTATGCAAAATTAACAGAGTATAGTATTTGTAATCCAGGGCTAGCTGTTCGAACTAGGTACAGTATGATTATAAATCTTGCCTCAAATGTCCTCCTTTTCCCATTTTTCCAGCCGAGTAGATTATGTGGTTGGGTTGTGTCATTTTTCTCAAATTGCAAACACCTGACAAACCTGAGAGCGAGTGTGAATATGTGTATGTAGCTGGTGCATTACTGTTGTATGTTTGCATATCTGCCTGTGCCTGTGTGAGGGCATGTGGGCAACTGTGGGTGTGTTTGTTTTTGTGGCCACTAACGTGAGTGCTGGCGGTGAAAGGTTGGCCTTTTGGTGTCGGTGGATCTCTAATTTGTTCCGCCACGGCAGAAGTCGGCTAATGCAGCACACCTGTTATCGCTGTACCATCATTAGCTTGTGCAGAGTGGCAAAAGGTCAAACATAAACAGTAAGATCACAGAGGGGGAGAGAGAAACCGATAGAATGAGAAACAAGGAAAGAGAATGTGTGTGTTTGTGAGTGAGTGCGTGAGTGAGATAGCAGGACAGAGATGAACACTAATGTGGGGATGATGAGTGGGTGTGGGTTGCCCAGGCATGGAGAGATACATGATGGGAACACTTCACACACCCAGGGCGCCCGCTTCTGATCTTTGGCAAACAAACCCCAATACATAGGCATTATCAGTGCACAAGTACGCGGCACAGAAGCACACAGACAAACTACTCAAAAACAAACTGACTTGCAAGCATCACATGGTAAGACCTGCATGAAATCATACAGTTAGCTGTGCAGATGTGACATAATTTATTTCCATTCATTCTGACACAAAGTGTAGATGTAGCAATGTTGGCAGTGTGAAAAGGGAAAAAAAACCCATCCGTCATCATCCATCTTAAAAAAACCCTCTGCTTCTTATCTAAAAACAACTGCATCCCAGGATTTGGCATCAGCCTATTTACGTGTTTGTTTTTCTGAGTGCAACATAAATCTCTGCCTGAACTAATGCAAATATGGTGGTCACCTTAAAGTGACAGTGGATATTGCCTATTTGCAAGTCTGTCTTTATATGCCAGAACTAGCACAAGTCATTTACAAGAGAAGACCACTAATATGAAGTAACAATGAAATTCACTGGGCCTAAAAGCTTAATTGCTTAATAACAAGCATATGTACAACAACGTATATGCTGTATAGATTTGTAAAGTGAAGCCAATGCTGACCTGTCTGAGAATTAGATTCTGTTAAATGGCCACTAAAGGGCAACTCCACTAGTTGCATAAAGAAGTCATTTTAATCTATGACAAAATGACCCTACTACTACTCGTTTTATCTACTGAGAAGCATCAGTAAATATTTTATTGAGGCCTTAATGGTTTAAATTAGTCAATCATGGTCATACGTATGTATTGTGACTTTGATGTGGAAGATAGTACACATCCAGCCAAGCCTCCCTTCTTTCCCAGCTCCAATCACAGATGGTCTTTTTTGTTTTCAAAAACCAAGATCGTATTGACTCAACTGCAACATCAGTGGCTTCAAAATGGCAATTCACATATATCATGGTAGATTTTTAATTGCTCTGTATATTTAAAAAGATATATCTTTATCATCAACCCCTGTCTCATCAGTGGTATTATGTGGCGCATCTTTTTGCTCCTTCGGTGCAACACAACTAAAAAAACTAGATTGCCCTCATTTATTTTTGACACGTGATATACATCAAAGTTCACCAAAGTAGTCTTAAGTCATTTTCCCTCCCCAGATTGTAGCATTTTCACTAATATTTAAATAATGCAAAAATCTGGCGTTTTCATGATTAAGTATAGCCAAGTAAACAACACAATCTCAGTGACCTGCATCCATCATGTGATCAAGACTCCACCTTCCCTTTTCATCAATTAAACCTAAGTAAATGGGGACACAACAGAACTGGACATCATAAAATCCCACTGCAGGAAAACCATCACCGTCATATTAATATATGTGATGAGCAGGGGGGCTAAACATTCCCTTGACTACACTTGCCTTGATGTGTACACACAAAAATGGCCCGACAGCAGCTCAGTGATAGAGCGAGTCATCCTTCAACTTGAAAGTTGTGGGTTCGAGTCCCGGCTCTGCTAGTCTACATGTCAATGTGGGCAAGACACTTAACCCCACATTGCTCCAGATGGCTGAAAAGCACTATATAAGTCAAACCACTACAAGTAACAGACACTATCTGAACACAAGGAGATGATGCGGAGAAGAGACACTGTCTCCACATATCTCTGTGCAAGGTAATTAATCAATTGTTGTGGTATTTTTAAGTGTAATATTAGACAGATATGACAGAGACAAGGACAATTAGTTGGGCTGTTTAAGCTACATTAACTCTCAGCTCAAACACCTCGGTGCCAAAATTTCAATCTTCCCATAGGAGGGCAGCGATCGCCATTTACTGACTCTGAGAACTGAGAGTGGGAAATTCAGGAGAGGGTTGTTTATTGTGAGGTGTAATTGGGAAAACATTTCACTTAACTACAGTGCCACTTTGTACATTTGTAGCCAGTGTAAGGTTTGAAGTTGCTACATACATTTACAACTGTGTACATCAGTTGTATAAACCAAGAAGCAACACCTTTCATCTCTTAAAAGCTACTATTTTTATCCTCATATAAAAGCAATCTAGTTTAGTTGTTTTCCCTTTAAGCACGATAGTTTCATCAGTTCAAGGCTTTTAACACAAGGACACCTAATCTATTGGCTTGATTAGCCAGTGGCACTGATATTAAGTGCTGCAATTTATTTTATCCGAGCAGTTTAAGTAATTAATGTAGAGCACCAGGTTCCTTAAAAATTCTAAAGATAGACAAATGTTCAGCATCTTAAATAAAGTCAAAGATATTAAAACAGAAATCTGTGTCAAAGCATGCCCAAGACAGATTTCCCTGAATAAAGTTTACCTTACCTTACCTTACTTTTCTACCTCTACCTGAAAAATCCTTTGTCAAAGCCATTTGTTTGGTGTAAAATAATTTCTTGCTTGACAAGGTCATGTTTAAAATCTCTTTACAAAGCACCAAGCATGACCTTGAAAGGAACTCAAAAGCTCTTTGCAAATTGCCAACCTGAATATGGGACCATGTGTAACAGACTAAATGGTGCAAAGTCACACAATTACAGTCTGCACAGACAGATGAAGTCGGTCCCAGCATGGAAGTGACTGGTCTAAGGGCTGACCTCTGCTTTCCAAATGGAAATTAACAAGAGTAGAATAATAATGCGGCCTCATCTACTTGCTCAGGATGAGAGCAAGTCAGCAAACATATGACCCACTGGCATCTGTGCAGATTCACTTATACAGCATTGCAGAGAAGCTTGAGCAATGATGCACATTTAATAAATAGGGGGGTGTATTAGCAAGAGATACTGCACATATCCTGATACTGAGATGATGATACAACATATTTCAATATATTGAGATATTCCCCACACCCCTACTGGTTAGAGGCATAAATACCACACAAAACCACTGTCAGAAAGTCACAAATCAAACATATTTTTATCTTGTTACAGTGCTAATATATCACAATATTATTAGTATTTGATACATTCTCTATATCACTAGAGATATATCTGTATCTGCATTTATATCTGACGAGACCACACATTGTGACATTGTGAGAATTTCTGTTGTTAGCCATGAACATGATTATTTCCATGTTCCTCCATGTTATCAGGGAGGACTCAATTTGAGACCCCCTGAATAAAGGTAAAATGGTTGAGTCCATTGCCCTGTGTTGACCCAGCTCTGAGCTGGTAGTCGGCCACTTATCAAAATGGGGGACAAAACAAGGGAAAAAAAGGGAATCCATGCCAAGTCCTTCAAAAAGTTAGTAGCTGGTGTAGCACTCCAAACAACAAAACAATGATTGCTCTCTTGTTAGTACTGCGGCTGCTGTGAGGCAGCAGTGCCAAGTCTCTTGTTGAAAATTCAAATCAAGTGGGTGTTTGACAAGTGGCGACAAACACATTAACGCCAAGGTGGGAGAAATCGTAGATTAGGGGCTGAGTTTTGGTCAGCACACATGTAAACCTGTGTTTTTGTGTTGTTTTTTTTTTTTTGATGATCAGTCTGGAACAAGACTGGAACAAGACGAAAATGGTGGGTTGTCTTTTCAATATATAGTGAAAACCTCACATAAAGGGAAGGGACATCTGTTAATTTGACAACTTTATAACCTGTTATCTGCAAATAAGACTAACTACCTGATAATTAGGCTGTCAGTAACACCACAATTGTCTTCACCCACAATAACAGAGACATTAAAGTTTTTTTTAAAGGAAATGGAGTGGGGAAGAAAATAATTTATATATTCTTCTGATCAAGCTATGTTGGCCTCATTGATTGGCTGTTGTCACTGCGTGGTGATCATGACTACCCTATAGCATGAATGAACTGTTGGACAGTGTTTCTCATGTACTCTGGTATAAGGAGTGAGAAGGTTGTGTCCTTCATTGTTATCAAGGTAATGTTTAGGTTTCAGAGAAACAAGAACAAGACAAGGGATAAATAAGAATGTAAAAGTGACACAGGAATTCCTGTAAAAACAATGTAAAGTGAAGACATAACGCCCAATGTACTGCTTTAGTCCTCAGTTCCAGCTCTTTAGAACCAAATTGATTTGAAGGCCCTACCTCAACACCTTTACTCCATGTTTTTTTTTTTTCTTCTTTTTTTTGTACCTGTGCAATTCCAAGACATTTCCAAGCAAGACATTTGTAGTCTCATGTGCTTCCGTGTCCAAACCTCCAGCTACTAGCCTTCAAGCTGGAACCTCAGCCACCACTACACCTCCTGCACTCCTCCTCCTCCTTCATCTCCTCCAATGGTTTTTGCTCTGTTCTCCAGCTGTAAACCCCCCTTCATTCAGACTCCTCAAGCCTCATTCCCTCTGGCTCAGCCTCCCTCTGGTCTACAGCTACTCAACCAGAGGAAGGGCGCTGGAAAAGGGCAGGTATCTGCAATGCAGTGTGCTGTGCCTGGTGCTCAGGGCAGCTCTCTAGGGTGAAAAGCCCACAGGTTTCGGATGAGCTGAGGGTGTCATTTTCAACTTCCACCACCCAGCAAAATTAAAGAAACGGGAGAAAGATAGAGGAAATGGAGAGAGAGAAAGAGGAGGGTGGTCGGTGAATAGATAGATAGACATGCAGTGTAACTCTTCACAGCGGCAACATGCAACCGTGGAGAAGGGAGGGTGACGAGTGGGTGATTGAGAATGGCAGGCAGGAAGAAAAAGGGAGAGGGAGAGATGGTGTAGAAGGGGAATCGGATTTGCCTCACTCACTTAATACACTGCTTATGACAGCTAAAGGGGAAAGTGCGCTGGAAATTTTTGAGAAGAAATTACCAATGTTATACCGCTTGCCATCTTACAAATGAATACCATTTAGTCTCGGCATATAAATGAGTGGATTCTGCTTTGAGAGGGAAAAAGAAGTGGAATGAGAGAAAGAGGAAGCATAAGCAATCAGTGGCCGGTGTGGTTTGCAGAGGTGTGTGCATGCATGCATGCAACTGTGCACACCAAGGTGTGTTTGTGTGCGTTACTGCGGGCGTGTGAGTGGCTCAGTGTGAGGCTCTGTGCCGAGCCAGTTGCCTGAAATTATGCAAGCAAGTAACAATGAGCAAATTGAACCTCTGCATGCTGACACACAAACACACACACGCACACAAGCCCAGTACAAGGTCAGGCTCAAAGACAAGGGAGTAGGGGCGTTTTAGCAGTGGGTGGGAGCGAAAAACAGATCATGATAAATTGGCTCACATTTTGCAAAATGCTGCCCTTAATGCACCTCAGCTAGCCATGCCCGCTAGCCCAGCACTGAGGCTGCTTTAATAGCGGCAGCTAGCCATTTGTGATATATGAAAAACAGGCTGTGGCACTAATTGCGCAATTACAAAGTGGAAGTGGTGCTGCGTTGTGGCAGCATGTGGAGGAGAGATGGTGGGAGAAAGACAGGAGTGGAGGATAACACACAATGTTATTCCCTCATTTCATTTTTTTTAAAAATCATTTTCCTCTATCCTGTCTAGCTGCCTGCTCTTTCTCCCCTCTTTCCATTTTCCCTTTTGCAGAGGCCTCTGGCCAACTAAGCTGCGCCCCTGGCATCCCTGCAGTTTACTGAGAGGCAGAGAGAGTGTGCCAGTTTCACTAAACCACAGGGAGCAGAGGAACAAGGAGAGAGGGAGCTCCAGAGCAAGTGAACATAGTGAAAGTGAGGAAGAGTATGGCGAGATAAGAAGGGTGAGAGGAGGGGGAGGGGAAGAGAGAAGGCAAAATTTGTCTTGTGCGTCGATGAAAGGACAATTTATTAGGAGCTGCTCAGGGAGACAGAATATTTTGCCCCAGTGCTTTACGGACTGTCTAGATGAGGAATGGGCGCATATTAGCTCAGTGCTGGGCCTGGGCCTGGGACGGGCTGAGGCCGAAGCTGGAGCAGCAACAACCTGGCAAAGCCCCATCACAGTCTGCTGCAAACACTCCCGGGGGTCGTGGATCAGGGGCATGCGGGGATGAGGGAGGCGGGGTTTCTGTAGTGATGGTGGAGATGGTGGAAAACCAAATAACAAGGATTGTGACATAATTCTGATTTTAACAGCTGTACATAGCTATACTGTGTCTGCTCTTAAAGTTTGCGGCATGACAGTATTTATGCAGTTAAAATATCCCTGCAATCCAAACAACAGTTGAAATGTTTGATGTGTCAGTTGATAGAAACCAACAACATACACCAACACAAAATAATATTTTTTACCATTTTCACATACACCCAGAAGGTGGTAGGTTCAATTATGGGTCCAGGACCTTTTATCTGTTGAGCTTGCATGATCTCCCCATGTCTGTGTGTTGTTTCTCTGGTTTCCTCCCAGCATCAAAAACCTGACTGAATGTACAAACATAACAGGTTGCATTGTTGCATTGCGGCTCTGCTCAACCCTCCATATGAAATTTTGTTGTAAATTTCTGTTGTATGACAATTGATTCTTCTCCTTGAATTGAGGCACACTTCAAGCTACACATGAGAATTTAAATCTAAATCTATCATAAATATACTCATACACAGCTACACTTATGCAGGTGGAGCTGTGTTAAACAAATTCATTTACTGTTTTAAATACAGTTAAGCGATAGGTGAGGAAATGACAGAGGAGACTTTGCCTTTTATTTTGTACTGGATCCATTGGTTAAAGACATACTATAAGTGTGAGCCCTGATGACATACAGCTGTTGGTACATGACACAGCACTGGTTTACCCTTCAATAATGTTCTGTATTTCAAAAGCACTTCATATTGTTTTGATAAACTTATCAGTCCATTGTATACAGTAGTACATTGTTTTATTGCTTGAGTGTTTGTTGTTTAACTGTGAGGAGAGGTGCTTTTAAAGGTGATTGGGTGTTTTGAAAGGTAATGTGTAAAAATTTGTTTGTCCATTGCACATTGTATAATATACATATGTTTAAAGTAGGTTTTCAGTTAAATGTGATAAGTAGAAAGCAATAATCCATCCATCAGTGATACTGCCAATCTTTTGAGGGTTGCAAAGGGAAAAGGAGCCAATACGGGAAAAAGTGCAAATTTTTTCTATGAAATGTATCACAGTGAAAGCATATAAAAGTAGCATAAAGTACAAGTACCTTAGAATCTTAACCAAGACTGGTAAATGAGTACTAATTTTCACCACTCAATTTAATGCACAAAAGGTAATATGGTCTAAAATTTTCACATTGAGCTGTGCAGTATCTCACGGGCTTACAGTGTGCGTGCTTATTTCTGCAGTGGTGTGGCTGACAGACAGCATGACAGTGGGGGCAGCACAGTAAACAACACCTGTGCACATCACAGTGGATTGCCATCCCCTGGTAAAGCTGACATTAGGATTCTGCTGTAAACACGGAGCAAGCAGGTGTCTTATCCTCCATTACAAGCAGCAGAGCGTTCAGTTTATTTCAATGAGAAATTATTCTCATTTTTAAAAACAAAACTGGATTTGACCTGCATATTAATTTATTAAAGATACAGGAATATCAGTAGCCCTTGTACATATACTCTACAAAGTGGAGCATGTTGTCAGTTTGAGACAAGGCTATCTACCAAAAAAAAAAAAAAAAATACAAGCAAACCAGCACATTGATAATTACATGTACTATATGAGATTCATTCCCACTTGCCTATATAAATAGTAAGAAGGATATTTGCAGTGTGATGGGGAGAAATGGAGAGCATGATAGCACCAAAACAGGATGGTTGAAAACATGATTGGTTTCCTTTAAGACGTTTATTTAATTTTTCTCCTGTATGGTGGAAAAAAAAAAACAGATGGTCATAGAGAAGGCAAGCAGCACTTCGCAACTGTTTGCTGGTCCCATGGCATAGCTGTGCAGACGTCTCAACATATCTCCGGTGTAACTAGCAAAGCATACTTCCTATTTATCTCCCTTTTTACCGAGCTGCAAATAGCTAGCACGGCTGGCATGACCTCCGCTGGGTGTACATTAATTTCACCTCTCCGTTTCTATGGCATCGATTAATAAAAAGTGACTAGGTTTTCAGCAAATGAACATGCACTGATAAATGAGGGCCTGTGCCTAATTGCTTGGTAAATTAAGAGCTAACAACAGTGACGACGACGTGTGCTGTTTTAATATTTAAAAACTCATTAAGAGTGGGAGCGTTGCACTTAGTTGGGCAGACGGCCTTGTATGATCACCTCAAGGTGCTATTAATGGCCATGTGAAATGTCACTGTAAATTTTAGGTTGGAGGTGGATCAACTGATCTGATCAGGGATGCTTTAAGGTGATTCCAACAATCTTTTGTCACACAGGAATCATAACTACACATACATGCACTCCAGCACTGCCTTACACCACACAGGTGTGTATGTCACAGAAATTGGCATCAATATACCAACACAGGTTGCAAAGCTCAGTACTGCACACATTCACACTTGTGTGTCTACATTTGGAATATACAGTAAACCGCTGCTATTACAAACAAATTCTCCCTCCAGACACAAACAAACAAAAACTTATTTTTTTGGAGCACATGTAACACATACTAAAACACCCAAAATATGCACACGCATGCACACAAAAAATGTCATGTACCATTTGAAATCTGGAGTGCAGAGATGAGTGAACGCTGGCAAATATTGAAAGTATTTATTTCTTTTCACAGATGACCGGGACATAATCCTCCAAATATATTTAGTCGCGTTATGGATTTGTTGTCACTTAATTTGCATGACAACACTCTACCTTTCGCCGCGCACACAGGAGCAATTTCAGCGTTGATATCATCTTTATTATTATTGAGCCATAATGTGGCGCTACACAGAGGGGGGAAATTGAGCAAGTTAAGCCCAGAGCAGGAGCAGACACTTGGCTTATGGTGATGGATTGCTTTCAGTAATTTCTCTTTATTATGATTGGCTAAGATCAATATTTTAACAGTTCGGTTACAGCCTTCAGTACAGCGCTTAATATGTATTATTCACAACCTTTATCAGTGTGGAAGGAGGCAAGGATGGGAGGCATACATGGAGAGGAGGAGGGGTTACATTTTTCAGGGTGAGGCAGGGAGAGAGCCTGCTCTAAATGGGATGTGAATAGAAATGTGTAATGGCCACAAATGAAAGTAGGCATGTGTACATATGAGAGTGATGTCCACAGGCTGAGAGACACATACTTAAAAGGTCAGGCTAAAGATATTAGCTGCAGCAGATGCGTTTCTCTTTGTCCAGGGTTTAGATATCCTCCTCTATGCTTTCTTTTGAGATGCCAGTACAGTTGAGTTGAAATGATTTTTGCCTAAAGGTCCAGTGAGCTACAAATGTACTTATATGTATGTTTGTATAAGTGCATAATTACTTCAGAATTTAAACATCTTAGAATCTTAGAATGAGCCTTTTATAATTACTTTAGGAAAGGGCCTCGTTTTGTGTGGGGTTCTATCTGCAGCAGCCCAAAAATGGACAAATCAGAGAACAATTATGAAGTTGAAGCTGACTACTCAAATGAAGAAGAACAATATCTTTTCTGGTATGTAAAGGCTACCATAATTCCCTGCTTGGGAAGAGAAAGAATAAATCCTCTGTCTGTTAGTATCTGTATTCTCAAAATTAGATGCCACTAATTCTCACACTCTGGACCTTTAAAGCTAAAACAGTTATACTACAGCTGTACATTCAAGGAGAAAAGACCTATAGAAACACAATGTGTGTGCTGTTTCATCATAACGTTATGTGTACATGCTGTAAGTTCTTATGGTACAAGTTACAGACCACAACACACTTCACTTGGTAGAAGAGTATGAAAAGAAAAAAAAAAGAGAGCCGTAGTCCATGTTTGTTTAAATTGTTACTGCTATTAATTAAATCCAGTTGCCTTTTGTTTGCTACACTTTTGGATACCATGACCTGGATGACTGAGAATCTTCACAGACATTCAGTGCTTAAGTATTCCATCCTGAGCACCATGCAGTCCATCCTAAAATGTTTTAATAGGGACAACTGAGGACCACATGGTTGGTGTAGGTGTTAGGACTCTTGTCTTTCCAGTAAGAAGAATAAGGGCATTTCTGCATGGTTTGCATGTTCTCCACGTGTGTGCTCTGGTTTTCTCCAGGTTCTCTGGCTTCCTCCCACTGATCGAAAACATGCAGATTTGGGGATTAGACCAATTGGACACTCTAAATTACCCATAGGTGTGATTGTGAGAGTGAATGGTTGTTTGTCTCTACGAGGCCCTGCGATTGACTGGCGACTTGTCCAGGGTGTACCCTGCCTTTTGCCCTATGTCAGCTGGGATTAGGCACCGGTGCCCCACGACCCTCACGTGGAAGATAAAAGATGGGTGAGGATAGAAGATGGGTGAGTGAGTGTTTTCTTCTATGTGATTTTATGTTACAATTTATTATTATCGGAGCAGTCAGAATATGCACTTTTCATGACATTCATTTTGTAATCCTGTAATCCTCACTGGTGTGTGTAATTTGTGAGAATGTGGCTCCTACAGCACTGTGAAACATACCTGTAACATGGATGAACATATGTCTCTTGGATAATGTTATGCTATCTTATCCTCAATTCAAATTCTGGGTCAGGCCCACAAAAAACAGAATGAGCAGGGTTCACTGGAATGATATGGCAGGGGAGACTTCTTATTCTAGAACCCACATCAGATAAAAATATGGTGTACTCACTGGGGTTTGTGAAGCTGTGAGAGAGGCATGTGGGATTAAGAGCTGTGACATATTCATATCTGACCAGACTTAAAGCTGTTGCCACAAGGGAGGGTCTGTCACTATCAAAGCTGCAGGAAATCAGCGAGAGAGAGCAACGGAGAAGGGGACAGATAGGGATGAAGAGATACAGAGGTACAGTGATGGAGAGGGAAAGTGCAGGAAAAAAAGCTGAGAGGATTTCTTACAAAGCTCCCCTAACCATGCCTCAAAAGGGAAATCCTTTGTAGCCATCTTCCAAACCTGGTGCCACTCCTCACCTCAACCCCCTCCACCCCCACTGTCGCATTTTAAGTCCCCATGTGGAATGAATGGGGAGAGAGCATTGAAAAAAGTTTGTGTCAGGAAGGCTGGGTCACCGTGTAGCTGATTATACCAGTTCTGTGGCGGACTGGTAATAGGCTTCTCTTCGAACAGCCACTAACCCCGGCTCTCCCCTAGCAGCCACCGAGAGTGGAATTAATCAGGCCTACTGGGAGCCTCCTCCATCCCCTCTCCGCAGGCGAGCCACTCTGCAGTCATCTACCAGCCAATCCTACTGTCAACCCACTGTCATTCAGGCCCTTTTCATTACCCCCCAACCCCCATCTCTGCTGCACACACCACCTCACTGTTTGTCTCTCACTTTGGTTCTGAAAAAAATGGAAATTGGTGACAGATTAGCCTAATGCTGGGGAGTTTTTATAGACATCCTTTTATGATCAGCATCCCTTTGTATCAGAAACACAGAGCAGTGCTGGAAAAAGGGATGAACACTGAACCTATATGAAATGAGAAATGAATCCACAGAGTCTTCCCAGTTTCTCTGTCTGCAATTAGGAAGCTATTAATGAGCCCATGCTGTTGCTAGCATAGGTCTGAACATAGCACTGCCCTTAATGTGACATTAGATAGCCAACTTTGTTCATCACCTTTAAAAACCCAGGGCCATAACCACCAATTACCGCGGCTAGGTGTCCCTGGGGTGCAGGGGCCTCATATCAGCTTGGCTTTGACTGTTAAACCTGCTTAAGTGACCTATTTTGGGCTCGGAGGCAGTCTGTAAAACACCTCGAAGGTTAGATTATCCCATGATGAAATACAAGGCTTCCTTGCCACAAATTACCCACAAATGAAGCGCCACCAGGTCATTCCTATGCCGTGGTGATAGCCTCTCCCTTTTTATGCCTCTATTTTCCTCTCCATTGTTCTGTGTCCGTCTCTCTCTCTCTCACTCTCTCTCTCTTGCAACAAAGCAGAAAAATATTCATGAGTAAACAAAAGGAGTGATTTGAAAAATGGCTGGAGGAAAAAGAGATTAATAAAAAGCATGAATAGTGCATTATGGAAGAGCTGAGGAGCCCCGCCATCTCATTGGGGTTAGAGGAAGATTGCATTTGGGCTTTATTAAGTGTGGCTTCTCTCGGCCGTAGTCAAGAACCCCA
The DNA here is from genome assembly GCA_016785285.1 of Brachirus orientalis. Lineage (NCBI taxonomy): Eukaryota > Metazoa > Chordata > Actinopteri > Pleuronectiformes > Soleidae > Brachirus > Brachirus orientalis. Next base: position 6,208,590 of record JAFBJR010000129.1, read on the forward strand.
GAAGAAGAGGCAATGGTTGGTGTGAGTGACAGTTAGCAAATGACTGAAGTCTCCTAATAATACATAGTTTTTGTCATTATAACCACTGAGTTTTCATTGTTCTAATGAGCAACTCAGTAGTTTTCAAGCAAGTTTTTTTCTTTGTCTAACTGAAGTTTTGGATAAAGTTTATTTCCACCTACAGACTGCAATGACTACAAAATAAGAGCCAGACATGAAACAGACACTGTGACCAGAGTCAGCACAGAGCTGGACCCTCCTTTGAGACCAGACCAATTAAGATAAGAGGCAGTTAAGAGGAAGTGCTTGTTTGACATCCTGTCCAGTTAACGAGGACAACCATGATTGGACTTGTGTATTTAAGAGAAGGTGTAAGTTGTCAGCACCTACATTTAGTACACTCCTGAAAAGGAATAATTTGTGTAAACATAAAGGATTTTTTGTTGCCTTAGTGAAAATGTCAAGACTTTTTGTACAACAAGTGATATACTAAGTAATCAGCTACATCAAATTGCCACCCTTTACGCCTGATGACATTCCAAATAAAAATAAATTCAAAATACCAACCAAATGATTAACTGATATTCAGCAAATCATCTCAGCTGGGACCTTTGCTGCTTGTCAGCAAATTTCAGCTGCACCAGTCTCACAAAACATAAACCTTGGCTGGCTGAACTTGGAGCCTTTAAGTCCACTGTAACACTATGCAGGTGCAGGGCTCAAGGGGAGCTGCCCTATATGATGGAGTTCCTGTTTGTTTGGGCTTGGCCCCTCTTTCAAGCCCCGGAGGAAGTGAGCTGGCCAAGGTTCTGCTCGGGATCAAACCTGGGCCACGAGCTGGAAAAAAAGGCTGGTGTTTATTGTAGCTGTGGTTGCCTGGAAGTGACTGGCAGAAAGCACGCAAGGTTTGTCATAATGAACAGACGCCAGAGGCATAAAACAGACAACCTCTTCATACAACGGAGATGACTAGGACCACACTTACTGCACTGAGAGAATTACATAAACATTATCAATGCCTGCGCTTTAGAGTCAGTTATGAATTGCCATGCATTCATACATGCATATATCCAGAATCTATTAAAAATCCCATTCAGTTTGACCAGAGTCGGAATTAATTCTCCTGTATAAACTCATGTCACCGTCTGAATGTGCATGAATGAGATAATGATGCACAGCTTGTGCAAACATGGATGCTAAATATTTGAAAATGCAAGTCACTCATCAGTGGAATTATGGTGCTGAATTGTGCTTCTCTGCTGGCTTTGCGATAACCAGGACATTCTTTAACCTGAGCACCTCCAATTAGAGGATGGGGGGGGGGGTAAAAGGGGCGGGAGGAGGGGGGAGGGCTGAGCGCTATTGCTTTGACCCGCCCGCTTTGCACTCGAGAAGCAGAGATGTGGCGGCAGGATATCGCAGAGGAAAAACAGGCGCAGCCTCAGATGGCCAGAGGCTGACTGTGCCTCTCTATCAATGTAAAACAGACAACTTCCTTGGGCAAAGAGGACATTTCACTTTTTATAAGCCTCCCTTATGTTTTTTCCTGGGCTTACATTAATTTTGAAATAAAAAGAAAGAAGAGAGACAGGGGATACAGAGACGACAGTGAGAAACAGAGCAAGACATGGACAGGAGCAGAATATAAAGGGTAGATGAAAAGGATCTTTACAATGCCAGAAACATCTGGTTTCATATTTGTGGACTAAAAAGGATATTGCAGATAGTCAAAACTCTTATGTTTTGCTTTATTTTATTATTTGATGGCTAGGTGATGCCAGTCGATGCAGGAGAAGCCTCAGGTCATAAACACAGGAGCTGAGCAATGTGATGGTGTATAAGGAATGTCTCCTTACTGTCCCCACACTGATTGATGCTGCTTCTAATAACATCCATGACTGCTGTGCTCTGTTCTGAATTACACAAAACTGAAGGGCTATTGTTAATTGGATGAATGGACAAGGGGGAGAAGGAAAAAGGGAGGAAGGCAGCTTCAGATGAGAGAGAATGGAAATGGCAACACAGGTTATCAATTTCAGTTTTATAGGTTAAGAATCTTGATATTCTTTATTAAAAAACAAACAAACAACAACAAAAAAAAGTCAGTTAAATTTGTGGGCTTCAACATTTAGTTAGCAGACAAACATGGTTTTGACTTTGGCCACAGTGAGCTCATGATTTAATCAGATCGCTCACTAAACAATTTCCATTACCATTTGGAAACCCAACAACCCTGATATATACCACATGAGAAGGAAGTTGATTTTACTTATCTTTTCTGTCTTATGATGAGCAGTAGGAAAGTATTTGGGACACAATTAAAAAAACCTCCTCCATCTTGTACTAATTACAGATGTATGTTTTTCTTTTACCCAATTTTAGGTGCTTACAGCTTTATTGAAGTACAGCAGTGTTGCAACAAGTGAGTGCTGTCCAGCTGATCTATTTGGAGAACAAGCCCCAATGGCACGACTACAACAATGTGGTGGTATCTTGACCCTCACATCTATTCACTGTGGAGGAGGTGCACTATATGTAACATTGCCAAAAACATCCCAATGCAATTGTGCAGAGCTGTGGTCTGATCATAGTGCTGAGGCGCAGGATAACCTTTGAACTGCCCTCCAACCACGACCACAAGTAGGTGGATTTTGGTCTGAAGGACACTCAGGTCAAACCACAAAGTTATGCATGATAATTCATAAGATAAAGCTGCAAAAAATAATAAAAACAATTGGTATCTGCTCATCATTTAGTTTGAGTTGGCAGTCAAAAACAAAGCAACATGGAAATCTGCAACCCTGAAATGTTCGAGGGTAAATTTCTTGTGCTTCAACAACAAAACATGTTCGTCCTTAACTTTTACACTGACCAGAGTGACCGATTCTTGGCTGATATTATAGCAACCTTAAATCTACACATCAAATGGAAGGAAAGTCTTTTAGAAACAAATTTTTTGCAGAGTTGGAGAAATGTGGTGGTTCATAAGCTTAGTAAAAAACAAACAGTTAAAAAACATTGAAATTATTTCCCTACTGCCCCACAGTCACAAGTCTGTTATTGTTACTTTTATGACCACTGCAGACAGATTTTTTTACACCAAAAAAAAAAAGCATCCATAAACTTAAAAACTTCCAATGTACATATCTTTTGCTTGTCAAAAAGACATTCAGGCAAATATCTTTCACAACACAGTACTGTTGTCGCTATTAAAGGTGTAGATGTAACTTGGTGATTCTTGTTGCTGATATTATTAGTGCTGCATCCTCCAGCTGAAAACAGACTCTTTCAAGCAAAACTATCAGACCTGACTGAGGTAGTGTTTGTGTGGATTCACCATACTCAATTGTGCTGTTGCCTCTGTCTGTTTTGACATGTCACTTCCTGTTTGTAGTATGGGAAAGTTGTAAAGCGACATGGGATCTAAACATCACTATAAATCATGTATAGATATAGATCATGTATAGACCATGTGGAATATATAAGATTAATCATCACTGTGCGAACTAGCTTGAATCGGTTTGAATCCAACAGACATTGTTTATATTTCAAGGTAACATAATACAGTTTGAAATCACAGCTGTTACCACATCAGTTGAACTACCTGATGGGCCAAAGTGACAACACTTGATGACTTATTTAATTCACACTGCACACTATATATCTACTGCATGCTTGGCGAGGCTAACATGCCTACATTTGTCAGAGTGTAACCGAGCTGACATCCTTCTCCCACTACATAAAGAACAAGTGTTTGTTTATTTTGCAACTCCTGTCTGAGCCAACAGATGGGAGGTTGTGAGCTGTGGTTGTCCACCAGGCCATTTTCACCTGCCTCTCCATTCTGTAAAGTGAAGATTTATGGCAGCAGCCTTGGTAAAAAAGCAGCATGCAACATCTGGAGATGTGTGACGCTGAGGCCCGGTTGGCGGTGACAGTGGCTAATTTAAAGGTAGTAAAAGTGTTAGCGGGGACATGTGGAAGAGTGATGGACAGGATGTGAAGACACTGTGGAGCAGAAAATAAGGACCAAACAGGCTGAAGGTCTCACAGGGGCAAGACTATATTCCCTCAGATTTTAAATTCATTAGCCTGGAGAATGAGCCACAGAAGAAAAAGAGAGGTGGAAGGTGGGAGAGAGCACAAGATGAGACAAAGGAAAAGATAAAACAAGACAGGCAGTGAAAGGAAGAGGAGAGTGATTTAGAGAGAGAAGGAGAGGATCAATCAGGAGGTGCAACAATAATGGGGAGAAGGTGTGTGTGACACCCTAATCAAAGTGAAAATCTCACTGTAATTCTGTTTGCTTGTCTCACAATGTGAGCATAATTGCTGCGATTATTTACGGACAATGACAAATCTAGCTCCAGATTATTGTTTACCTCTGACTGATATGAACTATTCCATTTGTTCTACCATCTACAGAAGAGTGTGTTTCTTGAACAAGCAACATGTCCCTCTGCCCCCATGGAATTCATTCCCACACGACCCCTTTAAAGGAGTCAAAAGAAAGATTGCTGCCAAAAACCAAGAATCCTGTATTAAACCACACATATAAATAAATGTTGGTGTACCTGACCAGAGATCATGCATATGCATGAGCACATATGGACGGTGGGAGGAAAGGCAGGCAACTCAATCCCTGCAGCTGAAAACTAAATTGTGAGCTTGACCCATTTTATCTCAGAAATCCATCCACATTAAATGAATATACACCTCCAGCCTAGTTGTGTATGTGTGTGATTTTTTTTAAAAAAGTCCCAAAACACACACTCGTTTGTTTCAGCCAAGAAGGGTAATGAGACAGCCTGCTTCAGCAATAAGTTTAATGTCACAAAGGAAGGTCTATTTGTGGGTGTTTTTTCAATGAGCGTGCTAATTGCTGAAAATAATTAATTTAAAAAATGACTTGAGATTTGCCCATTGATTACTGTAAATATTCCCCAGAGTTTGGCTCTACTAAGTGAAGAGCTTTCTGCCTGGTGCATCTTATTATGTGGGCTATTGGATTAGATGCATATTCTTGCCAGTATTGATTTTTTTGTTTGCTTTTGCTTTGATGAAATGTATTACATTCCCGTCAACAAAATATCTGAAATTATACAAACAGCAATTAGTAATATGAAAGTGACACCCTACATACAATTGTACTCTTCTGGTATGGGATTAATCTCATGGAGGGAGTGTTTTATTTTCCTCCATTTTAGAGGAAAAGAAATTGTACTTATTTATTTATTTTGTTTTTGCAGTGTGAGGAGAGGCTCCATCTAAGCAAATATTTCAACATTAAAAAATAGCAACAAGGTCTAAACCTTGTCATCACCGCTTAAAAGAGAGCCAACAGTTGGTTGTGACTTCAAGGTAATTTGAAAATGTATTGAACTTTGGATAATGATTCTATCATTCACAAGACAAACATGTACATGTATTTTGTCAAACTGTTAAACTGTTAAACCAGAGTGCAAATTTATTTTTAGTTTAATGCAACAGCTACACCAGGGTTGCCCAATTTGGGGCCCGTGGGCCACATTTGGCCCAGGCTCCTCTTTCTTTTCCCAAGTTCACTTTCTGACCACAGTGTAATATGGGAGGACAAGGGTGGCACTGTTGAGTTCCTGGCTCTGCCTGTAGTGCTGTAGTGTCAGGCAGTGGCACACAGATAAACAAAAAGTTAGCGAAATGATTATTTTTTCACTGAAGTCGATTCCTTGGCAGTGTAGACAGAGAGTGGCAGTTTTTAAAGAATACAACATTCGTTGTCAAATTTTATATTCAGTATTCAGTAAATTCCCTCTGGTTTCACAAATTGGACCATCCAACTGATTTCACTGTGAACATTAAAAAAGAAGTGTTTCATTGCTTTAAACATTTACATTTAAGTTTAATGATAATCTTATGTAAAAATATGACACATTTCAATCAAATGTAAAGTGACATAACATGAACATTTGTTTGTGGGTTAGGGAATTCACTTTTGGCCCATTATAGGGAAGAATTTGGGCACCCCTGAACTACACCATTTTGTGGCCTGATGACAACCAACAGAATGATGAAACGTTTGCAGGATTACTTTCCTTTTTCGTTATGACAATAGTCCCACACACAAAGCAAGATAAAATGAGAGACGAATTTCTCATCAGGTGTGATCTAGAATAACACAGATTTATACAACCCTATTTCAACCCTATTCACTGCCCTTGTGCCCCTTCACCACATTAGCATATGAGGATATGATTTTGTTGTGCTAATATGGAGAAAGAAAATGGAAATGTATAAATTCAATTTAGAATATACAATTAATGTGTAATAAGAAAACAACAAAACAACACATACCGTCCACCTCCTTCCTGACAGAATAAGAAACAAATGGCGGAGAAGCAAAAGAGGAAGTGTGTGGAGAGACGTGAGGTGAAAAACTGAGAGGTGGTGGTAACAGATGTTGAGGGTAAAACGCAGAAAGGGTGAGGCACAGAATGGAGTGGCTGAAAGTGAGATGAAGAAAATGCAGACAAAGAGAGATTATGTCAGTGGAGGAATACAACTAACATTTACTCTCATTACAGTTACAACCTTTTTCTGTGTTCTTTCACTATTTCACTTATACTTCCATTAAAAATGATGTTATGTTATGAATACCATTTTTAAAAATGCAGCAAACGAAAAAGAGACAAATGTATTAGCTGCAGCACAGACAAAGCTGCCCATTAGATGCACCACTCAGATACCTGCTGCTACGGCAGGTATCCCAAATCAAACACACCTGCCATGTGCATGCTGGGTATTGCTTAATGCTGAAGGATAAAATATATTGACAATATATCCTTTAGCCTGAATTTATATGCTCACTTCAATTAGTGATGCATGCACCAACACATGCATAGACTCAGACACAGCCTAACTGAAGCCTTATCTCTAACCTGAACAGAAACATTCATGCAGAGCCTCAAAAATTAGGTGCTTCCACATTAGAACCAAGTCTTGGTCCCCATGAGGACCTCAGGTCCTAAAAAAAAAAAAAAAGTCAAATTGGCCTGGGCCAAGACTTAAGTGACAGGCCAAGAGGGTGCATTAAGACTCAGTTTTCTGAGTTTTAAAAACATGAAAAATGTAATTAGAGTTTAGATGTAATTGATGTAATTAGAGTTAAAGTTAATGAACATCAATTATGGGGAAAGGAAATCAAACTTGTGAAAATCAAATTATTTTCATTTTGTGCAAAATAAGCATAAAATTCATTTATCTTTTCATATGTGATACACTGCATCTTCTTGCACCTTCCCTCCTTCCTTCTCCTTCTTCACCTTTCTTTTACAGTCTCTCTTTTCCCACCACTCCCTCTCTACACTCCTGTGCAGATGAGCGTATCTACGTATCCAGGCAGTAATGCTGGAAGCTTCCCCCAGGGCTGTGCTCCTTTGCTCCCGGCTGTTTGATGTTGAGCCGTCACGGATGAACCTCAGACCCCGCCCCAGAGTTCGCTCCCCATCATCAAACACCACGGCTGGGTGCCAGGCCAAGGCTGTGGCCCTAATCAAACGCGGTGTCTCTGTGGACGCCCCCGTACACTCCAAATGGGAGAAAAAGCCTAATTATCGAGGTAACCTTCAGAATCACTCAGAAGCATCTAACATTGACACAAACTCCTGCTTCTTACCATTTAGGTTAGATTTGAGAGTGATCTGTTCTGTAGGTGTTGGTGATGGAGGAGATAGAGATTAGAGGAGGAGGAAAAAGGTCCCCACTGACACTCAGGGAGAGACTAAAACCTGCAGTGTGTAACTTTTAAATATATATTTCCATTACATTCAAACCAGTGTCAAATGAGTTCACAAACGGCTGATTAAGCCTATCAGCTGTTTTCAGTGTTTAGATCTAGTATCACCCGTCGAGATTCAGACGCTGCACACAGAATGTGATTTGTTAAAGTCAAGACAGGCAGAGGTAACAGCAATTTTTCACTAGTCAAAGGAGAAGGATTGGGGTATGACTGAAAACCCCAAAAGAGAGTCCACAAAACAATTTAAAAGTAAAATTTGCTGTTCAAAAACCCCAGTCGGGCAGAAAGGATAAATGCTTCTTGCTTCCGCTCGCTACTTCACTGCTGGTGTATACACATTAATGCTCCCTCAGTCAGGTCTGACAGTACTGCATGACAAACAGATGAAGGACACACTAAACAAATAATGTTACATCGTTTCTGTTCACAAAGACCAAACAGAGGCAGAATAATAAAAAGAAAAACCAATCAATAAACAAGCAAATATATTGCCATTAGTAGCTTATTTGTTTTTAGACTGCAAATGTAATACCTGTTGGTTTCAACATTTCATACTCATGTAACAGGGAGTTAGATGTTTGTATGAGGGGAGTTAGGGAAAAAAAAGGCAGAAAAAAGAGGCCACAGCTGTCCTTGGAGAGAAGACGAGTGCTCGATTTTCTGTTTGCTGCCATTTGTCTTGTGCTGCTAAGAGAGATCAACAGTCCTCGGCATACAGATCAATATTCTCTTAACCCGCACCTAATCTGGCGAGAGTTTCCTCCAATTTCACCTTCCCTGCTGCCTCCTCCTCCCCCACACCCACCTTCCCTCCACTTTTATTTTCCCTCTCCTCTCGTTTTCAGCAATCATTTTGGGGTGTCAGCATGACAGCCATTTTTCATGCTTCTGGTCCAAGCGGGTGACATAGAGGGGAATGATGTTTGCTGACGTGAACAGAAGAATGTGAGTTTGTGTGTGTGTTTGTGAGTGTGTGTCTGTGAGTGTGTGCAGAATGGAGGGTGATGGATATGATGTGCTGGTGGGACGTTGTAGCTGCCGTCAGAGGCCCCATGATGCCAGAGAGATAGACTAGCTGCCTAATCGGCTGCATGACATCGCAAATTCAGCTTCTATCCCTTCCCTTAACATCCACCCCCCTCCTCCTCACGCTTTATCGTATCTTCTGTGCATCTCTGCAACTGCCAGCACGTCATCCCAGTTGTTGTCGGAGTTGTCCTGTCAACTAAATGGAGTATTGTCAAAGCGTCCATTCACCATGACAGTTATGGGAAGTAAGAAGTGGGAAGTGTGTCTCTAGGAGCTCAGCTGCACCTGTACCGCTGTCTTACATCACAGACAGATTTTAAGAGGGAATTATTATTGTTATTATCATTATTATTATTATTATTATTATTATTATTATTATTATTATTATTATTATTATTAACAGTAAAAAAAGTGGTGGAGGGATTTTTTGATCTTGTTTGAGATGTAAAAAAGTTCCCACATGTTTTATTTATAAATTGTTCTGAGAAAGATGAGTGTACTGTTATCATATAATGTTTATGATCATGGAAATCTCTGTTTTGGAACTGGCTTCTTCTTTTAATTTTCAGTTTAATGATCAGCTTCCAAGGGTGACTTCTTTTCTGATGGCTGTGCATATGTGTTTGTGGATGTGAATGTTATTCTCAGTATGTCAGTGATACAAGCCATTACATAATCCTTGACAATCCTTAGTTTCCTGTGATCCTTCAGACCTTCCCCAAACCCCATTTCCAAAGAGGTTTCTTTACTTTCTCCTCTTTCTGTCTCATGTCTCCCATGTGCTGTTAAACAGAGCAAAAAATTTTAAACACAGCTTTTTCAAACATCCTAGTTTTAATTTGGATGCTGCCATCATTTGACTTTGCACACAGAAATGAAATTATTCCACAAAAACCAAAAACTACCAGGGTCACAATTATTACCCCCCTTAAGAACTGACCTTTTTACCGAGCCATAGCACAAACCACTGTTGTGCAATTATGTTTCAAGTTGAAAGTGAGGGTTATCTCCCAATTTACACACAGTATAAAATCTTCAGTAAGGGTTTGAGCTGTCACTTGACAAGAAATGAAATCAGTTTAGAAAAAGTTTGTTGATTTTAAGAAAGCAGAAGGGTGTACAGTGTTTCTAAGTGTCAAGAACTGGAGTGAGAAGCATCATCAAGAAATTCAAAGAGAGCCACACAGTACAGAGCAAGCCTGGCAGAGGTAAGAGGAGAAAGATTTCAAAGACTAAGGTGTGTCTAAGGACTCCAGAACAAACTAGACAAAACTAGAACTCTTTGTCCACAGAGACATTGCTTATGTTTGGAGAAAGAAGGGAGAGGTGTATAACCCAAAGAACACTGTCCCCACAGGGAAACACGGTGGCATGAGTATTATGCTGTGGGGATGCTTCTCTTAGTCTGGAACTGAGAACCTCATCAAGGTAGAAGGAATCATCAAGAAAGAACGATATGTGAAGATTTTGAAAGAGAACCTGAAGCCGTCAGCAGCAAAACTGGGTCTGGGTCGTCACTTTGTCTTCCAAAATGACCATGACCCAAAACATATGTCGCCCCTGGTGAAGAACTACCTCCAGAAGTGAACGTTATTAACTGGCCTGCACAAAGTCCTGACTTAAATCCCATTGAAAATCTTTGGGGTGAACTGAAGACGAAGGTCCATGACAGAAGGCCATCAAATCTGGAGGAGCTTGAGAGATTTGCCAAAGAAGAATGGGCTGGGATTCCTCAGGAGACGAGTCAGAGGTTTGTTGAAGACTACAACAAATGACTCAGCAAAATGGATGCACAATTGAATATTAGCATCAGGGGGGTAATAATTTTGACCCTAGTAGTTTTTGTTTTTTGTGAAATCATTTAATTTCTGTGTGCAAAGTCAAATAATGGAAGTATCCCAAAATAAAACTACGATGTTTGAAAAAGGTGTGTTAAATATTCTCTGCTCTGTTTAACAAGGCCTAGGAAATACTTTTAAAATGATGACATTTTCATGGGGGGCTAATAATTTTATCCTCAAGTGTATAGTACGTCAGCCCCATGGACAGACAAAGGCTGCTAGAGCCACAAGAGCCACACACAGACACAGTAATAGAAAGACAGTGGGTTATGTTACCCTCCAGGAGCACAGGCACTGGAGGCCATGCACAACCCAAAGAACATACATAAAAACAAAGACGCTAATGAATGTGTGCATGTTAAATGATAGCCACACACTCTTCCCAAAACATGAGTGCAAATGTAAACAAACAGACATACCCCATACATTATGTGCAAGCTGGAGAATACACATATACTGTACATACAAACACAATAGGTGCTTTCTTTGTTTAACAACACATGCTAGTCCTCACCCTGGCATACAGCACTTCAACCCACATGCACCCGGCACAAATTGCACACAGGATTATGTCACAAATGAGATAATTATAGTTAACATGTAATCTGCCCAAAAAAGAGATGCCAAATTTGCCGGGCTTTAGAACTAAAATATAGATTTAACTCAATTTCAAGGAAAATTCTGGCTTGATCAACTTGTTGTTGAATTCACCAAAAAAATTGATTTGGGGACAACTGCAGCTGTGCCATGTTTTCCAGATTAATAAAGATGATGACCATTGTTTACTCCAGCTGACATTGGATACAGAACTACTGTAATTTTATTACTAAATGCATACGGTACAACAGCTTCCTTTGATTACAGTACATTCCTTGGCCGGTATCCCAAAAATACAATTTAACAATACAGGTATGTCTGCACAACTACAGATGTCAGAATTCAAGTACAGAATCCACAGGTTTTTAAAAGTGGCGCAGGTCATCCTAACAACATTTGCTAGCTGAGCAAGCAGTGATGTCTCAATAGATGCTACTGTACTGTCCATAATGAGCCTGAATCCCATTTGGCAGAATTACTATTCCAGACTGTGGGTCGGCGGTAAGGAGCACACAAATGAAAATAGCAGCAGAGAAAAGCATTCCATCTATCTCAAGCCAAGCATCTGCTAAGCATTTTAATGGGGATCAATGGAAGGGCAGGGACAAGAGATCGAGAGGTTCACTGACTCGCCGGCCCTGCGTTTGCACAACCACCACTCTCCATACTGTCTGTACTGTTGTTTACGGCCAACACAAGCTGCTGTGTCCAGCCTGTGCAGTCTGCACCAGCTGATGTGTATATCTATGTGCTGTGTGTAATACTGTAAGCTTTATACATCTGTGTGCATACAATGGATGGAATGACGTGTTCATGTGGACATGTGCATCAGAGTACAGGCTTACAATACATTATAAACACAAGAAGCAAGAACCAAAAAGGAATGAAAGAAAACAAATAAGATGCACCTACATAAATGTCAGTCAGGCCAAGTATGAACATGCAACAACAACAACAACAATATTTGGTTATCGTACACTTAGTCTTTTTTATTTACTGTACTTTAGGCAAGGGCTTTGCTTAAAGGATGGAGGTTAAGTCTGCTTTCATCAGAAAGTTATACAAAACCAATCGCGACATTCATATGCTGGAAACTGTGATATAACAGTAGTAGTATGACAGTAGGACAAGGACAGGTGTAAATCATGAAATCATTGACAGATGCTTTGCATTCAGCTTCCTCTATTTTGGATGCATGTTGTCTTTGACACAGTCTTGACGTAAATGAACTGAGGTGATCGGGAACACCTGTGCTTTTTCTGCTAAAATATGGCAAAATGTCTGCTGTGAAAGAGGCCCGAATAAGAAGAATTTTTTTTTTACCACTCTGACAATACACACACTTTTCTACTTTCCACAGCAACTGTGTAGTGAGTGTATGAATGTACAGTAATTATGCGGTGGCATTAACAACCTAATAAATATATTTATTGTTATGTCGACATGCATTTTTATTATGTACATGGCACGGAAAAGTGTGGTTATAGTGTGTAATCATGTCTGTGAGTACACATCAAATATAGTGTGCCTGTTCTGTGTGTGTATACAACAGGTAATGTACAGTATGTACATCTTCTGTTTATCTGCATCTGCTTTTTGGTGTGTGTGTGTGTGCGTATTCAGTGTCTTTTGTTTAATTGCACACATGCACACAAACACCCTCTCTCTCTCTATCCCTCTCTCAAACACACATACACCTACAGAGAAAAACAGGGATGACTCCCCGTGTGCCAGATGAATCAAATTAATATTAGCCAAAACTAATGTCATCATTGGCAAGTCTTCACTGCCCCACCTCTCGATGTAACGCCCATGCAACTACCTTCACCCACAGCTCACACCAACTCCACCTCCTACTCCTCTTCCTCTCCCTCCCTCTTTACTTGCAGCGTTTGGGTTTTCTAGTCCTGGGCGGTAATGAGGGAGCATTATGCAGTGCCATAAACGGAGGGGCTCACTGTCAGTATGCATAAAGGATGAGACAGAGAAGATGGTGGTAGGGTCAGAGAGGGGAGAGAGGCAGCTGAAGAGGGAGGACAAGGTGGAGAGTGAGAGAAAGAGAGAGAGAGAGAGAGTATGTGTGTGTGTGAAATCTGTTCCCTTGTCTCTCCCTCTATCTCTCACACACACAGAGTGACAAGCTGGTGGCGAATAGGCTTCCCTCTGCATCTGTCTCATAGGTGTAAAAGGTGAATGCAGCGCCACCTACACTTGAGGAAGTGAGAGAGGATGAATTGAAAATCCCAGGATAAACTTATGAAGAACTTTCCATCAACACCCACTGCTTTGTTATACTACCTTTAATAGTGTCCAGCACTGACTGTGTCCAGCACTGACTGACGGTAAACAGCATATTTGTGAGGCTGCCATGTTCTAAAGAAAGACCTTATTTTTTTAATAACAATATAATAAGTCATATTTTAATATAAGGGTAAATTCTTAAGTATGTTATGTTGAGCACTGGTTTTGAATACACACAGCTAATTCTGCCTAACTAGTGGGGGTATTTGCACACTTATCAATATTCACCTACAGTTTAACCAAAGAAAATTACAAAACAGTTGTTAAGTTTAGGTACATATAACCATTTAACTCTATTACATTTCCCCATTTAATACCACTAATGAGTGTTGTTCACACAATCAAAGCATGATAAAAATCAAATCACACATCCTTCCTATGGGATAGAATGAAAACTTTATGATACAAGAAAACATACATTTTGACTTAGTGGTTCTGTTTAAGCTGATGGTCTTTCCCTGTTAATCATTGTCTGTCTGGATGAAATCCATCTCTCTCTCTCACACACACACACACACGCACGCATACCCACTGCATGCACACACACCAACAAACACAAACCTTTAAAAAGCCTTCGATATCATTAGCTGTCATGTTTCACGGCAGGTAACACAACAGTGCACAGGGATACACAGCTCACTGCCATGTCAAAGGGATGTGTGTGTGTGTTTGTGCATGTGTGTGCACACAAACAAGGACTCATGGTGAGTGTGTGAGTGGATTACATTGGGTTCACAGTGTGTATGGGGAAAGCATGGCAACAACTTGGCTCCATAATGGGATTTCTCAGTGCTGCTGCTCTGCTACTGTGTATACACACACACACACACACACACACACACACACATTGATCTCACCCCAAACAAGCAGGTTAGCAGTAACAAAGCAGCACACATATCCTATCTTAGGTAAGCTGGAGCAGAGCTGCAGCTCAGTTAAAGACACATATCCCCTAACCTCTCCTCCTCACAAAAGCCAGGGAGGCTGGATAAAGTGAGAAAGTGGAAGGAAAACGTGTTTGGGGATCATCTATATTAGACAGGGATAAGAAATGCTGTAGTAAAGCTGGGTGAAGGTGAGGAGTGGTTGTGCAGGAAAAGCTACTGAACACCAATCACTAATAAAAGCAGAAACATAGATATTTTACATTTGTCTGTAAATGCAGGTACACTAGTATTAGTGGAAAAAAAATAATAATCTTAAAGTATGTAGTGCAGGAATATTGTATATTTTGGACATGTTGGAGCCAGCTTTTGTGCCATAGGTTATACAGTAGGTATACAGCAAGGGAAGAGTAACCAGCCCAGTGTCCTTGAAGAAAACATTCATATACTGTATGCACCTCGTGTTCAGTGCAGATGCAGAAATAAGATTGTTCCACATGGTGTGTAACAAAGGTAGATAGGGGTGTGGATGACAGGGGTGGAGGATGAACCACAACTTTTGTGTAAATGTAACTAGACTGGTAAAAATGTTTGACCTCAGCTGGTAAATATACCATTGAATTCATTCACAATTTATAAGAGTCAGATTAGTGGATTTTAACACTATTTCTTACAATGCCTGCTATTTTCTATTCAAAAGAGGATGTACCTTTAGAAATGAATGTTTCACCTGACATCTATAACTTGCATGATAAGTTGTGCTCCATTTGCTGTAGTGGAACAGTGCCCTGTCTCTCTATCCTGTGCCATAAAGCAATCCAACAGAGGTTCTTTGCATAAACCAACTTTGGAAAGTGAATTTTTACTGCAGAGGCTGGAAGTAACCAAGAAAAAAAATCATGTTTTATTGATTTACTTGCATTGAAATGTTCAGGAATGTGGCACATGGGAGCAAGGGAATGACTGGCAAGAATGTTCTGTGGTGAGGACTAACTTAACCACAGATCACCTAGGGACAGTATGTGGTGTTTGCTGTGTTTATCAAGCTTTAAAACCACATCATTAGCCCACACCATCCATCCCTCCTCCCAGGTGTGGCTGCAGGTGTGCCCCCTCTTTTTGTCTTTTTTTGTTTTGTTTGTCTCTATGTGCCCTGCTGTCTCTGGGCATATAACATGCACCTGGTGGGAATTCAGCCAAACTATCACTGTGAATGGCTGAAGAGCATAAAAATTACACACACTTTACTCTTCAAGGGCCAGAGGCAAATAAACACCTGAGTGTAATGTGAAAATGTGTTTTGGGCTCAGTGTAATTCCACCTGAAAACAGTGCCTCCTTCAGAGTGGGCCTCCCCAAGATAGCTTTATCCTTCGACCTCCAATTTTACTCCAGCACATTTTCCCATGAGAAAGCATTGTGACCACATATTGTTTGGAGCAATCTGCTAAAACGTAATATTTTCGGGTACAAAGAGCCAAATACAGCTTTGTCTTATAGAGGATGACAAGCTTTGAGATGTAAGAAAATGGAAACAAACTCCATACAGGACTTCACAGGTGCCTTTTTAGTATTTCTAGACATCTGGTCATCTCACTGCCTCCAGATCTTAAAGAGGCAGGGTTTGACTTTCAGTGGTTTGTGTTGTTGACATTATTATTCTGCCTCTGTCTGGTTGTTTTGAACATAAACAATGGAACATGTTTTTTTTGCTATGTCCTTCACCTGAAAACAGGCTTTGTCAAGCAATACTATCATACATTTTCATTTCTACATCTCTTCCCACAGAGTAGAGGAAAAGTAAGCAAGGGAATTCTCCGGGCTAAGCAGCAGCAGAAGACAACTGTCCCCCTATCCTCTGGGCTGAAGAGGGCCAAAAAAAATACCACATGCTGCACCAGGAAACGGCTAGCCAAACACATAAGGCCATGAATCCACGATTGGCAGAGAGTTAGGATTTCTCCATGCAGTCTGCAGCCATCTTACATGTCTACTGTATATAGAGGCCTTTTTGTATTGAGAGCATGTCTCCAAAATGAGTTTAACAGCAATGAAAGTCTATTATTAAAGATTCTTAGAATAGTGCCGCTACTATTATTTACACTGAAGCTGGTACTTGATGGTGATGCCATGGTCACAGTTTCTTTAAAAGAATATTTAATATACTTACATTTTAACTACATGTTAAACTTGATAATGTAAAACAGTACAATAACCAAAAGGTCAGCCAGGAACAAGGAAGAGGTTTCTGTGCAGCCATCCAAGGCACATTGCCCAGATACTAGTTGCAAAAAACAGTAAATATAATACAACTGTTTGTTCCCTTGACTGACCTAAGGTGCATCACATTTCTATGGATATTTCTACGGCTTATATAGATGCTGCTCTCTAAAATGTGTCCAGACCAACTTTATTCCCACCCATCCCTCTCACCTCAGTGAGCGTGAGAGAGAGAGAGAGAGAGAGAGAGAGAGACTCTGTCAAGATTGTACTGTTTGAACAGCCGACCACAGGGAAGGGAAGCCAAAAATTACTGCAGCCACTGTGGAAATCCTAGAAGTGGGTGGCAATCGCTGGGGAGCAGAGGTTGGCAGAACAGAAAATAGTCACTGTATGCATGTACAGTACATGTGTGCTATATAAAAGAAACACTGTGTCCATTCTAGCACTAAATGTTCTTGCAGGGTTTAATGTGTATTTCTCATCCGTATTTCTGTCAATTAACTTTGCACACCACTGTATGAAAAAGAAAGGAAACATTCTTTGTGAGATTAATATTCATCATATTGAGGCTATTTTAGGTTGAGGGCAAGATTGGGGTGAATTATGATTTGACATGAGATAAAAAAAAAAAAAAAAGTTGATCTATTTCTAAGATTCAACAACCTTTAAAGGTAATTTTCTGCAAAACCCACAATAAAGTGAAACAGAAAAAAAAATGTTTCAAATCAAATATACTTAACTGTCCCCACAGAGATATTTTTCTTTGGCAAACGTGCTACAACAGCTGGAGAACGATCCATCCAGCTAACACATAATTCACAGAATATATAAATAACAGAATAAGAAAATAGTTGTTGCACTAGAAATTAGCTTTCCACAGCGCTAAAACATGGAATGGAATTAAACCAATTGCTTGCTCATTAGTGTGATGACATTGAGATGAAAGACATTTAATCTTTCAATGTATTCTTCAGTCAGAGTTGGGAAAATTGCATTCTGCTCTTTTCTGTTTATATATTTAATGTTTTTATTTTTGCAAATAAATGAACAAGGCCCAGACCGTATGTGGGGGAAGTGCTCTGGGAGGCTTCCGGTCATGAGTGATGCTCATCAATGGTGTGGAGCAGTTGAGAAGTGTGGGGAATGACTGCTGCATTAGTTAGTGGAATTACAGTATGTGGATCACGACTGCAACAGCTAGAGGGGAACAAACGCTCACCGGCAGGATTAGATAATGCTATTATCACTATGATAGAAGGAGGCATTAGCATGGATAATGCCACGGATTCAGGAGTGGAGAATCACCATAAAATCATTGCATTATAGCCAAAGAGATGGGATCCAGATATACAGTAGGCTTCTGAGAATTAAAGCTGACAGTGAATGTTTGATTTGTAAGTCATCATGTTTTTTGCATCTTGTTGGGTAAACAGGTACTTAACAAGGGATGATCAAACATGTCTTTCCTCACCATGGTGGGACGAAAAACAGCAAACACAACAGCACAAGACAACAGTCTCTGCATGTATGCATACATTTCACATTAATCCACAACATTCATTTGTTGTTCCAATCCTCTAGGAACAGATGAATAACAAAAGACAACTTAAGACGCTTTTTTCCACTTAAAGCTCTTTGAGTGTTCTTAGTTATACATTGGTCACAGAATTCACATGTACTGAGTTCCCCACATGTGCACACTAGTCATTCTGTAAGAAATGGGGTAATAATTGGACTTTCTACTTTACCGATTACACATGCCCTTCTTTGTGACTGGTGGAGGGAATAAAGGATAATGGAGTTGGATAATGAAGAAAAGATTAACTGTGTTGATATACTTATACTACCCCAATGCCTAATAATGTGCCAGCACATAAATGACGAGTTTCTTATTAATAGTTGGTGCTTAACCCGGGCAGCACAATAGAGGAGTAGTTTTTACTGGTGCCTCACAGGATGAAGGCTCAGTTTAAATCTGGGTCATTTCTGTGTGGAGTTTTCATTTTCTCCCCATGTGTATGACTTTTCTCCAGGTAATCATGCTTCCTCCCACAGTCTAAAGACACTCAAATCGGGGTTAGGTTAATGGGAGCTTCTAAATCAACCATAGGTGTAAATGTATGCTTGCCCTGTGATAGCCTGGTGAACTTTTGAGGTTGTACCCTGTCTCCTGCCACGTATCAGCAAGAATGTGGCTCCAGCTCACTTCTGTGACCCCAAAGGATGAGTAGTTAATAATACAAATAATATAAATATTTTTCTGAAGAAAATAAAACATTATTGTTATTCTATAGAGGCCACATGTTTGGTGTAGTAGTTAGCACTACACTAACATGTTCTTCTTGCATGTTCTCCCTGTGTGTGCGTGGGTTTTCTCCGGGTTCCTCCCACAGTCCAAACACATGCAGATTTGGGGATTAGGACAATTGGACACTCTAAATTGCCCGTAGGTGTGAATGTGAGAGTGAATGGTTGTTTGTCTCTATGTGTCCATGTGATGGACTGGTGACCTGTCCAGGGTGTACCCTGCCTCTTGCCCTGTCAGCTGAGTTAGGCACCAGCGCCCCCATGATCCTCATTTGGAGGATAAAAGCAGTAGAAAATGAGTGAATGCAGGAGTGAGTGTTATTCTATATCCATGAACAGTTAAAAGTTACAGTGTCATCCTCTCCAAAAGACAACCCTTAAGTTTATCTGTATGAGTATCTCATAATGGCACTAAGTGACACTTATTTACTCACTTATTTATTAAAGCAACTCCAGTGGCTGTAATAACTATAACACAAGCAACAACAGCACATTTACACAATATGCCACTGTTTATTTCATATGGTACAACTAGAAGCAACATTTCTTTTACTCATAGCCATTTAAAAAAACGTAACGTTTCTTATGATTACCATAACAATGAAGATCCTCTAAAATTATATCAGAACTCAATGCTTTTATAAAATAGAAGTTTTTGTGCCTAACTCAAAAAACACACCACAATCACCTCACATTACACATCTTTACGACCAAATGATAAATTTATCTAATGTATCTAATAAATTAGATACATTAGATAATATTTTATAGACTCTTCAGATTATGCCAGTCTACTGCTGCTCTCTGCCAGCCACTTGTAAACAGCGTCACATGGAGCCGAACAGAAAAGGCAAATACACACACCGCCTTTCAAATATGGTTGCAATTAGCCGTTGTTAGCTATTGCTATACACGACAAGAAGCGGTCAAGCCACAAAGACATTATTACTTCATTTGGAAATACTTACATTGCCTCCAGGAAATCCATTACGGATTGTGGGAACTGCTCCCTCCTTGAGATGAAGTTTTGAGCTGAGTCCCACTTTGTATTCCCCAAAGTTTGTATAACAATTCATTTTGAAGTGACTGCTACAAACAAACAGCATTTCAGGAAGCTTAGCAGGGATATTACGATCAAAAATGAAAGATATCCACTGCTCTTGTTTCCTCATTAGCAGGGAGTCTATGGCGTCTGGTGTTGTTTTTGACAACCAACAACAAAGCAACAATAAAGTGAACCTTTCCTCTGAGACATGTTGCTCTGACAGATACAATAGTTGTAATGGTGGAAGCAATTCAGCTTCTTCTTCTTCAGGTTGAATGTTCACGCCTATGACCAGGAGTAGCTGTTGGGGGGAGGGTTCAATGCACGATAAATGTGCTAATTACGTAACTAAATTCGACTTTTCAAAACTGCTTGCTCGAGCTCAGGTAAACGAAGAAGCCATTCTTTCTCAGAAGTGGCTGAAGTGTTTATTGTGACACTTTAGTGATGTTTAGATACGGGAAGGACACGAGGACATCAAAAACATCAGCAATGTCATTTTCAAATGAATGTTCTCTTGAAAGTTCATTTCACATGAACACACTCAGTTACCATGTTTATTACTTTCCACATAATGACTACTGCAAACTTTGTTACATTAGCAGGAGGTTGTCCTCATACACACAGCTGCACCCACATGGCAAAGAGATGTGCTTGGGTATAAATAGCATAATACTATTTGGTCTTTACATATTTAGCTGTTGGATATTTTAATGCAAATTAATGTGGTGGGATTGGAGAGGGGTGTTTTTGTTGACTGGAATTAGTGTTGTGAGAGCTTTCTTCTCCATTCTTTTCCATTCTTTCTCTGCTCTCCAAATTACAGCTATTAAGACACGACTGGTGTGAGCCAAACACGGCGCTCCACTTAACATGATTTCCCCTGCGCTGAGAAAGGAATCAGAGGCAACAATTCATGGGAGCCCTACAAAAAGCTAGAGAGACGGGAAGATGTCCACCTCCGACATGTGCTCAACGCAAACACAGGACTTGTTTAAGTGTGTAATTGTGTGTGAGAGAGATTATTTGATTCTTTTGTCTGCGTTATTTTGTGCAAAATAGCTTAAAATGAACATAATGATTTATGAAAACCTGTATTTAAGTATGGCTAGTCCTCACATTAGCACAGCACCAATCTAATGAATAGATTGCCTTAGAAAAAACACATGCAAATGCCACTGACTATTTCCAGAAACTATGGCTCGGAAGCCAGCATCTGTGGTCCCTCATCTTGATGTCACTTTATAGTGTTTCTCTCTCCCCCCTCTTCAGCACAACTGAGGAATAATGTGACAGCAGCATGCCGACTTTTCTTCAATGTCTACCATGCCAGCTTTCAACACCCGCTATTGGCAGAATTGGGTTTGACAGCTCTTGTTGAGGCCTGGCGATTGGCCGGGCTCCAGGGACGTTGTACGAGTGGAGACATATACACCAGGAACAGGAAAACAAAGCAGTCACTGCTGAGAAACTCAAGCGGTCAAACTGGGCTCAACCCTATATCTTGTTTCATCACGTACAGCTTAACAGCCATGTTGAGAAACTATGTGATACAGCAAAAAGAAGGAGGGAAGGCGAGGAGGCCATGTGAGGGTGTCCGGCACTGAAAAGTGAACGTGTGAGTGGTGACAGCAACACAGACCCTTTGAAGAGACACTTAACACCAGAGCCAGAACACAGTAGACTGTAGAAAGTGCAAACCAGAAGGCAGAGAAAGGCCTTCACTTGATAGCTTTAACTGATTGAAAAGATATTGAAAGTGAAACATGGAATATTGCTTTTAAACAATAGTAATTATGGGAAAAAAATGTTTTTTTATACAGGTCCACATATTTACACTATTAATAATATAACCCCACACTCTGTGCAGTTCTGCAGTGGATACAGCATCTGAATCCTAAGGCAAGTAGACTGGCCTGCCCCATAGATCAAGGCTTAATGTAGCCTGCAGCGCGGGCAGGATGACCGAGACAAATGACAGTTCATCGAGGTGGACTCCCTGAGCAATACTTGGCCTGGCCTCTGGTGCTGTGCTGGGGCTGTGTTACTAGCTGGAGCCTGCAGGACAGAGGGCCCATGTGGTGAGGGAAAGAGAGAGAGAGAGAGGGGCTGGGAGGGCTCACTCGGCTCGCTAATGGGTCCCCAGACAACCAGGCTTGACCTCGCAGACCCAGTGTATTCATTACCAGCTGGTTAGCAGTTAGAGTTAGCTTGCTTTGGCTAGTTAAGTGCAGTTAGAGGTTAAAGCTTTAAAAGACTCCCGTTGGCAGCACTTCAGCATTCTGATGTAGGCAGCACCTACACTGTACCTACACTGCAGCTTAAAATTAAGTGCTGAAATATGTACATGTAACATCATTACAAACTCACAATATACAAAAATTACAATGTTACATTTAAAATAAGATAAATAGTTTTACGGTGAAACAAGTGGCTCACAATGAAAGGGAATTTTTTTCTTGACACATTTTGCGACAGCAAGTCCAAGCCACAAGAGATAACAATAAACCAAAGGCTGCTTAGGTGTCTAAAAGTTCTCAAACCAAGAGACCAGTCTTAACTTTGCCTTAGATACTTAGTCGTGCTTGAGTTTGATATGTGCCACTATTTCTGACCACTCCTGACTCATTACATCTCCACTCATCTGAGTAAAACCAACTTGTACCCATGAGACACTGAAGATCACAAGAGTCCTTTCCCCACTTCCAGTGAGCACACATCTTAGCTGAACCTTCTGGAAGTCTCCTCATCTCTATGCGGCTATCATTTTTGCTCCAAAGATGTCCGCCTGCCCTGCAGCAGCAACCCACAGTGCCTGTGAACTCTGCATACATTATCTGTCTTCCCTCTGTAGGGCGCTGTGCTTCATGCGAGAAACTGGACCCATTTATCAGCATCCTCTGTGTCCTCCCACTGCCTGGCAAGGCCCCTGCTGCTACACTAACTATAGCCTGGCCATGGCCTTATCGCTTTTGCCGATCACAAGGCTAAGGATGTTTATTGGCTAAACCTTTAGCCAAAAACAAATAAACAAATACAAAGAGCTTCTTTCTATTTTTCCATCAGATTTGCTCACATCTGAAGGTGAATAAAAGAAAAAAAGTTTAAGGAATGTATTATGGGCAGCTTTTGAAAACAGCGTTAACTGGGGCACGGGTGGCTGGCACGCTCCCTCCTCCGTGCCAAGCCTAATGATTTCTAATGCTGCTAAACATCGCAGCACAGTGAAAGCCCTGCTTTTCACTAGGGATGCGGCCGCAAATCTCCCATCGCATGTTCCCTTTGTTGATTTTTGTGAGACAACAACACGGCAATGCTTATCTCCATTACAGACCAGCACCACAGGGAGCTTTCCCAAAGCCTTTCACCCAGCGCCTTATTAGCAACTATTCCCTTCTGTCTCTCTCATCCTCCAACTTGGAGCAGATACTGCGAACAAGACGGCATTATCCCAGTGTCTCCTTTTTTCAATTCACCACAAACCCCCTCACTACATCTATTCACACACCACTGGGCCTGGATGGCCTCACTTCCTTGTCTCCTCACTTTTCTGTCTTTCACAGTCTAAGTACTGACTCACACTAAGAAGAAAGTATTTCCAGTTATTTATATGCTCCTACAAAAGGCTTGACTGTTAATTTCAGAGCCTGTTGGAAGATTGTGGTTCTATGGTACTTTTTTGTATGGTGGAAAACAAAACAAGGATGATTCATGTTACACTGATGGCTTCAAATTATTGATATGGTACTGATGTAAACTGGCAAATGAATGTAAATGTTACAGTTTTGTCAGGGTCTGGTTTCCGGTCTTAAATTTTGTTGTTTTGTTGTTTCCTTGTTTTTCAGAGGTCTGGCTGGGCAGCTGGGTGGAGTTCCTGAGGATGCACCTGGAACTGATCTGCTCATCAGCCCTCTGCTTTATAATCCCTGGTTCCTGGTTCCGCAATCACCAGCGCGTCAAGTTTCAACATGCAGTATCTTAGCTGATTGAAGATTCACTCTGAGAGATGATTTGTTTTTTTCATGTGAGTTCTATTTTTAATTCCTGGTTTTCTCCTTCCCCAGTTACTTCCTTGGCCGGCCAGTCTTTACTCATTTTGTTTTATTTATTTATTTATTTATGGCTTCATTTTTTTTGTCAAACAATTTTTCCCTATCCCTATCCCTTTCTCACAGTTCCAACCTCCACTTTTTGGGTTCATTTAGTTTATCATTAAATCATAGCAAGTTTTCTGCTACATCTTACGGAATACATGCTAACTGCAGGATAATTTACAAAAGGAAGACAATACTTTTCTTTAAGGGAAAATATAAGTGCCTTGACGGAGTGATGTCATGGTTGCCTTTTTATCTCCGTCATACCTCGCTTTTTCCTCAACCTTTCTTACTTTTGTATTTGTGTGTGACTCATGCTCTTGGTTGCAAAAACAATGATAAGAATTTTTTGTTTGTTTGTTTTGTTTTTTTTGGGTTCTTCTCCAGAAGTGCTCATGCCTCCAGCCTTCAGCTGGTCCCCCCTGTTTGTTTAGCATGTGTTTATTTGTTTCTCTGTAGTCCTGGGATTAATTATCATAACCATATGCCTGGCTAATACATCTCTCTCCAAGCCAATAGTATGGCAGCCTGCTACTTCTCCATTTTAATTACAGCTAACATCGTTAGCCTGATTTTGTTTTGCAGTTTCCAGCATATTTCTGAATTCATAATTCCAACTATCATCAGAAGATGTGGGGCCCTGAATAATTAACTCCCAAATAGCGACTTGTGCAACACTGCAACACACAGGAAAGATTGTTAACACTTCTGGATCTGCAAAAACATGAATTCAAACAAACCAATACCTCCATGACATGATATTTTATTTGACTTTCTTGGCACCCAAATGAGTCATTTGTCAACTTTCACACATGAAAATTATACAACTTCCCTCAGGTGTGAATATGTTCATTGTGTGCAAAAGATCTTAAAAGCCATGCTGTGTTGTGGCCATCTGTGGTGAAGGTGAGATTCAGGAAGTGCTACGAATGCACCTGGAAAGATGCGTTTCCTAGGTTTAGTGTCAGCTCATATTTTATTTTATTTATTTATTTATTTATTTTGGGGGGGGGGCAGGGTAATGACTACGCTGCACTGAGAACTTGAAAATGAGGGGCTGCCATTTTGCTAGTATGACTCACTCTTTTACACTGACATAACATGACACTATTGGCATTGCTTGTGATGACACCTGGCTTGGGGTCACAGTGATTTCCACATTGCTTAAATGATTCCACTGAGGAGCGGAGGCAAAGCTGATGCTAGTAAACACGCACGAATCTGCTGTGGCCTGGTTTTTAGTGCGTGATGAACCATGATGCTCTGTTTCCCAGGTAATGACATGCGTGCTTCCTCCATCTTCACTGGGCCTTTATTTCAATAAGAAATCATCCATTATTTAGCTCCCAACCTCTCTGACACCCCCAGCTGCCCCTCCCATTCCACCAGCCTCCCCTCGGATCGCAGCACCCTGCTGATTCTCACTTCAAGGACGAACGTGGCAGAGAGGAGACGAGTCGACCCAGTCACCAGACAAGCTCTCAGAAGAGAGGGAGGGAGACAGGAGAGAGAAGGAGAGAGAAAGAGCATAAGCGGCCAAGCACACACATACCAAACTCACACAAAGCTCTCTGAAGAAATGCAAAAAATGTGTGACCCAAATATATATTGCTTTGTACTCTGGTTCAAAGTTTCCTGTCCTCTCCACCAAACATTCAAGGAGAAAGGGGAAAAAAACACAACAATGAATAAATCATACAGCAACTGAAACCTAATGTAGTACTACTCCTGACGAGAAAGAGAGTAAGAGAGAGAGAGAGAGAGAGAGATGCAGAGAGGGTGCAGGAGGGAGTGAGAGATTAAAAGAGAGTGGAGAGTAAAAAAAGGTAGAGCAAAGACCTCTTTGGTCTTTCTTACGGAACATGGTGTTTCTTGACTTTCTCTTAAATCCGTCATCAGTCAAGCTAATAATTCAACATAAGTGCTGCTGTGAGGCATGAGATCACATACCCCAGGCACCGTCCCTTGTGAACACTCAAATAAAAGGAGCCAAACAGTTCGAGAGCCTATTAACCAACTTCAGCCTTTGATTTAAAGTGCCATTTGTATTGCTACAAAATCTTAAATTTACAGATTCATTTTTTTTAATTGTTGGGCTGCTAGAGTCTGACTAAAGCACCAACATGACCATAGTCCATATTTGTTCAGTACAAATGTACAATCCTTTCAGTACAGACCATTCAGACTTTAATTTAAAGTAAAGCCACTTTCATTTTCTGTTTATCTTTTCATGAATTGGTACCACAAAAGTCAGCAGGGCTGTAGTTGGGATTTTAGAAATAATTAGACCTGTGTGCACCTACCACCCAACTGAACTAACTTGTCAATACTACACTGCCAGGAATTAAAGTGGTGAATTAAAATGATGCTATTTTTTCGCCAGTAAACCTGCAATATCTGATTATTTTTAAACGGTGGGTGCAGCAATAAGCTACAAAAATAACACTGGCATGTTATCATCTTTTAGATTTATATGGTAAATATCATAAGAAATTTTCTTGATCTCCATCAAAATGTATGAACTCTTCAGTTCATAAATGTTAACCAAAGAGCTTGTTGCTTGGTATCAGGGAGGTAGTGCTTGCTAACCGAAGTAATGATGACATCATGGAACGAATCAAAACATAAAAGTAGCAGCAGTAAATATGACATGTGAGGGAAAATGGTAAATGAACGAGCTGTGGTTACTTGGATATTTGTCACTCATTACTATTGGAGCTCCACAGCCCAGATCTGACCCTTCATGCATCATACATATAACAATGTTAACCAGGTGTGGTGGTGCCTGACACTACCTTGCTACATCTGATTGTGCGTGAAGGCTGTGAATCTCAGGGAGACCCACCAGAGAAGCTGTCAAAAGGCCACATTTCACCCCAAAGGCCTCTCGGATCACAAATCTCACACACCAAGCAGCAATTCCAAATGAAGGCTATCAGCAGAACCCACAATGGCGGGCTGTGACACCAAAAGTCATTGCTCCGTCTATCACAAGAGAAATCTGCTAATGATGATGTTTTTCCTCAGGTGCACAAACATCAAGTCCAGTGAGACTTACGTGTGTGCTTGACAGAAATGCCTTCTTGCATTAAGCTTAAGCAGTGAGATGTAATAATTTCCCTTGAAAACTGGGGCGAGACACGTGCTTCCTAATGATGGAATCTTTTGATGTTTAAATTAGGATATCACACACGAGGAGCTATCCTCCCAGGGCCGCACCTTCTTATGACAAGATTAGCAGCAAAGCAGAGCCATTACTGTGGTTTATTTCTGCCCCAGCCAACTCCCAGACACAGGCACAGAGGCAGGCAGCCATCCAGAGAGAGATGGATGCTGTGAAAGGTGGGAGGGGGTTGTAAAAAAAAACACAAGGAAGTGAAGTGAAGGACTGATACAAGAAAAAGCAATACAGAACTAAGAAAAGAAGAAAAAGAGGCAAAAACTAATGGGGTACAGACCTTTTTTTTCCAAGCTCTTTATTTATAGATCATCTGTGGTGCACACATAAACCTGCTATTACTTCATATTTCTGTCAGGCTGTCACCATGTCAACCATGTCAAGTTTTACATATTTTGCTGTCTCTGCTGTCAACACACTGTAGGACGATGAGACATAATAATACTGTAATGCTGACAAGCACAGAGATGGAGTGTAAGCAACATGCACTGACTTAGTGGACTGTCCCACAAGAGCCTGGGTAGCTTGTGTGTTTTTAAAACGAGCTATAGAAAAACATAACACTGAAATTGTCTGATAATAATCATATTTATATGAAGAAAAAAAAGATTTTTGGCAAGGTAAATAAAGCCCTTTCTGTTTTTCAATATGGATGCATGCATACAGATCAATATATTGTATATGTAATTTTAAATGTAAGTTTGTCTATAATAGAAACGCTTACTATGTAAAGGCCTTACAGTAAAATATATAGAATTACATATGTAAATAATATGTAATAAAGTATTAAAAAAGAATTGCACTGAAACTTGAACCCATCTGTTTGGCGAATAAAATTCAAACTATCCACACAGGTTAAGGACATTTAACTTGCCAACAGTATGACACAGTTACTGCATACTTACTCATCCAGATGGATCTCAAAGAGCAACATATGGACCAAATCTGTTCCTTCACTACATTTTTTTGGGCTCCTTTACTATTAATTGTTCCCTTGTTAGAAGTATACAAAATCTACAGTGTTAAGGTACCTATAGTGTTCACAGTGTGGACAGCTCCTGGTGCTGAAATCTGATTTAATGGACTGACTCTGATTAACAGATTAAGATTTGTTGTATTTTATGTTTGAACACAAGTGGGAATATTTTCCATTTGAAGCTTCATAAACTTGTGTGTGAGTAACTCATATGGTTTTTGCAGCAACAGAAGAAACAAAGGTTGGACAAATTTGTGAGTATAAAATGGCAGACTAAACTGCGATCACCTTTCTTTATAGAGGACATTCACTGGAAAATCAAATTTCTGCTGTTTTTTGGTGTGTCCCCATGTCCTTGCTGTATCTAAACATCACTAAAGTGTCACAATAAACACTTCAGCCACTTCTGAGAAAGAATGGCTTCTCTGTTTACGCTCGAGCAAGCGGTTTAGTTATGTAACTAGCACATTCGCCGTGCAACGAACCCTCTCCCAACAGCTACTCCTGGTCATGGGCGTGAACATTCAACCTGAAGAAGAAGCACCGAGGAGCAGTCAGTCAGCTGATAGCTGGCCAATCACAAGAGACTCAGTGTCCTGGGGGGAGGGCATTAGCTCAGAAACAGAGTGCCTGTTCAAAGGCTGTCAGAGAGTAGCAATAAACTAACTTAATCTGAAGAGACTATGAGGTTTTTGACCGTAAATATCATTTAATTTATCTAAGTAGACATCAGTAATCTCGATTTTTGGTTCAAAAAGATCATTCTATGTGACCTTTAATCACAGCCAATATTTTTGCCACACCAATGCTAACTGCGCTGATACTATGTGTGAAAAGCACATACTATGTGTGTACACATATGCACACACACTAGGAAGAGACACATGGCAGGGTTGGTGCTCTTTGAAATGTTATCAAGTTCAACAGGGAGACATTACCTGGGCTTTCATGATGGAGAGTGGCTGTCGGGTATAGGTAAAGCACTAAGAGCTCTCCACTGCTGCACTCCGTTTCTCTCTCTATGCTTTACTGCGGAGCTCAGGCAGCCGTTAGGACAATAAAGAGAGGGCCGGTGATGGCAGGTCCCCTCCGAGGCCCTTTTCATGCTCTCAGGTTGAGTCACAAGGGCCCACTTCATTGCCGTTATCCTGGGATGGGAAATACATAGCTTCTCTTTAAAACTCTGACCCGGCCTTTTAGTCCGGTGCACTGGGGGCCGATTATCCTCACTCACCCTTTTAAAAAAAGCCATATTAACACACATACAAGCGCAAATGCTCTCACTCACACAGATATAGAGAATGAGTGAGGCACACATACACACACACATGCATGAGGTAGATACAGTAGTGGCTCATACAGTATTTGTGGAGGCTACAGCCCAGACTCAGGACAAGATCTGTATTTAAGAGGGAAACACAGTGAGCATTTAACCTTGGCATTAAGGTGACTTTGAGTGAGTCACAGAGGTGTTGGAGTTGCTTTTGTGGGCGTCTGCCATGGAGCTGAGAATTAAAAGGATGTTTTACAGAGTCGCGGAGACAACCTTGGGCTCAAAATGGCAATGTTTCAGTTAGGGCTGTCAAACTAAATATTTCTGAATCACAGTTAATTGCAGAAGACACATTTTTATTACATTTAAAATATTTAGTTAATTTGCAATTTTCAACAGTATTTGAATACATATTGTATTATATAATAAATAAAATTACTTCATGGATATCCCTAACCCCTAAGATTTATTTAATTATTTTTTTTAAATCTGAAGTACATTGTAAAATAAGCCTGTTGCAACACCATGTCAATTCATATATTTTAAGTTGCCCTTTCTGATTCATACAGGTTAGGTATTAGGGTTGGGCAGGTGATCAAACTGTGCAGTGTGTCAAATGCAAACAAGCTAAACTGATACAGCAGAGAGATTCTGTGACACAGAGAACAAGCACAGTTCATTCTCAACATCTCTCAGCAGAGCAGCATCATCTGTTTTTTTTTTTTTAGCTGCATATACCCTACAACTATCATTACCTGTAAAAGTTTCACACAGACCAGTTGGAATTTAAAAGCAAAGACAAATATAGAAGCAACTCATCAAAGTCAGGACTATGTGTGTGCTTTTCCTTCTTCCTGGTTGCCCCAGCTATGTTAATTCATTAGCTTCCATTGTCCAGTATATGCTAGATGAAAGATGAAGCCAAGCACTAAAAATTAAAGAAAATGCAGTTAACAGCAACAACCAGCACACACAAAGCCCCAGTGGGAGCCTGCTTCTCTGGTCCATTTTGCAGGAATGGTTGGTAGCTGCTCTGCGTGTGATATTAAAAGACCATTAATCAGACTTTCAAATGGGATTTGGTGGGTGGGCAGGGGGAAACAATCTGTTCACCAAAGACTTTGTATCAATTTAGGTGATTTATCCATTCCAGTTAGAAAATATACATGATACCTGATAAGAGGACAGAAATGTGGGTATAAATGAACAATTAAGATTATACATAATTCTCAAAGAGTAGAAAGAACTCTTTCTTTGAAATGCAAGCGTGTTTTAACATTTTCTCATACACTGTTTACTTTTTTTGAATGTGAGTGACGTTCCTGCACATTCACATTAGAAAATTCCCAGAAAAACTGGATCAATCCTAGCTAGTTGCGGGCCTTTAGCATTAAATATTACTAGGATTAGTTATTTGCTTGTTATGTGAGACTCAATTTAATACTGCCTTTTATTTACTGTATGCTTACAGCATGCAAGATGATTTAGTATCAGCTGTGCAGAGAAATAATGTAGCTACTTTGTTTGTTTGTTTCATTGCAGGGTGACAGAACAGAGCTGCACACAGTTCTTCTGTGTAGTGCTTTACTGCTGGCTTGTTCCTTACTCAGTCAGTAAGTCCACAGCATTGCCAAGCGTTTGCACACTCCTCTGGTTTTTGGTTGTGCAGCACTAGGTAGCATTAGCATCACCCTGGCAGCCAAGCTGAGGATAAAGCATGTGTTTCAAGTGGAGGAATGCCAGTCAGCCAAGAATCCCTCTTTTCCCTGCAGCATCTCCAGCATCTAATCCATGACCACAGACATCCCCGTCATTACCAGCAAATTACATGCAAATTTCACCAAATAAATGAGTTTTAAGTACTTGACAACCTGTCAGCCTCAGAATATTGAAACGTCCTGACGGCTAGATAAACAATCAACAATAATCACTCTATGCAAATTTGATATTTCCTGAACAATTACGAGAGAGAAAAAACACACACTATAAATAACTGGACACACAAAAGCATCTGGCATTTGTTCAGGTTTTGAACAGATACAGATGCAAATGAAAGATTCTTTAGGATGTAATTGATTCAAACGTTGCTGCGCCTCCTCTGCCTCCTTTTATTGTTCTTCTTTCCCTGGCACTTGTTTTTCTGTCTCTATCTTTATCTTACTGCTTTCAATATACACAGATAATGGCTGATGTAAATTAGATGAATGAAAGAAGGGAAAGTGGGAGAAAGAAAAGAGAAGGATGTGAATCACCCTCTCGTCTACCTCTTATTTTGTCTTTTCATGTGCATACCTTACAGAAGAGATGTGTGCAAAATAACCTGCCCTTACAAGTTGGATTGGAGATGACTATGAAGTCAAAACGGCAAGATCTATCCATTACTTGTGAAGGAGATTACAGTGGTTCAGTCCCTCCCTCCCTCCCTCCTGCTCTTCCACAACAACCAGAGATTAGGGCTGACAAGAACTTATCACGTCATTTCAGGACAAGCACGTTTTTCTCTCTCATCTCTCTTTCCTGCACCTTTTAAATAAAAATACTTATTTTACTGCCTCTCACCACTTTTCTCTTGACTGTTTGCATCTTTCCATCTCCTAGTACCAGGTTTCTACTTCTCTTCCTTCATCTCCCCCTCTTGTTTTGTTTCTGTCCATGCTGTCAGGAATGAAAGGTTTGTCCTGAAGGTATATAGTGTGCCAAGACTGACTCCAGTGACCACCAACCTCCAGGATCAGGACATCCTTTAGCGAGGGCAAATGGCTTCATCCATGTCCAGTTTTGATGGGACCTGCTGGGTGTCTCTATATATAACTTCCCCTTTTCTTGACTCACTACACTCCAGGTTTCAGCTTCATTTCTCTTACACTGCACAAAATCTACAGTGTCAGACAGAAAAAATATTCAGCTGCAGAAGACACTGCAGCATTTGACATCCAATCACACTATGGTGGTATTGAAAGAATAAGGAGTTTATTCTTTTGCCACCTAAGTCCATTTGTTTATTTTTTAATTCCATAACATCAGAGGCTACATACAGTATTGTCATTGCAGATGAAAATTATCACTGTTCAGAATTAGTAATTACTTTGATATCCATTTGTGGAAATAAGACTTTTCTGGTAAACTTAAAAAAAAAAAAAATGATTCCTACTCACGCAAATATTGTTTTATCTATAAAGCAACGTCTAAAAACATGGGTATAAATATTATTTTACAGGTGTTGACGTGGACAGACATGGGGTGGAAAGATAGATGTTTTCGCAGGAAAGATAATTAAATCTGCTGTCAGTGAAATCCTTCAGTTGAAATACGACAGCTATTACTGATCTAGAGTGTTTGCAGAGTGACATGGGTCTCTCTGTCTCAGGACTCTGACAGTAAATCTATAGGGAGAAACTTTTACACTATTCCACAACACTTTATGCAGTCAGGAGCTCGAACTCAACAAAGAAGGCAGTCCCCTCTGCTCTTGTTAAGTGCATTGTCATTGAATAAACTCCCCTTACAAAATTAATTCATAAGGTGATGTAAGGAGGAAGGAGGGGAATTGTAATGACAGTAACTAACAGCAACGTATACATATATAATCTCTTTGTCTTCACCCAAGCAGAGCGCAAAAAAGTTATACAAAGAAAGAGAACAGCATTAATGTGGTGTTTATTCATCTATTAGGTTACTGCAAGGAACTGCAAAGATGATGTTTGTTTGGATGTATGTACCAGCTTACTTATCTTGTCTTTGGCACCTGTAACATTGATACCCCTCTTGGATTTCTACACTGATATCTAGTTAATCCAAATAAAAGCAGTTTTTTTTTTTTTTTAATCACATCAACACAGTAAAACCAGGGAAATAAAGAAAACATAACACAACCATAACAGAATTGTTACCCCTTACTCTTGCCTTTCAAAAGCATATCAAGGAACTACTGTGGCCTAATAATAATAAAGTACATTCATCAATTGCATCATAAGAACAAATGATGAACCCTGTTAAATGTTACCACTGGAACTTTAATGCATGTAAATAAGGTAAAATACTGGCAGCAGGGTTGCCAGTAAATTTCTGTTAAACTTACAGTTGTTTTACTGTTATCAATTCTACAGTATTTTACTGTAATGATACTATGTTCTGAATTACAGTACATTGCTGTATTGTCTTGAGTTTTTCTTCACATTAACGATAGAATTTCAATATTCAATCAATTCAATTAAATCCAAATGCTGTACCATATAGTTGTTTAAAAAAAAAAATAAAAAAAAATAAAGCAGCAGTATTAAATTAACCAATTATTTGCCTAAAAATTAAGACCCATCTTTACTGTAGCCTTGGTTCATAATTTAACAATGATATTCAACATGACATAAATTGGATTATTTAGTTTAAAATGCAGCAATAAAATATGCATGTATATATGGAAAAGATTAGACTAAATGCAAAATCAATCACGCAACCCAAAATTTATTTTAACAGCAGCAACTGAGCAACTGCTGCAGTCATCACATGTGACACAAGCTTTTGAACTGGTATTGTAGCTAATAGTAACAGAAGCATCCATTGCAGCTTATTTAGTAGCTAATATGAAAATGTTAGCAAGGAAATATCAAATAGATGAAAAGTAATTAAATTTACTGAGTTATTTGCTTACAAATTACAGGATTCAGAGGGATAATCTAAGAGAAAGTCCTGAACCTTTGTTGGCTCCACTCTGTTCAGTACCTTGAGGAAAACAGTAGCTTTTCGTATTTACGGGGCTTCTCAGGTGTTGATTCTAACATCACTCCCGAATGCAATGCTTTTTATGGGTATAATCCAGTATTTTACAGGTCACAGCTAGCCAGAATGCATTGTTTTCTACAGTATAGTACCGTTTTAATGAGAAACAATATTTGATTGTTGCAATTTGGCCGATTTTTACATCAATTTGTTACAGTGGCAGCTTTCGTTACAATGTACATTGCAAGTGCCCAAAACCAGTGTCCTATTTGCAAATGGAAGAAAATCTTGCCACTTGTGAGATCAGTGCCATTCACATGAAAAAGGCAAGAGGTGAAAAGCTCAGACTGATGGGATCTTTGAAAGCGCTGCGGTGAACACCTTGCTTGCAGGAGAGGAATGAGGGACAGTAGAATGGTCATGATGGTGTCAGTGACGAGTGGAGCCGTTATCAATCACAGGCTGCTCTATTAATTTCATCAAGACAATGACGCCTGCTGACATTAAATGACACACTGGTTGGTCCAGTGGTGTCCCTGAGGTGGCAAAATGGCCATCCGCCACTTTTGAAATGCAAATAAGGCTTTAACCTTAAACAGAGCCAAAATTATCTTTCTGCCTTCAAGTCAGGTCCTCCCCTCCCTCCTCTCTCTCTCTCTCGCCTCCTGTTTCCCTCCCCCTTGTTCTTCCACCAGCTTGACCCCTGGGGTACCAGAGATGGAAGGAGCATCTTAAGAAGAAGCGACAGATAAAGGCAAAGGTGGAGCAGGGCAGGGAAGGGACGGAAGAGGGAGGGGAGGAAAGCAGTGCTGACACCAGCATTCTGTCCCCAATGAGGGGCCAGAGGAGCACCACCGCCAAGCTCAGGGATGAAGACGTCTCAAGGACATGGAAACATGGGAAGGAAGCCAGAGCAAAGAGAGGAGGGAGGCTGGAGTGCGTCCACTGCCTTTCATTACCACACACATCAAGCTTGCTTCTGTCTATGTGATAACCCCACACTGAGGAAGCTGATGGTGATACTATCACCTTCCTTTAGAAATGAGTAAAACAGGTCCCTCCACAATAAGCCATTTCAGACGCAATGTGAGTATTCTGTTGTTCATTTTGGTCCCTGGTTTAAAAAAAAGAATTGGAGGAGCTGTGTAGCTATAGAGCTGTCAATACTGTGAAGCATTAGTGTGGGCCCGACAAGGAAGGATTGGTTACCGATATGCAAGAAGCTGCCATTGTTCGTGGAAAGGCCTTTTCCTCCTCTTTCTTCTTTATCTGAGCAGACTGAACACATTAATTTTAATTGAGACATCAGACGAGACTGAAACAGAGACTGCTGCCTGGACAGGCGGCAGATACATGACAGAGAGAAAGAGAAAAAAAAAAATCACGACAGTGACTTTCAAAAACAGAGGGGAAGAGGGAAAGGAAATGAGGGGTGAAGAAAAGAGGTCCCCGCGGCAACAGAAACAAACATATCATAAACACATGAGAGCTATCTCTCTCTTTATCTTTCTGCCTCTCCTTGCCTACCCTGTTTCTCCCTCATTTTCATTCCTCTGTGTCCCCTTCTCCTCTCTTGTGCCTTCTGTCTTCAAAGAACAAAGTGACTCTCAGCAAACTCTTTCAGCACAGATTCTGCACACATTGCCTAAATCTAAATAACAATATGTAAACTGTAAACAGGAGTTTGTA
Organism: Brachirus orientalis; assembly: GCA_016785285.1. Lineage (NCBI taxonomy): Eukaryota > Metazoa > Chordata > Actinopteri > Pleuronectiformes > Soleidae > Brachirus > Brachirus orientalis. Next base: position 6,244,519 of record JAFBJR010000129.1, read on the forward strand.
TAGTCAATGCAAATCAAGATCCACATGACTCAGCAAGTGTTACGAAACGTGGGAATTAGATTTTACCATGCTTATGCACTGCACAGTGTGCAGATAAATGTTTCAAATGTTATGTGTTTCACAGGCACTGAAAAGATGACAGCATGACAAGCCACCTTTTGCTAAAACAGCCCTTTTAAAATGGAAAAAAAAATCAATTAGATTTTAAGGGAAATATTAAAATCATTAGTGCATAATCATGCAATTGCAAGTTGTAGACTCTAATAATGATAGAAGTGATCACTTATATTTGTCACAATAGTCCTGCAACTGTGGCAGATTATTTTCAACATTTAGCAGTAGTAACATGTTTCAGTAGTAACATGTCAACAGTTCATTTATGACATACTTTAAATAAAGGTTTCGTAGTGAAATTAATTTCAAAATGTTGTACATATTGCTATATTCTGTGCATAGCTCTGTGTTTTTGCATGAGGACTGACAGTGCATAATTCACAGTTGGAGATATCCATACAAAAAAAAAAAAGAAAATGTCCGCATGATTCCATGTATGTGAGTTTATAGAGTGCATTTGCATGTGCATGCCACTGTGTGCGTGTGCATTCAGGAGCCTGCTGAGAGATGTGAAGGAGCCACAGAAATTAGGAGCTAAGCCCAGGATGTTAAGCAAAGGGAGACACCTGGCACAGAAACCCAAGTGCTTCCACCAAGTATCATCAACCCAAGATTAAAAGCGTGAGGGGGAGGAGGGGTGCAGAGAGAGGAGGAGAGAGGGGAGGGAGTGATCACGCATATGACAAGATGGAGTAAGGAAAAAAGAGAGGAGAGGGGAGACAGACAAGTATCTGTAGTTACAGTATATGGTTTGCCGTGTAGATATTAAAATTGTTTATCTGATATATTATAGATAGATACACACAGTATTATGCAGTTTACAGCAAATGACCATAAACCAAAAAATAGAAGACAGAAGGAAGGGGGGATGCAAACAGTACCCTAAATGCAACTTAACTTTATCACTGTTTTCATGTAAACAACAAAAATAAAAGATAGATTCTCTGCTCCCACTGGGCACATTTGAACCCAAAGATGCTTCTGTGCTTAACATAAAAACAAGACAATTGCCATAATTGGCGTTACCAAGTTTTACTTGTGTCCCCCCACCTTAAATCACATAGCCTGATTACCAAGCAATCTTTCCTTAGATGCCTGTCTGTCTGGAGACTAGTCTGTGAAGGGCCTGCTGATTACTGTACACAAATACCAGGCTAATATCCTCTGTCGATGGCAAACAACAGGATGTGTGCACTGCAATCTGCGACCCGCTCTGTGCGTGTGTGTTCAGGCATGCTTTGTGCACCAGCTCGTCTGCAAAAATCTGTGTTTTGATTGCAGAAAGTAACTGCATGTACGCCTCTTAAAAGGACGCCTATGCTCTCTCCTCCCCATTTGCTGCCACTCTTGTGAATGGTTATTCTTATCATCATCAGGAGAGAACGGCAAAATCAGGGCCTTGACAAGCAATCTCTTCTCCAAGTCAGTCTCTCCACTGCAAGAAGTGTCCACAGTTGCAAGTTATTTTACTCTTTGTTAGACATCAGATGCATGTTTTTTTTTCTTTAAAACAGATAAATGTGCCAAAAAGGTCAGAAAACCTTTTCACCTTTTCCCATAGTATATTAATATTTACAAGACAGTAATTTTGGAACTGAAGCTGAGATTTGCCAAATTCTTTATTTTGGCAACAGCTAAATCTACAGGGATTATAAATGAGGTTATCAGCTCATATTCTCAATTTCATGTGACTAAGCATTCATTAGGACAGACATTTTTTGCAGAGTATCTCCCTCTCCATTCCTCTCCATCCATTCAGTGCACTTGTGTGCATCCTACGGTCATACTGACAAGACGAGGCTTACAACTGGCACACACAAGCCCCACTACACGCTTAATAGTGTTTCAAGTGTTTTCTTCTGGACACATGTCCAATCTCCCAACTGAATAACTGGCAAGCATCAACATGGAAGAAGCTGAAGGAGGGGAGATGGCAGCCAGTATGTAACCATGCAGAGATCAATATACGGCACAGAAAATATGTAAATCTGGCAGAATTTTTATTTGTACTAATATTAATCTGCCTGAGCTCATCATTGCTTTCAAATTAGTGATGATGGTGACCAAGATGATGGTGCAGCTGCTGTTGATCATTAGGAGAAACTGATACAAGGAGGAAATTAAATGGCAAATTAAATGACCCTCAGGTCCACAATTACTCCATTCAGAGACCAGTGAGTCACGATTGAAGATATATCTGTCTGCCATTGAGTTACTGTAGGTAGATAGTCGGCCTGACTTCAGGACACAGAGTAAACGCTAGAGGTGAGTTCTTCATATGGCTTAGCACCAGTGATCAAACCCACAATTATCCTCTATTTCTGAACTCAAAGAGAGAATGAAAGATTTAGACGTTCAACATTTGCTGTCTGAAGCCTCACTCTTTCAGGGTTCTTTTCTACGCTCCTGCTTGTGTCCATCTTCACTCTCCTCTCCAACTCGGTTTGTCTCTCATAGCTTTTGTCACAAGAGTGCTGGTCTCTTTATGGATTTTCTTGTTTCCTCTAAATATACATCACACTCTCAGTCAGTGGAGTAAAACAGTATCATCTGCATAGAATAAAAATCTGAGTCTATTTTTTAATGACTGCTTCAAAAAAAACATTATGTTTCACATAAAGGTGTGCTGAAAAAGCACTAGTTGCCTTTGCAACAGCTAACTACAGCGCATTAATATTTACTGTCGGTCAATATCTAGCTGTCTACATGTTGTATACTGTATGTATATATTGTATCGAATGTAAAGTTGATCTGGAGTGGTCAACTTCTGCTCTAACTGTGACACAAGAAGGATGCTATTGCAAACATCAGCAGAGGTCTGTCTTATAAAGTTGCAGTGCAGCTGTGTGACATATTGGAAAAATGTCTTACATAAAAAAGGAACATCACAATATCAAGGAACCATCTAATGCCAAAATCCACGCTGAAACAAGGACAGGGGATATTATCTTCCCCCATGCATGACTAACTGTTATCATGTGAAGTACGGCCCTTGCTTAGTCACATGATGGTAACTGAGTGAGATCTATAATTGAATACATATCCACAGGGCTGACAGCAGTTTTTAGGAGTCTATACAACTGAGATCAATGGAGAGAGATCTGTTAGTGATCCCCAAAGTAAAATCTAAACAATGAGATGCAGCTTTTAGTTATTATGCAGCACACTGACCCAAGAAACACTCTGCCCCTTGCAGTTTTTAAATTTAGACTAAGAAATGTTTTTGTTTGAAAACATGCTTAAATAAACTATTCTAAAAATAATAATAATCTGAGGTCCTGCCATGATTATGAAGGTTTTTTTTTTCATATTTTATATTTATTTAATCAGTATTAAAATAATTACTTTTTAAAACAAATTTGATATTTCAATTATTATTCAATTACATTTATCCTTCTAAGACTTCAAACTTATCTTTTTACTCTTTGAGCACTTTTATTCCTATTAAATTTTTCCTTTGCGCTCTTTTTTATCAATTCGGTTTCGATTGTACTTTTTCGAATTTTTATTGCTTTCTTTCATTTCCATCAGTTTTGTATGTTTGTATATACTTCCATAAAGCACGTTGAATCTATGTTTGTGTATGAAGATTGCTTTATAAATAAAAGTGCCTATAGCATTGACTAAATTCATAACCGCTGGATAAGCTTATTGACAGTGACTATACTTTGAGTTATACACAGCATAGGGGAGAGGCCGCAAAACTGACAAAATGAGAGAGAAATGAAATGGATACAACTCATTTAGTGCCTGCTAGTTCTTCCTCTCGCTATCTAATATTCCTAGTGCTTTGGCAGCTCAAGTTGCTCCTCTACTGGCATCTAAAAGCTTTGATCCAGTCAGCAGACACAGGGTGAGCACCGTGGTAACCTGTGTTAAAGAAGTCTATGGGCTGCCCTCTCTACATCCCTACTCTCTTTTCCCATCCCTTTTGTGTCTGTCCGTCTCCCTCTGCCAGCTAATGAGCCATGCAGGACTGCCATCATTCTGTGTAGTCATGTAGAGGCAGAGTGAGCAGAGAAAAGAAATAAAGAGAACTAGAGAGAGAGAAAACGGGTGAGACAGTGGGAGAAGCGAGTGGGGACATGATGTTTTCCTCACCCCCCTCCCTAATCAGGACAGTCCTCCATTCCAAACACCACACGGCAATTAGACCTGACAGTACTCCGACTCCCACAATCCCACTAGGACTACATGTTCAAACACTCAAATAAACACAAGGGAGGGGGGGAGATGCCTGAAAACTAGCCTGACTTCAAGAAAACAGAGCTCCTCATAGCAGAAAAGCAAACACAGAGGTAAAACTCAAAACTGTGAAGAGACACAATGACGAGATGAAGAGAGAATTATAAAAACAGTAAAAATCTCTGTGCCCCATTACGCGTGGCCAGATGTTTTGAGAAAAAGTGGTCATGACTGTGGGGGGTGTGTGCACAATCCATGCACGGTCTCCAGAGGATGCCTTTGGAATAGTAGGATGATAACAAATACAGTGGAGCCGACTTGCATGAACAGTGAGCTAATTGGGATAATTAGTTTGTTACATCACTCATTATTGCATTTTAATGTGGATTTCAAATTATGATGAGGGGAGGATCAGGGATGCTGAATGTATGTTTTATTTTGGGTTTTTTGCATGCAATTGTGCCTCCATGTCTGTCCACATGGGCTGGATGCATTTTTAAATTTTTGGCAATTTGCTGACACTGGTATTCACTGCAGCTTGCATTGAGTGAGCAGGCTGAAGGTGACTCAAATAAACAACACAAAAGTGTAAGTAATTAGGAAATTCATTTTGACAAACCCCCTTTATTTATGCCAAGTGGGACATGATTAAGTGGAGAGATAATAAAGACTACAAAAAAACTGCACAGGAAGAAACTGTCCAACAGTCTACTGTTTAAAAAATCAACAGTGTACTTAATAAAACATACCAAGCTATTTGGGTAGATGTGGTTAGATGTGCAAATTAAAAAAAAAGACTTTGCTTAAAAAAATAAGCAATATAATGGTCACTGATGTGAAAGGTGCATTGACTGGATACTGGTTTGAAAAATGTTAATTTTCACAAAAAAGGTGGTCGGATGGGGCAAAAACAAAACATCCCCCAAATCAGTTCAAAAGTATTACGTTATCAACTGTGGGCTAGCTGATTACATTCAAAGATTTTTATTATATATATATATATTCTTTTGCCTTTTTGTGACAAACTCTCCTTATGCTTCTGAAATATCTCACTCTGTGTCAGCTAATGATTTTCTACAGTTTCCTGCATACCTTTTAACAAAGTCCAGAAAAGGAACCCCAAGTATTTGCTTTCAGCTGGAGGGTTAAATGGGCAGGCGGGGGAAAGCAATGGACATTTTTCCCAGAGAACATTGACTCTACAGTTAAGACTAACCATTAAATACAATAATATACATAAAATGGTAGCTATGTCTGTTATAGATTAATGACTGATAAATGGAAAAATATTTATGTCCTTGCTCTTAAGTTCTAAAACAAGGGAAACAAGCTTTAAACTGAATGGCAAGTACTTATGTTTTGAAAGTTGAAGACTTCTCACTTGTAGCTGTCCAAGAAATTCCTCTATGCTACATTGTCTGCATTTGGGTTGTGAGGAACAAAAGAAGATTGAAAGGGTTGTTCCCTTAAAAAGAACACATTGATTGATTGCAAAGGTCGACCTGTCAATGTTTTGGCTTCAGGCTTGCCAACACATTGTCTTGCCACCCAAATACATGCACCAAAAGCTGCATGCATGGAAAAGATGATAGGCTGAACAAAATGAAGCGCCAGAGAGAGAGAGAAGAGCCTGTGTCCAGTGGATGATAGCAAAGCTGTGTGTGTGTCACCACTGAAGTTCTCCCTCTCCCTATCTCGCCCCTCTTGAAGAAACCATTTCAACCGCACATCAATAGCCCACTCTCTGGAGCAAAGCACAGCAATAATTCCAGATAAATCATTTCCACATGGAGCCACTTGCTGCGTTCAAACACACCCGTGACCTTCAGCTCTGCCTCTTTCTACATCATATAGCCTAAGAATATAAAAGCTTATTAGCTCAGAACATTGTTGATACGTTTGTTCGAAGGCAATGCACTAATGAGGCGTTGCAGGAAGCAGGCAGCCGCCAACTATCCTTTTGGAGATATTTCTTCCTCGCCAGAGGAGGATAATACACTGCTAATGGCATCTTCTTCACAAATGGGCAAATAAAAAGAGAGATGAAGTACAATATTGCTTTACCATATCAAAGGAAGTGGCATCCACAGATTGTGCAGCTGTCTGTTGGCACATTGATGGGTGAGCAGCAAGGTGGACTTTGATAGACACACTATGAACGTAAAGAGAATGACGCAGAAGCTGCCAAGGAAAAAGAAAAACAGTGAATTGGACTATGAATACACACACTGAGACAGACAAATAAATATTTAAAAAATGCTGGACCCACAGACACAATGACAGCAAATCAGGATAAATATAAGCCTGTTTGTTTAGGAAAGGTTCAGGAAAGACAAATTTCAGATGAAGTAATGCAACTTTTTTTTTTTTTAACTATACATCAAATTATTTGCACACATACCATGTGTTCAGTAGCAGCAGCTCCACTGCAGATGGTCATGCTGACGCATCTAGCTCAGCAGCAGCTGTAAAAAGAGGGACACACTTAAAAACACATAGATTACAGTTTTCATCCTTCTATGTCTTGTGTGTCTTTTAAATGACACTTTCCCGACCCCAGCTTCTTATACTTGAGTTAAAAAAGTATGAACTTAAAATCCAGTAAAAACATAAAATCACAAAAGTTGCAATTAAAAATGGGGAGTTATGGTTCCCATACAGTACATTGCAATTTCCCTTAGTGTTGCCATTTGCAGTGAAACAAATGGTCACAAAGTCTCACATACTTTAATCACAGTACTTCATCATGTCTCCTTAGTTGCTTTGCATTATCTACTGTAAAACATACATTTCAAGCCCTGACCAGGATTTATAGGGGAGCTCAAAACTACAGCTATAATTTAATTTTCATCAATCAGCATGAATTATCCTATTAAAGATTGTGGCCCAAAAACGTGCAGACATTGAATGAATATCAGCCCCCTTATGAACAATTTAACATGCTCTCCCCATTATAGGGTCATCAGGCCCAAACACTGTGACTAGATTTCACGAAAAACTAGGAATAGCAAAGAAACAAAAACAACATACTTATTGCTGTCAAAAAATAGACAATTATCTGTCACAGCACTTTGACCCTGTGTTAACTGACCTGCTTCCGGTTACCTCATCACAGGTCAGCCCCAGTAAGTCATGTTACCAGCTGCTGTATATTATCAGATAATCCATATAGCATGTTTCCCATTTGTTTGTTTTTCAGTTTTCATTCCTTCTGCTAAGTTGCTGTTTGGACCTTAGTTTTAAAAGAGGGGGAAAAATAACCTGATTTCTGTGTCGGCTGAGAAGAAACAACAATTTCAAGAAACAACTTGAACTTGTTCTCAAAAAAGAAACAATACAAAAGCTGGCATCATCAACTTCTGATGCCATTCCGATAGTTTAACATCAGCGGGAATTCAGGATTCCTAGAGCACCACTCTGCACCACATAATCAGTCAGATATTCACACAGATTTATACAGAATCATCTCTGACCAAGTAAATTCTGCTCTTTAGTTAATCAGGCTTTTTTTTTAATACACTGACATAGGATCCCCCAAGTTGCACACTTCTCTGATGGAGCACATAATCTAAAGCTGAGCCTGCAATGCTTAACAACACTTTACCTATTTGTTAGAAAAGAGGGTGAGAGCACCAGAGGGAATTCTCTCTCTCTCTCTCTCTCTCTCTCTCTCTCTCTCTCTGTCTCTGTTATGGTCTCTGCTGATTACTGGTTTCCATTTTTAATTTGACTCAAAACTCTTCCATCACACCCGACAAGACATATGGAATGGTGCCAATCCACAGGAAAAACAGCAATCAGTCATTATACCATCCTTTCTGCTGGTCCATCTTTTCCCTCCCTCTTTTCCTGTCAGTCTCACCCACTTGTACAACTTATTTTTGCTGAAAGCCCCCAGAGGAGCCAAGTTTTCGCCTCTCCATGCACGGAGACGTCAGGAGACTCTCACTCAAGGGCCGCCTCTGATGGGGAAACAGTTTCGACTTTGTTCTGGCAGCGCACACTCTGCAGGGAAACATGTCTAAAGGGTCCACATAATTAGAGGAGGAAGCGAGAGAGGCAAAGTCTGGTTTAGATGGGAACTCAAAATACTACTCTAGTATCAATTTTCTAGTATCAATTTATGGATTCAGTTCTTTTGGAAAGAGAATGGGTGAATGGGTGAAAAGGAGAATAAACTTTTCTTAATTGTTTTCTAATTAATTTTTGATTTAGTGCAGTTTTAAGTCTTGGAGAAAAGGATCGAGACAGAGGCCATAGAGAATCACTTTACTTTTGTACTACAGTTTGGACAATATGCTGTCTCACATTTGCAAAGAAACAAGAGCTGGTGAGCAGTGGGAAGCAGTGACGATTCATATATGAAAGGACAAAAGAGAAATGAAATGTGTTCTAAAATGTAAGCATTACGGTTGGAAACACCAGCATTTGCAGGATACACATACTGTATCTATCTGCTCTCGTTTAGATTTGACTAATTTACATCACATGGAGTCCACCATGTTTTTTTTTTGTTTTTTTTTTTAAGCAATTCAGTTTCAATATGCATGTGATGTTCTGTTATTTCGGGCCTTCGGTGTTTCTGTAGCTGGTTCATACAGCAGGAAGTTAAGGAGACAGACTGCTGGAAGAGTTAACCACATACCCTTTTCTTTTTACTCTTCATTGTATGGCCAGAATTTTATGTTCAAATGTTGTAAAATTGCACACAGACTGTTTTGTCTATTAACTGAGATTTACAGTAGAAAATATACTATTTCTCATATAAGCTAGCTTTAAGCTTGCAGACTCCTTTATATTAGTTTAACAATGTTGTATTTATGTTTGTGTCTGGATATGTTTGGAGGTATATGGTAAGATGGACAACATATGTTTTGTATGTTTGTTTAGTTTCACAGTGATTCCTGAGTAAAGATTTGAAAAGAAGCTTCTTTCTTGGGAAACTGTTCGTTATATCTACCGAGCTGTTGCAGCAGACTAGACCACGCCGCACATGGTTCTTTGATATTATCACATTGAATATGACAGGCAGGCAGACTGGTTTATGAAATGTATGCTAGTAAATCCTTTTATTTGGTCTGAATGACATTAAGTGAAGTGTCAGAAACAAAGTTCAGACTCAAGATTTCATAAATAAGTATTATTGGTGTTGTTTAAGACACTAAGAGCAGTTATTTACAAGTTTAATGCTTCATGCACTTTATATCCTTATAGCACAGCTGACCAAAAAAGCTGGCCATATAGGTGAAATGACATAGATAAATAGTGACATGTGACATGGGAACACTGTGTGGACATCTTAGACCTTTCAACTGCATGAGGAGCCTGAAATGTTATTTTTGTGTTTACTGCTACCCAAACTTCTAAAGAAAGAAATTGTGCATTATCAAAGTAAATCACAAACTAATTAGCTAAATAACATCAAGCATGGTTTTACATTATTTGGCTGCAGATTTAACTGAATTTGAAACATTAACATCCAGACCCTGAAATGTAGGATGAGGCATCAAAAAACACAGTAAACTGAATTATATATATATATATATATATATATATTTATCTGAAAATCCTAATCATTGTTATAATTAACATTCCATCAACCATACATATACATACATGTGTTTCATGGACGCAGATCAGAGTGAAAACCTACAGTTTGGCTCAAACAGCATCAAGAGGTGTAAAATTCCCCAGTGGCATCTTCTCCATCCCGCCTCCAATCCTCAGTCAAACACACACACACAAACACGCACACCTTGTATTGTCTTCAGCTATCCTCAATTATTAATGGATAAACAAAGAGCCATGAACTGTGATGAGCTGTCGGCAGATATTTTCCCCTCTCATATCTCGGAGGCCCAGAAAATGTACACAAGAGCTGGCACTGTAAAGAAGGAGGAGAAGCTTAAGGTCAAACTCACTCACTGCTCACAGGATGCTCACACACACGCACACGCACACGCACACGCAAATGTGCATGCATGCATTTACAGAACTGATACAAACAAACAGAAGATATGCAGGGAGAACAGAGAGTCTAAAAATGTCAGGGGGAACTGTGTGTGCATGTGTGTGCAGAGAACGGTGTGTATGTGTCTCAGGGCGAAGTGGAGCAGATAGCTCATTTCCTACTGAGACGGTTAGCTGCCTACTCTCTCAGGAGGCTGGCTAGCCATGTGAAGAGTGTGTGAATGTGTTTGTGTGTGTGTGAGCTTCTAACAGACAACGGAGTCTCCTGGGTGTGTGAGAATAATGTAAGGATAGTTCATTGCCTTCGATTCATGCAGCAGCGGCGGCGGCGGCATGGAACAATTCCTAAAAAGTCTGAGCAGCTATTTCAGATTTTAGGATAAATGCCATATGACAGCAAAATTCATAAATAAAGAGATGAATGACAAATAAAAAGATTGCACCATAAAATATGATAAAAAGTTCTTTTCTTTTATCACCATGGGTGTTTTGGTAATTTACAGGAGATGTTGCTCCACTGACATCACTGTATCTCTGCATTAACTTAGAAGGGACTCAAGTGAGCCATGATGTCATTTTATCCTTTGTGTTCACACCTCTGTGTCTATGTGTGTTTGTGCATCTGTCTTTCCTCCTGTTTCTTTTGTCTCACACCTGATTTGAGTTCCCACATATTCAGTGGACAGATCAGACCAGTGTGTTTTGACAGTAATGAAATTTGCTGTAATTATGATGCAAATAACAGTGCAGGTGTGCACATGCTGGCTCAGGTCTTTTCGATTTGTCTGTTGATATTAACATATATAATATATTAGTACATTTGTCTAAAAGCTGCTGTATTTAGTTTCTCTACTTGCTCCTGGTTCATGATTTAGTCTCTTTGTGTCACACTGTGTGATACTGTATATATGATATTCACAAGGTGTGAAATTAAATTTTAAAACATTTATGCAACAAAACAACTCGAGATGCTGGGTATTTTTTCAACATGGCATTTTAAATTATGTGATATACATTACAGTAGTTTTATGATTGTCAGAATTGTTAATTTAGTAATAATCTGTAATTAAATTGAGCTCTTCTAGTCTTGGTGACTTTTGGTGAGTTTTGTCATTCACCCATTCACATTCAGTCAGTCACACATTCATACAGCACAGGTATGTTCAGCGATTATTCTATCACACCTCTATCTTACCCATTCAGAAGCTAATTGGGGTTAAGCATCAGACTAGCAGAGCTAGGGATCACACTCTCTACCCTCTGGTTGAAGGATGATCCACTGGACAACTAATCCACAGCATATTAGAGCTAGGTGAGACATGGTTTACCTTCTGTTGTTGTAAAATATATTTAACCATCTAAAGTTAAATTAGAAAATGCATAATACGAGTAATAAAGTGGTGCCTTGAATAAAATTGTGCAAATCCCACCCAAAGATGCTTAATTAATCTAGCTACAAAACTGAGAAGAGTGGGAATTCATCACATCTGAGACATGTTTTGGCACTATTGGCTAAAAAAATGCTGGGGCAACTGATAAAATCTGACATATATCTTAACTCCCAGTGTGGATGCTCATGTCCGAAGCTCACTAACCATCAAGAGCCGAAGCTGATCAGCTTGTTTCCAGTGCACAGCGTAAGAAAAACACTCCTATAAGTTCCCCTCAGCTGCACATACACAAATCCATCAAACTGTGGCGTATATCTTCGACTTGTTAAGGTACCATTTGTCAGCTGCTCCTGTAGTGGCTGTGTGACTCTACCACTAATTGCCACTGGTGCTAAATTTAGTAAGGGGAGATATGAGTCCTTTTGATCAGAGGCACTGAATCTAAGGGAAAAAAAAGGAAAAAAAAATGTGCACAGCCTCGCAGCAAGTTTACCCGCCTCTCCCGGTGCTCTCCCCCATCTTGCAGTCACTGGGGAATAGGTGAACTATTCCATATGTCAGCCTTGTCAATCAGTGGCAGAAAAATGGGAAGTGCTCCCTCTTTCTCACTTTCTCTCCCCTCTCTGTCTCCCTCCCTCTCTCCCCCCTCTCACCAAAAGAACCTGGGTGGATGTTGTTCATCTCTGTGAAATCTTCCACTGCTCCAGCATGTGTTTATTTATTTTCATGTCATCATGGGTGGTTTGGAACCTCAAGACAAGAAGTGAGTATTAATCAAAAGAATCTCAGCGAGGAATTTTAATTTTAACATTAATCAATCATTGTAAATGAGACGAAGGTTTGATGAGGCTTTGAATAAACGTGTTGGGAGATGTTCCTCATAAAGGTATGATACAGTTAAGTGGCTGCAAAGCCCTTTCACAATAAGCTGCATATCAAAAATGATATGAAACATAATGTTGGCTAGGAATAGAGTAGGGCAATAATCCCATAACAATATATAGTGTGATATAATTTCTCAGTTTCAGGTTCAGTATTTATCAAAATAATAAGGTTTATGCACTGTGCAAACACATTTTGAGACACAACACATTAAGAGCAACAATTATTTTTTTTATCTGACATTTGATCATAATAATTATTAATATTGAATGGCTTTATTGCCAAGCCTTATAGGGAATAGTTTTGTCCATGTGCTGAACAATCAAACAGGACAAAAACCTTTTCCTATAACTTTATTTATTCATTTATCATTTTATATTGGCATGTAAACCATCTTGGACTTGATAGGCCACAAAGTAACATCAACCATTAAATGTATCCAGTCAGTGAGAAAAAGAAAAAGAAGACGCTGTCAGTCAGCGCAAGTACAGTCAAGATGTCCATCATGACCCACAAACTTACCTTTTTTTTTTTTTTTTTTTTTTGCTGACAATGAAGGTTATCGTGGATCAACTTTATTTTTAAAAGCTCCTTTCTGTGCAGAATGACCAATATATGTTTTAGTTTGATCAATTTCAGTGACGTGAAACCATGCAGGGCTTTTATTTTAATTAATACATTTTTCACAATATGAGCCAGTGGCAAAATAAAGTGCTTTGTGGAGAAGATTGATCTCCTTGAGAAGAACATCAGTAAAAGACACAAATCATACTAAAAGCACCTTCTAAACAAGACACATAAAGGCCAAGGTTGCACAATGAACACAGCTTTTAATCTGCAGGGTTTGCCGTTTAAAATACTCTATCCTGCTGAAAAAAGAAACTTGCCTACGTTACCACTGGCTAATTAAGAGGGTTGCCTTTCTTTTTTCCTTTGGTGAAGAACTGATGTCACAGATGTGTTGGGAATCACCCCATGCAGTGGAAATGGGAAGTGCAACAGAACAAAGAAAGTACCATGAAAGCCAGTGAAAATGTAACAGTGGTCAAACTTTTATATCTTTCACTTTTGTCTATTTGTCAAACTGAACCATTTCAGAAACCTGCTTAAATGTTTTTTCGCGTGAGAAAGTGTGTGCGCAACTGCCAAAATAAAGTAATAGATGAAGAAATTAGCACATTGATCCAAGTATAACGCAAGTAAAGAATACCTGTGGCTAAAGCAGTTCATTAATCAGAGAGTGAACATGAATTGTTAATGTGGGATTTGACCACTGGAAAAGTAGAGGGCCCCATTAGATGCTCTGTACAGACCACTATCACGGGTGTTTGTCTCTTCACATAACATATGTGAAAATTATTATAAATTAAAAACATCAGCATGACACATGAAAATAGGTTTGAAGCAAACAGGTTAAAAATAATTGTAGGATTAATTGCAGGAATAATTGTGCAACAAGACATTAAGGTGATTATTTAAAAAAATTCTCAGCAAATTTCACAAAATGATACTGCTAGTGATACTCAAAGTATCATCATTAAGTGCAAAATATGACACTGTGTTCCGGACGTAATGTTTCAGGTGATCAGTGTTATTAAAGAGAGAGAGAGAGATTATGTCAATTGCTTCCATTTCCCCCAGTGAATTTTGTTAGCACCCCGTCTTATTCATTAGGAGGAATGCAGGCCAAGACACACATGCAGAGAGGCATCAGTCTGCTGGTTGTCAACAAGAACAGCAAGCTCTGGAAAAAAATCATCAAATCACCATTATCCTTCACCACACACTTTAGGTGTGTTTAATTAAAAACAGTGTTGAATGGAAAATATAAAGAAAGTGACTTTAACTAAACACAGATCTGTTGACGCTGCTGTGTTATTGTATATTTTATAATTTCAGATCTTATCTGAGGGACATATTTTTATAATACTTATCGTATTATTACTATGCCCACTGTCCATCAAGATTCACAAATTAAAGAGCCACATCTAAATATCAAAACAGTTTTTATTTATTAATTATTTACCAGCTGATATTGAGTGAAAGGCAGGATATACCAGTTTATCACAAGGAGCGACATTAAGTGACAAACAGCCTTTCACAATCACATTTACACCAGCAATTTAGACATTTGTGTTAACCTAACTCCAATCTGAGTGACTTTGGACTAGAGAACCTTAAGAAAATTCCACACAGAATGGATCACAATCAAACCAGCATTTGACAAAGTGAATATCTGTGCTAATCACTACAAGACAATGTACCACTGCAACTTTATTTTTATTTCAAAACAATAACATAATCATATCATTCTGTTCTCACATCATATCATTCTGATCTCACGGATCTCTCCGACAATAAGGACTATGGAAGATGAGTTACAAAAAATTGGTTAATGGCAAATTTTAATATTAGTCAAATTCATTGGAATGTATAAATATAAACTTTTGATAAATTATGTTAAAAACAAAAATGAAATAATCAGCTTTCATTATGACATGTTTGCTAAAGCAACAGCATGCCTGGTTAAAGTTACATAAAGTTTGCCTTCATGCTGTAGCTCTTTTCAGCAGCAACTTCTCCTCAAGCAGCACAGCATCGTCAGAACCGCGCATTTTGTAATATAATTAGCAAAGCTTCCTATTTCAGATATTACAGGTGTCAGTTCTCCAAAATATCAGAGCTGCCAGGATGGTTGGCAGTTGGTCATTGTAATGAAGTATGTTTTTCTTTTATATAATGTGCAAATAAACTAAAGTAAACTAATGTTGTTGAAGCCCTGAACAAGGTAACATAACAGCAGCGCTGAGTTGTTACATCCACACATCATGTCAAGATATCCAGCAAAGGGAAAGAAATGATGTAGACAAAGTGAGTCCAGAAATGCACAGTAGTATTTTTAAAGAGAGGAGAGGAGAGGAGAGGAGAGGAGAGGAGAGGAGAGGAGAGGGTGCGGGATGAGACATCGAGAGGAATGATATCACAAATCACGGGGACAATCAAGACTGTGTCATCTCTGAGCCAGCGTGCTGACTTCACAATGAAACGGCTGTTAGCAACAGGATGGGAAGATGGAAATCAATTTCCTGAAGGATTTCCTGTTGAACACCATTAGACAGTCCTTCCACACACTGGAAACATCTATCCTGGCTGTACCTCTGTGACTAAACGTTGTACGTTCATGACAGGATCACAGTGTTAATGCAAAACGAGACATGAACACTGACAACAAGATATCACAGTCATTGATTGGATTAACACTAAAGTGTTTTTACTTAAGTAGTTCTTTTTTTTTTTTTACATTTATACAGTATGTGACAAAAATGGACACTATATCTGATTGGTTAGCAAAAATGTTTTGTACTAACAGAGGCTTCGCACTATGAAAACTGAATGCCCAGCATAATGAAGTCTGAAAAATGGCCTTCACTTCAAATAAAAGACTCAGCTTTGAACATGTGGTTTGAATGTGTGTGTGTGTCTTTACATCTACCTCTTTTAGACAGAAGGACAAAGAGAAAAACAGGGTGCCTGTGTGTGAAAGGATTTCTGCATTAACCTTGCTGCTGGCTATGACCCCAGTCCTAACACACATACACACGCGCACACACACAAACACACATAAATGCAATGGTTTATCCAAAGCACTGGCCACCACTGCTGCCCTCTTCCTCTCTTGTAAAAGCTGCACTTGACCTCGTCCACGCCACCCACTATAGGTCCCACTGACAGCTCAGAGGCAGGCCGCCTTCAAAGGTGCAGCCTTCAAAAAGACATGCACTCAGCCACAAACATTACAGTGCCCATTGTTCTGAACTTTTATTTACACAGAGAAAGTCAAACTGAACTTTCCCCAACAAATCAACCTATGAGTTCACAACCACAAGCTTTCTCTGTCCAACCACACTCTCCTCTACATAACATGTCATGCTCAGAGAGTCCAACTCTCAGCAGGTTTTACCAGCAACCTTGCAGTCACAACTTCCCACTATACTATTCCCTAGTTTGTATCCCCAAAGCACCAACGTGCAACACAAGACTTCTGCTGCACCAGAGCAGCAATGAGTCATATAACAACACAAGGAAGGAAAAGCAACGAGCTATGAAACATGCACACCCAGGCACGCTCCCTGAAATGTATACAAACATGAGTCTGATTATCCTCAGCGGACAGAACTTGCATGATTTCATTCCTCACTGGGAGAGAAGAGGGGCTAGGGAGAGTAAATAAACTGAAAACTAAAGAAGAACAGGCAAAAGATGGGGTGGAGCTCAATGTCTCTTCCTTTCTTGTACAGTGATTTATATCCATCCATTTTTAGGAACAAAATTTACAGTATTTAGCCACTATAGATGACAACTCAAACCAGCTTGTACATAATAGAGGGAGAGGCCCTCTGTTTTATTTTAGTCCAAATCTAGAATTCTTGTTACATTAACTTTATTATTTAGCAACTACAAAAACGTTGTGCATGCTCGGAAAAGCAAATGTAAGCTTCAAATTGGACAACATCCTTTATAAAGTGCTTAATAACTACTGAATCAATATGGAGGAAAAAAAAACTATTACATGACAATTCCATATAATAAAACCTAAACAAATTAGGGTGCAATAATATAACACAAAAATACAGTTTTATAATACATTCTGTTAGAACAAAGAGCATCTTTTATATACTATCCTGATTACATCAGCAAGCTGCAGCATTGACCTGATGCAAATTGATCTTGCATGGAGCTCCAAGGAGGATGAGGTTAAGCAGATAAAATAGCACCTGAAATTTGCATTGTGATTCAGTCAGGTAGACCTCAATTGTATACAGGAGGCGCCTCATTAAAACCAGGGTCAAAGCCCACCTTGTCTAATAAAACACTGTATGTCTTGGATTATTTTTCCCAAAAACATTGTGTTCAGCTCCAGCAATCAAGAGACATCTCTTCCTGGAATTGGCGGAAGCCAAAACAGGGGAAGAAGGAGCAAACAGGGAATGTACAGTGTATCAGATTTACATTCAGCATTATTATGAAAATGTAAATGTTGTTGTCACACTACATCTTTCTAAATGTAGATATAAAACTGCATCCTGTTTATTTTGGCTATATTTATTAGGGTTAAATGTCAGTCATTTACAGCTTGCTGCGGTGCCACCTAGTGGTCAAAAACCAAGTAATAAATGATAATATATGAAGAGAAAAGACAGTGATTAACCTTGTGCAGCAACTACATTTAATGTGTAACAGTGGTATTTTCAGGGCCCACAACTCTCCACATACAGTTTGTTACTGCATATCACCACAGTGGAGGTGATGTAACACTTTGAGGGACCCAGAAATCATTCACTGATGAAACCCTTTGAGAAGCTGAGAAATCCTCTGTTGACTTCTATCGTGCCTGTGGATCTACCTGGCTGTCTGTTCTCATCAGCAGGAGCTCGGCCAGACTCAACTGCAGGGAGCGTTCAGAGCTAACACATGTCGGCCTAGTTTCTCGGCACAACTGTGAAAGAAGTGACACCACCTCAGGTCGAGACCAGATGCAGAGGGCGAGTGGTCCAAACTGAAAAGGCAGGGGAGAAGGAAAAGGTTCTCTGACTTGTCACTAAACTGTGAGAGAAAGAAACATTGTCTGCCAGTAGTGGTTATATATGTATGTGTGTGTTATCTGTGCATCTCACACTCTAAACTACTGGCGCGGGCCCCATACTATCAGGGGGGATGTGGGTATGTTTCTGCCACTTGGGGCCTTAAAGCCTCAGACTGGAATCGAACAGCAAGCAAGTGTAGAGAGGCCCTCATCCTCATCAACCCACCATGCCTCTGCCAGACAGAACAAATTACATTGCTAGGTGCCCCCACCGACCACCACCCCCACCCAAAAACAAGATCACATTACCTCTCAACCAGACTACAGTGTCAGTGTACACTCTCGATGAAATGCTACTTCTGTTGTGGGAGATGTATAGGGGGGAAGCAGGGAACTGATTACTCATTTGGTCCTATTTGTTTTCATCTGACTGCCATACTTTATCATACAATCTAACTCATTGCTCTTGCCACCTCCTACCCCTAAAACCCCTTCACAGAATCAGACCAATTCATCTGCTTCACACTGATGGATGGACGCCCGCCATCTATATTCCGCTTCTGGTTTCAGAAAAGGAAACTCCCGTGGCCGAAAACAGAGTGGGCTTTGAAAGCCAGCGCACACTGTTGTGGTTCTGGACAAGGTTATAGTTTACTGACAAAGAAAAAAAAAAAGTTTAGCAGCAGCTGTTATATCAGAAAATACATGGCAATAATTTATCCTAATTGTAACAAGATGAAAGTTTACAGCTTTATTTGTGGTTTGGCATATTTGAATGATTAGTGGAATATTTCAAACTTTGACCTAATCACTAAAATCATGATTTTACAGCAATTATGACCACTTCAGCCAGTTTTTGTGACAATCCATCATATACAGTAGATAGATATTTTAGTGAATAAAAGAAAAGGTTTGCAGATAAAAGTGAGCAAAGCAACATTTTTCTTGTGCTGAAAATGAATCCCTTGATAAGTTAAGAGTCACTGGATATAAAGTCAGAGGAACAGCAGAGGAAATCTTTGGGATTCATTCCTTACAGGTAATCAACAAAATGTGTGCCACCTCATATAGGCGGAGAGGTGTTAGACACTGAATGGGTTGAAAATAAACAGCAGGCCTTAAAAAGGTAACTTGTGTTCTTCCATAAGAGGAAATAAGTGTCTGCAAAAAAAGCCCCATAGTGAAGTACAGAATTAATAGTAAAACAAATCAAAATTGTAAAATAAAACCAAATGCAGCATTCAAATCGGAAGACCCAGCAGGTGATTAAGAAAATTTGTGACTAAACTCTGCAGGCAGCAGAGATACACTGGCCCCAAAATATTGCTATTCAGATGAGAAAATGTGTTTTGTTTTGTTAACAGACTACAATACATTTTAAATCTTTAAAATGATTCAGATTTATTTTCCTGAAAATAACAATATGCAAAGAAATCATACCAATTTTGAATCATAACAGGATGTAAATCACAGTATGATCTTATCAAGCAGGTCCATCACAAGGCCTAAGTTGGTAATAGTATTCATACTTTGACCCTCAATGTCTATAGCAAAATTATAGAAATTTCACACATTCTGGTTTCATTCTAAGATCCTCAGCATTAAAAAATGTGACTCTACCTTTGATACAGAAAAATAGTATTTTTTAAGCTTAATTGGAAAATGGATCCATAAAATAGGACAACGGAGGTCTGTTTTGTTGTTGACATGTTTTTCTGTTGCTTCAATCAGATCTTGATATAAGAATATAAAAATATGAGTATTGAAAGAAAAATGTTTTCCCATTTAAAAGATGAATAGAATAAATTGTTTTTAAAATGGATAATCAACAGAAAAAATGTGTTTTTAAAAGCAGACAACAAAGTAAGACTTTCAAAGTGATGGTTTGGTTTTGCATTTGGAAGTATCGGGTGCCGCTTCATTTGCACTTAATTACATTTCCACCCAATGAATCCAATGCAATAACTGTTTTCTTCCATCCACTGCTCTTACATCTTCAGCTTTTTGATGGTCTGATGGTGTTAAAAATACTTCTTCTTATAACAAAATAACACCTTTTTGAATCCCCACTCCAAACAGAAGCTGCAGCAGCGCTGAAATAGCGTACATCTGTACGGCAGATTGTCCCAATGCCAGGTGTGAAATAATGTTCATTAAAAGTGACAAATGCCTGATTTGTAAATAAGTCACTGATAGCAACATGTGTTAAGAGTGACATGTGGGATGTGGATGGTGAACGAGATTTGTGAAAATGTGAAAGCTTTGTTTTGAAACCAGGAGAGGAAAACAAAAGAGAACACAGACTCTTTTATATATCTTTGTTCATATGCACACAGACTATAATGTATAAGTGAAGGTTCATCTGAAACTTAGCTCACAAATACTATACAGAATTCAGTGTGTGAAGAACTACTTATTTATGACCTGGTGTTTATGAGCAGGTTAATCCTGCCCTGACAAGTCCACCAGGAATTTAGCATTGGGGCTTGGTTAAAAAGACAAGGATACTGTATGTTTTGCCTGTGCATATACTCTATTTGCATATGCTTTTTTGAAAACATATAGCCAGACCAGCAGATTGGTTCAAACTTAAAACAATCACTCAGTTTTTATTAACTCACTACAAATTCAATTTTATCCTTGCTATTGTTTTCTTCTGGGAAGAAGACAACACAGAAAAAAGTTCTAAAAAGAGTCTTGCTGAATGTTACCAAACTTAAAAAGCCTCACTACCCCTCTCAAAAATGTGTCAACCAGAAGAGAAGGAAAAACAAGTGTCTGCAGTGGAGATGCAAGAAACACATGGCAGTGTGGATATGTTTCCTCCGGAAGCATATATATATATATATATATATATATATATATATATATCTTTATATCACACATCCATAGGGCATCCTGCATCCCAAAACTGTGGCATGGCTCGCAGTACTTCATTAAGATTGAAGGGATATCAGTATTTCATTGACAATGTTAAAGTGTAACGCTTAGACTGTGACTTCAGTCCCTCTTTAAAAAGAGCATCATAACATCATAAAAGAAAATGAAGCATCTTCAGCTTCTTTCTTTCGAAAAAAAAAATAAAAACATTAAAATGGTAGGTTTTTACTCAATGGTAGAGGTTTCATCACTCTGTTAGACATACTGTACATAAACCAGACCGTATAAGCTGGCAGGTAGAATTAAAGATGTAATGTATTGCATTATTAATCTATTATATTTGAATGAGTCCAGCGCATTTTTAAAGTGCACTCCTGATCCAATTTGTATTACACATGAGTAACATTCATTCATCTTTTAATTACATATCATTACTAAGTCATTCTGATACCAATGGATTACCCACTGCACAGTGTAACTAATTGCTAGACACACTTGCTACAAGTTAATCAAGAGTTTCCCTCCAAGGAATCACTGTACTGTAATCTAATATAGAGGAATGTTCTATTCTGGAGTTGTCTTACTTCCTCCTGCCTCCTCTCCTTCACATGCAATATTCATGACAATGAGTTCTTCCTTAAAATCCTCTCCTCTCCTCACCAGGTGGGAACGCAAGCATGCATCTCCTGACAAAACCTCAGCCACTCTCCATGCTTTTTATAGACTCTCCCTCTCAGTCTCTCAGAACGGTTAAGCTCTCCCTGGGTTCCTCTTAGCTATTGTAATCCATATACAATACCCACACATTTAATGGGTGAGACGCCTGCAATAAAGCAGAGGGTGCATTTTACAGGGAGCAATTTAGCCTTCAAACAATATGCCAAGTTTTGCTTCCTTGGGACAATACTGCTGTTGGGTTTTCTTTTTTCTTGTGACACTGCTGAATACAAGATACAGTCATTAAAGTTTGGAATTGATGATGGCAAAATGAAAAGAGTGGCGTGCTAGAAACACTTGCCGCCATCCTCAGAAACTCTCCATTGAGTCTTTGTGAAGATAAGCACATGCGCATTGTAGTATAAATGTTTTGAATTGAAGCAAAAACCCAGTAGTGTGTTGTTTTAGCAAGCTAAGTGTCCAGCCACTATCTCACATCTCCGCATGCTTTTAGGCTAAATGCGAAACCCACCTGGGCTGAAGGAGAGACCATGGCAGGCTTTGTCCAGTGCTCTCCCTCTCCACTAAGGAGGACACACAATACCTTCCTTGCACTCACCTGTGGGGACAATGGGCAATAATAAAAAGCAATCATTCTCACTTCACCACTACAATTACTTTACAACTTAGCTCCAATGCCTTCACCCACTCCTGGCAGAAAGTAAGAATAGAAAAGTGATAAAAAAGAAAAAGAGTGACTACTTTCTTTTTGATGTGAACATGGCTTTGACTTGTCTGCTGTCACTCCTCATCCCTCCATTTCCTTTTGTGATAAGACACACAAGACTGAACACACTGGCACAGTGCATGTTGGGATAATGTGGCGACATGCTGCTAAGCACTTCCTGTCCACAGCCAGTGCAATGGTTATATTCGTGTTTTCTGACACTGAACAAGGTCATCATCACTCCTTCTAAATAAAAAGGGGACTTAAAGGTCTATGTAAGAAATTAATAAAATTTATATATTAACAATTTGTTATTATATATTATGGCTTCACTGACAATAATGGTGCAACCAGTTTTTTTCTTTTTTGATTCTCTTTATCTAGGGGTTGCCACAGTGGAGGATCTGCACACATGATTAGCAGGTTTTTATGAGTGTCTAATTGACGATGAGCAATAGGGATTGGGAATCTTGCTTGGGAGTACCTGAGCTCTTAACCTGGTGCAGACTTGATCCTGCAACCTTCCAGTTACAAGCCAACTTCTCTTTCCACTTGGCCATGGGCTGTCCCAATGTTGCAACCAGTATTCACAGTTAAAAATCTGTTAATGGTTTGGTTTGCTGTTTTGCTCTGTTATGCCACCCAAAACCACCTACCCAATAATGCAGCACTTTAATAGCCAGCTTTACTCCAACAGAGTAGCTATGGGTTGGAAATGCTGAATGTTACCAAACTTAAAAAGCCTCACTGCCCCTCTCAAAAATGTCTCAACCAGAAGAGAAGGGAAAAACAAGTGTCTGCAGTGGAGATGCAATGAAGTTGAAGAAACATATATATATATATATATAGCTTTATATCACACATCCATAGGGCATCCTGCATCTTGAAGGGATATCAGTATTTCATCCTATCATTAATAATGACAAGGCCCACCACTAAGTGCATGTCCACTGTTAATTATCAGAGATCATGTCTGTTAAATATCAGATTCCTCCCCCTAAATAGTGGGCAGTCCTCCCTTGCAGTCTCGTCTGTCACTGTAAATGTCATCACTTTGAGCCCTGCTTTATCTCTTTTGCTGTCCATTCTCCACTGCCACAAAGATTCCTCTTTCTCTCTTTCCCTCGCCTCTTTTTTTTACACCACTCACTGCTGTATCCGCTTTCCACACGTGGCAAATGATTGCTGGGGTAAAGGTATTTTCTGTTTCAATCTTACATTTTCCCAAGGGAGAACAAAAAAAGGGGGGACAAGCTTTCTGCAGCTGGTTTCACTGAGAAAATTGTTCAGAATTGCCTCATTCCAGGGCAGATTAGCGAATGCATACAATCCTGGGCTAAGTGCTATTGTGCACCACAATTTGGCCATTATACTTTGTCTTTTCCATTTAGAGAAGCCCTACCCAATTAAAGTAATACAGCCCTTCCAATACCTGCTCCCAATTAAATCTGGGCGGTATTACCTGCCTTGATAGAGCTGGCCATGGCTCCTCAACACTCACTTGCATTCATTAGGCCTATTCAACGTGACGAAGCTGATGACAACAATTCAAGCTGCTCACCCTCCATCCCTCCCCCTTGCCACTCTCTTCTCTCTTGTTCCCCCTGCTCTTTCGGATGGGCTCTCACTTTCTTTCACTTTCTTTTTTTGTCCCTGCTTTTCTCTGTCACTCCTCTCAAGACTAAAAATGTCTGCCACTCACTCGGAGGACTCAGAATTGGCTGAGGAATAGAGAGGAAGGAGGGTCAGTCTGTGACACCCCCCCTCCATTTTTTCTTTCTTCGACATTTTCTCGCCTGCCCTTGGTTTTGTTTCCCAGGTAGCTGGGATCTTTTTTTTTTCACACCTCATTGTGCCTTTTTCAAATCCTTCGTCCATGCTGCTTGGTTGGCACCATTTTAAAGCTCCAGTGTCACAAAGAAAGGGCTTGTCCAGGCCACTGACTCGATTGACAATTTTAGAGGGTTAAAAAAATTCACAAAGGAAGGAGCTTGAGGTTCAGCTGAAGTTGGAGGGGTGGGGGTATCAAAATGACATGTCTGCTGCCTGAATCCATAACCACCAGGTGTTTGTGGCCTTTCGGGAAAGATCTGTCAAATCCCACTGTTCTGAATTAAATCACAGCTCATGCAAAAAAAAGAAAGAACAAAAAAATATATTCACAATGCACAGATTTCACCATCAGATTTCATAAAGCTAAAGTTAAAATGAGCCAAGCTGAGAGAGGAAATGCATTTTCCTTGTATTTAACAGGCTAAACGTTTATGAAAAATAAAGATTTTGAAGAATAACAAGCCATGAAAAACAGCAAGAAAATTGATAAAACAGTAAAACAGTCCGTAAGTAAAACTGCTTACAGAATATCCCTCTATGGACAGTGAGTGAGATCAACAGGCAAAAAAAGGATCAGACTCATATTATTTTTTTCTGCTGATCAACAAAAACAAAAGCCAAGAATGTTAAAGTAAGTTTAAGCACATTGGTTCCACTAAAAACTGGCTTCAATAGAATTCTTTTTAAAGTGATTTTTTTTTTTTTCAAGTCAAAATAATAAACTGAAATGTAACCAGCATTTAGCAACGTCGGCTTGAACTGAATTTGTAATACTTCCGTATGTCAGGGAGGTCTGCGTACAAAATCAGAGAGCCCGGACTTCACTTCGACCTCATGAATTTAACATTTATTAAACTTTCAACATTATAATGTATGACTGTCTGTAGGCCGAATAGACACACATTGCAATCACTTCACATCCATGTATACAACATGAACACATAGGTATTAGTACACAGCACTGTATACTACATGAATAAACTGTAAATTTGTGCTTATTATTTTACGTTTTCCTGATGTTATGAAGTTATGTTTTGACCTTTTTGTTGACAGTCTAGGACAAAGCTGATCACGAGGCTGATAGCTAAGCCACCATTTTGTGAATTGCGATATAAGTCAGAAAATAATAAACACAAATATTATTTGTGTTTATTATTTTCAGTGACTTATTTGACAAGCTTTAAGTTACTTTTAGTGTTTAGGTGATTGTCATAAAATAAACTAAAACACCAATGTTATTGTTCATCGTTTAGCAAATACTGCGTGTCTCACAGTGGTGTGGCCTATTAGTTTACATGTATTACGTGTGATGGCACAATGTTATAAAATTACCATTCAAAGAAAATGATATCAAATGCCCAATAGGACCCAATAGGACCCTTAAAAGATAAGTTTGTACATACTGACAGTGTAAAAGTATTCATAACACATCCTGATAATACAATTCCTCTTCACATGCTGCTGTTAACCATCTCATACTCAAAAGAGCACTACGCCTTGATAAATTCATGCTTTGCTACTGGTTCTACAGTCAGTGGTATTTGAAGATAGTGTAGGCAAACATAATGGCAGGAGGAAGTTCTCCTGTGTCGCACCCAAGGGGGCCCTCCATCCCCTACTATGGGGGGAAACCTCTGTGGCCCCGCACAGCCAACAGTGGGAATGATATCAACTTTCTCTTTTCAGGTCGCTAGAGAATCAGTGGTCCCTTCTGTATGAAGACAAGACTGAACAGCTTTGATAAACCAGTCAGTTAAAAGTACAGTATGCTCACATGGAGGGAGGCAAAAAGTTCATTGCAACCTCAGATACACTTTTAGAAAAAAATATATGTGCTGTATATTTGTTATTCAGGAAACTAAATTAGAGGTATAGCAGAAAACCTCCCTTTAAAACTGTTACAAGTTTTTCTAATATGACAACATACAGGTTTTTGACTTCAGAGTATTTATTATCATGCATGTTGCAACAAAATTTGAACACATTTCATCAATGTGTGACCTCTTTGACATTTTCATGTTTGTGTGAGTCCTTGACGAAAATTTAATTTACAACAAAGGAGTGATAAACAAATAAAAGGTGCGCGAGTGATTACATGATATTTCATCATAATTTACAGTAAGACATGCTCCTAAAGCACCATTTACATTATCTGGCTATTTGTTTTGTGAGAAATACAATCAAATTCAGATGCAGGCAAAGTAGTTCTGTGTGTTCTGACCCTGGATCATGCTCTCCTTTGATATGCCAAATCAAAGATACCGCTCTAGCAATGAAAGGCTGTTTTGTTGCTTTAGTATTTGTTTTTTTTTTCCACATGTCCATGTTTAAAGGGAAATTGGCCATGACGTTGGTCCATGCTGCTTGCTTTAAAGAAAAATGTTCACCTTTTCTCAACTTGAGAGAGATTTTAAAGGGGAAACCTGCAAGGTTGCTATACTCTGTAGCTAAAGAAATAATGAGTCCGAGGGAAAGTTTCAATAATGAGTAAATAACATATCCGAGATGCCCCCACCTTCCTTCTCCAGTTGGTTTGCGGTATTGCTGCTTTGGTGCTCACTGGACTCTGAAGACACATGTATGTGTGCAACCACTTAGCAAAGACTGAGTAAGGAAAGGAAGCCGGATGGGAGAGGAAGATAAAGGATGGCTAAATTCAGAACACATGGCTACATGACTGTATGAGGAGAGTCACCAGAGGCTACTTCTAGTCACGGTAGCTTTATGAAACTGGGATGAGAGCAGGAGGTATGAAGATGCACACTGTTTACATCATTATAGCAGGTTATTATTAATGAAAGAGGCATCAGTTTTGATGGGGTAAGATCAGTAGGGGTATTTCTAAGTGACTCCTCGTCATTTTTGCCTTCATTTCACTTTAATATGAAAAGCATTCTTCTTTATTTCCTGATTGTGATAAAATTTTTTGCAAAATCCAGTGATATGAACAATAGGTAATCTAGGTAAAGAAACAACTGACTACTTTCCATCTTCCCATTCAGCAAACCAATACTGTAAAACACCCAGGTTTCCCTTTCACCTTGAATCCACACTGATGAATTTTCCTCCTCAGCAGATGTCAGTGACAAGTTGGAATTAGCGCAGACGCTAACCCCAGACAGCTTTTAATTAATTTCACAAAGGCAGTAGTGCACTGACCCCATGAAAAAGACGAGGCACACCTGACTAATCAGCCTGAACCTTGTGGCATCACTCCTGGACCTGCTAAGCCAGGCAAAACAGGGGGGCATAGGTAGTTTACTATGGATACAAAGCAGCAATTTATCACTATAAGCAAATGCTAACCTAGGAGCATTGCCCCCGGCAGAATTAATTGGCCCTCTCCCTGTCTGTGAAGTGTCTGGCCTTGTTTAAAAAGACAGGCTGCCCCAGAGACCCCCACTCTCAACATGCTATTCTGTGGAGCTGGGCCACGATTGGCTGATTGATAGCCATGGAAACCCCTGTTCTGCATAACCAGGAAGCACTTGTTTGTGATAGCAACTGGATGCTCAGACTTGAGGCGAATGGATGTTGTGAAGTAGTTGTCAGAGCACAATGCCCAGGCAGGTTTATGCCTTTTAATTACAAATACTTTCAGCTCAAATGAGTGTTTTCCTGATATAAATACAAAGTGAATTCAATGAATCAGGCATCACAAAAACAAATTTTATACTACTGACAAGACTATAGCACTACAATGAGGCTAGAACTATTGGGGCATGCAGTGAGCACCAAGTTTAATGGAGTTCCTGGTCACTGCGTCAGTGGATTTCCTGCCACATGACATGCTCCAGGGTCCGCAATCCCAACAGCGGAAACAACTAAGCTTCACTTTTCTTTTTCAGAAGGGATAAGAGGTCTTTCTTGTGCCCTGCACAGTGCTGCGTGAGCTGATAGATTGGGGGGGGGGGCAAAAAAGGAAAAATAGTGATTAACTACAGCTCTTTTGACCCACTCTACTGTGACTAAGAAAGTGTGGGTACATTGTGAGAGTAACTTTCTAGTACATTAGCCACTGATGACTGAAGGGTCTTACTGTAAGCATGGAGAATAAAAAAAGAGAGACACAGAACAGAGAACTCTCCCTCTCTTTTTCCCCTCCTTCTCCCCAACACCCACTCTTTCTTTATCTGGACTCTCTCCTTCAGTTGAGAGAGTGCAGCCCTATCTTGCTGGCCCATCCATGGTGTCCCCTTTCCCTGGCTCCTGTACTTGGGGGAATAATTAATCGGGCTAACAGGTAAGAGATACTGAGACGTGGCATAAGAGCAGCTTTCAGAGCTTTGTGTGTGTGGGGTTTCTTCACTGAAATAGATCCGTTCACCACTCAGGGCCCTTTTCATCGGAGAAACAGTAGAGGAGGGGAGGCAGCTGTGAGCGGATCTCACTGGACAGCTATAGCAATGCCTCCTCCTCTACCTCTCTCTCCCACTCTCTACAACCTCCCTTCATCCCCCTCAAACCCCACATCCTTTATTTCTCCTCCTCCGCTTCTTAGAGAAATAAGACTCATGCACGCACAGAGGCAGCTCAGGGCACCGGAGCAAACTGGAGAGCCCTTCAACACATTCCCTGATCTGTCCTTCACCTCCATCATCCTCACCTCAAGCGACCAATGTGACTCACCTACACACATGTATTTGTTGAAAACCTCCAGGGCTAATTGACTCCTGTGTTGATATGATCTGATTTTTACAGTGTTTGGTTTGAAATCTAGCCTAAATGTAACCACTATCTCTTTCTCCTGAATAAAGAGACCTGAATGTGGCAGTACAGGTAGTAAAACAGCATGTTTTGAAAGGATTTCAGGTGATTGACAGTGAGCACAATTCAAAGCAAAGTCAGTGCTGTGGAAAAAAAATTACTTTAACAAAGTTCCTCCTGCAGTGAGAAGGAACTGGTCCCTAATCCCCGCTGACATAGAGTGAAAAGCAGGATACACCCTGGACAGGTCACCAGTCCATCATAGGGCCACATAGAGACAAGCAATCATCCACTCTCTCATTCATACCTAGGGATAATTTAGAATGTCCAATTGGCCTCGTCTCCATAACTGTATGTTTTTGGACTATGGGAGAAAACTGGAGAATCTGGAGAAAACCCACCCACACACACGGGTCGCAAACGTGGGTCTTCGTGCTGTAAATGCAAGAGTGCTAACCACTACACCAACCGTGTGGCCCCCTTCTTGTATAACAGAGGGTAAAAAATTTTATAGTTGGATATTTCCTTAAAATCGTTGAATCTCTACTCAAGAATTCATCATCATGCTCTATAATATATGAAAAGGACCATTTGTAGAAGCTTCTGTGGTCGAATAAATCCACAACTTGGGGACAGGTACAGAAGCACATAGATTTATACCATGTCTGGACACAGTCCCCCCTTTGCTCAGTTTTCTAACAGCTGAGGGAGTCTTTTGGAAAGGGAAAACATCACAGCACATTCGAATGTCGCTCCCTGAAAATAGGCTGTGAACTTAGAAAATCTAACATCCTGAAAATGGAAATACACATCTTAATAACTGCCATCACACCGTTCAGCAGTTGATGCTGCACGAGTTAGAACAGCATTTTTTCCTTAGGGCTGTATGAATGTTTGCTTTGAATGAATTCAGAATTCAGTTAAATTTGTCAAATCACTAATCATAATATTGGTGAAACAGTGTGATGCCCAGACTACTCTCCTCATGTGAAGAGAAAGCAAACACCTTGTGCTTATTTTTGTCTGATGAAAACTCACTATTACAACTGGAAACATAGTGAAGACACTCCGTCTTACTCTATAGCTGTCTTGGCTAAAATTTGGCAATATGATACATATTATGATACAGGAGTAATAATACAATATTTTGCAATATATTGAGTTACAATGCAATTTTCAATGCACAATACAAAGGTCTGATGTGTTAAAGTACAGTTTCCCTGACACTCAGTTCCAGACTATAGTATTGTACTGTCCCAAAGAGTGCACAGCTGGACACAAGGAAGACCAGAGCATGCCACAGTGCTGCCCTCCCCTCCTCAGCCAGGGCCACACTTTATGTGTTACCAAAAAACCAATCAGATCGATAGGATCCCCAAAATTCAAGTCTCCCCTCCTTCCTTTAACCTCCCAACCTTTTCCCTTCTTTATCTCTCTCATCCTTCCTCCCTCACATGTCTCCCCTCACCCTCTCTTGTTTTCCTTCACTTTTCCTTTTGTCTTACCTCCCCCTGCTGGCTGCCCCTCTTTTTCCTTCTCCCTCAGAAGACTTGCTGTAGCACTGCAGCTACAGAGTAGCTTAACGCAAGGAAGGAAGAAAAGAGAGCAAGGTGATGCTGTAATGCAGATTTGCATCTCCTATGTGCTGTGTCATGAGTCTGGGGAGTGCACAAATCCATTGGCCCTGCTGCAATTACCATTATATTTACATTTTACACAGCAAAAGAGAATCAAATGCTATTTAACAGTTTTCATATGTGATTGTGGAAAGTGTGGCACTTGTAGAGCCACTGGGCCTTCGACCAGGCCATAAAGACAGCCACTCACTCTAGTGTAATTACTCCAGATTTAAATCCTCAGCCACTGGCACATGTTAACAATTAATCAATTGTATTGATAACACCTCATTGCAGATTAGATCCATCGTGTAATGTCAGCACTGATGTGTAATCGTCTGACTCAGGTTCATCAACAGTGATGATTGACAAGCTGAAGAATAGGAGGAAGAATAAGGAGTACAGATAGTCGTAATGCAGTTGTTAGTGATCGCCTTCATCATCACATTATGACGGAGCCTTCCAAGGTTGAAAAGGCTACTGCTGCCAAATTCAATTATTGAAAGGAGACAGGCTAATGGTGCGTGGTAATGATTCATTTCACGAGCATTTTTGCTGTACGTTGTAATGAAAGCTTACATTGGTACGAGTAGCAAAGGCAACAGATGCCTTACATCAATTACTATATTTTCAGTGATGGTGCATGGTTACAATAACACCCTTTTCCTCCCACAGTCATGAGAAAAGACATATACAACATACTGCTATATGCTATACTGCACAAAGTCAGAACATGTGTATCCTCCTTTTGTTTTTTTGTTTTTTTTGTTTGCCCCAGCCTGCTTCTCTTTTGTGCCACAACAAAGACAAGGGATCCTCTGTGTTATTCTATATTCTTTGTTGGGACTGGAAACATAGGTCCAGGCCCAGCCTCTGCTCCCCCATCACGCTTCACCATCCCTGGGCATGATAGGGATAGGCAGGTGCCTTAGAGAGTGTGGAGGTCTCTTCAGGTCTTGGGAGGTGGAGGTAGATGGGGAGATAGTGGTGGTGGTGGAGGCTTACACACATCTGCAGCCCAGGGAGAGAGCAAGAGAGAGAGAGAGACACGCTCAAAGGCTTGGGGGAGAACAAGGAGGGGTGTGGGGGGTGCAAGGGTCAGTGACAAGTGGCACACACAGGGTGGGTGCGTGGGTGAAGTGGGATGGAACAAGTGCTATAGAGAGGCCAGAGATTGTGTTTTTCCCATGGTCCACTACGCCCTCCGCCCCTCTACACCCAATCCCCAAAGTCTCCCTTATGGACCCTCATCCAAACCCCCAAAACCACCCTCTCACACCCCCCTTCTCTCTCTCTCTCTCTCTCTCTCTCTCTCTCTGCCCTGTCAAGAAAGGAGCGGGCAGGCTCAGTTTCACTCCACAGGGCCAGTGTGTTTTCAATGAATTGATACAGATGAAGAAGTGCAACACAATAGATGGATTACTTCAGCCAAAATAGAGTGACCCCCCCTCACCCTCACCACCAACACTACTACCACCCCACTACACCCCTCATAACCCGCACCCGCCTACCTCGCTTATTCACACAGTAACTGACACACTCTGACACTGGGTCACGCACAAACACACACTCGGACACAAATAGGAGTACAAATACAGTAAAAGGCTTGCAGGTGCACACATAATCACAATAATTTGGTCTTCTCATAGCCTAGATAGGACATATACTGCTCCTGAACTCTTTTCATTTGTTAAATTCATTAGTTTACTTATAATGTATATAACCTTACAAGGACAGTAATATTAAAAATAAAAAATAATGTGTTTTTTTAGAGGAACAAACTTGAAAGAATGTAGATGTAGAATATAGAATATAGAATATAGAATATATATATATATTACATGCTATTTCTGAATATAGTCTTCCTTTGCATGAACTTTGCTTAAACATCATACGACTGTTCCAGTGTTGTATAATAAAAAAGATGTACACTCTTAAAATTGTATTTCAATTGGTATTTCACATGGAAACTCTTAAATAGAACCACTGTAAATGGGTATTCAAATGGATATTTAAGATGGAGAGCTCTAAGGCATATAATTATTTCTGTTTCTTTTCACATTTTTTTTTTTTAATTGGTATTTAATAATGGTATTTTGGTTTGTACAGTATCCAATGGGATGAAGATCATGTGCATTTGGTAGTTGCCCATTTTGCTGCACAGTGAGAGCATGAATCTCAGCATGTCAAAATTCCAATCTTGTTGGTAGAGGTGTTCTCAAGTCCTCACGGGAGCTACACATGAGCCTCAGAAACATCAGCTTTCTGAGAGGTTATATCTGGAATGGCATACAGTAAAGTCATATTTCTTTTTAATCCAGGTTAGTGAGTCAACCTTGCATCATTTCATGAACCTGAGTCTTTTTCAAGCTCTAGTTTTAAAGGGAATGTCTAAACAAGAAGGAGGACATTAAAATTTGCAGCAATGCAAAATCCACTCATACAAAATGTAAGGTCTCTAAAAGTGCCTGGCAACAAAGCTGTCAAATTCCCATGCAACGCATTTATTGGCACACTATATGTGGCTCATAAAGAATCCTGGACAAAATGTACAAAACCTTGTACTATAAAGCAAAGGACCCACCCACTGTCCCAGTGGCAGGAATAGGAGGTGGCAGCGTCCTTAGCTGTCCAGGCTAATGGCTACGAATGGGCCTTAATGCATGCTCCTCCAGATAAATCACATACATAGCACCCTGCTTAGACATTCAGCAGCTTGTCCGACTACTCTGCTCCTTCAAAGAGTATGAGATTAATGAGTACATACCCATTTACCTTGCACCACTGGACAGCAGGATACACAAAGCCACATGCACATGGACTCTCACATTTTATTTGACATTTACTACTCACAGTCCTGACAGATCAAAATGATCCATTTCAAATGTTTCTTTTCTTCTGGGAACATTTAGGGCCACATACTCCTATCCAAACAATATATTGTCATTCACTTTCTCTAGGATAGGATGTGTCATCACAAACATGCAGAGCACCAACATAACACAGTGACCCAAGTTAGACAAGTGTTTGAGTAATTATGTATGAGACAAAAGTCCTTCTTTACTCCATTATGAGTAAACTTTCTCCCTCCAGACACTGGTGTCTCCCTTGAGCTTTCATTTAATGTTATTACACACACACTCATCACTGTGAACATTTAAGGAATCCAGTATGCCGAGCCCAATGCCTATTCCAAATGTTTATTCTCGCAAGAAATAATGCACTTAACTAACCATATCTTTGGTGGTATCATCATTGCCTAGGCTATTTACAAACTGTATCTATTAATCATTTTTGAGCATGCATATCAATTAAATTACGCTGGGTCACACTTGAGCAATAATACGATTTTAATTGCGCAGGGCAAGGCTCTAATTCAACTATCTCTGAAAGGCTTGACGGGGCCAAACTAAGCCCGCTCTGGGATCAGAATAGAAGAAAGGGGAAAAAAATGAGATGTCAAACAGGAAGCAGAGTAGGTTTCAAGACTTACAGGGAGGAAGAAGAAAAATAAGTAATAGAACCTCACATCAAAATTGCAGAAAGTCTTTTATTTTAATAGTACTCATGGTGTTGCAACTGAGGCAGATGCCTTTGCCTCACATGTCTCCACTCCTCTGGAACTGAGGGAGGACAGGGGGTAACATTACAGTTTTCAATACAACTCAGCTCCAGTCACCTTCCAATAAAGCTCTGTGATCCCAGGTCAAACTCCTCTGTCCACACCTGACAAACAAAACAAACACAGTTTAAGAGCCTACACACTCCAGAATATAAGTGTGCAAAAGCAGGGATGCTGATGGTGGTAAAGAGGAAAACACATCCAAAAATGGAAGCACTGCTCCAAAGCAATATGAATGTTTACTTGTTGAATCTTTTATCAGTTTTGTTTTTATCTCTCCTCCTCTTTCTCCCTCTCTCTGTGTTATCTATGCAGCAGGTACTGAGCTATGCACTAGGGCTGCGTGGAGCTGATTAGAACGGTGATAGATGGGAGGGCGGATGACCTTAGCTTCAGACTAAACACAAGGTTGGACATTTGTCTCCTCGCTGCATTTGCATGCTTTCCGCCTGTTTATGGCAATTTGTCACCATTCTTTTTTTGCCATTGAGAAGACAGAGTTGGAAAAAAACAAAGTAGCACAAGGTTGGATTCCCCAGAATAAAAATTCAAATCAGGTTATGATAAAGCACTTTCATTCAGATAATTTCACACAGTGCAAAACTCATATATGTTTAATCTTCTCCTACTGTATAGCAACTCTTGGAAGTGTAATTGTAGTACACTTGTAAAGAAGTTAGTATCAAAACATAGACAAATCAAAAAATAAACCTCCTTTAAAGCTCAGTTCTGACCTGCAACATCCCATTCCCCCCCACACACAAATACTCTGTCATCATAAACACATATATACCCACATACACAACAGGATACACACTGATGAATGGCCTGTCATGCTGTGTGGTGATCAGTGAATTATTTACACGCATATGCCTTTAATAATTCAACGGCCCAGTCTTAACAAATTACTGCATCACCCCCCCAAACCAACAGAGTTCACTCAGCCAGAGCACCACACACAGTACAGGCCATACATCCACCATCCAGAGCATCCATGGAATATGTGGTGACGTTTCTGCAAGTTGCAAACTCTCAGGTTCATTTCAAGCACTTCAACATGGGGCAACATGTATAACCACTCAGTCCTAAAGGTTATCTACCTAAAGGTGATCGCAGTTTTTGAAATAAAAGTGTCAATGAAACAAATTTAAGCTTATTAAATATATACATATATATACATATATATATATATATACATATATATATATATATATATATATGTGTGTGTGTGTGTGTGTGTGGACAGTTTCATCAAGTGCATATATATTTTTGTTTGTAATCATGATTAAAAAAAGGTGTTTTTACTATTCATGTGAAATACATAGTTAAATATCTGTAATATATCAGCTTTTTCTAATCTTCTAATCTGTGTGAAGCCGCAACAAAAGTGAGATTGCTCATATACTTGTTTTTTTTTTTGTTTGTTTTTTTAGAAGTCTAAAGTTCTGTTAGCAAAGTGAAAAAAAATGAAATGAATGAACCCTTGCATTGGTTCATGGAGAACATTGTACTCAAATCAGCTGGCCGGTATCTATTAATCATGTTCCACTCACAGCCACTCTCACACAATGCAGACATTTAGATAACACTCCTCTCTCACTGATTTCTTGCTATACCAATGCTTCCACACACAGCTGTCTCTTGGAAAGCTTTGCCACTACCTTTCTAGGTCAGAGTTGAAACAGCTGAAAAATTTTAGATGTTTTTCAGTGTCTTGCTTGGGCTCACTCTTGTATGGGGGTTTCCGGCATTGCAATCCCAGTTTGGAACAGCATGAAGCTTGGTAATACAGAGAGCATATTAACAGTGGGGCCATCAGTGCCAAGGGTAACTGTATTGTCATTTGTTGCAATAAATCATTTAATCATGAAGAAAGTGGTCCTGACTAAAACACAGTTGAGGTTGTTTTTCTGTCACCATCACAGCATAGAATTAGTTTTAAAAAGATAATGTCAATCACTTGTGATTATGTGACATAATTAGTTCCCATTTTTGAGTGCATTTGGCATATATGAGGGACACATTTCCAATACCAAATCAAAAATATATGGTATCTATAAACACACTGAACGCACAGCTGGATTTACAGTTGCTGATCCACATCTGCCACACCCACATTGCATCAGTGTGCACACAAATTGGCTCATGGTATGAGCATCCTGTCAGTCACATAGGGTGAGATGGTCATGTATACATAGAGTGATATTATTCGTGCCTTCTTGAATTTCCTAGTCATCAGCTAACACACGAAGGCTCACTCACACGCAGGCATACAGACAAAGAAGACACAGATACAGATAGACACAGACACGCACAAACACACAAACACACACACACACACAGAGGCCCCACCAGACACTTCCAGGTCCCTAACGAGGTCGCTAATTAACTCTCCCACTTGCGCTTGCTCGTTTTCATCCGAGGTGCACATTGCTTTTTTGACAGGAGAAAATTGCTGGGCAATTAAATCATCTGAAGAACACTCCAGTAGCTGGTATTAACAGCTAAATGTTACATCCATTTTCAAAAATGTGATTGTGGAGGAAGTGTACAGTAAGTGGCTGACTGCTTATAGTGCTCCATAATAACCCACAGCAGAGTCTCTAATGTGGCATGGTATGTTGATGGATCAAACGCTAATCATAAAGTATACATTTATTGAAACCACATCATTTTTTTTTCTTTTTCTTTTTCCTTTATTCTTAAAGATAAATATTCTCAAAATCTCAAAGGTTAAATGTAGAAGGACTATTTCATATCTGACAGAGGGAAGCATCTGAAACACATTCACTGTAAAGCTCATCAATCAATGTCTCTGTGATTTTTCTTTTTTGTTTTACATTACATAGGGCTGCGTGGAAAAACATTAAATATTATGTAATGTTTTTGTTATCATTATTCAAAACGTCTGAAAACCGCCTTTTTTTATTTAATCAAGCAATCAAAACCAGAAAATCTTTACATAGAACTGTCACACATCACCACTGCCCCTTCAATCTTTGTGCATTTTTATTTCGGATACAGAGTCCAACTGTTTCAATTTAATGTTTTTATTATTTTTGTATTATTTGGCCAGATATCCCATTGTCCATCTACTAAATGATTATTAATATACTTATTAAGGAAATAAGGATCATCACACAGTGTGCCAGTATCTACAGTACAATTATTTATAGACTCAAAATTCTTCCTTGAAAATTTCTAAAAAGTGAATTTCACACTTTTCTCTCAAAATCCCATAAAGCCATGTGAACAGTCCTAATCCTATGAAGTCCAACTCTCTGTGGCCTCAAAGCACAGACAAAGAAAAACTGTAAGGATTATTTGCAAATAATATTTGACCCAGGTCTGAGCACACACAGTTACACACCCACACAGCCACACGTACACACAGACATTGTGTTTCAGGCCCCACTTCATCTCAGTGCAGCCTCCTGGTTCCCCTGGCCTCTTCTGAAACTGATTTTTGTCTCCTATTTTGTTAACCTCACTCGCAATTAACCCCACGCTGTGAGCCAGCCACAGATGGACCAATCGAGTTCTGCCTACAGTATGTGAGTGCCCAGCTTGGTGTGAATCACCGCATTGTGTCATCCGTCCTGTAAAAGAAAGGAGTGGCGTTGGGAGGGGTTGAATGAGAAACACAGAGAGAGAAAGACTGTTGTTTTTTGGGGGTCCACCATTCTTAGCAGGGTACCCCCGGGGCTGATGACAGCAGTATAGGGTGTGTGTAAGGAGGGGTGGGGTATATCCTGACAGGTTCTTTTGTAAAAGAAGGAGAGAGCGTTTGGGCCAAAGAAGAGGGGGAAATGGCAGAGGGGTGCACGTAGGTGAGGGCCGGTTTTGTGGTGCAATCAGGAGTGTCTGAGATGGCGTGAGTCGCCACCAACAGGGGGTTATTGTACATGTTCCAGTCTGTCTCCACACTCTGCTACTGCTCAATGGGAGGATTAAAGAATATACCCGAGTCTTAATCTTTGAACTGCGCGCACACACACAGATACATGCAAATACACTCAGATCTAAATTAAGTGTGTCAGGAGTGTGTCCAACGCAGCTTGTGTGTGTTTTACAAAACGTTCACATTGGGGGTTACACCAGAATCTATAGGTCTCATTTGCATTGCTGTATGCGTCATAATGATGTTACTCATGCTGTGACATGTACTGTAACGATTCTTTTTACAGATGCCTTTGTGTTTTGTTTTTTTTTTTCCTCTCCTCATAATGAGAGAAAAAGGTCAGTTTCTGGCAGTGAGAAGGAAGCGGAGGGGAAAAGGGAGAGGGTCTTAAGCCAGGATCCTTGGTTCCTTTACACTTCTCCAAGTTTGCCAACTCCAGCAAATGGCCATGTGCAACAAGCCAAGGGGTCTTACTGCAAATTTCATTCATTTCATTCATTTTTCTAGGCAACTGTGAAATTTGCCACTGACATTAGTCAGTACCCCAAGGCTAACGAAAAGATGATCTCAGTTAATAAATGATCCCTAACAAGGATCCCTCTATTTCTCTCTCCCATTGCGTTAATGGCAAGGGCAGATGTTAACGCCATGCAGTTACAGAACAACACTGCTAACACTGACTGTGGCTCCACTTCCTTTTCTGTCCTTCTGCTTTTATTTGGCTGCTGGGTGCCCACTCTTTCTTCATCTCCCCCCTTTTTTCCTCCCAGTCTCCTTTGCCTTTCCTTCCCTTCCTGCATCACCATCACCCTGCAGATCCTGCATTATGCAGTGCCATCATTAGAGCCTTGATTTCAAATGCTTCTGGCATCGTTTCTGGATTGCGACCATGGTGCTTCCGAGGTGCTGGCCAGCACAGACGAGCAGGGGGGAACCATTGGGAGCAGATGTGAGTGACAGCAGCTCTGAGAAACAGATAGAAAGGGAGAAAGAAGGAGAGATCCCAGCCATTTGGGAGAGGGAAAGGGATTTATCATCTGAAAGTGGCTTTGACCCTAAAGCTGGCCCTGGTCATCATTGATATTAAACAATGAGGAAGCTGTTCTAAGCATCAAGGGTAAAAGGTCAAGACAGAGAATGAATCACACTGCTTCAGCTTCTGACACTACAGGAAGCTAAAGCAGGTCTCTTCTGAAAGACAAACAAGAAGGTTGCCAACTGTAATCAAGCACTTTTGTTACTGTCACTTTCCATAATTTGAAAATTAAACCAATCAGAACTGTATAGTTTTATTTCTAGTCCTTGATAATTGTTTCAACAAAAGTGAAATCCATTATGAAAGTGCCGACGCATCAGAGTTTGACTATCTCTGAAATGACATGTCACATTTTGTCAGTGCAGGAAAATGGAATTGCAAAAATTGTGTTTGCAAGAGGGGCCCCTACATCTCGTTAGGGAAGCACATAATATGATATTCCCATTTTTTCCCTACTTGGAGTTCCAATTTATTGAAGTAACCGAGCAGAAAATGCACTGACAGCTGTAGCACTTTATTGCGAATTAGTGTATACATTCTACACCCAGCAAGAAAAGTTAAGCCTCATTGTATTTTTTGTAATTGCTGGAGCTCAGAAGAATGAAGGGGCAATGGAGAGTTGAGCAATAACAAGCTAAAGATGACAGGTTATACTTTTAGCTTCAGAACCTGTTTGGAGCTGGGGTTAAAAAAGTTGGGAGGAGAGGGCATCACTGTGGTCTGCTGGTGGTATGAGTTGGATTGAAAGAAGGTGATGAACAATTGAATTACTGGCCATTTTTTGAGTGGTGGACATCCACTGAGCAGCAACTGGGAACTAAGTGCAGATTGTATGTCAGTATTTCACACCTCAAGAGAACATAAAATCACCACAGATAAGTAAGAGTTTTGGACCTGGGACCCAAGGAAGTCTATGTTATGTCATTAATTTATTTTATTTTTTTTAATTTATTTATTTTTTGGGTAACACAAGCTTTATTCTAGTTCTTATTTAGATCCTGTACACATAATTAACCACACTTTAATGTCCAACAAATGTTTTTGTTATTTTTTGCCATGTAAAAATGATAATAATTTTACATGGCAAATTTTCACTGATCCTGCAATGTGTCTTTAATTGTTTCTCAACAATTCTCATATTCTCAATGTGCTACACTTTAAACAATTTTGCGTGATTTGGGAAAAGTGACAGTCCTAATGAGACTTGCAAGTTGTAAAGACAACTTTGTAAAAGGAGTGGAATACTTCAGTTCAATAGAACTGCCACACACTGACATAAATAGAACCACAACATGCAGACAAACAAGATTCTAGTTGTAGTCTACACTTTAAGGATAGTGTATTTCTAGTTAATTCATAACAGCAGGGTTTTCATTGTTAATTTTTTTATTTAGTTTGTAATAATTTGATTTTTTCTGCCCACCTTACACTATTGGAATGCTCAATTCATTGGAAACTAGTGAATCTTATTTAATACAGAGTTTATATACTGCCTGGCCAAAAAAGTCACCACCTGGATTTAACTAAGCAAATAGGTAAGAGCCTCCTATTGGATAATTACTGCATGGGTGATTATCTTTCAGCTGTCAACAAGTTATTTAACACCAACTGCTGCAATGACTATCTTCTCATTTCTTAAACAACCATGTGGAAAGACACATCCTGTGGTCATGGAAAAGATGTTAGTCTGTTTGAGAAGGTTCAAATCATTGGCATGCATCAAGCAGAGAAAACATCTAAGGAGATTGCAGAAACTAGTGAAATTGGGTTAAGAACTGTCCAATGCATTATTAAAAACTGGAAGGATAGTGGGGAACCATCGTCTTCCAGGAAGGAATGTGGTCAGAAAAAAATCCTGAATGACCGTGATCGATGATCACTTAAATGTTTGGTGAAATCAAATTGTAGAAAAACAATAGTAGAACTCAGGGTTATGTTTAATAGTGAAAGTAAGAGCATTTCCACACACAATGTGAAGAGAACTCAAGGGTTTGAGACTGAACAGCTGTGTAGCCTTAAGAAAACCACTAATCAGTGAGGCCAATAGGGAAAAAAATGCTTCAATATG
This sequence comes from Brachirus orientalis, assembly GCA_016785285.1. Lineage (NCBI taxonomy): Eukaryota > Metazoa > Chordata > Actinopteri > Pleuronectiformes > Soleidae > Brachirus > Brachirus orientalis. Next base: position 6,285,692 of record JAFBJR010000129.1, read on the forward strand.
ATAGGGAGCATAAAGATTGGACTCTGGAGCAATGGAAGAAGGTCATGTGGTCTGATGAGTCCAGATTTACCCTGTTCCAGAGTGATGGGAGCATCAGGGTAAGAAGAGAGGCAGATGAAGTGATGTTACCCATCATGCCTAGTGTCTACTGTACAAGTCTGTGGGGGCAGTGCAATGATCTGGGGTTGCTGCAGTTGGTCAGGTCTAGGTTCAGCAACATTATGTGCCCAAAGAATGAGGTCAGCTGACTACCTGAATATACTGAATGACCAGGTTATTCCATCAATGAATTTTTTTTCCCTGATGACACAGGCATATTCCAAGATGACAATGCCAGGATTCATTGGGCTCAAATTGTGAAAAAGTGGTTCAGGGAGCATGAGACATCATTTTCACACATGGATTGGCCACCACAGAGTCCAGACCTTAACCCCATTGATAATCTTTGGGATGTGCTGGAGAAGGCTTTGCGCAGTGGTCTGACTCTCCCATCATCAGTATAAGATCTTGGTGAAAAATTAATGCAACACTGGACGAAAATAAATCTTGTGTCGTTGCAGAAGCTTATCGAAACAGTGCCACAGCGTATGTATGTGTTCCTTGTTTTTAATTTCAGGTGTATTTAAAAATATGTGGCACTTGGGAATAAAAAAAAATTCAGACATCAAAAAAAAACTAATGTAAACTGATTTAGACCATGGTTTTGAGAGCAGAACATAATCATTGCTCCTCCCCATGGACAAATAAGGCATTGCAGCTGGTTTTCACACAGGCTTAGTGGAGTTACTAGTGAGGGCGTAATTGACTACGTCATCATGGGGGATTCAGCGGGGACCTTTTGAGTGGCTCCATCTGTACAGACATCCATGTACTTCAGACATGGATTCTTTATTGATTTTAGTCAATATAGCTTTGACCACAAGTTGCTTGTCAAGAAATGCACAGAAATTGTCAAAAATGTCAAAGTAGACTTCAATACAAACACAAAAATATTTCTTAATAAATCATTTAATCATGTTATCATACTCAAGAAACAATGTGTAATAAATCTTATCTCCAATGTTTGTGACACTAATTGTTTTGGCCTGCATTATTAAAAGCTGTTTTATCATGCATTTTAATAAATTAGTAAACATTAAATTGTGCCACGGCTCAGCTGTGCAAAATCAAACACATGTACTGTACATGTAACAGACAAACACTTTAAAAACTCTCTTCTTTGATTGTTTCCATCATTCTGCATCACCACTTATTACCATGAATATACAGAGAAGGATGAAGGTTTACTACTACTGGCTTGAAGTTCTCCCATTGCCCAGATGTCTCCTTATGATTTTTTGCAGGCCTGTTTCTTGTGCAGAAAGTGAGAGTAGCAGACAAGAACCTGGTGTTTTATCACTCTAGTGTATTTGTCAAGCTGATGTGCTGTTTGGTTTGCAGAGCTGCAGAACTGTGAAGTGCCTCAGGGTACAGAGAATAAAAACTCACTGATTCTACATATGACCCGGCCAGTCTGCAGTCTGTCCTGTGTGCAGGTGAAATGCCCAAGGCATTTGTGGGCTACACAGAGAATTATGTCAAATGAGTGTGACTTCAGAGGTTAGGTTAGTCGGATGGATGGAAATGTATCAAGATGTAAACCTGCTCAAACTCTCCTTGAAATTCTGTTCTTGCGTGATTGAGGGATTGATTCCGACGCTCAATGTGGAACAAAGTGACCAGTCCTAATAATTAAAACTAGGGGTGGCACAAAAGCACTTTTTGTGTCCAATACAGATATAACAAACTTGAAAATCTAACGATACCAACATTAATCTGACACAGTCATTTTAGACCATTTATGAATTATGAGGCTGCTAACAACACAATTCTGCTGAGTCATTTCAAATCCAGAATTCTCCCACTGTGTAACAAATATTGTTCTCCCAAAAATAAGAAATTAACAGCCCCAAAATAAATCAGCTATAATGCTTTTGCTGATTTTCTTTTACATTTTTACTGTCTGTGCATGTGATATATGTGATTTTAGGATTGTATCGGATTTTATATTTTTTATCTGTCCAATATCCGATCCAATGATTTTGACCTGTATCAGACCAAAACCGATACTGACCAATACTGATACCCATCCCTAGTCAAAACCAGACCCGACAGGCATTCCCATGCAAAACCATACACATGCAACCATAATGATAACAATTGAGTTCTTCATTTTGCAGTATTGTTTCATCATATTGGCCAGTGTGTGCTTTTTTCCCTCACATTCACAGTGCTGTTCTTTGTAGGACTGCAACTGTATTTCAGTTCTGTTGCATATGCAAGAGTGAAAGCAGCCCAGGGGATGGCAACAAAGAGATGGAGAGTACTTAGGATGTAAAACGTACAAAGCTGCAATGTAAACACTTGTCTTCCTTCATATTAGATTTTCCATCATCTTCATCACTCCTTTTGGTGAGAAACACATCTCACACTTCAGCATTTCAATTTACAACGGCGCCGTTCCAAAGTACATGTTCATTTATTGTTGTTATTACTTTGTCATGTTGAATAAATTGATAACATGACATAACTTGTTTGCTGCCTTGTTGCGTCGCCAGTCTTATTATGAGGTCAAGTGCATTAACAAATGATAAATGTGGGAGATGGGAGAATTGCAATGCATTTATTTCTCTCCTAACACCAAGACAGTTTCTCTGCCAGGGTTGAGGATGAGCAATTTTAGAGCGGTTCATTTTTGCAAATTACAAAAAGTTAAAAAAAAAATGCAACAAGACAGGAGATGAAGAAAGTCCAAGTAGTTAAGAGTTACCTAGGAGTTTTATCACTCCAAAGTAGAGATGCACAGTATATTTTTTTCTCTATTGAAGAGAAAGAGATGTCAATGTGATTTCTACAAGGCCAGCAGGTTATACAAATTTCACATTCAACATGTTTGGGAAAATGCAGATTTGAAATTTGGCCTCTATGATGGTGGTGATGGTCAAATTTTTAAGGAATTTGCCACAATTAGGAAGATGATATGGCAGCAGTAAAGTCCTAAAGGACTAAAGTTTGAAATAAATTATGAATGTATGGGTTTGTGGAGTCACAATGATGTGTTTGACTCCACAAAACCAAAACATACCCCTAAGCCTGCTGCCTTTTGACTTAGGATTAACTAAAACAAACACAGAATCCAAAGGGTTCATGACAATGACCAAAGAAAATGTAAATCCATGTAGATCTATTGAAACACTTCAGTCACTTGCCCTTATTTAAATATATTTGTGCTGCACTGACCAGTGCTATTTGCCTAATGTGACGTGATCCATTTTGTACACAAGAAGGTGTTTTCAAAAAAAGTCAATGGAAACACTTAATGAAAAGGGAAAAGCCTCGCTCACTCGAGCACTTAATTGACTATGAACGATGCATATAGGATGCAGACCATACTTTAGAGTGCAAAAAATACCTTCTATCCTCAGGGGACAACTTTACAGTCACAAAAGTCTCATTATGTTTTATCGCAAAGTCAGACAGGAAAATCTTCAAAACCAGTGTCTGCGATGGGCTAAAGAAGGAGCTGACAAGAGAGTGCGAGCCTCCCTTCCTCTCCGCCCCCCCTTTGAAAACTTAGTGGATGCACATTTTAACTATCCTATGGGGACGAATCAACCTTGCACTTGTATCTATGGTGGTACAAGAAGCACACCTTGAATTACAATAGAAGCACATGAAGGAACAGTCAAGCCTGAATGACAAGCACTTCCCCCTTCATAAATGCGCCAGACTCCCTTCATTTGCATGGTGTGGTTTGGACTGGTGGAGTTAATCAGGGCTTTCCATAGTGCCATAGCAGGGGCTCCCATTTGTGGCCCCCCTTCCCCCTCCACTCTAAGCACCCTTCCCCGCGAGGACCACTGGTGAAATCCACTTAGTGGCAGTGTACTAAAAGAGGAGTTTGTGCCCACCTTGCCTTGCGAGACAGAAGGGAGGGGAGTGGGCACAGAGCTGGTCGTTCTCTGTTGGGACTGACCTCTCTTCCACTGCCTGGCACCTCCCATTAAAACAGTTTTAATTACACAAAGTTGACTCCTCCAGTCCCCCCCCCCACTGTCTATCTCTCCCACTCCACAGGAGAGCACCCCTCGTCTCCTCTCCATTAAGATTGAGAGAGTGGGGGGGGGAAAGAAGCCTGCAGAGTCTTCCATTTCTACACATGCAGCAGGGAGCAAATACCATTTTCAGCTTCAAATGTCTTTTCACAGATTCCACACATTTTATTTTTTTTTCCCCCAACCCATACATGATAAATGTTGGCAGCACGAGGCAAATTAAAAATGATTCATGTGTTTGCACGTGCTTTGGAAACACAGTGTGAGGGAGTTTGTAAAAGTCAAACCATATACAGTATATTAGATTTTACTCAGGACAAGGGCAAAACAGAATTTAGTTTTAGATCAGCATATCAGCCATAACTGCACTAAATGCAGTTTGTTTTAAAGGGACTGTTCAGTGAAAAGCAGCAGTGTGAAATGTCCTCTGTGTATTTGTGAAAGTTTCAGTTCTTAATGTGTTTTTTTTTTTTTTGACAATGTTTCTAAGCAGATGTTGCACTAATAGGATTTTATCCAATTCCAATTATGATGTGAATGTTGAATGACCATAAAGATATATAATTTTCTGTCAGACACCTAACCCTAACCCCCAAACCTAACCCATGAATACTAAAAAAACACCATTTTACTTAAGAATAAAACCATTGTGAAATGTAATGTGATCACCTGCCCCTCTTCTTAATGTTTTCCAAAACAGAAAGCTTATTCCTTGTTGTCCACTTCCCAACTACACACTTCCATGACAAACCCTTTATTACAACGTCCCCTCCCAAAAAATCCGGTTATCATTCAATTTCAGCAAGGGACACTTGATTAATGTTTCCATGGATAATAAAGTACAGTATCACTAACATGTGTAAAGTGTTCCCCAAGCAGCACCTCTGTCTGCTTGATTAATGTCGATTTAATTAAGCCGTGTGCTAATTAAGCAGTAAATAATGACAAGGTGTGCTTTTGTGCAAAGATAATAGCAAACCTTGGGCAAAGTGATACCCTGGAGAAGTTGCCCAATCAGTTAATTTCTTAGGACAACAATTAAATGAGATTAAATGCATCCAGCGGACATGTTTGACCATTGTTATGCAGCACATTACACATGTGATAATCATAATAATGTGTTTTTCAGGCTGTTATGAAACATAAAAAAGAGGGAGATTTTATGCATTTTTTTTTAAAGCACAAAAAATTTGCTATAAGAGAGAAAAAAAAAACAAAAAACTAACGATCAAGTTAGCAAGTTTCTTCAAACTATTTTGGCTACAATCCTGTGCCATGACCTAAATGATAAATCCATCGATATTTCACAAAGTAAGATGTCATCCTGAACGCTGGGACATCCGAGAGAGTCATTAATCAATTCACACCCCACTGTCCCAAACTGCACAACCTCAAAAAAAAGAAATACCAATTTCCTCTTGGTTAGTGTCAGCAGCAAAGGCAGCAGCTTCTCGCCAACACCCTCACAACACTTTTTCTGATCACCCAAACACACATATTTACTGCAAAACTGCTTCACTGCTGTTCCCTGGTGTCAGATGTCTCCACGTACAGACTCCTGATATGTGTATAAGAAGAGTGTTATTTACACTGATTAATGGTTCCCAGGCTTTGGCAGGGTGTAAGCTGCTTGGGTCCAGACAGCGGTGACAAATAAATCTATCAATCATAAGAGGGATTTTCTAATCCCTGAGCCATCAGACAGAGTTGCAACCTAAACACTTTGTCAGGGAGAGAGCAGCCCCCTGTTTGCTGTGAACACACCCTTAGTGTATAGTTAACGCAGCACTTTGAGTGACAGAGCAGGTCGCTACACACAGAGTCACGGTCATTTTCAGAATGGTGCTCTCCAGTTAGTAAAAAGCTGTTCAGCATGTTATAATGTCCATCTCCAAACAAGACAAGAGTCTTCTAAGTATAATGACCAGTTTTGGCTTTCCTGAAATTCAACAATAGGGAAAACGTGGCGTTGCCAGTCAATGGTAGCTTGGTCTTTGAGGTACAGTCTGAGCACTACACAGAAATCCCTCATGAAAATAACAATCCAAGCAAGGAAATTAGGCAAGTAAGCTGACGTAGAGTCACCTGCCGTTCCACATTATCGCTATGTTTTAGAGTCCCAATTACAGAAAAGTTTACAAATGATGCTGGCCCCATTTTAGTTTGAAAACATGTCTGGACGGATCATTTTTAATCTAAAAATGTCATTTTCAAATGAACAGTAGTAGGGATGTAGCCTATTTCTACATTTTAAAAAATAGGTTTTATTGTAGAACATTTTGCACTGATAAATACAGCCAAATAGCATCTGTCCAGGCAGTTTTTTTTTCTTTCCAACACTGATGACATATGAGAATAATGAGTGTATACAAGCAAAAACCAAATGTATTTCATTAATTCTCCAGATACAAGAGGCTCTGACAAGATAAATGTTTTCACCTGCACATTTCAGCATACACAGCTCCATCTAACCCAAAAGAGATGAGTTAAGGCACAAGCGCGGTGTTAAGTAGAGACATCAGTTGGAATTGTGAGCCCTCGTGGGTCCATCGGCTCCAGTGTAACAGCACAATTCTTCACTGCAGACCAAGCCCCTTGTTTCCCCTTAACCATCTGTGACTGAAAACAAAGACTGTGATCACATTAAAACGCTATAGAGGGAAGGGGGAAATGTATCAAACTGCTCCATAATCTGCTCGGAGGTCTCTGCCATTATACAAACACAGGCCAAATTCAATAAACCTACAACTGCCATTTAATTAAACATTTGGCTGCCAAAATTCAATTAGGCAATAAAAGGTAATTTCCAGAGATTGTTAATATGTTACACACAGATAGCAAAGTCACAGGTTGATATCCTGTGTCAATTCCAATTATTTAGAGTTCTGCTTTAAAGCTGCTTTGGCAGATTACACAACAGTTATTTACAAAACAGTGCGACTGTGAGGCAGTGGGAGTCCCTCAGGTGACACAAGGCAATATTATTACTGCTTTTTTCCTCCTTCCAAGACAAGTAAATTAATAGTTGTCATCTCATTGTGATGGTTATAGAAATGGCCACAGTCACCCATGGAAGTCAAAGTAAGTAATGCTAAGAGAAACTTAATAAGATCTTGTAGGAGGAGGGGGTAAAATGATGATTATCTTTAATCACTATCCTGCCTCAAGTGGCATCGATGCATTATCCAGCACCTTCATTCCTTATAAAAATATCTATCACACACAATACTGGGGCGATGAAAAGAGGCAATGGTGACGATGGGAGCAGAATGCCAATGGCCTCATTACTTGTCATAGCACATTGTAACTGGAAATTGCTTCTTTCAGGTTTTGTTTGCTCAGACAATTACAATAAACTCTGGGCTTGACACGTTGTTTGCACAGATGTAGAACATTAATAAACATGAGCTCTAATCTGAATTATTGAACTGCTTGCCATAATTCTGACAAGGGATTTGGAGACCCTGATGGATGGAGGGACAGGAGAAGAGGGGACGGCCAGGGTCCACAGAATATCGCCCTGCTGACTAGCTTTATCACCTGTGAAATCCTCTAATTGAATGTGGGAGCATAGAGAGCAATGCAGCAGGTATTCCCAAACTCCATTCAGCTTAACACACAAGGAGGAAGCCTGACATTTGTAAAGTGAAGGTACAAAAAAGGGAATAAGAGATGGCCGCCTCTGAGGAGTGGAAACGATAAAGAGGAAGGAGTGAACGTTTAATGCAGGAGAATTGTTGCCAGAGAGCAGTAAATGTATTCATTATAATAGGATAGCCCTCAAACATATGTGTTTCTTTATTAAATAAAAAAAGAAACACAAGAAAAATCATCAAAATCAGAATTCAAATATTTCCCACCAACTCCACATTGAGTAAAGCCAGACCTTATATCTGGCTGCTGTACATATTACATTTTGAACATATGTACAGGCAAAGTCTGGGTTTCATTCCTCCAAAAGCAGCTTGTCCTTTACTTTCCTTCAAAGTTTCTCCCAAAAACACTTGGGAGCCAGCTTCCCAGGCAGAAGTGTAGTGGGAATATCTACAAGAAGAATGCAGGAATAGCATTTTTTTGTCCTCCTTTTTTTCAGGGGAATCTTAAGATGTTCAAAAGGCAGAGCCAAGGGAGGGTCTGGCTATTCTAGAGAATCAAAAAGACTATGCGGACTTTGATCACCTGCATCTCATTCAATGCAAAATTACTGTGCACTGGGGTCCTTAGCTTCTCGACATGTGAGCGAGATGGAAGCTTATTATACTGTACACAGAGGCAGACGGTGGAATGAAAGGGGTCTTTTGTCAGTTCTTTGATTACAGTAAGCCATTGTGACTGTTAAGCAGACTACCAGCAATTATGAGAGCCTGAGTGAGCGCTGACAGAGAGTTTACAAGGGATATGGACAGACAAAAAGATAGCAAAGAAGGAGAAAGGTAAGGTAAAAAAAAAAAAAGAAAAGAAACAGGGGGAAAACTGACAGATTCAACTGATAAAGTTTGCACCCAATCTGTAACGTCCCTGTCTCTTTTGTGAATTCAACTGTAATCAACCATAAGTGATGATACAGGTCATGAGCAGTGATAGGAATATCAATGAAAATGGCTTCTGAATCACCGCTGTGTTGTTCTGTTTTGCCCGGGTGTGTAACATGAGCAAGTGAAAGCGAAGTTCGAACATTTGCTGTGGGTAAACTTCACTGTTTTGTAAGCTTTGATTTCAGAAAACAACTATTAGACAAGAAGAATGAGGCCTTGCATTTCCATGTTGAACCCTCCCACATTCCCTGCTTGCAATAAATATTGACAAAGAACGCGAGTCATCGCCCCATCACAGGTTGTTTAAAGCAAAGTTTATTGTGTGCTTGCTGTCTGCAAGGATACAGTATGTGTGCGGGCATGTGTGTCTATTTGCATGTGCATTAACATATCACTGTTTACTCCAGAAGTTACTGTGAAGCGCCCATTTCTCCTTGGAGAGAGATGCTTGGCAAACACCTCGGAGTAAACAAGACAACTGATGACAATATGCTAATGGGACAATTCATTATTTCCCTCCAAGAAGCTCCACCTCACTGAAGACACCTCACATCTCCAACATCTCCATCAAATCTTGCATTTAGGATCCGCAAGCAACAAGCACTGCTCAACCCCTCCCAACACTGCCTGATTAATATCTCATCAAGTGCTCCACTTTTCCTCTGAGCAGCCCATCAGTCATGTGGCTCAACCGCGCTTTATATCAGACAGTGTCAATCTTTGGCGATTTGCTCGGAGGTGATGGTCTTAAAAAGTTCCTCAAGATAAAGTTGTTTCACCTTTAAATGTTGTAGAGATGGATGCTCAGCCTGTCACTCAGAGGTGCCCTCAGAAAACATGCAGCAGAATCCCTGTGTTCAAGCGCACAAGCTGCCATTTGGTGATGAAGATGTTTCAAGTTATAACTTCAAGCTGCACTGTACCAGTCAATTAACAGCCAGGTGCACCAATGGGAGAGGATAGGGGTGCTTAATTAAATTGGACAATGGATTGGATTTATTTACTACACAAATATTCACTTTGTTGCCAGTGGCCATGACTCATTACTCTCGGGTATGGATTCCTCCTTTTATACATTTACAGTTAAAAGCTAATTCCAGTAATGCCTTACATTGTACTGAATAATTTCATGAGCATCAAAATTGCATGTGTTCATATATCATGGAGTTAACTCAAATATTGATTTATCAACAAAATATTATAGACCGAACAAATGTGTTAATAAGGATGTGACACACACACACACACACAGTATTTTTCCACCTCCCTTTTGCTTTTATGAAATAAAATGTATGTAATTAACTTTTTTTTTTAAATTTTTGTGCTGTTAATGTTTTTTGTTTACATTAACACAGGCTATTGTAAACCCTCCCACTCATGAGAAAGCTTAATGCTGTAATTAACCATGATTTGAAGAGTCCAAAGGAAAGAAAACCAAGCAATGCTCACCATATACCAAAGAAGGTTTCCAAGTTGTGAAGCATTTCCGGCTCCCGAGACACAACTCATAATTCATCAGAGCACTGGGGTAATTCATTTCCCTTGGTTATAATATGTTACAGATGAGTGGTCTTGTATCTTTCTGCCTTCAAAGCTTTACAACGCAGAGGCCGAGCATGTAGCTGAAGCTGCCACTGCAAGCCGTATATAGCCAATACCTGTGGTGACTTTCATGGTTCAGGGCTCTCTAATTTTAACAGAAAGTTGCACATATTTCATGGACACATCTCTACTGGACAGACGAAGGAGGGAGGGAGTGATAAGAGCTGGGGTTGGGATGGGTGTCCCCACACACCTAGGAGAAGGCCGATGATGAGCCATGCCTCTTCCTCCAATGCATTGCAGACACATCCACTTTGCAACAGAAAGTTCTTGATCATTTGATCGAACTGCTGGATGCCCTGACATGGTAAGATGTCACCTGTGAGTGATTTAAAGTCACCTGTTTATTTTCTGTTCATCTCTTTTTCCTCCTTCTGAACTGCAAAATGTGTATATTTATATTCCTTTTTCGAGTCTTAAAGCACTTTACACTTCAGTTTGCCATTCACACAGTGCTGGTGCGGCCACTGTGATCGCAGGATAAACTTGTTGAACCTGTGTATGACTGGATTTTAAGTAATCACTGCTGTGATTTTACTTATTATTATAAGTTATAAGTTAATTATTTTTTAATTGTTTATATATACATATATATGTATATATAATTGCAGTTGTTTTAATTTTCTGCATGGAGTTCTGGGTTCCTTAACTCTCAGATGACACTGTTGGCTTGTATTAAACTAATTCGCTCATCAACCTGACTTTAAATGAAATGTTTTGAATGACAACAGCCATCACATGACAAGAAAGGAAACCAGATTAAAGTTGCAAGGTACAGAATCACAGACCCTCTGGTCAGAAGATGACCTGCATGACCTTCTAAGCAGCAGCTGCCCCTGATGCCACCCCAGTACCATCGACTCCAAAGTTGAACCGCAGCTCCATGAAATGTAAAACACTAAAACATCTGGCAAGAAACATCCAAAAACAGCAGCTAAAACAATAATAAAAAAATCTTTCATTTGTAAGAAGGAACAATTTGATTTTGTTAGAAGCAATTCATGTAAAAAGTCCACATGAAAATGGCCTGACCTTTAATCAGACAACAAAAAACAAATAAAATCTAAAGAAGAGGAAAGTTGTTAGGGACTACTAAGTTTCCTGCTCTTCCCACTCTCAGACACAGGTCTTAATTAATCAGAAAAAACATCAAGTAAATCAGGGCTGTATAGTAACGATATATTATTAATATTATTTAGACTCATTGTTTGCACTCTAGCTCATGATAAATGCTTCTTTAATTAGTAGATTTGCTTTGTAAGACTATTGTGATATTTGTGTTGTGTGTTTTCTTGTGAACTTATCCTATTTTTTCACTTGCATTATACAGTCATTAGCTTAATTGGCATTACAGAGCATGAAGTTGGCACACCTGGCATATATTTGCTGCTACTGTGAATACTTGTCAACACACGATGATGGTTTTTAAGCAAAAAAGAAAAAAAAAGATTGAAGCAGTAAATATCATTAGTAGCGCCCCACCTTTGTTTCTTGAACAATCCCAATCAAATTGTTAAAGATTTCTGTGGTGGTACAAGAAGCACATGTTTTCACACATATGATATGATCAGTATCACTGCATCATTCCCCAGATGTGCAGGAGCAGGGACCTTGTGTGTTATCCCAGCTGTTTGGATTGCCTCTCCTCAGGGCTACAATAATGCAGTAGATTCTAATCAATACTCAGCGCCTTGAGAAGAGTAGATCATGGAGCTACAGCTGGACTCCACCTCAGTGTCCATCCCCCTGCTAGTTATGAATCAGCATCCTCTTCCTCCAGAGGACAAAAGAGAGAAAAAAGAAAAAAACATAAATACACACACAAACACACAGAGTTAAGAGAGAAGCTGAACTTTGACCCCTGATCTTTGGCTCCTGACCTGTCTGTCTGATGGCCTATCGATTACGTCTGGCCTAGCCTGGGTAATTGTTGCCCCGTAATTACTTGAAGTGTTGTTTGGCTCCACAAAATGGCAATTTTGCCATGTGAATATTGCACAACAGCACTGGAGAGAACAGGAGACATGTCCCCCTTAATTTCGGCCCATTACACCACAAACTAGACACACATTTACATTAATTTCTTGTGATTTCAGCAGGAAAATTATAATTCCAGATTGAGGACAATGCTGAAAAAGGGATAGTAAACGTAACCAGGCAGTCTTTCTTACTTCTCTAAACAAGTCATGTTAAAAGATGTGAGGCATGGCAAATGGAGCATCACATTTCCGGGCCACATCGTGCACTGAGTAACCATAAGGAAATGAGTAGCTGATTTCTCTCTGTTTTGATGGTAGTTCTGTGAGGTGGTCTATGTTTTGGTGTGACATGGATGTGAGGGTCTTGTAGACAGATGGGCCAAGATAATTTAACATGAAAGCTTTTTATTCACAATTTTTTTTTTTTTATTCACGGCACTTGATATAAAGACAAGGTTTAAAATCAGAGAGGAAAAATAAAATTAAATAAAAACCACTATCCATTTTCCTCAGTGCTTTACAAACATGATTGTATGTGACTGGACATCTTGCCATTATATTAAAAGTGAAAGAAAGGATCTCAGTTGTCTGTCATTGACACATCCATGAAAGATCTCAAAATCGTCTCTGGCAAATTGAGTTTGTTGTGTATACAAGTAGCTGCCAGATTTAATATTGAATGGATGATCCAAAATGGATTTTTGATCCCGGGGAAAATGAGGAGAGATATGTGTAACAACAGAAAAACTGTAAAGAAGAAAAAAAATCCATAACCCTCTAAAGCTAAAATCCTGCTCCCGGGTGCAGAATATATTATTTTCTCCCCTTGCTCTGTCTCTTTTCCTTTTACGAGTTGTTTTCATGTAAAGAAAAACCTATAGGCTTGACCTCCACATCAGTTTGCCATCGGCAATCCACAGATTGCAAGTTTTCAATGTTTGCTCCTCAGGGAGGGATCCCAGTCAAACCCTATAAATATTTCAAGACTAGTTCTTGCTCCCTAGACCTCTTTCTAACACACTTTCCTCTGCTGGCAAGCAAATCCTGCCTGTTTACACTCGCCACTAACTTGTCATCACTTTAAATTCAGCCTTGTGCAGTGGCTTAATGAGAGCGGCAGCTACTACCATATTGCATGTTTAAATGTTTTGCCAACAATCAGTCCCTCTCACTCAAACATTTGTGGATGCCGATCAATATTTTTTCAAGTCTAAAGGGTTTTCACCGAGAAGGAAAAAACAAACAAACAAACAGAAGATTTAGCTTAAAACTGATTCCATGCTTCTCTCCCCTTGAGTGTGAATGACAGATTCACATGTCAAATGAGGATTCCTGTAAAAATTAAATGTTGGGAGTCTTTAGAGATACAGCTCGACATCTGGTCTCCATCTGATGGAACCTGGAGCAAGGCCAGACATACTCCAAAAAATGAAAATTACTTCATTATGAGGGAATTATCACTGGATACTGACTGCATAGTTAAAGCACAAGCTTGAGGGAGCCATTATAAATCACAGCTGTAGGGAACCTTTATACTACTATATACTGTACAGTAATTTGCACCTACCTGCAGCACTCTTCCTGCTTATAATATAAAGTGACATAATTTGTTCATACCAAAACGAGTGCTGTTCAAAATATTATTTTTTTTATATCAAGGCTCTTGAACTCTTTGAATTGATAAAAAAAACTTGCTCTCAGTGGAAAAAAAATGTCAGTGGCTTAACAGTTTTAATTGTTGCTTTAAACAAAGGGATAGAGGCGGTATAAGAGGATCAGTGTGACAAACCCTCCCAGTGGTCCCTTTATCATACACTATACTCAAACAGTAACAAAGGAAAGAACAAAACAGCCTTGGAAAACTTCCATCCATTTTAACAGCAGCCCTGGCTGAATCAAACATTTAAGAGACAACAGAGCCAGGACTTCATCCATATTCTTTTACCTGTTTACTTGGCTGTAATGATCTAATAGAGATATGTATATCAACAACATAACATTTAAATGCTGTCAGAAATCCAGTTGTAGTAAATTGTCATTTAAAGCAGCACACAAGTTGCTTTGTATTCAAGGAAGAAATAACAAAAAAATAACAAAAGACAGATTATCTTCCAGTCCTTCTGCACTGTGATGTGTCCCTAAATAACAATCAAAGATAATCAATCCACTTACTTTGTGCAAATGTAAGAACCTAAAGCCTTAAAAGAACAATTCACCATTAATAAACATGCCTGTATGTATAAATTAAGAACAGTCTGGAAATTTTCCAAGATAATGAAGAGCTTGCTGAGATGTTAAAATATTACATACTGTATCAAAATCAAAAACAAGGATTTATAAGCTTTATAATGGGCAGACACAACAATTTAACCAACATATGAATAAAGATGTTTCTCTTTAGTTGTACTTGGGAACATAAGGTTTAAGTCCAAAAGAGCAGCGATTTGTTTGTTATCAGGCAGCAAGCGGTGGGATAAGTACTACAAATGGCTTACATAATCCCGTGTGACGACTCGACATAAATTTGGTTCATGTGTTAAGCCTATTGACGGGTGGAAGGGATGTTTAGAATGGATGACCCACTAAGTTGTGTTTTAGTGCTAGTGTAAACAGGATTAGCATTGGCAGGTATCAGGCTATGAGGGATACAAACAGCTTTTTGCCCTGCACTGACAAGGCCGATGCAAATACCAGCTAATGAACTAAGCTGGTGTTTGTACCAAGGGAAAGAAATGAGCAGAGAAAAAAAGTTGATGGACGAGTGAATGGGTGCAAGATTGATTAGTTTGGAAAAAGTCCAGTGGTTCAGTTTTTTAATGGCTTATGGACAATTTCCAAGTGAGTGCAGAACATAATTTCAGGCTCCACCTTTGTCTTAGCACATTGTTTAGTTAACAGCGAGGCAGCCGATCTACTGTATCCCCTTTGAGATCAGAAGGTGCTGCATCAAGCTGTCTCGTCTAAAGATGGGACTTTATTGGGCCGTCTAAATCTGTCCTGTACACAGAGCCGAACAATGAGGCCAGGAGAAAAATGGACGCCACCTGGCAGTTTGAAAGAAGGACAGCCGTTTCCCGCTGTAATCCATTCAGTGAAATCACCTGGGGCCGCGGGGAGAAGCCTCACCCTCCCCTCCCTCCGCTCCCTAAACACCATTCAGGAGCGACACAGTGATGAAGTACAGGCTGTGCAGAAAGCCAAGTGTCCCTTTTTAGAGATGATCAACTATTGTGTTTTTTTTTTTTTTTTTTTTTTTTTTTACCTCTTCCTCCTAATGTCAATAAACTCTTGTTCCTTCTGGTACAGTTCTTTAACTATAACTCACCATGAGAACAAACTATGATACATTTTACCCCCTTGCCACACTAAATATTTGTTGTCACCTATTCATGAGAAGAGGTGCTGTAAATCGTATGCTGTGGGGAAAGATCGAAAGCAATTACCATTAGATGGTGGCTATCGTGAGCCTAGTGAGCATCACCCTAGTGGCCAACTTTCATCTCTCTCTCTCTCTCTCTCTCTCTCTCTCCCTCTCTGTGTGCAATTTAAGTAGAAGATCAATAGCAAAAGGCAGTTAGTGGCCTGGCAACTGCTTTCAACAGCTTTATGGTATCCACATAGTGAGCAAATGTCAAAATGTTACGCAAGTCCGGACCAGTGAAATTGTTCTTTTGAAACATTATTGACACATCTTAACCCACATTTCCCCTCTGCGTAAAGCAATAAAGTCAATTCTCATTTAGGAAGGCGGTGTGGTGGCTGTGAAGACCAGCACAGGAGGTGATGGCGGGTCAAGAGGAGCAAGGCTGGATGGGTCAGAGGTCAGGGACTGGCCCAAGGTCAAGGTGACAGCGGGGTATCCATGCAGGGAGGCCTTCATCTCCGCCATGGCCTTGGACTGGATCAATACCACTAGAAAATCTGTCTGATCTATCACTCCCCTCCCTCCCTCGCTCTTGACTTGCTCCTTTCTCCTCTTTTTCCCCTTCAGTGCAGTCCACAATGGCTATAATATCTATAGTTTTCACTTCCTTTTTCCTATTTCTGCTCTATTCACTCTTTAGTAGATTCATTTAATCGACTGTTGCTTCCCTATCCTCCATTTTCCCCTTTGCTGAGAAAGAACGTCTCATCTTGATACTGACCCACGTTTCCCATGCAGAACCCCTCGACTCCCAGGAATTGAGGAAAAATGGACCGCTGGAGATAACTTGGGCCCCATATTGTTTGAACAGCATTTTATTAAGCTGAGCGCTCTCTTTAATATTTACATTGGTGCATCGGAGGCTTCAGAAATGCTTTAGGCAATTACACACATGACCAAGTCGATAGCCACAGAAACAGCAAAAAAGCCTTTATCACGCCGCCAGGAGAGTATTGCCAATTCCGCGGCCTGGCCGTTGATGTAGTTTGCATTTCAATTAAAAAAGGGACTGCAATACTGCTCTTTTATTTAAAGTCAATGCCATAAGAAGGATCCACAAAAATGCATCCAGAACAGAGCGTTTTGTGTATATGTGTAATAATATGGGAACATCACACAAGCTGGTGTTTAAACACACGATACAGGGCTACAGTGTTCCAGTGTAAAGAGATGTTCATTTGTGTCTTCCTGTTGTTCATATTCAAAAGTAAAAACAAATTTAAAAGGATTTTCTCCTTTTCTTTTCTTTTCTTTTCTTTTCTCCTAACTGTTGTGGCTAATGATGTCATGGTTGAATAAAAAGCTGTCAATGTAAGGCCTTAAAACTGCCAAAAAATCATTCCTTCCAACATCTATCACACTATTCAAAGTGAACAGGTTATAAACATAACTTGAGTTTCAATTTCAATTTCAAAGGTGGTTTGTGTTGGACAAATATCCAATACAGTACTCGTTTTAGGGCAGGTGCAATGTAATGTAGTTTTATTCTGTTATTTATATTCTGTGAATTATATGTCCTTTACTGGCTGTTTGTTGTCTCTGTCATAGTGTGTATTGTTCTGCAGCTGTTGCAGCACTTTTGACCAAGAAATAATTCTCTGTGGGGACAAATAAATGATTTGATTCTTCTTCTTTTTCTTTGGGTGTTTTATGGCAGTTGGCATCCATAATATTGCATTACTGCCCTCTCTGTCACCGTCTCATCCTAATATGTACATACAGCAGGGAAATAATCTGTAGCATCTCATCTATTAAAATTCCGATTCCTTCCTTGATTATGATAGATGACCAGTTCAAAAGAGGAATACTTCACTGTGAAGACATATTTTTACATTAACTTCAATACTACCACTGTGCTCTTACCACTGCATTGTTAGTGGCAACTGTGTCAAAAAATTACTTACCCCTTTTTTTCAAAAATCCTCTTGTGGTACTGATAAACGAACAGATAAACAAAAGCAACGGAAGCGTTTTGGTAATCAGAGTATTCTAATAAAGTATATAGTTTCATAGGTATACGTTTATACAAGGACATGGGGTTGCTTTGATGAGCTCCCAGCCCTATCTGTCCCCCCCTTCACTCCCTTCCTCCCCCTCAAATCCCCGGTGGTCTTGCCTGCACAAGCGGCCATCATCAGACAGTGAAGGCAGTGAGTGTGTATGCTTGGAGGATCATAGGTGGCTCTGATAATCACTCCCATACTTCTAAAACAAATGCAATTACAAAGTTAATTGTGTTCAAAGTGGAGGCTGGCAGTGGAAGGAGAAGTCAGCAATCATGACTGTGCTGACGGTGCAGCGAGCGTGGAGAATAATGGATGCATGTGGGGCAAATGCCGGAGGGTGGGTGGTGGTGGTGGTAGGCTGTGATTGCAAAAAGGGGGTATAAAGGGGTGGAGAGAACCAAGAGCAGTTTGAGGAAAGGGGAGCGAGGGGGTTTGATGAGCGATTGGGAGTGCGGGTGACATGGTGCTGAGGGATGTGGCGCTGAACGCCACCCGGCTTGACCTGCCATTTATCAGAGGATAAACAGTGGGTCACCTGACTGGGATCAACGCTGCACCATTGGCCGGCAGAGCTGTTTAGTATGCAGGTGGTATTGCGCAGCCAGTGCTCGCCATGCACACACCACGTCTGCTCCATCACAATGAATGATTGGTCAGAGGGATGATCAATTTGGATCGGCTGCATCCTTAGCCATGGTCAAAGAAAGAAGGGTGTGGCATTGGTGGATATTCATGTGTACATGGAGTCAAAAAGTTGTGAATTTTGCAACTGCAGGGTTCTCTGTTCTATCGTTTTACTTTATTTTTTTCCTCACTCCAGAGATGGGAAAAGGGGAGGGAGGGAGGGAGGGAGGGAGGGAGGGAGGAGGTTGGAAGGGTGACAACAGATGTGATCCCTCCTTCAGAGAGCTGCTTGTTTGATGGTGACAGTGGAGCGTATCATGTAGCCTGAGGTGCTAACAGTAAATATTACAATACCACAAGATGCTCAGTGCAAACACCATTTCAAGCTCCCTGCCAGTCAATACTGCACCCCTTCTTTATATATATATATACATATATATGTGTATATATATAATTATGCAGTGTGCTAGGCCAAAACTCTCAACCACAGCATTCAACATGAATGACTCTTTCAAACACATTATGGTCAACTTAAGTCACGATGGAAAAGAAAGTAAATCAACAAGGCACCATCAGTGAGAAAAAATGGCACTTTAAAAAAGGCTTTCTGCAGAATAATAGGCAAGCCCAGGATTCGTGGGATTGCATTTGGCTTCCTGTGGTGCTGGGGTGTCTTTGGCTCGCTCAGTCATTTCAGACAGTGCAGTGGTGCCGTCCCACCCTGGGCGCTGTACAGATGGGCTCATGTGTGGAGAAATGAGCCGCAAGCAATCATTCTCTTCTCTTCTTTCTCCCCCACCCTCCATCTTTCTCTGTTTGCCGACTTCTTGCTTTCTGTTTACCTCATTCTGCCCCCTCCCTTCTTTCTCACCTTGCCCCTTCATCTTCTCTACCTCTCATTATCTGCCCCTTCCCTGCATGCATCTTTTTCTACTATCCCTTTCTTCATCCACCCTCCATCTCTCTTCTTCCCTCCCTCTGTTTCTACCCCCACTCTGTCTTTATATCCCTTCTCTCCCCCCATGGTGACTGTGTCCTGGGGCTGCAGAGTCTCGTCTCGGTGCAGCGGCAGTAGGGGAACTCGGCAGGAGGTCCAGCAAAACGAGCTCACCGAGACGCAGGAACCCATCTCAGGCTTGTGCTACTGGAAAATCTGCCCGTTCACGCTCCAGTGCGCAGCCAGACACGCCGATGGAGGCTGCATGATGGGAAGATGCTGCAGAAGAACACGCACCCTCTGCTTTTGTTTTGGTGAAGTCTTTCATCACAGTGGCTACAGTACAGTTGAGGAGTCTGTATAACTGCACAGCAAGCTCCCTCTGCTTTTACCTTCACCTTGACTGACCTGCCGTTTCTTTGTTTTTTATTTGAAGTTGTAAATTCTCACAAACCAAAAAAAAACTGTAATGCTGTGACAATTGACACCTCAAGTTTAAATGTGGAATATCTAATCCTAAAATCACAATTCTTCATTTCCTTAGTCACATCTCACTCGATGATCGGTATACAAATCAATTGCATGCAGCAGTGGTTCAGTGAGAAGCCGGAGGCCACTGAGGGTCAGCCAGTTAGAGTTTCACATGAGGAAATACGAGTGCCGTCAGCATTCTCCGCACTCATCCTTCAGCAGGCTCCACTGCTGCTCCTATCAGGTTAACATGCATCCTGGTTTAAATTACAAATAGTCTTCTGAGCAAGCAAGCAATAAACAGTGAGCAATAAAGGAACAATGAAAAAAAGGAGCTGTTTGGTTTCTTCCACAGGGCTTTGTGTTACTGGGTTAGAGATTAAATAATGTATTGATTAGGTGATGGGTAATTAGTATGGTCAGCACACATGCATGGAAGGAGGGATTGTTTCATCATCATGATGTGATTCCTGGTTTCTCTATAGGTCACTAAGGACAGATTAAAGATTCTCCTCTTTTCTTTGGCGCATGCTTTTGTCTTTGGATGTTTCTGTGCATTTGTGCTGAAGTCAACAAGATCATATACAGAATTTCACTTGCTTGTACTGTATTTGCGAAGCACTAATACCAGTGAGCTCATGTTTCTGAACAAAAATTACATTATTTACTAACAGGTCTTATGGGTATACAGTTGTGCATATCAGTATGACCGTGATTTAACCATTTGCTGCAGTTTCTCATGATAGCTCAAGCTCATGATAACCATTTCCTATTATGGATATGTTTAAGTTTGAGCACAAATCTGGTTAGGCCTGGGAAAAGACTGATTTTTCCTTTAGTTTCTCAATTAAAAACTCAAATCAAGTCACAGCGTTAAAAACACACAAAAAAGTCACCATAAGGACATAAAAACATGAATTACACATATGTTCCTGTAGAAAATGTATGAATGCACCTATGGGCATTGGAGAACAGTCTGTCCAATATGAGGCTCAGGTAAAAAAAAAAAAAACACACACAGAGGGTTAAATAAACATAATAAACATTACTTATAATTTCAACTAGTATTAGACAATAGAGCAGAGTTTACTCAAAATATGTCTCCTTACACAGGAAGAAGTCAGGTTTTGTATAATAGTCTTCATCACATTGACCTAACAACAATACTAAATACTGTAGATTCCACAGGAGACATTCTGTACAAAGACAAGTTAAAAAATTATTTGTCAATCATCCAAAAATCATCTTACACCTTGTGATTTCCCAGGATTAAACTTCAAACTGCAGAGAAGCCTTTACACACACACACGCAACACAGCTTCATGGTCTCACTCCATAAAATCACACCCTCTTACCCTTCAGCTTACAAGCTCCGTCACCCTGTTCACTTGCATTACAGCCCACGGTGTTTTACACTTGAGACTTCACCTCTGTTGTGCTCCTGCCCTGCTCTGCCCTGCCATGTTTTATTATACTTATTGTAGTACTGGTCTCTCCTCTATCACATAGAGGTAAGCCTTTCCTACAGTATGTTCATACTATTAGCTGTTTGCCTGCTTGATATTTCTGGTTGATTATATTCTATTTCTTTATTTTCAGTTCAGGTACCAGTTTAAATCCATGTGTGAGAGGAGGAGCAGGTTAAAAAAAGAAGGAGGTGAAGGCTTAGGCCACAGTTTGTCCGTCCTTTGGAAATGCCTCTCCCCCACCATCTTCCACTATCTGAAAAATTCAATAGACTAACCTTAAGAATTTAATTGATGCTGCCAACAGGATTACAAAAAGGCCGGCTGTGCAGGCCGGGGACAGCTGATTAGCAGCAGGGGTAATTGTTAATTGATTGATGTATCTCCTTACCCCTGTCCCTCAGTGGGTCTTTTAGAGAGTGTTTTGTTTGCCACAGCGACAGTGCCAGTAGAGCTGGACAGGGCATTAACATATATCTTTTTACCCATATTTCCTTCTTCTAAAAAACAAAAAACAAGTCCCCTAGATATCTTTGTTTGCTAAGACAAAAGGTGGCTAAGTGTGGTGGGTTTAAGGTCACCAATAGGTCAATTTTTTAATGACATGCTCACAGGTGACTGACAAGGAGAAGTCTTTTTTTTGCAGTTGGACTTCTTGGATTTTTTTTTCTTGCTGTGTTTTAATATGTTATCCCCTTATTCTGCTAACCTGCATTTTCTATTTTCAGAAATTAGTGCAGAGGAGATAAAAGCCTGGTGATTAAAAAGAACAGCAACAATGATTTTTGCAGAAAGAGGAGCTATGTAACAGCAAGAGACCAAGAAGGGAAGGGGAACACAGTGAGATTTTTTGTTGTGTGTGTGTGTGTGTGTGTGTAAAATGATGCTTTTGCAGTAACACAAACCTTGTAGGGTTCAACAAACGGAAACAGTCTCTCCATTATTCCCCCCCTTTCTCGGACTACAAGGCCTCATTTCATTCCTGTCCCTCTCAGTGTGAAAACCTTTGGATGTGACTGTTCGAACAGCGACTCCCAAAGCTTCCGCTGCAGCTATTTCTGCTTACTCTTGTCTAACCAACACTAAACTGACTGCCAAGTGTTCCCCCGGCTCTGGCACAGGACTAAGCTGACCATCAAGCAATTAGATGGGAACTTGGCAATCAGGAGGAAATTCAGTCATTAAAAGGGCTTAACACTGGCAGAGCGACTCTGTTGGTGGTGAGCCGAGGTGCCCGCTGCACCCCTGTGTTGAATGGAACAACTGAGGAGACATGTTCAGGGTGTCTCATATACTAAAGATCTGGCAAGGATTGAGGGGTTTGTGTCACTGTGTACACGAACATGCATCTGTTCATAAACACACACTCTCCCTCTCGGACCAGATGTTCCCATTCACACACCAGGCTTCCACAGCATGATACTATATTACGCTGTCGGCTAAAAACCTTGAACTTCTAAAATGTGAACTTTTCAGCAACTCAGAAGAGAAGCCTCAGTGTTAGCGTGCTGACAGCATGTTTTCCGCATAACCTGACTGGCTTTAAAATAGCTTCATGGAATCAAGGTATTTGAAAGCATGTACTTTTTCATATATCAGGTGAGAACTTGGAAACCAGGCAAATTGAAGTGGTGAGGTTTGCACACGATGACAGCTGTGATGTGAAGGCAAGAGCCGCGCCCGCATCCAAGGTTACGGGCTATCGACTGCAGCAGCCATAAACAGTATTTGATTAGAAATAGCACTGGTTGAGGTTTCAACACATTGATTGGGCTTTTCATCAAGGCTGCCAGAGCGAAGGCAAGGCCAGCCTAGTATGGTTCAATGGCAAACCAGTGTGTTTGCTATGAACAGCATGGTTATATACATTAAACTATTAATTAGTTGAACTGAAACCAAATCAGAGGGTGAATATACTCTATACATTTCACAAACATGATTGTTGTTTCTGCATGTTAAGAGCATACCAGACATATTATCTACCTTTCAACTATTAAGCTGCATATTTATAACCCAGTTCAGAACAAACAGAGGAGATACGGTTGTCAATTTATGTTGTGTTTTTATGTGGAGCCAAAGGCAGTTTTCTACATTTTGCAGATTTGTCCAATATCTAATTTACTGTTAATAACACAATACATGTGGCCAAGGACCAGTGAACTAGCCTGGATATTTTTCAAGATCAGACTTAATAATTGATATTAGTTAAAAATTTGAATCACTATTTGGACAGAATGAAAATATAAATAAAAAAACATGAAGAAACATTACATGAAATTCTGAATTGCATATAAAAATGACTAGCTCATCTCTGCCTCTCATAATACAGCATTCTCTTGCATTTTTGGTGCATTTTGGAGTCTTTAAAACTGATCGTCTGGTTATGAAGAAGCTGACAAGGTTATGACTTATGTAGGTGTCTTCACTACTTTTCTTCGAATGAATAAGCAGCAATAAATGCAACTATATAAAAAGAAGCAGCTTGAACACAATGTGGTTTTGCTAATTTGACTGCTAAAAGTTTGAAAGTCATTGTCAGTTGCTCATCTTTAAATGATACAACCCACTGAAATAGCAATCAGTGAGGGTGATGTGGCCATGATCAAGCTCTCTGCCTTGGAAAGTGCACTACATGTTGAACTACCATGGCACTCCTCACAATTAGTCAGAATTTGTATCCCCATCTTTCTCTCCAGCAGAGGCTCTAAGAGTAGAGCACTTTTCATATGAAGGTATCCTATAGAGATATTTAAACTCCCTACGTGTTGGCACTGGAGTGTGGATAGGATGGTTATTAATGCATTATTTAAACATGTTTCCTGCTGTACTCTATTGTGGCTTGGCTTGATTTTAAAGGGATATTGCTTCGGAGGCACTTTTTGCTCACTGTGATAGAAAAAAGAGGTTATTTTGTCATGAAAGATTTGTTTCTGTTCTTTTCTGAAATACAGCAAATTTGTGGGCTCCATAGGTCCAGCTAAAAATATGATAAAAAAAACGGTCAATGTTAAAATCCTGGTTGCTGAAGGTCTTCCAGTAAGGAAGCTGTGAACATTTGGGGACTGTATCTACATTCAGACTTGGTTTTTATAGAGATGTCTGCCAATTATTATGTTCAGGTATGCCCTGTAGCAGACCAGACTAAATTCAGTGGACTATTTTTTGTTATTCTTCTTTTAAATATGGGATTAATCATGGAAATCAGACTCAGAACAACTCAGGGGTTGAAAACAAAGTTGTCAGAAACTAAACATAATAACTGAGCCATCCCATCTGATAATATGCACTTCATTTCTCACTAGAATTATATTTAAAGACTTTGGAAATATTTCTGTTTCCCAGCTGTTTTTGTTTCTATTAATGCAACCAGTGTTTCCCCTATATTCAGGACAACAGACAGAGGATGTACCTAAATGCAAAAGTTAGGCACAGTTGAATTTTGAAGATTCAATAAATATACAATGGTTCTAAAGCTATTTAAATTATTTTAACTTTCAGGAATATGGGCCATGCTGATATTGCCTCTTAACACACTCAGGCACAAATATTTAAAATAATTTAATTTAATTTAATGATTAATTTTCATTGTATATCAGCTTTCAATGAAGTGGAACATGTGAAAAATATGTGTTACTTTAACTTCTTCAAATGTGCCTTGAAACCAATGCCCTTCATTTGCAATAATTTCTAGATTACATACATTGGGACTTCAGTGCTTTACACTTCCTTTTTTAATTAGAACATCATCTTGCAGCAAGATGACAATGGATAAAACAGAGCCTCTTCATTACTCAATAATAATTCCCCAGTTAAATAAATAAAGTCCTCCCTTTATTGGATGGTCACAGAGGACCATGTTTTAGTGGTATTCTAATTGAAATACATGATTCCGACATCTTGTTTCTGCAGTTAGTTCCAATGAACCATCTCTGATTTGTCATTAAGTAATTATGAATGCTAATGCAAATAAAGCACCTTTCCAACAGAGCTTTCTCTCTCCCTCTCTGTATTCCTCCTCACAAGAAAATTAATCACTCACCTCTCGACGGAGAGGCAGAGCAAGGCAGCCAGCTGCGGGACGGTCACTTTCTTTCTGTTGAGATACGAAAGAGAGGAAAGACATTAATGATGTCTTGGGGATTCCACCAAGGAAAGTGAAAAGGGAAAATAAGAGAACTACTTGTTTCTTTTTTTCGTGTCCTTCCCATATTCCTTGTTGCTTTAATAAAGCAAGGAAATGAACTAGAAAGGAGGAAGAAAGAGAGAGTCGCTTAGAAGTCTCTCATAAAGCACAAGCCAGAGCATTTTGAAGCAATTACAGACAGATTGGGGATTTAGATATCAGTGCCTGGTGGTCCATTAGCTGGTAATTTGCCTGTCTTTTTCCCCCCACTCTCAGTAGAGGAGTGTTTGTGCTAAGATCTCTACCACTCTAATCCTGTAAATAATAGCTGCACAGAAGAAGAGAGAGAGTGAGGAAAAGAGCCGGTCTCTGATCACTGAGTGACAATGAAAAGTGCTGAGGTGGAAGAGAAGTGGATGCAGCATGGATAGACAGATAAATAGATGAGAATTATACACAGCTTCAGGTAGTACCATTACACATCAATATGGCATACTATTCAAGATACCATAAGATAATGGACCATTACCCAGCAGTAGGAAAATTACAGTTGTAAATAATGTAATTAATGATGATAGCCGAATATGTTTGAGAAGGATTTCTGTTTTACTAATACTTCTTTAACACCTGCCCACAAAGTTTGTATCCATTGAAAAATCACCAACTTGTGATAAAGAAGTCAAAGAGTAGTTGCTACCATTTCAACCAAACTGTCAGAGGACAACTGTGACACAGGTTGACTTCCAGAATAAAGTCAGACTTGCTATATGTACCTCAAAGTTAGGAAACCAACAGGACAACTTGGATTACTACTAATAATACTAATAATAATTAGACTTCACCAAACATTCTTGTTGCAGCTGTGGTAGAATATCTTGGTGTTGAATCTCCTCAGGACCAGCTTTGTCTCACCAGACATTGGCAGAAACTCACTCATTACCCGCAATGACTTTTCATGCTTTGCAATAAAAAGGAGCCTATGGTGTTGTCTCTAATGGTTTAGCTCCATTGCTGCTGTTCTAACATCAATGTCTTTCATGTTTTGAGCTGTAATAAAAATTAACAGGTTTCCCAACACATTACAGATTTCTCATTTGCTCTGAGGATGCAGCTAGGGCAACTGAAGCTGTGTGTTGAAACAATGTTAGTAATTCAACTTATTTCCAAAATTAACTTAAAGCTTAGTGAGTACAAGCTTACACTGTGAAGCTAAATTCAGCAGGCAAATATTGAAAGATTGAAAAAAGGGAAACAGAACAAGGAAACACAATTAAAGATGAATATGAGGTGATCAAAGTATGAACTAAATGTTTCATGAAGTAGTACAGTAATTGGCTTGTCCATAAACCCCATTATGAGCCACTGCTAGTAGTGTATTGAAAGGGGACACTCATAGTCCCTTTGGCCTCTTTCTGGTATATGCATACTCTGGGTGACATTAATCATGGTCCCCTCTTCATCGATCGCCTGGATAATGGTTCTGCTTATCACCTCACAGGCTTCCAAAGGGGCAAATGCCAGAGCTGTTCAGAGACATCTTCAGCGCCTTTCATCTCTTTTTTCTCTACCCCCTTCACTTTTGTTTATTAACATTGGTGCACTGGGCTTAAATCATCCTCTTCACTCATAATAATGAAAAATTGTTACTCATTTTCCAGCCAAATCCTAGGAAACAAATTTATAGAAAGTCAAGCATAAAGCAGTGACTTATTAAAATACATTTTTCCTAACGTTGTTTACATAATGGGTCCGTTGCATCGTCGTCTATCAGTAGTAGCATTAAGAGGACTCATCCATCTTTCCTGTCTCCTCCCCCGTTACCACCTCTAATCTCTGCTCTCTCATCTCTCTTTCCAAGAGGAAGAAGGTTAGCCGAAATCTCCGCAGATCAATTAGAAAGGGAAGCTGCCCTTCAGAGGGAGGGAGGAGACGAGAAAGGGAGTAGAAGAAGTGATGAGAGTATAAGTGAGGCAAAGGAGTGGCAGAGGTGATGAGTGGAGGGAAGAGGAGGGAACAACGGGCAGGACACAGGACAGAGAAGACCAGGATGGAGGACTGGGAGGAGTGAAAGGAGAAAAAGGGCGAGGTGATATTTGCATGTCAGTGCAGCACACAGACAAGCCAATCTTGCTAATAAGTCAGCCAAAAATTGGCCAGTTTCCTGCTCTCCCCTTGGCTCTCTGCCCTAATAGACCATCTCCGTGAGATGAGAAGAATCTGTGCTATTAGTATTTGTCAATCTGGCTGAAAAAAGCAAACTCTGGGGACCCTCAGGAATAGTGGCCCTATGGGATGACTTGGTCGCAGAAGATGGCCACTGGAACTTGTGCAAGTGAAACTCCTGAGATAAAACTCTGATATTAATATGTTGTTCCAAGGAAGGAGGTGATGACAAGAAAAACTAGAATGGAGGGGGGCTATGTAAGGAAAGGCTCCAGACAATGGGCTGTACTGGCTCTTTTCCACTACACAGTTCCAGCACAGCTTGACATGGCACTTTATGGCCTAACTCTATCCTTTTTTTCCTCTCTGCGTCTTCACTAGTGATAGTACCTGGTACCTGGCACCTTCTTAGTACCTGCTCTGGCAAGGTGCCGAGCAAGCTGAGCCGACAGTGATAACACTCACTGCCGATCGGAGTCATGATTGTGACATCTGACACAGGAATCAAACCCAACAATGCCAAACTGTGAATCAGTTATAAAGATTTAAGATTCATTGCCAATATTTAACAAGGAAATTTCTAAAATCTCAATATTTAACAGAAGAATTTGGTGTCTGGTGAATTTAATGACAGCACTGCCAAAAGCAGGTGATTGTGAGCCACATCCCAGGGCAGCCGAGAGACGTAGTCTCTTTAGCGTGTCCTGAATCTCCCCTGGGGCCTCCTCTCAGTGGGACATGCCCAGAACACCTCATAAGATGCCACCTCATCTGGCTCCTCCCAATGCAGAGGAGCAGCAGCTCTACTCAAGAGCCCCTCCTGGATGACCAAGCTTCTCACCCTATCGCTAAGAGAGAGCCCAGATTCCGTGCAGAGGTAATTCATTTCAGCCACTTGTATCTGTGATCTCATCCTTTCCATAACTACCTACAGCTCATGACCATAGGTGAGTGAAGGAATGTAGATCAACCCGTAAACTGAGAGCTTCGCCTTTCAGCTCAGCTCCTCCTCAACATGACAGTCTGATGCTGAGCCCACATTACTGAAGATGCTGAACCAATCTGACTTACTGCCGCCAATGTGGACCAAGCTCTGATACCAGTCGTACAGGGACTGAATGGTCCAGTGCACCATACTCCCGGAGAACTCCCCACAGGACTCCCCAAGGGACGAGGTCGATTGCCTTCTCCAAGTCAACAAAGCACAAGTAGACTGGTTGAGTGAACTCTCCTGCACCCCCTGGGACCCTGCCAAGAATGAAGAGCTGGTCCACCACTCCACGACCAGGACAAAAAACACACTGTCCCTCCTGAATCCGAGATTCGACTATCTGATGGAGCCTCCTCTCCAGGACCCCCAAATAGACTTTACCCCGGAGGCTGAGGAGAGTGATTCCCCTGCAGTTAGAACACCCTCCTGTCCCAACCCAGTCTGCCAATCCAGAGGCACTGGCCCTGATGTCCACATGATGCTGCAGAGGCATGTAAGCCGAGACAGCCCTACAACATCCAGAGCCTTAAGGAACTCCGGGCGGATCTAATCCACCCCCTGGGCCCTAACACCAAGGAGTTTTTTTAACCACCTTGTCAACCTCAACCACAGAGATAGGCGGGTCCACCTCCAAGCCCCCAGAGTTTTTGCCTCAGTGAAGTCGCATTACACTTTACCTATCGGAACCAGCTGCCTCCCATAGGCCAAAAGGAACGAAACATGGCCCATTCAGACTTAGTGTCTCCCACCTC
This sequence comes from Brachirus orientalis, assembly GCA_016785285.1. Classification (NCBI taxonomy): domain Eukaryota; kingdom Metazoa; phylum Chordata; class Actinopteri; order Pleuronectiformes; family Soleidae; genus Brachirus; species Brachirus orientalis. Next base: position 6,314,859 of record JAFBJR010000129.1, read on the forward strand.
CCTCGGGACATGGTCGAAAACTCTGCCAGAGGTAGGAGTTGAACCTTTTTTCGGACAGAAGACTACACCAGATGTTCCCAGCAGACCCTCACAATATGTTTGGGTCTGCCAGGCATGACCGGAATCCTCCCCGACCATCAGAGCCAACTTACCACAAGGTGGCGATCAGTTGACAGCACCATGCCTCTTTTGACATGACTACAAAATCGATCATCAACTCACGGCAAAGGGTAACCTGGTGCTTGGGTTCAAATCGGGGCGGCGTTCCTCCCAATCACACCCCTCCAGGTCCCATTTTCATTTCCCACCTGAACATTGAAGTCCCCCACCACAACAAAGGAGTACCCAGTAAGAACACTTTCATCCCCCCACCTAAGGTAGAGGGAGGCTACCCTCTTCTAGATTACCCATACCAGCTCGGCACCTCTCAACAGAGGCAAGGAGACCCAATGTCCTTGGCCCCTCCCACAGGTGGTAAGCCCATGGGAAGGGGGACCCACATCGTCTCTATGGACTGGGGCCATGGTGCCCATGGGTGCAAACTAGGACCTGTTTGCCATGGGTAACCTAACAGGGGCATAAAGCCCCCAACAACTGAACTCCTAGGACCATTGGGACACCCAAACCCCTCCACCACGATAAGGTGGCCACTTCACTAAAATCACATTACCAGCCCCCGCCTTCATATTCCCTGGATTTGCAGTTGTTTGCCGATTATGCATGCGGTAATGTTACTTCCCTTTCGTATCTTATTCGTCTCTCTACTGTTTGCTGGTTTTGATGTACGTTTGGTTAACTCTTGTGTCCTCTTTTGCCAAAGCTTCACCTCCATATGCCTGCTGACTCCACTGTTCTTCACTGTTGCTGTTCGGACCCGCATGCTGCCTTCACTGCATCTCATTACTGGACTGGAACTGTTCACTTTCCTTTGCCACTGTTTGGTGCTGCGCATGGTCCAGCCTGTCATTTGCCACAGGAAGGAGTTGTCTTCGTTGTAGTTTGCCAGTGTTTGGAGTTATACGCTGCCTTCAGTGATCCTCCTCACTGGGAATTATTTGTTTTCACTGTCCCTTGCTACGCCTGCCTGCTCCTGGGTCCCGAATAGACATTAATGTAACCAAAGTTTATCAAACCGAGTAGAGTCGAGCCATTCCATGCTAAGCTGTGCTGGAACTGTGTAGTGGAAAAGCACACAGTGTGTCTAATGAGGGATCACTTCGACCCAAACTGGTATATCAATGCTTGTATGATCCTAGTGAAATAATACTATTAACGAATCCATGCATTGCTGCATTATTAAGTGTGATAATGAGCTTCAACACACACAAAATTATGAAAAACTAACCATAAAACAAACCCTTTCAGGTGATGAAGCTACATTATTTTATATGAGAAACGTGTTAAGCTCTTCTGATTCCCCAGTATAGGCATAATCAAATCACATGATGTATTTTGTGTGTTTTTATTTTAAATACAATATATTACAATATGCCCTATGACAATACAATATCACTTGTCTGGTAACAAACATCGGCAGGGTTAAAAAAAGGAACAATAATAACAATAACAATAATATATATATATATGCTAAATCAACAGCATTCATGAAGAGCAATGGTTGCCACATGAAAAAGCACAAAGATCCTCAAGTACCACCCACAATGTTTGAATGACACATGAATCTCCAGTTTAAGCATCAGAGAAACAAATAACAGCGCACCAAGTACCACACTAATAAATCTCACACTGACACTGTTTCTGGGCAGTGACCACATTGTTTTTGTTTGCTGTCAGACTGTGGATGACAAGGCTTCAGCTCAATGACTGATCTTCAGAATCACTGCAGTCAGGCCAGCTGTTTCTTTCTTTCTCCAAAAATAGACCTAGGTCATAATAATATTGCATGTAGAAAATAAAAAACTACTGTAGGAGGGAACAACTTGCTATTATGACCTTGTATTCTGCTGAAACACAAAGTCAGATATTTTCTACTTCTGCTAGTCATTTGTTTATTTTGCCAAATTATAACTATACAATGGCTTTTTTTATGCATATGATACTGACAGAACAGGTCTGCTTTTCCTCAAAGTGTAGATGAAACAAGGCACTTTTCATATATAAATAGGATGGCATTAAGTTAGCGATAATCATGTTCTCGTGCTAATTTAAGGTAATGACAGAATGAGTATGTGAGTGCATACTGTCTCCATCCCCTCCTCCTCCTCCACACCCCTCCCTTATGCATTGGTAATGAGGTGTACACTTATTGACTCAGGGTGGAGATATGATTATCTCTTCTCCATTCTTCCATCCCTTCATCCCCTCCTCATTCTCTCACTCTCTCTCTCTCTCCACCCAGGCCATTCATCAGAGAGGGATAAGGCATGTTTGTTGCATGTATATTGATTTGTGCTGATTGTACAAAAGCAGGGAGACTCATTACACATCAAAGATGGAGGAAGAGGCACAGAGATCCCACCAGGGGCCTGTTAGTGTCTCTGCAGCTCAGATGATTCAGTTGAGCCTCCTCTCTGGATGAATATTTACAAAGAGGATTGGCTGTCAAGAGTTTAAAAAAAAAAAAAAAAAAAAAAAAAACAGTTGAAGACATTTTTTTTCCTTGCAAAGTCATCAAAATGTCAAATGTTGATTAAACTTTTGCTTTGAAATCAAAATTTTTTGAAATAAGTAAAAAAATAAAAAAAATCTGCCAGTGCAGTAGTGTAATGTCACTCCTTACTATGTATGTATATACAACCTGGATTTTCAATCAAGCAGAGTCATTGTTCACCCTTTATAAAAATGTTTTGAATCAGACAGCTCTGGAGTCCCAATCTTGAACCTTGAACTCAACCATTCCTTTTCCAACCACAATAATGTTTCTGGAAAAAAGACCGGTAGGAGGCTGCAGCTCTACTGGGATGGCAAGAACAGTAGTACAGGTTTGCTGTGTCAGAGAAGTACATTGCCAGGATCATTTTAGGCTGTTTTCGCATGCTAATGCCACAGCCTCGGTACTGAAACGGAGAGGAAGAAATCAATAGATGTATAGCAGGGACAAATAAATGATGGTGTTAGCATTAGAAGAACAACTGTTTTTGTCAACGGTCTTCGGTTTGAGGGGAAGTGATTGTGTTACAAAGTGACAGAAACCTGTGGATATTATTGCACTCTGCCAGATAATATCACATTATGTTGACCTTTTCTTGGTTTATAATTTTTATTTGACTTTTATCCTATCTTTTAATATCATATGTCACTACAAAGAAAACATGAAGTCACACTTTAATTAATCAGTGGCCTTTGTTGCGACGTTACTGGCTCACTAAAGGACTTATTTTGTGCGGAATGGAAGGCATGACTCTATAATATGTGGCAGACTATAGTCCTTTAATGCATGCTTTATCTTATCAGTCTGACCCATTAACCCCAAAACAGGGAGTAATCGCAGCACTTGAAAACTATCAAAGTGCTCAACACATGCTCCAGAAGTGCATTTGTTGCACGTATTGTGGCAATACCAAGAGTTGGGTCACTTCCACTCAAGCTAATGAGTTTGCTGGCAGCATGTTTCTATGTCTAATGACATCGTTGACACCAATGCTACATATTGTGTCACAGGCCTCTGGCAATTGCTCAGCAGCTGATGTCCACACTTGTCCACTGAGGGAACACCGCCTGGCATTGTAGACTGGCAGTATTGGCAGGCCTCTGAGTAACCCACTGCTACTGTGGCACAGTTTGCAGGACACATCAATTTGTTCGCCCACTTTTGTGAGAGGCAATCTCTCTGGCACTGATCCAGACTAGTTCGCCGCCTCGGCCTCATCTGCATATCTTTGTTATCTGGTGCCAGTTCTGAGAAAGGTAGAGGAAAGATAGACAGAGGGAGTTTGTGCCTCACCATCTGGGCTGTGTTTCTTCAATGGCCACAAATTAAAACTCAACCTGTATGGAGACAAGAGGGAGGGGAGAATAGAATTGTCAAAAGACAACAATACTTCTAATCTCTTTCCCCCTCTGTGCATTTTCAAAAAGGGAGGGGGAAAAAAGGCGCTTTAATAATTAGAGGGATAGCAAGCTCAAACAGATGAAACAATGTCCCCATCCTTTTTTTCCTTCCCCTATCATCTGTAATGACTCTAGCACTGATGGAGAGGGCTCTTTGAGGATGACATTCAAATGCTGACATTTGAATTATGTCTGTTTATCAGAGGGAGAATGGCCCACCCGCTTTTGTTGTGCCTCCTTCTGTGCGCAGGCTCGCTGGATGCAGGTACTCAAGCTGGTGGGTTCATTTCAGTCATACTTATACACAAATAGCTACACACACACACACATTGCATTACAGATGATAGGAATCCTGAAGGGGCAATTTTAGACGTTTGGTAAAAGTATAGTAGAGTGCAGAGACAATGTACACTAAAAACTTTAATGGATTTTATTTCAAGCTTTTACAGCAGAAGAGCCATCAAATTGTAACAACCAACATAAAATCACTCATTGTCACTAATCCCTGACTGTATTGCTAGTTTATCTGCATGGTGCATTTCCTTGTGAGCACAAGCACGGACACCATTCTGTGGCTAAAGTGCTAAATTCCATCACAATCCGTGTTAACCTTCAGGAAGCATTATATACTTAAGGGAGACAAAAATTTGCATGGAGAAGATTTATTGTCTATCACTAAAATGGGCTGCAATATAAAACAAAGGCCACACCATGGTGGTACAGTCCCTCATTGGCTGCTTGTCAAAGTTGGGATCTAAAATCGAGACGATCGATCACGTTGGCACATGAAAAATTATGGAATTCACCCCGAGGAAATGTATTCACAGGATGCGGGTGTAAATGGCTGTTTAACAAAGGCATTCAGAAGTCAGCAGTAAACGTGGGTCTGCAAGGTGTGCAAAAACGACAGGAGAAGAGGAGGAGGAAAAGGAGGAAAAGAGAGAAAACTGCACCCTCCAGTTATTAAGTTCACCATCTTAAGCACTGATTGGCTGCTGTGCTGTCCGTGCATATTGCATATCACATGTGAAATATTTAAATAAGCATGTATATTGAAACCCTCTATGGGTTGGTTTGATTAACCAACAGAGGGAGGGAAAAGTGGAAGTAAACATTTCCCCAGTATTGCACGAGTATTAATGTGAATGTGGACTGTGTAACTTTAATCTGGTGTGATTGGAATTCATGCATGTGATGTGCTAGTATATGCATAAGAATGAACGTGTGGTTTTTGTGTAGTTTATGTATAAGCCTTATCTTCTAACCCAGGCATGGGCAAACTACGGCCCGGGGGCCATATGCGGCCCGTTAAACGTTTTAATCCGGCCCGCTGAACTTGAAAAAATTAAATGAATAAACCTTGTTAATGTTTTATTTTCCCTGTAGTTGTGATGTTTTCCCAATAGATGGCGCACTCTAGATACATCGACTTTTTTGAGGTGCAGCGTATTACTCCATCTCAGATCCAAAAAACTAACTCCAGACTTTGATGCGCTGGCTTAAAAGGGACACCAACAACACTGTTCCCATTGAAATTAAAAGTAAGTTTCTCCGTTGTGTAAAAAATGCATTTGAAAATAATTAGTTCAATAAGCTATATATGTAACATGTTATTTCTGTTAAGGAGCGCACATAAGTGATGCGCAGGTGAACGCACCTTCTCAAAATAAACAATGCGCGCAGATCAAATACAACGCGCTCCGCAGACTGGCTCGCTGCCACTGTTTCGTCCTTGCACTGGTCGTTGTTGACTTTCAGCACTGGGGAAACAAATTGAATAGAAGGAGCAAGACAAGTACATCTGCATCTCCTTCCGTTTTTGAAATAAAGACAGTCAGGAGGAGAGTGATGATGATGATAGCCTGAAGCATAGCAGAACTTTCAGTGCTTTAAAATAGAAATTGTTAGTAATAAAAAAGTTGTATATTATTCATTTAATTTTCAGTGTTTTAAGACTCATTTTAATAAATAGCTAAATACTGTGGGACGTCAAGGACAGATATTTTGTTGTAATGCTTTTGTTCATTTTCATTTGAAATTAAAGCACACGTTTTCTCCATATCCCATGATATGTATTTTTTCCTCCAATGAGGTGGGGTTACCAAAACACTCCATCCATCTGCCCCTGGTCTGGCCCCTCTGTCAAATTTTAGAACCCATTGTGGCCAAAGAATCAAAAAGTTTGCCCACCCCTGTTCTAACCCAAGTGTTATTTTTGAAAATAGCAGAAGCACTGTCTCGTTAATACCTTTATATCCTAAAAGTAAAAAAAAAACTGATTGTTCACTACACTTATTACAGAGAAGCCATTACTTCCATTTCTTACATGCTGTGAACATTATGTACATAAAAGATACAAAAGTACAATATACTGAAACACTACATTATATTAAGGTTAAATTCAGTTAGTGCCTTTACTCTTGCCGTCTTGTGCCTTTGCCTTTCTTTATATTTACCTTTATTATGCCCCAAATCAAATATTTACAGCAACAATTCAATGATGAATCATGTATCATTGTCCTGCCTCGTGCAACATGGTAATCAATAGGCCAAGGCAAATATTGATGTTTTAATTAATAAATGAAGGGTGTCTAAAGTAAACAGTCCCTTATGGCAGCTCAACTGCGTGAGGGAAACATGGGCGAAAGTTACCTGGCCTAAGAAGAGGGAGTTTCCAGAAGCATAATGCAGAGAAAGCTATATCAATAGATGCCCCATTCACTTTCAATACTTAGACTTTATGCACTTTGTTCTCTGTTTTGTGAATATGCACTTTTAACTTTTTCAAGGAGGTTGTGTTTTCTTCATTTAGATAGATATTGTGATGATTGTCTTGCAATATATTTATTATCACTGAATCGTTGTGACGTGATATTACTGGTATCATGGACCACGTATTGTGTATTGTGTGAGGTATCCTTTGAATTCCAACCCTACTAGTAATTACTGAAGTCTAAAGCTGCATGTGAATTTAGTATTGACAAGTACTACACAACAGACAGGCTGCTGTCACAACTTCAAATGCTAAGCTGCTACAGGTACTCTTTTACTTCTGCTGCAAGAGTGTGATTTACACGCAGTACTACTGGCTATTTTACACACCAAACTTGTACAGAAAATCTGCATATAAGTCCAAGATTTGCCCTACACACATACACACACACACACACATATACATATATATATATATATAAACACACACACGTGTGTGTAGGTTGCCTGCTAATATCTTTAAAAATGCAAATGCATGCAGAAGAAACTAGCATATGCAGACAATCTAAAATTTTGTATGTAGTGGAGTTTATATCATATGTTCATGAAGCAAAAAAGAAGGGATTTCTATGTGTAGGAATACACAGTAATTCTCCATTTTTCCATTCTCAACATTCACTATAAGAACTTGCATGCAAATCCCTGTCCCCTGCGGTACACAAGCTGTATGATCACCATATTGGCATGTGAAAATAATATAGATTGAGAACATGAGAGGGAGACCAAGTGGAAAATGAGATGATTGCTTAAGTATGTTCTCCCCTGATAAAGTGAAATTGCATTTGTCTCAGTGCTTGCAGGAGTCAGTTCCTTTAAACGTCAAGATGCTGAAACACCTTGAGGTTGATGTTGATGGGTGTCACACAGCACAATCAGAACTGCCAGATATTTATTTCTATAAACTCAGCCTTTTCACGTTGTTGGTTTGATTTAAAAGCTTTTGTCAGGTTACTCTACCAGTTTTTTTTCTGTTAAGGTGAAAGGTCAGGTTTAGATCACTTATAGATTTGTTTCAGTTCAGTGTTTCCCAGAAGGCATGCTGCCTCATGTTTAAACTCACTCACCAGTTTAGCGTACCACAAGGTATTCACAGATCAGCTGACCAATTATGGTAATGTCACACCCAAAGCTTCAACTTCCTTTTAGTGAAGATTGAACTAACCCTTAACAAATCAGATCATATAACCAAAAATCAACAATTACTTTGAACAAGCATTGAGTATATATTCAAAGCTGTGCCATTGCTGTCTAAATTATTTTCAGCGAAAACAATGCAAGTGATATCTTCCTTATTTGCCCTGAACAAGGATACCGCATCTCACTGCTGCCATCATCACCCAGTAGCATAGCAAATATGTACTAATGTGCAGGTAAAAAGAGTGCCGATTTCTGTCACAGATTGTTTGTTTATCTATGGACAGAAATCGGGACACTAATGGTGCTTTCACACCAATTGCAAAGCAAATTGACACATTGTGCATTTTCTCACGTTACCACACCAGGAGTAAGTGTAGCACATGAATATTCACTAGTTTTCTTCTGGGGAAAAAAAGTTCTTTTATGATCTTTATGATCTACATGAGTGTAGACTGGCTTGCATGATGTCACATCTTGAGTGAAGCATGATTGCACTGGCTTTTTAAGTATCATTGTGCATTTGCAATATGCACAATGATATATATTGCATATTATTACATTCATATTATGCAATCTGAATTAAGGAGGTTTAAGTATTTAGTAGTGCTCCTGAACAATGAATATATCTGTGATTATAGTTTGCTAGTATCACTGAATGAATCCATGCTGTGCTGTGACTGACAGCAGCTTTGTTGTCCAACACATGAGGAGTAATGTGTCATTTCCAAACAAACAAACCCTTCTCTTACAGGTTAGGTCAAGCTCAGATAAGGTCAAGGCCCCCATACAACACCAGGGTTGCTGAAAACACACAACAGTCCCATTGTTCTGGGAGATCCTGCTTGAGTGAGCACGCTTTGGGTTGAGACTGCTGTTTTCATTTAGTCGCTGCTCCTGGGGCAGTTTTTCTCCCTCCGCGTACTCCTCCCTAGATTTCATCACCAGTGCACTAGGAGATGATTTTGTGAATGAAACCATCCATATCCCCATAGCCTTTATGATGGTAATGACTGGCAGTCAGGGAACAATGGAGGAAGACGGCTGGGAATCAGGAGTTACGGTTGTGGGAAATAGAGGAGGTATGTGCGAGATTCTGTCTGTGACACTAGAGGGTGAAAACCTCATATCTCTGAAATGTCAAGTCACAGAAAAAGAAAAAAAAATCTTTCACCTTGCTGACAAATTATTGTTCTCATAAACCACAAAAACAAACACTTTCTATACCCCAGAAGAAAAATTAAGCCCTGTATTAATCACAATGGCTGCCCTTGTGCAGGATGTGAAAGAGTCCGCAGACATCAAGGTCCTGGCAACATTGTGCTGGTTGGCACACAATTCAAAAGTGATGATTAAGGTCTATAACAACACAATTTTATAAAGGCTTCTCAAATGGTACATGTAATGTCCGTATTGCTCATCTACTTAGATTATTAACTTGAAGCTATATATTTAATTTCTTAATGCTGCTTGCTATTTAAAGCCCCATGTGGCATAAAACTAAATGTAGCAGTATTTACATGCAGCATTTGGATTTTACATTTTGGATGAATGCCTTCCAAAAAAAACCCAATGACACAGTATTACATACAGTAAATATATAAAAGAGCTACAAATTGTGTTTTTAAAATTACTGAAATAATTCAATCTAGGTAATGGTCACAAATTACAGATTAAAAATATACAGTAAGGTTCAGTCCTTTCCTGTCATCTGTCATGACATAATATAAATATGCCAAACATGACATTTAGATCCCAAACTGCAAAGCAGAAGATGTGTGAACACATGCAATAATGATTTCTTCACTATGGCAATAAACAAGAAAAACATTCTATTAGTGCAGATTACAACAAGTGAGGAAGAAAGATACTGAGAGAGAGAGAGAGAGAGAGAGAGAGAGCTGGCAGAAAGTCAAAAATGGCAAGCGTTTTGGCCGGCCCGGCAACCTGACAAAGGGCTCTGACAATTAGGATGAAAAATAAGCCTGCTGCCGGATGTTGCTGTCTGTTGGTTGCCATCCTTTAGGTGGCCTCCACCTGAATGCTTACAAGTCAGTCCACCCCAGAAATGCATCTTGAAATGAATCCTTGTCCTTCCACCTCAGAGGAAAGCGGAAGACTTGGCTGACAAAAAAAAAAAAAAAAACTTTTGTAGGTAAAGTCTTACGAAATATGACATAAAAATGGGATGGTTTACAACTTATATATATATATATATATATAATAAAGCATCTCCTGACATCTGGTAGTGCTCCTTTGGACAGAAAAAATTAAGGGGCCACCACAGGTTTAATCGCCATATGATTGTTTGAGTGTGTTACAGCTTGCAGGCACATTGGTGCAGACCACACCAACAGACAGAAATACACTCAAAATGTCTTGAATATACATATTGACATAGACACACACAGTCACAGGTGTGCATAGACATATGTGTACTGTATGTGTGAGATGGTTTGAATAGCTCCTGCCAAGAGACTAGACTGATTCACCACATCATTAATGCTGACATGGAAGTATAGCCGATCAACAAGCTATAACTCTATCAACTGTAACCATATGGCAGTGATATACAAGCATTTACTGACTTTTTACTCACGAAGACACTACTAGAAAAAACATTTTACAGCTTTAGCCATTATTTCAAACATTTAAGCGTAATGTAGAATGAATTGTGCCAGTGTGTATTTGTGTGTGCAGCATTAGTTTCAGCAGTAGGGCTGAGAGGAGGCCTTACTAATCCCTCACAGTAGGTCAACCACTCAAGGAACTGCAGCCATTATCGGCTTTAGCTTCATTTTATTAAATCACTCGCCACATCCCTGTTGTGTGTTAATGGGCTAATTTGTACCGACACTGAGCAAAGGATACAATCAATGATATGGTTTTATAAGGAGGCTTAATCAGATAACAACTTTGTTCTAGCAGGTAATTAGAAGCAGGAGTCAAGCTGCAAAAGGAGACCAGAACTGGTGCACCGTGGGAATGGAGGTTGGAGGTCAATTTCAAAATTAGTTAAGCTTGACGGGCTGCCACTGACCTGCACAGGTGCTCCCACTTCCCCTGCTGCTCTGCACTTCCTCCCGCCGACCTCACCACCCTGAGGTCACAGACATCGGGTCCCGGTTTCCATGCCTCCCTTCATCACCACCTCGGTTACCCAGCTCCCCATGACCAGTCTGGAGCCATTATCAAAACCAGGACAAACCCCAGGCCTGCTGAGAAGACCAAAGACCACCACAGGTCTAATGTGAAGCCTAAGCACATTTAATGGGAGAATATTTCCAGAGTGCTCAGTGAACTGTATGGTTGCTTAAAATACTGGCATATAACTGTGTCATAGTCACTTCTAAAGAATATTTGTAAATGTTCAAAAATGAACTGCACACAAGGGTTTAAGAGTTAAATCTGCTCTTAAACGTAACATAAAAACATATCTCCTCCCTCTTATCCCTTAACCTCTTCTCGCCCTTTTTTTTTGGGGGGGGGGGGTCTGATGTTATTGGCGCGTCTGCCCAGGGACAGGAAAGCCACGCCGTTGTTTTTGAGCCCCACTGCAGTGTGGACTCCTGCTGTTGGCCTGCCATGTGTAATTAAACATTTGGCCTCCACAATTACTCAACAGTGTACACATGCCAGTGTTGGGCCTTGTGGAATATGCATTTCAAAGAGCACCAATTCCTTTAAAAGTGCTGAACTGACAGCAGCAAGAGAGGAGAACCTTTGGGGTAGGACCGGAAGGGTAGAAGGGGAAGAGAAATGGAAGGAGGAGGGTGAGATGTCTGGTGGGTTTGGAGTCCACTGGGATGTACTGATTAGAGAATAAATGAAACTTGAAGCAGAACTTAAAAAGTAGACCAGACCACGAAGAGATTGTTTGGCAGGTACGAGTAACTAGCTCACATTCCACCAACTCCACTTTTATCCTCTTTGTTTATTAAAAGTGTGAAATATGTGCCAACGAATTATATTTCCACCATTCATCCTACTTTAACACACAATTACTCATTAGCACTAAGTACTTATATAAGAAGCGGCAGATGGGAGTATTTTGTAAATACTTGGACAGTAAGTCAGTACGATTCAACATCTAACAACTATGAAAGGGATTCAAACTAATGTTGGTGAGACATTTCTATTTGGACTAAAGTTTAAAGTTCATGAAAAGTCTGGCTAAACAATTTGCGCCACTATTTTATTTTATTATTCCCTTAAGGCCTTACTTCCAAATCGGCATCCCCTGATGTCAGTTGGACCACATGGTTGCGCTGGAAAACCCAAGGTAGTGGAACATCCCAACATCAAAACTATCTTGGTGCTGCACTGGCCCTTGTTTACTTATGTAACATTAATAAAATTCACACACAGCCTCTGCCTGACAAGAAAACCCCTCTGAATGTATGCAAGCATCGACATTAACATTTGACTTAAACTACTATTAAAGAAAATAATTTCAAAAGAAAAACAATCAAACAGCTGTTCTGTACTTGTTCTTGAAATGTTTTCAAATGCAGACATTTATGATATGAAACTTGGATCAATGAAACATGGACTAATAGATGAAAATAATTAGTACAAAATAAAGGAAGAAAAGTCACCAGTGTGACTACAATATCTGCTGTGCACTCTGCAATAAACATATTCTCCATCTTACATTTTCCATTTACAGACATTTCTCTTGATGTTAATACTAGAAATGCAGTGGACAGGACAACCATAATCATAATGAGAAAAGACACAGAACAGTGGTCACACACACACATTATAAAAAAAAAAAAAGGCATACGTTTGTTTGGATATTACAGGCCTTTTGGAACAGAAACAAATGGAAACATGTTTGTGATAAAAAAGTGTCAGCTTCCATAATAAGCTTCACTATAAAATGAGTTGGAATGGCATTGTTGTTGTTGCATCCAATTCCAGTGCTTTAAGCAGTCAGAGAGCAATCAACTGTGCAAACTAAGGAGCACTAGATATTATTACTATCAACAACAAGCCAAACTATCATCAAAGCCAAGGTTTCCCCACTTTACCACCAAGCAATTCCAGCTTGAGTTCGAAAAACGTAAGTAAAGTACCCTACAGTTTTTAGCACAGTCAGTCACAAGACTAAAGAGAGATGGACTCCCAGCAAGCTTTGGATTATCACAATAGCTACAATAGATTATATACTACAAAATGCTGTTATTATATTTTTTTAATTTAGATTCAACAAGAATTTCCTAAAAAAAAAAAAAAAAAGCTGTTACACACTCTTCCAACTTTGTGTACCCTAGTTGGGGCTCCTTAAAAGCCCCAACTAGGCTGCACTAAAAAAAAAATAGCTGCACTAAAGCTCCCTGTGAAATGACAAGCTAGCAGCTGCAGGCTTCAGCAACAACCAACCAGACAAATACAACAGCCTCTGCAGCCTATGCTGACTAGAGGAACAGCACACCAACAGCACATCATCCAGCTGTCACATTTAAACCTGAGATACCTACATGTAAGCATTCTGCCTCTCTCAGAAAATAATGTGAAACATTTCCTTCCACTTGAGTTTGCCAAACATGTGATTCTGACATTTATCTCTTACTGATAAACCAAAATTTTGAAGTCTGTGCAATGATTCAATAAGCTGAGGCACAGAGAGAGCAGATAGACAGACAGACAAGGGAAATTTGAATTGTGTGTATTCATTCTCTGGCTGGTTGTGTATGGAGTAAGAATGAGAGAAGACTAAGCTCCCTATTTCTGTGAGAGGAAAAAAACAGCACACAAACACTCATCCTCTAGAGTCTCCAGTGAACAATGTGGATTTTAAAAGAAGAAACCTCTCTGCCAGCCCCTTGTCAGCAGCTACCGACACGTTGCAGAGAGGTTGGCAGCACCACCTGCCTGTGAGTCCCCAGTATCCCCTCCTCAGCCTCTTGTGTGCCATAGAGGTGGCTGTGTTCATGTCCCACTATTGTAATGTGGACTAGAGGGGGTATTGTGGACCTTGTCAACGGCACTGCCATCTCCGTGCCAGCTGGCTGGGTGTAAAGTGGTGTAGGGGTGAGGGAGGGCTGAACAATGCAAAGATCTGTGCACAATGGGCGGTCGTGGAAAGGCAGCATTGTTCCGCAATGATCGGCCATGCCAACTTCCTCATGCCAACCCCCAATCAAAAGCGACACCTCGTTAAAGAAGCTTTCACCTCAGCTCAAATTTCATCCAGAAGCACTGGTTCATATTTGAAAAATGTGCTGGAGATTGGGAGCAAGGTGCACCCCCTTCTTGACATGGTTTCCATTGTCTCACTTTAACATCCACATGTGCACATGAACCCTCACTTTGCAGACTCCACCGGCCCCAAAGTCTCTCTTTTGAAATTAAAGAGTGAAGAAAAGGAAGTGGCTGTAAGGAAATGTCTGGAATCCATCTGAGATTGAGAAATCCGACCATCATGGTTGGATCCAATTGAATGAGGCAGGCCTGAGTAACACGCTCCGACACGGCCTTTCTCTTCCTCTAACACCCCGGCCATGTGGACCCAAGGCCCTGCCAGGAAAGCATGTCACAGCTCATCACAGTTGCAAATGAATATTCATGCAGGGGAGGGCGCCTGTGTGTAAAGTATTTACATGTGTGCCGGATTTTAGTGCGACAAAGAAAGAGTGTATATGTGAGTGCATGTGCATACTGTAAAGTTTTTTGATTTTTTTTTTCCCCCAAGCAGGCTCCCAGCTCAGGATGCAGCAACAGGCCTCACACTCTGACATGGTGGCCGCTTATAACACATAGTGTGGCTCCTACTGGTTTGCTGGCCAAACATAGGCCGAGTACGAGTCAGTGTTGGCTAGAACATGAGGTCTCTCACACTGTGACTGGATGCAGTGACACACACATACACAAATGGGCATGCACACAAGTACACACCATGTGCAAGCTGCCAAAACTCCACAGATGTCCTGGCTGTTGCTGCATGTGAGTCATTGCAAGCCGGGCTTTTTGATGGTGAGGCCTGGTGCGAGGTTTGGGGTGCGAGGATTTAGATGCAAGGCAGGTGCACTGTCACATTTGCCTTCCAGGACAGTTTGATGCCCAGATTGGCCCCTGACCTCTCAAACAACAGCCAGTCTGTCATTTTGAGCACTGCGAGGTGACGCACTTCGCTAAGAATTTTAAAATGCCATGGTGAGAATTTCAAAGACCACAAAACAAGTTAGGAAAATCATCTTCAACTCACATCTACAAACTTTTGAACATGTTGTCACCAAAATCATACCAAAGTTGTGATACCAAGCAGCAACTCTGATATCACTAAACTAGTTGTTCCCACAGTGACTAGATTAGCATTGTGGGTACCATAGAGGGTGAAACTATGAAAGTGAGAGGTGACATTTCTGGGATTGCACTGTCATGAGTACTGTACTGTCATGAGTGAAAGTGACACTGATTTTAGATGCAAATTGAGATTTTTGTAGTTTTGTGAAAGTGAACTCCACAAGAACCATGGTTACATCCTTTATTTTAAAAATAGTATCAGTTTGCACAAATGGAGAAACAGTTTAGTAAGTAGAAAGACATGCATCTCAGTCAAATTTGTCCTCTATGATGTAGTTATTATCCTCAAGATTACCTGCTTTTTAGGAGGCAATCATGTCAGAGATGATGATAGCTATAACAATAAGGTAATCGCCCATACCATTCATTTTTGGACAATTGATTTTTAAGACACTTAACGTGAAAGTGAAGTATGCAGGATTTACTTATATTGATATAAAACTCTCCAATGCCTGTCCTACAAGAATGGAATTTTGCAGCTTTATTACTTCACTTCAAAAAGAATGAACTGTTACAATGTATTGCTAATAGAGTGATTTAGCTAAATTACAGTCAGTTCAATGTCAGACATTACAGAATCAAATGGGCATTTTTTAAAGGAAGGCTGCTTGTCTTCCTCTGATTAAATTTCAAATTTCAGCACAGTGTTTAATATATTTTATGTTTGGATTCTTAATCAAATTTCACCTCAATTAAGGTGCAAAACCATGAAAAATATGAGATAACTACAACAGCAAAGTGCGGTTTTCACACAACTGGCTGTGCTATTCTAACAGTTCTATTCCAACAGCTGTGAGGATGACAAAAGGCAACACTTTCTATGTACATCAAATACAATTTTTCAAATGCTCATTCTAATGAGATTTAATAGGTATATTCATACATCAAGAATGCCTCAAGCATGCTTCCATGCTCTCATAAAGGTTCCCCAGTTGACAGTGGAAATGCATAATGTAGTTAGATAAAGTATCCCCTTTTTATTACTTTATCACTCAAAGAGGAATGAGATATGCTATTTTTTGTTCATGGCTTGAGGAAAAACACTAAAAGCAAGAGATGCAAACATCTGACTTAAGATTGTGGTGATGCTTTTTTAACACATGTACTGCATACTGGTTACAAGACGCTTGGCATGGAGTGGGGATGAAGACTGACAAAGCCTGGAATACAGGTGTCAATGTGATTAATTGCACCAGGGAGGAGAATTAGCACTTGGCTAATCAACTCAACCAAACAAGGAGGGAAAATTAAGTTTTTAAAGTGTTGGTTTTTCTTACGATCGTGGCCTGTTGAAACCGCAGAGGGAAGTTTGTTAATGGCTCATAAGTCCATCCCTGAGGACTAAATTATCCTAAAGGAAGCTCTCTGTTTGTCGAGTGCCAGCTCATATTTTGCAGAAGGGGCAAACACCCACACAATGTCTAGTGTTGAAACAGCTTGGCTATTGGTAAACTGGCAGCTCAGCCATGTGTGAAAATATATCGTTACTGCGTGACTCACAAATAGACCTCGGTGAGGTACAGAAATCCCAGTTGAAATTAGAAAATGGCTTGAAATAAAAACAAACTCTAATGTCTGGCCACACACACAACAGGAAAAGGAGATCACATCCAATCAGGTGCGGCAATTAATTTTCAAGGTTTTTGCTGCCCCTCATTTATGAAAACAACTGCTTAATAATGACTTTTGACATCAGGGTGATGAATGATAGAAAAACAAGCAGCGTCCCTGAGCACAGGCAATGTTCTGAGATTACTCTTTGGTGTGTGGTTGAATACTCACACCAAAATATGTGTGACAACATCTGGACTTGTCTGAAGAGACGGCCGGTGTTGGGCCTGTAGACACTGTGGGTCACTGAAAATGGCCTTTACTCTTGCCCCCCTCTCCACCCTCTGGCTGAATATTTAAATTTTCACTTCCTCCGCCGAAGAGTCGGTGCTCCATTCTCCACCTGTCAATGCTTTGCTTTTTAAGATGTAGAAACACGATCTACTGCGAATGTGATTTTGTTCAGCAAGTCATCAGTCTGGTGAGAGTTTTGGCAAACTTTAAGGACACAATCAGAGACTATGTTTCATATTTAAATTTGGATTTCTGAAAAGATTTGCTTATAAAACTATGTTTTGAGAGTCAGGTCTCGAAGACAATCACTCAGTGCTGCAACAATGCAAACCTGCAATTATGACTTTCAACCACAGACCTGGACAATGTAATTTTCATTATCAGCCAGAGCCTCATTTTATTTACATAGACTAAACTTTTACTTAGGAAAATATGCTAACATCTCACAATGCAAATTCCAAAAACACGGCTAATCTCACAAATATTATATGTTTGCATGCTAACATTAGCTGCATTAACACAAAAAATGTATAAAGCCAGAGGCAATATAATACTGTTTAAACAGTTGGCCCTAAGAGACTGAAAACTGAACATTCAAAACCGACAAACATGAGAGCAAAAATCAACAAAGCTGATGGCAAATACAAAAGTTTTTATTTCACATTCTTGTTTCTGATGATAATGCACAGTTGAACATGGGATTCTGCCCCAACTCCACTGAAAGGTGCTTTAGAAAATAACAGGTGTTTGTTATTGAGTTTCTTGCCAGTATCACTCATGGATGCAACAAACAAAGAGAAGCTGACTCTGCTTTAATATTTTAAACTCCATTGACTGCAAAATCTCAAAATGAATTTCAAACCTTCAATCAACCACCTTCAAAGAAATTGATTATGTGAAATATTGATGCCTCATCAGGTGAGAGAAGGTTTTTATTGATGCTGCATCTGTCTACAGTCAGGTCTAATTTATTTTCAAAATACTACAAAGCCCCTCTCAAATTGTTCTGAAAAGTAGACTTTATTAATTGCCCTTTTTAAAATGGGACTTGGTGTTTATTCAGTTTCTCTTGAACTGTTTTGACATTAGAAACTGCAAAAGCTGGTTGTGCAAATGATCCAAGACTGACACAAGACCATCTTTAGTGAACGACTAGGCAACAGTGCCAAGTTGAAGTTGCATGTGTTTGGAGAGAACTAATGCAATAACCCAAATCAAAAAGTGCTCATGTCTTTTTGAAAGGCTTGAGATTAGGTTGGATGTGCTGACAGTAGCATGGAGCTGGTCTGTATTTGCTCATTCAAGTATCAAATTCAGGGTTTCTCATTTTACACTCCGATTAAAATGGCCTCCCTGCGAATACTTCTAACACTATACAATGGGATTAGACCAGGCATGCAATTGTGTCACACCATTCAAACATACCAACACACAGGCCATGAATGAAGCCTCCAAATCCCTTCACTGTCATTTGCTCCCATCTTCTAGGGAATGTTCCTTGTACCCCACATCCCCACCCCACCTAGTGAACTGTCCGTTACAGGAAAAGGAATTCCTTTTCTTTAAAAGAATAAAGTCCAACAGGCGAAAGGAGGAGCGAATGTACAGACAGAACATGAAACCACTTTCCCAACCGTCTTGCCTGCTCAGACCAAAGCCTCTCAACTCACAAGCCCTTGAGTGTGCATTTTTGAGCTCTGTGAATTTTTGTGCAGGTAAAGATTAGCAATGAGCCCTCTGCAACAAAACATTCAATCACATTCAAGTAGGGCCCTGCATCAAATGTGTCCTCCACCTCCACCTACTTTGGGAGAGCAGGTCTTTCTTCTCATCTCCCTTTTTACTCTCTTCTTCTCTCCTCTCTTTGGCTTGGTCAAATTGAATTGCTTTTGAAACAGGCATCTCTGCTCCCCCCTCTCCTCTTCATCTCTTGTCAATCTGAGAAAGCCAGGAAATGAGCGCTCTTTGTGGGATTAATTAATAGCGGGAGCTGGTCAGCGTGCTAGCAGAGCTGTAATTGCTACTCAGCAGAGGGGGGGGAGAGGGGGGGGAGAGGAAGGGAAGGCTGGTTGAAGAAAA
Organism: Brachirus orientalis; assembly: GCA_016785285.1. Classification (NCBI taxonomy): domain Eukaryota; kingdom Metazoa; phylum Chordata; class Actinopteri; order Pleuronectiformes; family Soleidae; genus Brachirus; species Brachirus orientalis. The sequence goes on from JAFBJR010000129.1 coordinate 6,334,008, forward strand.
GTTTGGGTTGCAGTTTTTGAGAGCAGAGGGGGTGTTCCTGAGCGCTTTGAACTGAAGGGCTCTGCTGCAGTGGATTAAAGTGAGAAGAGAGAGATCGAGGAGGGAGGAGGGGGGCTTTGAAGTCTGCTGAGAGGTCTAGGAGAAGAAGAAGTGACGTTGGGTGGTAGAAATTCTGTCTGGCAACATCAAACACTGTTATCACCCACTTTCACCTGTTGACACTCAAGGGTGAAGACACTAGATTCAGCTGCACGAGATGCAAGGCTACACGTTCTTCTACTTCCCTCTCTCTATTTTTCTCTATTCTTATCCAAATATCGGTTCGTTTTGTTTGCACGGTTCAGGGGGGTGATTCAACGCTTTGGTTGATTTCCAAAGAAAACGCTGTTTCTTTTTCACCTGAACTCAAGGGTCAGCCTGGTATGCATACAAGAATGTGTGCATATAAGCATTTGTATCATTAGAATATTTTTTCCCACCCAACTCCCACACAGAGGCACGCTTGAGCTAAAAGATCTTACTTAGGTGTGGAGTTGATTGTGAAAAAAAATCAACTTAAGGTCATCAACTGATTACAGAAGAAATTCATTTTCTGAATCTCAAAAATGCAAGAGTTTAACTCATTAATTCTCTGTAACTTTTTTCCTTAACAACACTGTAACTGAAATTCTGATATATTCTTGGCTGTCATATGATTTGAGTGTCTTTTGGTAAAAGTTCAAGATAAAATATAACTGATGCAGCTGTAGGATACGGATATAATTATCAAATGTGTCAATCACAAGAGCTGTCAAAGTTTAAGATGGGAAACCTATAATTTTGATTACAAACCTTGGTAACTTTACTCAGTTTTTCAATTTTTTTTATTATTTAGCAAAAACATTATTATGTGAATACATACACTACCAGTCAAAGTTTGGACACACATTAAATGAGAAAATTGTCCAAACCTTTGACTGGTAGTGTATAATAAAGATAAGTTAAAATGAAAAGTAGCTTTAAAAGTCTGAGATTCAGTTCTATGAAATAAATAAATAAATAAATAAATAAATAAAAGGGATCAAAATCTAAATTATGCTGATAATTGTTTAGGTGTAGGTTGCTGACCTGGCTCAGTAGTTTACTGTAGAGACACACAAATAAAGATACACACATTATTTCATATACACACACTTTGGTCCACTCATGTTCACACCTCCTTGAAAAATTGGGGTTTATGTAAATTTTTTAAAAACTTTGCAAATTGCCTTTTTTTTTCTGCTGAACTGCCAAATTAATGTTGGAGCGCCCATGCGTATGGAGAGTGAATCAACAATAATCTTTTCACTTCTGCCAGAGATTATTCAGCAGGGCCTTTACTGAATGTGCTCTGATGCTGCACCCGCACACAGGAAAACACCCATAATCCACTTGCTTTGGGTTACCATTGGGTCTTTTGTCTGTTGTGGTAAAAACAGGTTGCAACATGACTTTTAATAGAGGTGAAAAAATATTGAATTTTCAGTGAACCATGAATGTATAATTTGATTATTTTCTGCATTATCGCATATAAGCAGAGAAATTAATTAATTTTCCAAAGCACAATATGGTTATTATACATTAATTCATTTAAAATTTTCTCTATTTTGGTCAACGCTAAAGATGTCAAATCTTTAAATTGAGATTAAATAAAACATTAAAGCTATTAAAACAAAGTATTTTAATTTATTACTGCATTTATTTGTGTGGTATTTCAAACTAGACTAATTCATGGTTATTAATGGTGAAAGTTCATTTGTAGAGTCTGTTACAGCCTCTAAGACAATTCATTCAAATAACAAAATTAACGTAAAACTTCATAGCAGAAGAAAACTACTTAGTTGCAAAATGTTAACAGAAACTAAACTTAAAAGAAAAGCATGGAAAAAATATAAATCCATGTTTTTCACATGCAAGTAAACATGATTTGTGATCTTGCTGCTGAAGAAAAAAATAGATCAGCTGTGTGCAGCTCATGGGAGTGGACAAGTGCAAATGAATGCCCTTAAAATCAAAAATATGCACTAGACAGAGAAATCGTATGCAGATCCAGTGAAGTGAGCCCACATGCACTCATCCATTATACTTGCTTGGCACATTTTGGACACACACACACTGGGCACAGAGTGGATATCAAAATTCAGAAGGGAGAAATGCAATGAGGTGGAGGTGGGGGTGGGCAGTCCGAGGAAACAGAGTGATCCTTGATTTTATGCAACCTATGCCTATTCAAAATTCAACTATCCTTGAGGCGCTTGTGCACCACTTTGCTGATGTCTGGAGGCCTGTAATTGTGCACACACATCAATTATGGATCGGGGCTCTGCTATTCCTTGCCTCGTCGTCCACTGGCTCCAATCAGATTGGAGGTCTGTAGCTGGTTTCACTCCCCCGGTGCTTTTTTGGAGGGGGAGCAGTTTGATTACAGGTGTAGTACAGACAGACTTGTTATGGACCAGTGGATGGAGGCTGGTCCCCATCTTCTCCTCTCCTGTCCAGATCAGGGGCACGTTAGTGGGTGGAGGGAATTAGGGAAGAAGCAGGGGTGGAGAGAACGGCGGCGGTGGTGGTGGTGGAGTCGCGGGGAGGGGCGTCTGATTCGGCCATCACATCCCACTAACAATTTCTGTCAGGTCCCTGGAGGTTCTCTAATGAGCCCCACCGACACGGCCGAAGGCGAGATCCCTGCGCCGGCCCACTGAAGTGAGAAGCCAGAAGATCGGCACCTAGCAGCCTTGCAATTATTAATCAGACTTCAGACTTTTTTTTTTTACACCCTCTTTTCTCTTTTCCTGTTGTCATTCATACTCTCCTTTACTCTTTCATCACTTAGTACAAGTGTTCCCTTCTTTTTCTCCCAATAGATACACTGATGTGACTGACTGACATTACAGAGATCTAGTGGTTAAAAAAAAAAAAAAAAAACAAGACTATTAAAGCACTGTCACAAAAAGCTCAAGTATGTGACCTTTAAATAGAAAAGGAAAAGATGTCATGACAAATAAAAAAGTGACAGCTTTCATTAAGAAAATATTTTGAATTTGATCTTCAATTATATTTGAGTACTATTTAACTTGTTTTATAAAGGCTATATAGTAACATTAGACTAACTTGTGTATTAATGTGTAGTACTGTTATAATGGCCCAACAAAACATGATTCTTCTAAAATTCCAAAAAAAAAGAAAAAAAATAATTTTATACTTTTATATTTACTACTACTTTTATATTCAATGGGGCTGGTACAGGTTCAGATAAGTTTTGGGACTTGGAAGCCATAGGTCTGCTTCACAGATCATATATCACCCTATATAATAAATAATCTAGCTTTACACTTATTAAATATATACAATCAAATACTATTAGTCTATACATTGTTTTAGATTTGTTATATAGGTATATATATATATAAGAGGAAACCGCTAAAATTAGATTAATGTCTAGGTTTTATTGCATCTTTTTTTTTTTTACTGATAGCCTCAGTGATATTTGCAGAAATATACTGATTTGAAAAAATAAAAAGGAGACAAAGAACATCGGTCTGTGTGGCACTTTGAGCTAAAAACACCCCCATGAAGCCATTAAAACAGCCCCATTAACAGCGGGATAATGTACAGGGTCTATTTCGTGCAAGTCTGTTCTGGTTTTTCACATATACACATATGGAGACAGGCTCTCGCCCACACACACACAAACAGAGTGAATGAGGGAGTGAGTGAGAGAGAGAGAGAGAGAGAGAGAGAGAGAGAGAGAGAGAGAGAGAGAGAGAGAGAGAGAGAGAGAGACATACACGCACTTTATCCCTCCATGGAGGGAAAAAAGGGAAAGTTGCTTCTCTAAGTCTGAGCTGACTTGGCCTGAGGCAAAACCTGACCTTTGCACCAAAGGTGAAAAGCTCTGTTGTCATTGGTTTGAGAAAAATGCCTCCAGAAGTAACATTTTTACCTCTTCACATCTCATCTTTTCATGTTATTGTGTGGGTTTCCCCCCTCTTCTCTTCCCTCTTCCTTTCCTCTGCTGAGTGAAAACCTCCCATAGCCTCCCCATCCCACCCCCTCCGACCCCTACTCCCCCAGCACCCTCCCGTCCACTTCGCTGACAGGCCGTGCTGTAGCGGTAACATTTTTATCACTGGGCAGCTGCACACCTAGGAGCTGTGCAGGATGGAGCGTGTACTGTAGCTCGTGGGACGGAGGGGGAAGATTGAGTGTAAGTGCTCACTAAACAATGTTCTAGGTTTTCCTTGGGAGACGCAGGGTCACCGCTTCAGGGTCAAGTTCATGATCTTGCTATGATGTGGATTGTTGACCTTGACCTGTGTGAAATTATAAATATTTTTCCCCCTCAGAGGGAAAGCATTGAGGATTATTGAATGGTAGATTATTTAATTATTTAAAATAAATAGCATGTGTTTTTGTTTTGATATGTCAATTTGTCATAATATTGAAACGGTGGTGCGATAGGTATGACATGCTATATTTTTGCTGTTTAAATGTTTGAAGCTCTCATTTAGACTTTAATATTGTTTAATGATGAGAGTGTTAATTTGCATGACATTTTCCATACGAACAAAAAACCTGAAGAGTCAAACATGTAGAACATACATTGAGAGAGGATGAACTTACAACTTAGTTAACTTACTTACATCATCACAGAAAACACTTTATTTAATCGCCATTATTGATCAAACCATCTTATTTTCATCATTATAATTTATTTAAATTACCAGAGGCATAAAATATAATAAGTGTTTTTCAGTTTCTAAAACATTCAAATGTGTTTTAAATGGATAGATGGAATGAAAATGAACTAAATAAAATTGTATTATTTTGCATGGAGTTCTGCATATACAAACAAAAGCTCATTCAATTTCAGACACATTTAAGATCAAGCACAAAATCCACAGCATACATTTTTAGGGCTGCTACCACAGTGCAATTGCTCCCAGATATTTAGCGCAATTATTTACTATTAAGTTTTGGGTGATTTCATTGCCAAAAAAATGTTTAAAAAGAGCTGCTGTTAGTATAAAAATTAACGCACAACAACTCCATCATCACAGTTTACGATGAATATTTAACTTTACATTAACATACACTTACAAGGTTAGGTTGTGCATTTAGGCCCCTTTCACAAATATGGAATAAGGCCACTCACTAAAGTAAAGTGGCAACAGATATACTAAGAAATGTAAGTCTCCACAGATTGAGAGGTAGAAATGAGCTCTTTGAAAATCTAATAAGGCCTGATTGAGAATATTTAACCACAAAGAAAAATGCTCCTTTATCTCTGGATTTAATGTTTCATATCTATCTTTTTACTGAGTGCTGACTGATTAGTGCAGTCCTGACTGTGTAGTCAACAGTAAGGAGGAGTGAGTGAGTAAGAGAGAGGGAGAAGGGGGAGAGACGATGGGGAGAAGCTGCGTAATGAGAGCTGAAGACAATGCCGGCGTTATGAAAGAATAAAAGTGACTCTGCTGGGATTCAGAGGCAGAAATTGATGCTGCGAGTGAATCTGAGCAGCAAGGAAATGCACTTGAATAGCTTTCTTGTGCAGCTAAAATGTTCCGTCAGGGCCTCAAAGGGACACGTGCACTGCAGTTAGCTTGACCTCAGCAACCAGTGTACATGTGACACCCCTCAGCTGCTTTGCATCTTCACTTTACATCCATAATCCAGAGCTTTGGCTAGAAAAAAAAACTGACCTGAATGTGTGCAATCATGTGAACAAACATGCAAGTTTCTGGTAAAAGTTTCAACTGATAAGGGAGAACAGCTCTACGAACAGTGAGCTGTGAAAAGAGCATATACAGTATATACATTTACTTGAATGGCACTTCAGTTTTCTATATTTACTTCCAAACAGAGGTAGATAGATAGTCCATAGGTGAACCCATGCATTTTTAGATTAGGCCCACAACATCATGCCATGAAACATGATCACAATAACCTTAGACCCATAAAAATCACTGGTACATACCAGTAAAACACTGAAGCAATTCTGCCTCAAATTCAACCAGAACAAGGAGAAGCAAAAAAAAAAAAAAAAAAAAAAAAAAAAAAAAAAAAAAAAAAAAAAAATCATATAAACCCTACAGAGTGAGGACATTTTGGCTGGTCTTCACATTTTTTTCACCCCTTAAAGGGGCTTTTTCAGAGTTAAGACCTGGTTTTAGGTTTAGGGTTAGAATTGGGTTTAGGTTAGGTTAGGTTAGGTTAAGGTTAGTGTAAGGGGCTAGGGAATGTATTGTGTCTATGAGGGTCCTCACCTTGATAGAAGTGCAAACCTGTCTGTGTGTGTGTTTTGCAAAAAAATTGACTGCAAACCTTTTGCAAAACAACTTACTATTGTCCCTAACTTGTTAAATTTTAAGATAATACATACAGCTGTTGTGTTCAACACGAGAAGAAAAATTTTATTAATTTAAACATAATGGGTTGTAATAAGTACAGTTAATAAAGCAAGTAGTCCAGGGTTTGAGATTTTTTAACGTATAATGAGCAGGCTGACTTTTTATCACGCAGAGTGCGGTTAGTAATCTTTTAATGCAAAACATTAACTCTTATTACTATGTTTTAAATTGGCTTCAGCATTCAAATCTCTGACTATTAGTCACAAATAGACAACCAGGGCACACATTATGTGATTGTTTTTCAAATCCCAGAGAAAATGCAATGCAGGCCTCTGTTGATCAGATTAACTGATCTTTACAATAATTTTTACTGTACACAGTTATAAGTTATTCATTCATACTTTTTTTGCCACCTGTGGCTCACGTCGAAAATATGGCAAAAAAAAAAAAAAAAAGGTATGAAATCATTTAACATCTAATAACACTGAGCATATTAATATTTGGAATTATAAAAAGGTAAATAATTAAATGTTTGACTATTTGTGATACATACATCTATAAATGGTGTTCCCTTAAAAAGAGTATGTACAAATTATCCAATGTCTCCAATATTTATTTTAAACTGAATGCGTTTTCTTAAATAATAATTAAGGGAAACTATAATTTACAGTTTGCCCTTCACTCAAGATAAGGTGAATTATTTTTCTACATTCAAATACAGATTTAAATGCTTAAATCAAACGAAAACTAAAATCTAAATTAGCTAAAATACACTGGATGCAACAGAACATACATGTTTTCTGCATATTACCAAAAAAGTGATAGAACACTCACTTTATACACAACTCATTGACTTCAACCACTGTGACACAAACTTTCTCTGGTGAGATGCAGTTTCATCTTTACCGGGGGAATCTCTGCAATGCAATACAGCACGTGATAAATATGTAAATATGTAGAGAAGAGGAACAGGAAATTTAGAATTGGAGGGGGATTTGTGAGTGAGAGAAGAGGGTGGCATTGGTGTGTGCGTGTTAACAAGAAAGATATTGTGATATTGTGTATTAGTGTATGTGTGCTCATGTGGGTGAGTGATGGAGATGGGGTTGAGGAGAAGTTGGTGGTGGGGGTTTGGGTTGTAGCCCCGCTGTTTGGCCATACGCTCCTGCCTTCTCTTGCCTTTTCAGCCTGGCTGACCAGAAAGCTCATTTGCATTTGCGGTGTGTGTGCAGGGTGATGGCGATTTTTTTTTTTTTTTTTTTTTTTTTTTTTTTTTTTGTGTGGGGGGGGGGGGGTTCACTTGAGGCCTGTCTTCTCTTCCAGGCAGTAGACTCCTTCGTGTGTATGTGTGTGAATCGCGCGTTGGCAGAGAGGACGTGTCACGTCCATGTAGCCCTTGCTAATCAGGACTGGTTTCAGCTGCAGCCAACTAGCCACAGCTCTTCCACACTATGTGAAGAAATGCAGATAATGGCACATGCTATGGAGGGGGGAGAGAGAGAGAGAGAGAGAGAGAGAGAGAGAGAGATGCTGGGAAAGTACTACATACATGTACGAATGAGAGCTGGTGGTGGGTTACCTCTGAGCTATGCATATGGGTATCCTGGGTGTGTGTGTATTCTTATTGTGGCCTATAAACACACACATTCATATGACTATACACTCTACCAGCAGCTATTTTCCATTGAAAATCCTCAGTCATTTGGTGAAGTGCTAGTGACCCCTATGGGCAGGATGTTGTGAGTTTTGGCTCATTCATGATATGCATGGCTGAATTTGCACTAATGGAAACAGGAATAAAAAAGAGAAAAGGACATGTACATGGCATGCAAACCTTTCCAATTAGTGCCAATAATGGGGATGTTGAAATTGGAAAAAAAAAAAAAAAAAAAGAAAAAAAAAAAAAAATATATAAAAAAAAAATATATATATATATATATATATATATAGATGTAATTTCCCTGAATCTTAAAGTTCAACAATTTTAACAGTATTTTAGAAAGAAAACTGTAACCAATGCAATAATATCAAAAGAATGACCTCAAACTGGCCCCTCAACAGGAGTCTTGAAAAGACAGAAGAGGAAGAGACAGAGCGACACTTCTGGTGGGAGACAGTAGGAGCAACTTCCAAACTCAAAAATCAACTGTTCAACGTGTTTTAGTCAAATTCAGAAACCTGATGTCACATTACTCCTTTTGTCTTCTCTTTCCTTCCAGGAGATTCACAATATCTACAAAGTTAAATTATTGAACAAAACATTGTTCTATGTTATTTATAGGAATTGCTTACAATAAATTGTTCAGCAAAGTTCAAACAATTTGTTTTCTTAGTGCCAATCAACCCTTGTACAACCTTGTACCAATAAAGCATTTTTTGAATATGAATGGGAGAGAGTTAGAGCGACAGAAAATGCAAGGGAAAGTGAGGGAGGCAGAACTCTGGCAGTATCAGCAGTAAAGAGCACAGACATGCACACACACACAGAGCAGCCGCTTATCCTCCCTCAGGTCTCCAGAAAATAGGCCTGCCTCTCTTCTTCCATCATACTCTACCAACACAAAGCGACTGAGCAAGAGACACGGGAAGAAAAGGTGAAGGAGTGAGAGAGAGATGGAGGGAGAGTGGAAAGATGGAGGGACAGTGAGAGAGATTCAGCAGCGGTGGGTTGTGATTTTGAACGGACCCCGTGTTGTTCGTCTTAGCTGTCATGGTGGCAAACGGGCAGAGAGCAGATGTGGCGAACACACGCACCCCACCACTGAGGATGCCCCCAACCTCTTCTAAACCCAACTGATCTGCATCTTAACTTAAATAAAAAATGATGCATTCCAAAGACATAGAAAAATATGACACAAAGGCATGATAAATAGTAGGATGAGGCCTGTAATAAGCTAAAGAGGCTACCTGGATAATAACCTCTGAGTAGGAGATGTAGAGACCTGGGCCTGTACATTTCTCCTTTGCCTGGTTGGGATCTTTAATCCTGGGCTTTGAGAGGTGGGTGTGAGAGGCTGACGGTGAAGTTAGTGTAAGATGCATTAGTGTCTTCTACACATGTGCACCCTAATCCCAGCTCTCCAGGTTTTCTGAGCTGCTTTTGTATTTTCTTTTTTTTTTTTTTTATCCCTCCCTCTCCCTACCCTCCCCTCATTGTCCTCCATCCTCTTTTCTCTCCTCCTCTTCTCTCCTCTCACTCGCTCTCCCTCTCTTGACCAGTTAAATCCCGACGGGGTCGGCAGAGTGACAGGGCCCATTCAGCAGTGTGCTGGGGGTGACAGCTGGTGAGAGGCCCGTGTGAAAGAGCGTTGCCCCCATGATGCCTCCGCCACCCCTCCTCTTACCACACACAAACACACATCCACACATGCAAAGACACAACTCGGGCAGGAAAAGCAAAGGGCTGGGCAGCAGCTGAGCCATCTCTACCCCATCAACCCCCACGTGTCCTTTTCCAACCTTCCATTTTCATTGGACACTATGAACGGTCGCAGCACAGGAAAATCATACAGCAGTTGCCATTTTGTTAGTGTCAGACTACAGTTGCTCTGGTGTCATTGCTGCAGCAAAACTCTACTATCAGTCAGACTAGAGAGAAGCACAGAATCTCATATTCAGTCTGTCTTTTCTTAAATGATAGCAAAAAGCTGTTAGGTAAATGATTGTTTACATGGCCTGGTATGACTTTTGGTGTCTTAACTATGGTTACATACTACAAATAGACAGCAGTGTTACTGACTTTCATTGTGTTTGACATTTAATAAAAGTAAATTAACAATGCAACAAATTGCAAATGAACCACTGTTGCTGCCGATACTTGAATAACATGTAATTTCTTTTCAATACACAGTTTAGGATTTTTATCACATAATACAACAAACTAGTGAATTTATTTCTTCTTAGATTGATTTTGAGACACTTAAAGGGCATCTCAAATAGGTTTGAAACACGGGGCACAACTAATAGCAAATTAAAAAAAAAATTCTGAAGACTGGCAACTTACAAAAAAACTAATTCTACAAAACTTGCAAAATCTGAACATAAAAAAAAGCATTATTCACTTTTTATAACTACAATCTACTAGAAAGGGTGCAACAACTGACAGCACTAGAGCAGCAGAACAGTTTTAGCTGTATAAATGTCAAGTATTATGACTTTAACTGTCATTTACAATAATCTCAAACTATTGTAACTTGCTTGATGTATTTTAACAAGGCTCCACGGAGTCCAGCTACTTGATCTACCTGCCCTGCCTAGAGTAAAGTACAGTAGCTCTCTAGTCAGTTCACTTCATTAACACAGGGGAACTTGTGTTGCTTTGAGGCCTGTACTGTTTTGGGTGTTTTTACTGTTCTGAGTGAGCACTGATGAGACAGACCTAATGGTCTCTCTCTCTCTCTCTCTCTGTGTGTGTGTGTGTGTGTTAGGGCCCGTCTGGTATTGCCTTCATGTTGTCCCTGACAGCATGTTCTTTCTCTGCCCCCAGCTTGCTTGTGTTACCTGGTGTCCATCACTCTGCATGCACCCTCACCTGCACCTGTTAATGTGTATGTGCATGGGTGTGCTTTCCTGATTTCATCTGCGTGTGTTTCTTTCCACAGTGTGGCCTGTGTATGTGTTTTCCTGCCTGTCCGCCTAACGAGGGTCCCTAGTCCATATGTGACTTCCTCATTAATGGGCCCACATGACAGGGACAGAGGCTCTGGCCGCTGGCCCAGAGTAGAGCTGACACCACCAGACCCCCAGACGCTAGAGGAACCGTGTTCGTGCCTGTGTGTGTTTGTGTGTGTGCTTGGTCACAGATGCCCTAAACATGTGGCCCCCTGTTCTCTCTTCCAGTTAGGACCACTAATTACAGGCTGGATCTCTACCCATCTCCATCCATCCCTCCCTTCCTTTCTTTCTGTCTGTTTTTGAAGTGGTAATGGTGTCACTGGCTTTCAATTGGCCAGTGAAGATTGATAGTAATTGATTAGGGTGGTTTACAGAGTTGTTAGCTGAGAAGCTGTTTTATGTAAATGAGCCGAACAGCCGGAGAAAGTGTATTACAGGGCATTATTAAACTGAGGGAGAAGCTTAAACAAAAGTTCTACAAGGCCGGATTGTGAGAAAAATGACAGAAAGATATAGTATCTCTACAAGGACAAGCTAGTAACTTGCAAGCGTTTGAGACATCCACTATGCCAGCAGCATGTACTGTAAGAGTTCTGTACAAGGGAAACCTCAATAGGTAATGACTGACAGGCTGTCACAGAGAGACTGCTTTCCAGTACTTCCAGTCAACTCTGTAAACACTACTTTCAGCTGCCGTAACTGGCAGACACACAATTGGATAACAAGCAGGTCTGTTTGCGCTGCCACTGCCACATTCAGTGGGAATCAACTGGAAGAACCATCATGCTGAGCTAAAGTGAGGACATACAAATATGAACTCGAATAAAAACAGTCGCCACTTTGCTTTCGAAAACACTTTAACAAAATAGCCTAGCAGAGCTTTTTAATTTGTCCTGGAGCTGTGGTAAAATAACATAAGTGATAAAAATAATTACATACTGTAAGTAAAGTCATGCAGCTAATTTTACAATGTTACCCCATCTACAGATAATCCTGAGCAACATAATTAGAAATGACAAAATTATGGCAAAAACTGTGGGAAAAAAATGTTTTAACCATTATTTCACCTTTACTATATTAGTTATCTTGGCTTCAAAAAAGAAACTGTTTTAGCAGTATTTATCCTACTGTATGTACAGTATAAGCACAATTAGCCAGTAGGAGTAACTCCAATTCAGTCTTTATCTAAAAAGGGAATAGCAGAATAAGATCAACTTTAAAAAGTAGTTAGAGTAACACTTTCACAATGTGTCATCACAGCACAGCTGCTAGCTGATCTTTCTAGAGAATTGTGAAAACTTTTTCAAGGATTCTCACACTTAACAGTAAGAATTTATCAGCTGAAGCAGCTTCAGGATAAAAAATGGACTCTTGGGTCTCTATGACCTGTGGTAGATAGCCTTTTCCGACCTTATGATCTATGGGTCAGAGGCTCTGATGGTTCTTCTCCTAGTGTATCTGTCAGGTTCACAAATGTAGACCCCCCAATTACAGATCATTTCAGGGTCACAGGAATATCATCAAGAGTCAGACCTTTAAACTTGAATTAAAAATCAATAAAAAATATGTTTTATGTTTTGGTTTAATGCTGACATTTACAATATACAAAATCGAATAAGATCACAGTGGAGCAAAATAATAACTGGATACACTGGATTAATGATCAACAAACTGGGAGAGTTTTGTCAATTGCTAACACGAGATACCTGTATCATTGTTTTTGGTCAAAACTTGCCTCTTAACAAGGATAATGTAATTTCAGATTCACTGTAGGTGTAAACTAAAGAACACTAAAGAAGAGAAAGATGACTAAATCACTTTCCTTGAGACCATAATGACAATGTAATCATTCTATAGTGTTTTTGGAGGATAAAGGCAACATGCGGCGACAATAGAAGTTTAAATTATGAATTTGATATTGTTCAGTATTTATTGATTTACAGTTACACACTGCCTGGCCAAAAAAAAAAAAAAAACTCACCACCTGGATTTGACTAAGCAAATAGGTAAGAGCCTCCTATTGGATAATTACTGCATGGGTGATTATCTTTTAGCTGACAAGTTATTTAACATAACTTGGCCACCACAGACTACAGACCTTAACCCCATTGAGAATCTTTGGGATGTGCTGGAGAAGGCTTTGTGCAGTGGGCTGACTCTCCCATCATCAGTGCAAGATCTTATGGGGAAAATTAATGCAACACTGAATGAAAATAAATCTTGTGACATTGCAGAACCTTATCAAAATAAGGCCACAGCGAATGCCTACCATAATAAAAGCTAAAGGTGAACCAATGCTTTTTTTGTGGGAACTTCTTTTTTTTTTGTTTTTTTTTTGTTTTATGGCCGGACAGTGTATTAGTGTATTTAAATATAATCTGACCCCCTCTAATCTGTCGGGGGGGGGGGGGGGGGGTTACTCAGTTTTCTTTATTTACGAATAATTGCCTGTCACACAAACTCACAGGCTCCTGGGACACTTTAATGTTCTCAGGACATATAACTTTAAAGCAGGTCTTACTCTACCTCCTGGTGTTAAAGTGAATGCCTCTGCCCAGACTCAAGTTTGACCCCAGACAACCATTCATCTTCTGACCTTCCTTACTGTCTTGCTGCCTCTCCAGGCAGAGGCAGACGGTTGTCTGTCTGTCCATGTAATGATCTGTCTGCCTGCATGATACATTGAGGTTGTGGTGGATTTAAATTAAAATTTGGTTACTTTCATTTAAGTCATTTAACAGGAATTAGGCTGCACTATAAAAGATCCAAAACACTAGTACTGTGTTCAAAACTGTAGAAAATTAAAATATTAATCACATCTAAAAAAAAACTAAAAAACATTGAGCTCTTTTACACAATTAACACAATGCAGTGTAACAAGCCATATACTGCACAGCTATGCTTCAATATAAGTAATTACTTAAATCACAGTGAAATTAAAATCTAATTAATGCATATATGAGCACATTATATTGTTCTGATTTACATTACATGCTATTGTATACAGTATATTATTACATATTAAATGTACTGGGGACTTACAGTATATATATTCTAGTTACTATTATTTTAAGTGGGTTTCTTGTAACTGCAATGCATTATAACACTAAAACTTATAAAACTTAAATAAATTTTGCCAACTGTGACTCATTTATCATTTATCACTTAAAATAAACAGGCCAGTAATTATTTTCAAATTAGAGCATATAATTTGCCAGGTAGAATACAATACATTACCTTAAAACAACTGCATGCAATTTCAGGTATACTGTTTTAATTAGCACCAAAATGCAAAACTTTACCTTATTCATTAACGTTTGTTTTCTGCTGGTACTTCCACACTGAATAAAACACTATATTCTTGCCACTCCCCACCACCTGCAATATAGTCTACCAAAGATAGTAACAAAATCATGTACACAATTGTACAATTCAGTCCCATATGGAACTTTGAGGGTAACAGTTCGTCAACCTGCCTGTGTCAATCAAAGCATCTGTCATTCAGACAACAAGAGGCAACAGAGATAAATAGAAAAAAATGTGTTCTCAGAATAGAATCAGCTGCATTATATTGTTCTCACTGCTAACATCAGAACAGATAAAAACAGTTGTTTTTTTCCACAGGTAAGCAAGGGAATGCATGGAGGAGTTAAAATGAAAGCTAAATTTGGGTTTCTGAAGTGCAAGGTGCAGCATTAGGCCAAACAAAGCTTTGTCCTTCCTCAGAGCCATGTCATTTCTTCACTACGATTGCCCTCCTGAGACATCTTGTATGGCTGATCTGAATAATTCAACCCTGTGCAATCACAATCCCTAAAACTGCCCCTGCAGTGTTTAGGTAAAATAAATCAAGTGAGGGGAGGAAATTAATTTTGTTTTAACTCATTTCACCTCTCAATCTGCCCCTGGGTAGCTGGAACAAGAAGCAAGGTTTGGTTGTGATAACAGCTATCTGCTGGCTGCTTATGGTCTGCAGCTTTTTCTCCCTCATAATCCACTACCACATCTTCCGATTCATTTATTGTCTGTACCATGGATGTATTGAAATCTGTATGAGGTATGGAAACATACATCAACCTATTTTCCATGAAAGTTGCCTACCCTGCAAAGGAATGTTGTTTTTTTAATATTAGATTTGCTTACTATTCCAGACCAACAGTTGCAATAATGATCCTAGGTTGCACCTCACCTCACAGTAACATCATTAACATTTAACTGAATGGTGACCTCCAGTGGGGTTCAGAGCCAAGCATAGGAACCCATACTTTATACAGGAATAGTAATCTGATTAAGTCTTATCTGGGAAAGCATTTAAACTTTAGGGCAAAGCCAAAAAACCTGGACTCTGGGGTTTGTCTGATCTTTCTCCTGGCACTACATAATTACTTATATTTCCAGCTCTCTCCAAGAGTGTGTGAAATCCCAGGTATAATACTTCACAGTTGCATGCATAAGATTTGTCATCTTATGTAACACCTGTCACCTTGGGAAAGAACCTGAAAACAATCCCAAGATATCCCTGATACATCGTCAAAACTTTAAACTCCGACTTTAATCAAATAAGTAAATATATTGAAGTAAGTGAAGTGAAGCCATGAAATGTACTTAAGACCATCAGTAAATATTATTCACAATTATTTAGAGTGAGAGAAAGTTAAACATTAAAGCTTATATAAAATATTTCACTGTTTCATCAGTCATCATGGAATGATATGTCCCTCTGGCACCTACAACATGGCAGACAAAACCCACTGTACTTTCAATTTGACAAGTCAAATTTGTTGCCATGCTACATGCTATACTACAGAGAAAATTTAAAAAAAAAATAACGAATACAAAATATTTAAAATAATTCACTTACTTTTCTTATGAACAAGTGTATAATGTTTAATTAAAATAAATTCTTAATAGTTTTCAAATTCTGCACAGACACATGCATGGGTGTACTGATCACTAAATGACTCACAGGTTTTTAAGGAACAAGAAATTGGCCTTTTCTTTCATATGAGCTGCTATTGGCCATGACGCCCTGTCTTTTCTGGATTCAGAGTTTAGCAGATGTGAAACTCTGACTTTATGAGAGTGTGCATCTGTGCCCTTTCGAGCAGGCTATTCTATTATTCTCTCTTGTATATCTCTGTGTTTTGTGTGCATATTAGTGGACATGAACAAAACGAGGGAGAGAGTGGGGAAGTAAATGAAAGGACAGGAGCAACTGATAGGATCGGGTGAAAGAAGCCAGAGATTGTTAAAGGTAATGAATCTATACCTGTGTCTGTGCAGCCATTGTCGTCTATAATTGCGCCAGTGTTCTTCAACAGCTGAGAAATGCCAAAGAGGTGCGCTTAAACAAAACACCTGCCCCTGCTGTTATTTTACCACAATATTTCTTCCCTGACAATCTCCTGTCTGTGGCTTTCATAGGCTCCCCCACAAGGGTCTGTAAAAGAAAAGCAGTTTTTATAGAAGGACAGAAGAGCTGCCACTTGGGAGACAAAGGGGGAAAAAGTGGCATTATGACGTGCCTGTGATGTTAATTAAAATAAGAGAAAGAGTCCATTCAGTAATGTTCCACTGATGCAAAACAAAAACCTTTTGTGTTTAAAGAAAAGTCATACTAATCTTGTGTGATTTGTATTGAGCAATAAGTAATGGACATTTCGCTTTAATAAGAAGCTTTACAACAAAAATGTCACTTTTCCTCTTGGATCCAGGCTCATATGTTGATGGCTTTGTGTGAGGGGAAGTGTTCAGTGTGTTTTATTATATTTCCTTATGTCCAGTACTAATTTCCTTGTAATTAGTACTGTAGATCACACTCTACTGTGTGTTGTTCTTCTTCCTGTCATTTAAGTCTCTGTTATCCAATTCAGTTTTGCCTCTGCTTGTCATCTTTTTATTTAAAGAGGTGATGTTTGATTTTGTTGTTCTTTTTTAAGGCCCTTAGGGTTTGTTTTATTTCAAGTCAAGAAAATTTATATCTCTGACATGCTGTATCAGTGAGCATGTAAATACAGGAAGCCGATCTGCATGCTTGTCTTCAAATATTTGGTGGATGTCAAGCAAGCATCCTGTCAGTTTCTATCTTGTTTTCATTGGCAGGATGAATGCATTAAGACATACTTTAATGTCTCCAGACAATGCTTTTGAGAGACAATCACTTTTCAAGACATGCACAGGCATGTACAGGAAAGCAATTCATAGGAGACACCGATCAGTACAGAAATATATCAAGTCTTAAGGAAAGTCTTGAACTTTCTCACATATTGAACATTTGTAGTGGGAATCTGTCAGTAATGTTTGTGTGGGGATTCAGGGGGCCATGAAAGGCTTTTGACTTGCTGCTGCTTTTCCTGAATCCACATGCCAGTGTGAAGAGGGTCATTATCTTGAAATATCAGAAATCTCCATGAATGAAAAGAACTTTCACCACAGGGTGCACCTGTAAGAACAGCCTTGCATTCCTTTGTCACTACTCTGGCATGCAGAGGAATCACTAGGCTTGTCGCCTCTACAAGAAGGACACCCACACATCTAAAGTGCAGGTAAGGGTTTGCATGTTCCGCTGTCACAACAGCTCCTGAAGGTGGATCATAAGACTTTAAATGCCACCATTAGATCTACATTTGTGGTTAGGGTTAAGTTAGGTCATTTAGGTCCACTATGTTTGTATCCCCGTATTTGGCTCCTAAAACAAGTACAGTGTATAGTCTGTGTTCAGTGGCCAAAGATATTTTTCATGCTTTCAGGAGAATATACAGTCTTTGTTCAAGCCTCTGAGACTTTACCTTCTTCACAATCAAGTTTCTATCCATCACTGTTGGCGAGGTTGAATTTGCACTTCTTTTAAGTTGTCACTTTTCCAGTCGGTCCCTTTGGTTGCTATTCATTATCATTATTTTCCATTATTATTGTTCATGTATTTCAGTACAAAGACTGTATGGATTCAGTGGTTTCTTTGATATGACAATGATGCAAATAAAATGATGGTTTGAAATGACAGGAAACTACAAGGAGCTCTCACTTTTCTAAAAACAGAACTAGGCCAATTTATATACCAAGTAATTATCAGCACTTTTCTTCTTGCCTGCATGGATATAGTAACTTGACAAGTGAAACTGATTTCCTCTCAGTTCTGCTATTTTGTGTGCATTCAACCAAATACAATGAAGTATTATTTGACTGATTATTCGATTAAACTCTGGCGTTATACCTAAGTCCAAACCTGCTAACTACCCCCTGAACTGTTCCTCACAGAACAAACGAAATTTAAAAGAAAAAAAAAATCTGCTAAAAGTACAACCTTTTGTTCCTGGGGTGAATTTGTCAGTTGTCTAATTATTATCTTGAAAGTAAGTATCTTAACCACAGTACGCTGCTTCCTTGAAGCAGGATCTGTCTTGAGGAAACAGTCAGTGAAATCAGTGCCTCAAAAAAAAAGCACTACGTGGAAAGTGGCAACTAGGAAAATTATCACTTGTTTCAGCAAGTAAAAAAAGTAATGCCCACTAAGCAGAAATGTACTGCATGAATAGGAAGTGCATAAAAACAGACAGGAGGTGGAAAATGGGTGGATGGATCTGCAAAGGAGTTTTAGATTTATTTCAAATTTGAGTGAAAACATTTTCAACTCAAGTAAACCCTCACTGATTGCTGCTGCACATAAAACAAAGTTTGGTCTACCCTTGGTCAGATATGTCTTCCCAAAGTTAACTATGTGCATATTTGCGGACATCGTTGAACTGACATGCATAAACACCCAAGCTCCTCTTGGCTCTTGATGCTCTCACAGCTCTCTGCCCTGCAGTCTGCTGGCAACACAACTACTGCATGTATGATAGAAAATGCACAGTTGAAAAGGAATCAAGAACGCAAGAGAAGTCTGACAATGAGCATAAGTGATGTGAGGCTCCACAGAACTGGATGAAGCTGTATATGATTCTTTGTTTTCTCTAGAGAGAAAGAGCTGGGAGTGCATTTTCTTTTCATAGAGAAAAAACATACTGTAAAACTGCTTTTTCCTGCATTTACTGTGTCTCTATCCCCTAAGGATCCTGTAGGTAAACAAAATATGCATTGTTTACATGGCTACGGTCACCTGGGTACTTGTCAGCAGTGGCTTCAGCTTGTTTTAGCATCAGGTAACATCTGAGTGGTCTGCAGGATCTGAGGGAGGAGGGATGCGGTGGTGGCGTGGAAAAGCGTGGGCAGTGGTGAAGATGGGAATCGTTGAACAGCTCCTTTAGGCTCATTTTTCCAGCTGTTCAGCCGCTAACAATTACTTAAGAAGGGTGAAGAGACCAGTGAAGTAACCCAGCGCTGAAGGCCTCTTCTCAGCTCACACCCCAAGGCTCTAATTACTCCACCAAAAGCCTGAGTATCTGTCAGAACCAATCAGAGGCAGCTAGCAAACAAGAACATGGTGCAGCATTCATTTGTTTGCAAGGCAAACACTCGCCAGGTACTTAGGACTGAATCAGTGTTTGATTTATTAATGTGTGTATGCAGGTCAGAACACTGGGATTTAGTATGACAATTCTCCTGCTTGCAGCAGAAGCTGTGGAAAATAGAATTATTTGGTCAAATATGCTGTTTTCTTACTTTGCACAAGAGACCCTGTTTTTTGTTTTTTGTTTTTTTTGTTTGTTTTTTAACTGGAGCCCACCAAATGAGACAAGTTAGCAAAACAATGTTTGGAAAGGGCAAAAAGTAAAGTCTAAAGTAAGAGGTGCTACAGTACTTCTCAATGATAATCTCCATTTCTGCATTTTTACCCAGACTCCCATTCCTCCTATTTTTCTTAATCTTCTTTGCAGGATTGGCTTTGGAGTGCATCCGTCCCTCTTGCCATATGCTTGGCACCGCTCATCTTTTAGAACCACTTTGTCACTCTTACTGGTTTAGAGGTACACTTTGAAAGTGATGTCACGAGATGCAAAACACCTAAAGGAAGGTGGGCCAGCACCAGACAATGATTAATACTGCTTTCAGCCAGCTCCTTGAAGGAAACCGAAACACCATTGCATCATGGTAGAATTACTTTGGTTTAGAAAGGAAGGGGAGGGCACACAGGGGGGAGGGGAAAGGAAACCAGCACTATAATTCTTTGAATTGCAATATACGGGTGTTTTTTAATTAAAAGGTTTAGTGAAAACACATTATTCATATCCCTGAAGAGCACGAGTAAAACTTATACTTTATGCATCGGAGGAAAGTGTCATGTTCACGAAAGCCTCATCTCGATTGCCGTGCTGCTCCTCCAAGGTTGAGCAGGTATTTTTGCACCTTCCATTTGAGTTATAGCGTGATAAATGATAAGAATACATTTGCACACTTTGCTACACTTTCAGCTGCTGAGAAATAGAGAATGTGATGAGAAACAAAAGGCTGGGGATAGAAGAGTTTGGTGCATGTGTGCCTTAATGGATTCAAAATGAAGTTTGTTGTAATGAGGTTATGGCTGAGTTTCCCTGCAAGTTCTGGTCATCAAGCTGGTTTGCTGTAGTTTGACAATCTGTGCTGTGAGATGTGGTGGTAATAGGACTGTGCAATATTGACAAAAATGATATCTTAATATTTTCTGGGACACAAACAATGTCCTGCAACAATGTTAAAATGTATAATAATTATTAAAATAATTATTAAAATAATTATCTCTTAAATATAAGTTTTGAATTCATAAACTCTGGCTTCTGCATAGTCTTTGCTGTGACTATCCAAAGGTTTTAAGACAGGTAAGGTGTCATGCTGTCTGATGCTGATGGTAACTGCTTTTTGTTTACTTTTTCACTTATCTCACTCAAGGATGAAGTGGGAATACCTTGACATTTAACAGACCATGATTTCTTTCTCACACCTAAACTGTGTCTCACACTTTCTTACTTATTTCTTAATTATGGCAGCAAATTAAAGTTTCATTTAAAGCTGGTCTCTATAAACCTTGCTTTCACTTTTTTTTCTCTTTGCTAATGAGGAAGCAATTCACAGCACACAGGAACTGCATTATTTTTTATGCAGAGAAATGCATTTAGTTGACATCATATTTATCATGCAGAGGTGCCAAATTTGTCTGTTGCCACTTTAATAGATGACAGAAAGCATTAATATGTTTGTAGGATTTAGTGTTGAATTTAGATAAAATTGTTGTAATATTTGTTTTAACTACTTAAACTGTTCTTGTGTAATTTGTTTATTGCAAACACAGGAAAATGAGAATATTTTTGCAAGTGAAAAACCCTGAAAAACTGGTACATGGCTTGTTCTTGTCTGTATTGCTGAGAATCGTCTGCCTTCAAGGCCTCCCCTTCTTTTTAATTTGACCTTGGTGTATGAAACATATCTGACATATTGTATCCAATTAAACCACCATAGTGAACTATTAATGATACAATAAACTTCAGCACCTTTGGCTCTACCTTTAGTGGGCCTATTTTCCCAGAATATGGAGCTATTCTCCATGAACAGGTCAATTTTATGAGAGCAAAACAAATGGGAGTAAAACAAAACATTTTTTTCTCTGCTCCTACCTTGCATATACATATATATATATATATATATATATATATATATATATATATATATAGCCGCAATGCAAACTAGCAAAAGGGCCACTTTTTTTAGCCTAAAGAATTTAGCCTTAGACAAACAAAGTAACCAAGTCAAAACTTACCTATAGCTTCTGACTGGCAGCAGGGCAGCAGGGCAGCTGAGCAGCTGAGCAGCACAGAGCTGAAGGAAACATGAAACCTGTGAAAACACGCTCATTGTCTCTCGTAAACAAACCGCAGCGCGTACAAACAGGTGTCGCCATGACTGTCCTTTCCGGTGGCGCGCGCAGCCTCTTAAAGCTGTATTGCCCGCTTAAGCAGCAACATCTGCTTTAATCTTCGGGAATTACGAATAAGCAGTTATGACACTGCGTTATTTTTAACTCGTGGACTGAAACCAATCACAGTGTTTAACCTGTTAAAATACAATACAGTCAATAAAATGTAGTTTGACGGGTTAAAATGACTGAATGGGCCACGATGTAAACTTCATGAATGTAATCACGTCATTCTGAGGCATAAACAGTGTTACATTCACATGTTGCATTACAGTATATATAGCGTTATGACACTGGGAATTACTAGAGTAATAATTAAGAACATTTAAAAAAAATAAATAAATGCTGAGTAATGTGTAGTGATAAAGTTTTGAATCTTACTCGGCACATGCAGTCACATTTATGTTCAGAGACATCAGTATGCTCAACCAAACTATTCTTAAAGTTCTTATACAAACATGTTTGACGCTGCATATTTATCCCACATATAAAATCCCATGCAAATCAAAGCGATGCAGCCGATACTCCATTACACATATCATTACAAACCCCTGCCCGACTTCAAAACCCCTGCTACCAATAATCAATCTTACCATGTTGTGAAATAAAATGCAAAGCACAGAATTAACAAGCAGGCGTGACAGGCTGATTATTGATTTAATGTCAGCACCTGGCTGGCACGTACATCTCTGAGGCAATGCACACTATTAAAATATCCTAACTAGGATAATTGCATTAGACACCTTTTTATACCACTTTGTGTGGCTAATCGCCATGTAATAAGGAGCAAGAAGAGACAGGGGCTGAGTGATTTGCTGAGTCAGTGGCAGTGCGATGTCATGTCTGAAGGTGGAGGCACAAAAAAGATTGGCTACCAATACCAGTGACAGGAGAGTGATCTTTAATCAGTCAAAAACAACACATCATCATTTTTAATGCACACTGAGCCTTAAAATGTGCTCACATGCTAATTTCCTTCAGGTACAGAAGAAATTAGTTCCAAAGGTTGAAAACTAAACATTAATGAAACCCTTTACACCAGAATATAAATCATTTTAAAGGCATAGCATGAAACATGTGGGAGTTTATTAACAGAAATTGAATATACTACTGATTAATCTGTTTGTATAAGTGCATTATTGCATAAATATTATTTTTGTTGTTCCTTGTAGCCCTAGACACTGAACCTTAAACAATAAAGAATATAAATAAAGAATATATAGAGGCTCACATTCAATGTGTCATACTTGAATGTTTATTTTTAGAGTTGACTTCACTACATGGCTCTCATGTATTACATATACCACAGTCCTATGACAGTAGATGTGGGGCCCACTTCTCTCAATGAGCCGTGTACAAAAAGGAAAGACAATACACGGCCTCATTCTTCACACTGTCCTGCAGCATCAAGTGTTTGCATCCCAGAGATGAAATATCAAACTGTGTCGCTGCAGCAGCTTGATCGTGGTCTAGGCCCGGATGACTTCCTATTGCTCCCTTAATGAAGATGTGAATCTTCAATGTGGACCCCCCAATGAGGCCTGTGAGGGGTGGAATAAAGACAGATAGGACAGAAGGAGAAAAGACGGGGTGGGTGGCCAGGTGCCAGGTGCTCCCTGTGATGGGACACCCCATTGCCATGGAGACATGGGTCAAGGGGCATACGGGGAGGGGCTCTTCAGGAGGGCACGTGCTCCAAACAGCAGGGCGGCTGGGCTTTGGCATGAATTGCCCGCCTGCTGAGCCGCTACTCTGGAGATGCGGGAAGAGAGGTCACATTTCCAGTGGCCCTCAACCACACACAGCTTCTCTTAGCAACAACAACATGGCTTTATGTACGCCAAGCAGGTTACAACAGCGATTCTGCATTGAGCACAAACACAAGTACACACATGCACGCACACTCATAGAGGATGAATTAGGTCAGCTTCACTGGTCAAACAGGACAGCTCACTCCACAGCAGGGCACTAAACACAAATTATTCTCACTAGAATGCTTTTAATATCAAAGAGCAAGGGGACAATGAGAGCCTGGACCGCCTCCACTTAGACAGCTCAATGTGGTGCCACATAAAGCACCTGGACACAAGAATATTTTGGACAAATAAGAGTACCTTACAGTACAATATAGAGTGCTGAGTACTAGTCGAATTGTTGAAAGTGGAAATCGGTTCTGTGATGCATATTTAATAATTGTCTCTTATAGACAAATAAAAACACTTGTTTGATTTATTGTTTATGAGCAGTTTTCATTAAATTAGGAAACGTCATACAGTATTGATCTGATAAATGAGGTACTTTTCTGAGCTGTTGAGGAGAACAATGGTTTTGCTTCTGTTTCCTCATGATTTACTGTGGATGTATTGTAGATATGTAGGAAACAGTGAGTGCAGGCTGTGCTCTTCAATATTTTCACTCCTGTAAAATAAGCAGCTGAGGAAGATGGACATGTCATCTGCCTCACCGCCATTGTTGTTCCCATGTCACATTAAACAAGGGCACAAAAAAGTGACTATGTGCAATTAAAATGTTCTATTAAATCCTGTTTTAATAGATGGTTGTTGTGATTTTAGTATTTCTTCTTCCTCTAGGTCATATAGTGAGATAAAACTTTTTTTGTAATTCAGAGACAGAAAGGACCGTTTGCTTGGGAATAACAGAGGATCATGAACCTCCTCCTCAACATGGCCCAGCTGCTAAACTGGAGGTTTGTTTTCACCAACAGTACATGATGATTTCACTCTGGTGGTGGAGGAGGAGGGCTGACGAGTGAAGCCAGGCCATGCTGTTCCATGCTAAAGTGAATCAAAGGCCAGAGGCGGATGATGCGGTTGATTACCAGAGACCCTGGATCAGTACCTCCATCATCTGACAACCTGTGAGAGAGACTCATTCATTCACTCTGTCCTTTCCTACACACCTCCGGGACCTCTGCAACACCTCACAGCATAATGATTTCAATGCTCTGCCAGGAAAACACAAACCCACGCATAAGCACAAAACACACATGCATGCACGCATGTCGGACTAATTTATAATTTGCAAAGACAAAAGAAAGTTTGCTCGTGAGTTCATGACTTATTCTAGCTTAGAGACAGGGGTTACCTCAGCAGATGGATTCTCAGCAGTAACATTCTTCCACTATGTTTCTTTTGATATCTAATCACGGCAGACGTCAACAATGCGGTCCTTATTACTGCAGTAATGAAAACTGAATCAGTCTCACACGGATTAATTTGTTAAGGGAAAAAAAAAAGAATAATTAAGACAAAGGTCCTGCATCAAGCATATAAATCAGAAAGACAACAAAGTATGATGCATAACAGTTTCCTGGAGTCCTCCTGTGGTGATGCAGGCCTGTCTTTTGTGTCATGACTAGTTGCTCTCTGGCATTAATCAGAGCATCGTCCTATCTTGTTAGGCTGAGCTGGGAGATGATAGGGAGACTGCAGGTCTTTAATCAAGGTTAGAATAATCTGTGATGGTAGCTGATTATAAACCTGATCATCAGCAACATATTGTCACCTCCTAATCATCCAAATAAACAGAGACAAACCTGCCCTCAGCCCCCACATGGAGGAATAAATTACAACTTACACAAATGCAAACCTGCCTGTGTGCACAAAGAATAAACACACAGAGGCTTGACTGTGTGCACATGCAGATACAAGATCTGCAACACACAGCACTTTTACATCAAATACTTTCAATGCAAATACAAAATTTCTCAGCGCCTTTTGAAATTTCTTGCCTCTCAGCAATTGAGAAATGAATACATCGCTGTTAAGAAACTAGCTTGAAATACATCAATCAAGACAGTGGATAAACAATAAAGCGACCCCTCTGAAGTTGATGATATCCTCCACTTCTTTCTAATCTACTTTCATGTGCTTGGTCTCCTTTTTCTTATTTACTTTCTTTTATTTCACCTCTCCTAGGGTGAGCCTCTCCTCTCTTCTCTCCTCCTTCTCTTCCAGAAGCTCATTACCTTGGGACAGAGTCTCGGCTGTTTTCAACACAGTGAAAATTATAACACGCCCGGCGACGGCACTCGTTAGCAGCCTTGTCAATCATCGAAGCGGGCAGGGGGAGAAGCAATCGGTGCCAGGGTCAGCGATGAAGATGTTCATTCTCTATTCATCCATCACATCTTCCGGGAAATCAATTTACACCGCATCAGCGTCACAGTGCCTCGACAAGAGCGGTGATATGAAAGAGGAGGGAAACAACTTCTGAGAGAAAGACAGAGGATAGTGGTAGATTCGTTTAGATACAATCTAATAAACGTCACTCATCTTGCGTTTTTTTTTCTTTTCTGTCACCCTCAGGTTACTTGAATTCTTTGTCCTCGACTGGAAATTACTATTTGCTAATAACTTTTACAGTATTCAGAAGAAATAACTAAGTTTTAAAAGTAGATTAAGTGCAGTGTAACCTAGTTACTAACATGTTTATCTTCATCCTACTGTAGGTTACCAAACCACAGTGCTTTAATGTACTTTCATTGTCTTTTCCCCTTTATTTATGTATTCTCTTTGGGTGGTGGCAGGTGACAAGGCGTAGATTTGGGATGTTGGCGTGGCTCACATTAATGTAGTTGTTGCTTCCTTGCAGATGTCATCTTCATGGTTCATTAACTGTGTTTGGTTTAGGGGAAACCTGAAGAAAGAGAGGATGAAAGACAAAAAGACAGGTAGAGATGGAAGGGAAGTGGCAGTTGGGAAAAAGTAATTGCAAACACAAATGAACCCTGCTGTCGCACTGACACTGTCCACGTTAGGAGACAGCAGATGAAAACGGGAATTCTGTGCAGGATATGGCCGCTTTGAGGAAACCTGAAGTGTGAAATGAGAGATAGTCAAGTAGAGGGAAGTGACAGTGCAAGAGAAGGTGGACAGAGTGCAAGTTTGTGTGCATGGAAACATGCATGGCTGTGTGTGTTTGCCAGGAGTGTGTATTCTGTGAGTGTGTGGGTGCTTTCATTCCAGGAGATGTCATGCTGTTTGAGCAAACGGTTCTCCGTTAAGGCCATCCACCGCCTGCTGCCGGCTCCGCCACCCCTGCTGTACGCAGCCAGCCTCGTGCCAACGCCTCCGACACTGCAGCCGCCAATGCCAGGAGCCCGCCTGCCCCTTGTCTCACCAGAGCAGATGTCACTCAACTGCCCTCCACCTCCCACGAAAAGATCCACTACTGTTGCCTCCACCACCACCACCACCACCACCCCTTTGCCACCCTGACAGGCAGCCGTGCCGACATGCCAAGCAGGCAACACCCAACGTGTGAAGAGAGAGTGGGGTGGCGGGTATAGCGGCGGGACGATGAGGCAGCAGGCAGGAAAGCACAGCGTGGGAGCGTTGTCGATTTTTCGCACTCCTTCCATCGCCTCCCCCCCCACCTGCGAGGCACCCACCTCTCCCTCACAAACACCACCATCATGCACATGCCACATGCACTGGCACACAAACACATTCACAGTCTACTTTCTCCCCATTTTCCCCCAATCCCCCCCCCCTCCAAAAAAAGACACACTTTCCCCTCTTTCTCCCGAGATGACACCCCCTGCAGGCCTTTGGAATATTCTAATTCTGTTTCCCTAACTCTTATTATGTGTGGAGTGTGTGACATGTGAATTGTAATTAGTCGCTCTGGGGTGAGCAGAGAGCAAAACCCCCACCTCACATAAAGAAAAAAAACCAAAAAGGGAGGAAAAAAAACACTGGAGGGTGAATAATCTTTCCAAATACCCTATCCAATTTTAACCCCCAATCACCACCTTGTGCTTCTGTCACCGCCTTTGATTTTCTCACATACTGTAGGCGTACGCACACACTCTTGCAGCCCCTCAGCACTCTTTGTTTCTCCTTCCAGCTCTGATCCAAGACCACTCACCTTTCTAACCATCCATAAAGTACAGTAGGAATCCCTCCTTCAGACTGCCAAGAATCTTATCTGCAAGGGAGGCTTGTATCAATAACCTTGCAGCCTCCGGTCCTTTACTATAAAGGGCCCAGGCAACAGGGGCTAGCTGTAGGGATGGAAGATAATGGGATTGAGGTGGTACTTAAATCTCAGTGAACCACAGCAGCTCAAGTAATTAGTGGATGAGATCCATACTGGGGGTGCTAAGCAGAGCTAATGCTACCCTGGGCTCTGCTACCAGAGCAAAATTAGTGGTAAGGGAATGTGTGGAGCTATCACACAGATAATCTGCCTTGCTTGCTGCTCCATTCTGGCTGCTCTGTCTCTCAATCTTTCCATCTTCTGTCTCTGACAATCTCCCACTTTAGAAAAGAGAAACCCATAGTGAAGAGAATTTAAAAAAGACAGAGAAATCAAACTAATGGGAGGGAGGGAAGGGTGAGGTAAGGAGATTGTAATTTCACAGCAGTGTCAGTAGAGCCAGCCAAGGTCCCGTCTTTCCATTGAGGCTTCATTAGGGCGAACAATGGGCTTCCCTGCCACCTAATTAGACAAGGTTAATGAGGAGAGGAGGGCCACGGGTGATCCCCGCCGTGCATGCTGTGTTACGGGTGGGGGAGTTGGTCAAGGGGTCCTGGAAGTGTGAGAGGAGGGTCACCTCATTGCAATCTTACAAATTATTGTGGGTTTCATAAGAAAACAAAGTAAATGCTGAAGTGTTTGCTGTGACCTGGGTTAACTTTATAGATCCCTGAAGTAAAGCAGAGCTACAGGATTTGATTCAGGTCAGAAACTTACATGATATATTTTAATACTTGAGTGAAATCACCAGCTACATTTACTAAAGTTAAAGAGGAGGTCTTTGTTTTAGTAATGGTTAAAATACTATATATTGGCAGAGATATTAAAATACAAAAGATGCACTGTAGATACACATGGAATATTCATACTTTGACTCAAATATCCCTTTACTACAACACTATACCCATTTCAGACAAACATTTTACTTTTCCAGTCATCCGCAGTCATATGACAGCTTCAGTCAAGAGTCATACGTAGTTAGTATTTACTCTTAGAAGCTATATGGTAAATGGGAGTCGTACATGATTAAAGGCATGAGAATGACATTGTTAGGTATTGCCAGTTGTTGTTACTATTATTATTATTATCATTATTAATATTTTGTTTTACTGATTTGAAAGGGGGATGCCTGTAAGCATTGTTCCATGTCAGTAAAATGTGAAAAATGCAACATAGATTGGGCATTAAATCAAAGTTAACTTGTGGTTCTTGTCTCGACCTGACCAAGAGTTCAGAACAGTCAAATGTCTATTTTTTTTAAAGATTTTTTGGCTTCTCCCTGTCTAGGATTTGCCACAGCAGATGATCTGCACATGTGATTGGGCAGATTTATACACTGGATGTCCTTCCTGATGCAACCCACTGGGATCAATTTAGAGTGTCCAATTAACAATGGGCAATGGGGATTGGGTCCCTTGCTCATGGGTGCCCCAGCCCATGGTCCCCAGGTGGGGACTTGATCCAGCAAGCTTCTGGTTACAAATCAAGTTCCCTTTCCACTTGCCCTGTAAAATTTTAGATACATTTTATAATTCCAAACTTCATCTGAGTATATGTCAAACTCCAAACTATACATGAATGGTCTTCCATGAGCTCTGGTGCTTTACATAGGTGTTAAATGAGACTTTTTGCTATCATAGTGGGATAGCACGGTGTAATTGAGACATTTTACTATTTGATAAAAAACATTAGCTCATTTTGAATTTGATGGCAACACATCTCAAAAAAGTTGTCACCATTGTGTAGCATCCCCTCTTCTTTTAACACCTGTCTGTAAATGTCTTGAGGTTTAGGAAAAGGAATGTTGTCCCATTCTTGTCTGATGCAGAACAAAAGCTGCTCAACAGTCCTGGGCCTAATGCAAATCTGCACCATCAGAGATGCAGGCTTTTGAACTGTCCACCGATAACAAGCTGGATGGTCTCTCTCCTCTTTAGTCCACAAGACACAGCATCCACAGTTTCAGATTGATTCATCTGACAACAGAACAGTTTTCCATTTTGCCTCAGACCATTTTAAATGAGCATTTGGCCCAGAGGAGACAGTGCTATTTCTGCATTTATGGATTGCACAGTGAACTGTGTTCACAGCCAGTGATTTCTGGAAGTGTTCCTGAGTCCATGCAGTGATTTCCAGTAGAGAATCATGTCAGTTTTTAATGCTGTGCCACCTCAAGCCCTGAAATTCACCAGCATCCAGTTTTGACCTTCGGCCTTGTCCCTTGTGTACAGATATTCCTCCTGATTCTCTAAACCTTTTGTTGATATTACATCTGAGAGCCTCTCTGAAATGCTCCTTTTATACACAGTCATGTTACTGACATGACAGCCTAATTAGTTGTCAAATGCTCCTCTGTTTGCTTTTGATTTGTGTCCTTTACTTTCCAGCCTTTTGTTGCCTCCGTACCAACTTTTTTTAAATGTGTTCCTGCCAAAAAAAATTCAAAAAGAGATAATATTTATTATGAAATATATATATACATGTATGTTCTATTTTGAATAAAATATGGGTTTATGAGATGTGCAAAGCATTGCATTCTGTTTTTAATTACATTTTACACACTGGCGTTCCAACTTTTTTGGAATTGGGGTTGTATTTTTGGAATTGGGGTTGAGTTCAACACCTTTCTTTTTTAAACAGGCTTCTAGACAAAGGTTTTTAATGTGAAACATTTTGTGATTCCACAGGTGCTCTATAAATAAAATGTACTTACTTGCATTTAATCATTTATAATCACAGTCAGGTGAACCACAGACATATCAAAATACTCTATAGAACATAACAACCCTTGAATGAAAAAAAAGAAAACACATTTCAGAGACACTGAAAATTATACCACTTTTTAACACGAGTTCTTCAACAACAATGCTGTACTGTCTCACAACACACAATGCCACATGTGATGTTGATCGCTATTTGGAACACAGCTAATTACCAGTAATAGAGGTGTGTGAAGTCATCATTGGAGATGTGATAAACGAGGGAATAGGTTTACAAGTAGATAACAGTGGTTAACAAGCTTGTGTCGAGAAATAAAAAGAGGCAAAAGGGTACAAGCTCTAACATAAAGAAAGCAGTAATTATTTAGGAATTTTATTATGTGTAAAAGAAAATTTAAAATGTTAAAATATTTTGCAACTTTTTTTTTTTATCATGTCCTGCATTGCACTGCATCAAGAGATTTAAGGTCGCAGCAGCCCGATGTGATGATGAGTCAATGTGTCACGTGATCATAATGAACTTTCTGAGGTTTTACAAACAATGTTTTCTCTTCTACATGTCATTGCACCACATTCAGTGAATTCATTTTTGTGATGTCTGCTAATGTGTGGGTCATGGTGTGCAGAAATATCAAGGATCACAGTTGCTGTCAGGCTAATTGTAGGCTGTTTTTACAGAAATATTTCAATTTATTTTGCAGACCAACAGACACAGATACACTTTCTATACACTACAGTTTACACAGGCTCAGCTCTTTTCATTCCCCCCAAAGAACTGATTCCGCTGCAGCTGACATGCGCAACCAAAATGTTAATCAAACAAACCCATTTCTCCTCAACAGCTAAACCAAACAAACGGGCTTCAACTTTTCCATTCAAGTCAAAATGACAGTATAACACAACACAACAGCAGCAGTGAAATGCAGTGTTCTTTATTCAGGGAACGTCAGCCACGCACTATTCTGTTGAAAATATCAACTTCAGATGTTGATGGGAGCAAAAAAGACGGGCGTTTTGTCTGCCTTTGTTGGCTCGGGCTTGATATGCTGCCTTGAGCCTTTCAAGCCATTTGTTAGACTCAATTTCTTCCTCTGTTACATCTGCAGATTACGTTTCAAGCAAACAACCAGCGACATGAAGGCACAGGAGTGCTATTATGGTGAGAGAATGACAACTTGCATAGGTAGGGAGCAAAAGGCAAGAGGAGGAAATGCAAGAAAAAAAACAGAATTGATGTAAGGAAGGTGAGGAAAACTGGAAAGAGGTGGAGATATAAGTGATGAGGTACTACAGTGATGGGATGTATGCATGTGCATTGCAAATGCATTCATGCAGGCACAAATAAAAGTGGTTTGATTCTCCAGCCTTAAGATAGCCTCCTTTTTATTGTTGTCTTTTCTTTTCTGCAATGTTTTTGTTGATTAAACGTTACAGACAAGTGTTTCCGGATGAGCAATTTGCATATTAACGTATTGTCCTTGTCACTTGTGTTGTGGTTATTTCCAGGAACACATGCTCACGTATGCAATGGGTTGCATACGTAACTCATTGCTCTTTAAGCTTATGCACAACTTTTCATAAAAACCTTGTTGATTTTATAATTGTATTATATTTTTAAACACTTTTCTCTCAAATATTTAGCAATGTATGATACATAAATGATACATTATCACATGCTCAAGTGTCTGCAAACCAATTGCTACTCAAAGAAAAATCTATTTATTACTGATCAGGTGATGATTCAGGCCCAAGCCCTTCTTCAGACAGTGAGAGATGCAGCACATTATGTGCAGGTTTTCATTTGTAGAAGAACTGATTGGTTCTCAATTCAAGTCATTATAGATGTAAGAATGAATAGAATAGAATTAACTTTACTGTATATGATTATTGTACATATACATGATTAACGTCAATAAATATCAAGCAAAAAATAAAAATAAGGTCTCTCAATATTACACAATCAGTCAAATAGGCACATACAATAGGTCTTATGCAATAGGAGTTGTATAATATGGTCCAAGAACATTTAACAGCCCAGATTCTTTTCTTCAAAAACTACTTCAAACACATTCAACCAATGCGCTTTTGAGTTTCATTATGAAAAAATTAAATGGTCCATTTCGAAGAACTTAAGTAAACCTGCCTACTTAAGGTGACCAAATCAAAAGGCACCACTACTACAGAGGTCACGTGTGGCCTTTTCATTTACTTTTTACCTAAAACAGCAGGATAAGCTAACACACTATTAACTATCACTATTATGTGAATGTTAATGATTAAATCCTACCATCAGATTAAATACAGAAGCCTATATTATTCCCCTGCTGTTTTATATTAGAAGTGATACTGTGTATTTAAGTCACATGTATTGATTTCCAGTTTCACCACTACACCATGAGACATGTATTACCATTCCCCATCTTACCCACACAAATTAAATTTTAATTAATGTCTCTCATGCATGTTTTAATCAGTACTCCTCATTTTTTTTAAATAAATAAGTAAAATAAAATAAATAGTAATAAAAAAAATATAAACAATCAAAACTACAACCCATACTTAATGTAAGGGGTAGTCTGCTGCTCTGCTCTTGCCTAATTGAGTTAACTGAGGTCAAAGCCACAATTGTACCTAATTAAGAATCAGATATTAGCTGGGGTGTAATCTCACCCTGGATGAATTTGTTGTGAATCTGCAGTGTTGTTGGCGTGCCTTCAGCTCTCAGAACACACAACAGCTCACACAAGCATAGAAATCCTCAATCCTTGCAAAAGTGAGACCAATATTCCATATTCCACAGCTCTACATGCTAAAAGTGTGTACACTTCAATAAGGAGGATCACTCCCTACAGAATAGTGCACAGCTGACAGACCCTGTGTTCCTGTTCCTATTCAAATGCACTGCTTTAACCTAGATCGCCATCTAGTGATGGTATACAGTACACCTTCTGACACGTCCCTCATCCACTCATACTCAGATCAAAGGCTTGTTTACAACTAGTATGATGTCTGTATGGTGTTTTTCACATTTTATTATCCATTGCATGTGTTATTCTAATTCTGGTTCTGTTTTTTTTTTTTTTTTTTTTTTTTTTTTCTTTTTACAGGTTTATCTGTTTTTTTTTCTTTTTTTCTTTTTACAGGTTTATCTGAATTGTCCTCACAGAACGCTCTTAAACTGAGGATCAATACGTCGTTATTACTTCTGGTGACAGTTAAATTGCTAACATCCAAGCATTCATTTTCTAGAAAATGAACAATTACACATTGGTTTGCACATGGCGCATGTCGGCTTTGCAACTGCATGTTTTATGGTGAATTGTTTTCCCTACATTCTTATTTTCCAAATTTTGGGATTTTTGCAGTTTGCAGCAATTCAGTTTTAAATGGAGTGGATACCATAACATATTGCTGTCACAGCCTTGTTAATGCATTTTTAAGTTTTATTTGTTTTTGCCACTAGACCATTAAGAAGATTAATCAGTAAAATATGAAATTTTTTTATGAACATTTGAAAGGAACATTGAATACAACTAGCAGTGCTGGTTGTTGAAACAAAGCAGAGAAGGTCAGTGACTATTTTCACAATGTTTTCATGCATATACTGTGTGTGTGTGTAGTGAAAGTTCATCCAAATGTATGTACACAATACTGTATATGCCTCAGCTGTATTTCTGCACATATATTGTTACACCTCTGTGTGTGTGTGTTTTTTTCCTGTGTGTGCGAGAGAGAGTGGAGGCCAAGCGCTTCACCTCTCTATAATGAAATCATGCGGGTCAGTGAGGCTGGCGAGGCCTGGGCAGGTCACCCAGCAGATCAGAACTAAGCTGCTTTGACCCGGGCTGGTACTGCACACACACACATCATATGCAGTGCATGCAGCACAATGAAACCACGATACAGAAAGTAGCACGTGTTTGTCAAGTCCGAGCTGTTATACACACACTAGAACATAAACAATACAAAACCACACACAAATCACAAACAACTGCTCTTTTATTATGCTGCTAATCAAACCTATTACAAAAGATGTCTCATAGATAGTTTGAAAAAAAAAAATAGATTAGGAAATTAAATTAATAATAAAAGAGATCAAAGTCTGCAAACACAGAAATGTTGCACTAGATTAAACAACAAGAAGTTGTGTTTCAGCAGGGTTATTATGGGGGAAGCTGTAATCATTTCTCTTCTATTAGTTGCTACTTGTATCGCCGTGGGACTTCTATTAGAATTAAATTAAACAGTGGAAATGTAAATATTGACAACATAAGCATGAATATTATTATTGCATACACACAGCAAAACCAGAAAATTATTGCTACAGTGTCATGTTTATATGAAATCCAAAGTATTTGCATATTGGTAATGAAAAGTCGCATTACAAATCACATTACAGAATTATTGATGATGATAATAATAATAATAATAATAATAATCAGAAAAAATAAAAATTTACTAAATCTAATAATTTCAAAATACAAATGCACACCACTTCTACCCTTAATTCACGTGTCATGTTTGCATTTCTTAGTTTTCAATGTCATCAGATGTCAAAGGTTCACAGCTCCAAGACTGCGCTGCTCTGGAGTACGTTGCTTTTTTCTAAGAGGATAATCAATTACCAGAAGACTGATCTTTGCCGTCGTGTCCCCACTCATTGCTGCCTTCTCAGATCAGCGAGGTCGCCATAAATTTGAATGTAAAACAAGCTCACCAGCACAGGGTTAAACACGTAATTAGCCACGACATGTGAGTATGAGGAACAGACTTCGTCAGAAAGAGAGCTATGGTAATGCAGGAGACTCTGTAGACCTGCAAGGCATCAAGACAGGATGAGGGAGAGGGGAATGGTTTATGAAGAAGATTTCACATGCAGATATTAGAAATGCAATTGTCTTTTGCACATGGGGCGTCGGTCTGGAAATTGACTTTTTCATTATTCAGTTAGCTCAAAAATTAAATATTCGATGCCCTGGGTTGGGGAAACTACTGAACCAAACTGAGGATATTTAACGGGGCCTGACAGATGTTTTAAATAATGTTTATTTATCAATACTAATATAAACTGCCCTAAACTGTCACTCTCCCGTGTCCTGCCTTGGATTTCTCAAGGCTTTGCATCTGTAACCCATGTCCAACAGTAGAAAGAAGAAGAAGGAAAAAAAACTTTGAGAAATTAGTGAACTTCATCTCTAAATATGATGATGAAACAACGACCCAGATGTATAAATTAATATATGAATACATGAGCAAACAGGAAAATAAATATCCACACAGATTAATGAATACATGAATATATGACCATATTTATTCATAAACTTCACAGTAACACATTCACCAGCCTCTGCAGTTCTAAGAAGGGAGAAAATATCATTATACAATAAGTAGAGCTCCCTCATTTTCCACTGCCCATGATCAAATATAAAATATTCTATGTATTTACATCTGGAAATGTCAATCCCTTTCAATATCACAGTGTTATTTGCAAGTCATGCAGCTCAAAACACAAATCAAAGAGGAGGATTTAAAAGGCGAAAAGGAAAGATGCTTCTTTGCAAGTGTGGTCAGAACAGGCAAGTACAAAAGGTGCAGGAGAGCAAGGGCAGAGAAAAGAAAAAGAAAACTACAAGAGAGTAAGGACACTCAACAGGCTTGGAAGGAAACAAATGGATGGAGATTTAGGAAGAAGAGCATAGTTTGAGGTTGTCCCTCACTTCTTTCATGTAGGTAAGTTCTCAAACAAACTGCTTCTACTATTGGAACATGTACTCAGAATTTCTGTCTGCACTGTTGGAAAAGACTTTGAACTGCCATGTGCGGCTGCTTGCTCAAAATGCACCCGAACGCAGCATTAGAGTGCAAATGCCGGGGTCAGGGTCAAGCTTTGTTCTTGATCTAGATGAGGGAACGCTTTTCCCCTAAGAGGCAAACAACATGCAAGTGGACACAGACACTCAGTGGTTGAAACTATGTGCTTTGGATCCTTGGAGTCCATTTGAATTGGCAACAGGTAGAGGCACTCAATAGGGGCCCCTGGAAAATGCCTGGTTAGAAATTCATCTGCTCCTTCACATCAGAGATCTCCAGCGGGCTTAGCGAAGGAGAACGGGCGGACAAAGTGGGCGAGTGTTTGTTGACAGGCTCCGGCAACTTATCGTGAACCTTCATTGCTGCGTTTGATGGACATCTGAGCACCACTTGTGAAAGTGTGGGGGATGGTGAGGAGAGGGTGGCAGGAGAGGGAGGAGGGTGGGAGGAGGGGGTGCACGAGGTGTCAATGCAGAGGGTGATGGAGTGTGCGTTAAAGCACAGTATTGAAAAAAATAAATAAATAAACAAATCAGAAACAATTAAGTGTGAACTCTCATGGAATATTCATAGGCAGGCAGCCTTTGCGTGACAAGCCATCACGCCACCTCAACTCCATTTTTTTAATTCCTCCTATCCATGTCCTGCACACATGGTGATGTGCCTGCCACTTAAATCAAATTAGTCATTAGCAAATTGAATCAACAATTAGAGCAAAAGAGCTACATGGCATTAGTGTCATTTCAGTCATATTTGTCAACCTATCAGGGGAAACTCTGGAGTGGCTCTTCCTGCAGTCCAAACTCCTCTGCGGTGCTTTCAGAGTCAAGGCCTTAGCTCAGGGCAGAAGGCGCCTCCGTCCCTTTTCTGCCAGGGTCACCTACCATCACTGCAGCTTGAAAACACAGCTGTTGCGATTTTTTTTCCCAAACTACATTTGTTTTTTTGTTGCCAGACCTTTACTGGATCCAGTGGCTTCCCCATCCTCCTTTCACCTCTTCTGGATTATTTGTATCGACATTTCTCGCTCATTTCCACCACAGCTTTTAGTTAGAGGCTGTCAAAAACATTGCTGGCAGAAATGGAAGTATCCTCATTATGCAAATTCTGGCCTCCTCTGATGGCATGCTCTGTTTTATAAATTGCAAGCCCTTGTCAGAAGTCAAATTGTGTTTGAGTAACTTAAGAGAAATTGTCACGGAAATTTCAATTTGGTTTGCGTCCAATGCCACTATCAATTTAGTCAGAACAAACATATACATATGACTATTCCTTTACAAAGAACAACATGATTATGTTGTTTCCAGATGCATTTTTCACAATCATATGTTACTATATACAGTTATTACATGTTTTGCAAGGTTTTGAATAATGAAAGAACAAACAGTTTTGCAGTTGACTAAACTCATCTCAGCTTCAACTTTTCTAGTTTTAAATAAAATATGATAAACAGCAGTGGTTACTGTATATTTTTAAACAATTTTCTGCACTCTGCTCCAAGAGAGTTGACGGGGCGTCCTCCAAGGAAACATTAATAATCATGTTCCATTAGAGGTAACAAGAAAACACATTTAGCACTAAATCTTTTGTAAGCTGCATGAATAAGTGGATGATCACACTTTTCTTCTCGATGTAGCTAATTTGTAAATTCTCCTCAAAACTCGATTCCTTGAATGCATCAATACTCGGCAAAGACATGACAAACTTGTATGAATAAAAACACAATTTAAAAATTTTCTGTTCTTACATTGAACCACACATACTGAAATGTGAACATGGTAAAAAAAAATGTTTTTCATCTTCTGAGGTATTGGATCCTTAAACTTTCTCAGAACATGATCAATCTGAGAAACAAGTATGAAAGGAGATTTAAGACAAAATGACCTTAGTAACTTTGGCTATATACAAGAACTAATACTGAGGCTGCAGCTTAAAAACACATAAAACAAATATTAGGTTATATGTCAAAAAGCCTCCAGTCTGCATACAGCTCTGTCAGCACAGGTCAATAGAAATCTATTTTGTGGGGTGCAATTTCAAATAAAACTCGTTTAACTTGTTTCCTCTGTGAAATGAGGAATTATCCAAACAGCATTAAGGTATTTGACTTTGTGTGTTGCAAGGTTTATCTGTTTATGTCTTCAGCAGTGTAGAGGGTGCCTCACCCAGGTGATTTTTCACTTGTGCCTGTAACTGAAAGTACATTCAAAATGCCATCAAAAGTGAGAAAATAAACATCAAAGTGACACATAAAAACCTGCAGCTGGCTTCAAGTTGGCACAACACAACTCAGTTGCCCACTGTCCTCCACCACTGTTGCAACAGTGAAAAGTGGGAAAAAAATACCATGACGCCATAAATCTCTGACAGAAACAAAAATAAACGGTGCCTGGCTATTACTGTAGACAAGCCAAAAAAAAGGGAGAAAAAAGAGGGAAAAGAGACATAGAGAGAGAGAGAGAGAGAGAAAAAAAACGTCAGGGTCGATTTTAATATTCATGAATTTTCTACTAGCTCAGTTCAGCAGTTTCGATTAAGCATTAATTAGGAGCCACAGGGGAAACCAAACAAAAATAAGGAGCTGAATGACTAATGAATGTGGTGGAGATGTGGGTAGACTGCCATGCCACTAATGGTTGGATTCCTCGGGTGCTACATGGGCAGGAGTGCCAGTGGTGTGGGCGGCTCGACGCACCTCTGCCCACACCAGAGATCACACTCTGAGAGAAAAATACTCTCTGGTCATGAAACGATAACATTGACTCGCCTCCAAACAGGCAAGTAACTGCTGCTGTCTCTGCTGAAAAATGCTCTTGCAACCACTGAATGCATGTAACACTCTCCAAACACAACATATATACATATTGGGGTCAAGCTGACATGTATTTTTTTTTTGCTTCATTTTGGTGGTAGCATGAGATTTCCACCTTAACTGGTGCAAGGAGCTGTATACATTTTTCCTTCACATGCAAAGTTCAGGTGGTGTTTAAAGTCACCAAAAGTTTGAGGTCACATCCATCCAGAACTCAGGTTTATGCATTATAAATTTATGTAGATATTATTTATTCCTTGAGCATTTTACACATAAATATGCAATATTATATTTCATATCTTATCACCATTCATCATCCAGTGAATTAATGGTACATCATGTAAACTTACACTGCACACCAACATTAATGGAGAGAAAATCTGTTTAACAAATTTATATTGAACCTGGACATAGGAAAAAAAAAATGTTTTGGTTTCCAGACAATATAATGTATTATCATAATGCAAAGTGGCACATTATGATCAAGTATAATGCACAAAACCTGAAAAAAGTACAACGTAAATTATAAAACATTTCTGTAGCAGTTTTTGATTGTTGAATTATATTTTATTTATTTATTACTGGATAAGTCAGACTGAAGTTCCAGACATTTTATTGATGCTAAACATTAAAACTATATTACTGTTTTTCTATTATTATAATATGAGCAATTGCTTTTTTATTTAGCAAATGACAGCATGCAAGAAAAACATTTAAATAATTTTATATGGTCTAATGTGAATGATGATGAAACACGTAAGAATATAAACCAGTGCATTTATAAAAATGGAAAGTGGATGGAGTGCTGAAACTATTCCTTGAAGAAAAGTTCCACCAAAATAATAATAATAATCAACATTATATTTGGTTATTATTATTATTATTATTTATTTTTAAATACAGGTTATGTATTATTATTTAGTTTAAGTGCCCTGAGATTTACCTAATATGTCACCACTAATTTTAAGTACTTATTTTATGCATTTGTGAGAACATGATATATATGTATGACTGTGCCACAGTTGAATATACAGTATTTGTCCAATGTCAATAAACAGGATAAATGTGAATCTGGCATACATTTTCATTCATTATTGTGATGGTTCCAAAATGTGATTTACACCCTATAAATAATTTCACTTCAATTATTTATCCACTTACTTCCCTAAAATATTGACTTAAAGTGATGCAAAGACCTGTTAAAAATGTTATTTTCCTTTCACTTGTATTTTACTGGCACATTCTGAAAACAAAACACCAAATCCCAAGGGGGGTGATATATGTAATCCCCACAGGAACAGAGTAAAGGAAAAAAGAGAATGGAAAAAAGGGTTATCTTTTCCTTTATCTGTTTGAGATTGGGCTTTGCAGTTTTATTTCCCAGTAAAACAAGGATAAAGGGAACAGGTGAAAAAATAAATGATATTGTTACAGAGGTATTATCCCTAATCCTGTCCATGATATTTGAATTGTATTGGTGAATTGTAATAAGGTATTTTAGCTTAGCGGTGCTGTCTCCATGTTGAACGCCTACCATCTGGTATTGGACGACAGTGTGACAGACAGAGCTGGGAAAGGAGGGAGGGAGGGAGGAAGAGGACGCCCCTAACCAGCTGAGAAGCCTGGTGACTTTAGTTTCCCAATCTCTAAATCTACACATTGTAATGTAAGTCCACAGACAGGAAGCCCAGAGCAAACAGTATTTATATGACCAGATATAAGCTGAAGATTCCTTCTAATCACGAGGAGAAAGTTGGCGATGAGGGGGCTTTTGTTCACTCTGGGTAGGTAAGAAATAGAGAGCCAAAAGAAACAGAGCTAGTGTTTCGATTACTGGGATTTCCAGCAAATTTGAAGACTCTGCATTATTCCCTTTTCATTATTTTGCTAATATTATATAGCTTGAGATAATGTTCTTAGTAATGTATTTTTTTCTTTTTTTTTTTTTTTTTTAGTAAATGTGGCTGAGTTAGAGGTATTTTTGAATGAGTAACATTTGCTGAAATTTTAATCCATTAGTCTGTGTTTGAACTCTTAATTTCCTTAAAAATTACACTAAACTTATACGGGAATAACGGAAATTAAAGGTGCCTTCGAGGCTCTTGAATGCCTTGCGGTCGTTTTCTGGAACACAGAACGGTATTACAACTTTGTAGAATGAATCCTGGTTTACCAAGTAAGTTCTTCAGTTAAGATACAGTAGTAACATTTAAACCTTAAAAATGCTCAAATTGTGTTCAGAAAACACTGAAGTGTTTGTACACTGCCAGGAAAAGACAGTTATTAAAACTGTTTTGAATCCAACATTGTTTTACATGGATAAATGTATTTTCTGCATGCAAATGCCAAAGGTGAGAGCATTTAGACCAACTTCAGCTATTATGCATCAAACTTCATAATAAATCACATTCAACTTCGTTTTATTCATAAACAAGATCATAAATTAATTCTTTAATTCTCATAAGTCGACCTTCATTTATCTTCCAGATAATCAAACAAGGCCTTTCTAATTACTGCATATCCAGCCTCTGTAGGATATTCATAGACCCTGCCATGTTGTTCCCCAAGAGAAAAAGAAGTGAGAGACAGACAGGAACCTTCATCTGTATTGGGGGTGGTTGGTTTGACTCCCTGACCCCAGCCTGTCTGATGAGAACTCTTGTTTCTGTCAACAATGCTCGTGCTCCACAGCGCAGCGTCCTGTTGCGGTCAGTCCCCACTCACTGAATCATCGCCTTGTCCTCAGCTGCATCCACGGCTCAAGTGCCCTTCACTCACTTCACTCATTGCTTTTCAAGTGACCGAGCTCTGCCAAAAATAGTTATCCAGACCTAGAGTGTTTTAGATGAGAGAGCAGCACATTGCTCATCACTTTTTTTGTCTTTTGTTGGTTGCAAGTTGTTGTCAGTCTGCAGGAAAAATGCATTCACTGTGACAGTTGTACAGCATACACATTTGCTCTTACTGTAACTGGTCAGCAAGGGTCAAACACATAGAATAACACTGATTATCAACAGTAGCTGTGGATGAGAGAGCCCGAACAATTGACCAAGGGAGGTGTGTGTGCAGTATGTGTGTTTTTGGTGGGGGTGGTGGTTTTTCCTTTTCTTTTTTTGCTGCCTTGCCGCCTATCACAATTCATTACCACAAATTAGGGTTCAATAAAATTGCTATTCAGAGATAATTAGGAGTTGGGTTTGTGGTGTCAGGGTCAGGGAGGAAGGGTGGAGTGGGCTGTGGGGGTTGTGGGACAGAGGAAGGGTGAGGTTGGAGGAGGTGGCAGCAGGAGGGAGGAGGGAGTTGCCCTCCACATGTCATCATCATGACCCAAACCAAGAAACGAAGGGTCTGCAGCTGGGACAAGTGAAGTGAGACCCTAATCTGTGAAGATCTACACACACACACACACACACACACACACACACACTTTGTCCCTCTTCCTCTCACCTGCTGAGTTGGGAGCAGCTCCAAATTAACAAATTATTTCAGGCCTCTCTTTCGATCTCTTCTGCCTTCAGAAATAAAAAAAGGGGAGCAAAGGCTCAACGACAAACAGTGATCCCACGTGAGAACCACAGCTAATAAGGTTGTGAAACTGTGTGTGTGTTTAAGTGGCGGCCTAAGTGCAAGAGCAGGGGTTGTGCCTGCATATGTGCACCAACCTGAAGGTCTGTCTTCCATTAATTAACACTTTCCTCGATAACACAAGTATTACCAATCTCTGCATTTGTGATGAAGCGAAATATTTGTCAGGTGACAGAACTACCCTGAGAGCAGGAGAGACACAGGCCACGTACACTATTTCTTTTGTATCATCATTTTTTTCCTAATAAATGAGGAAAATTGCCGTGGTGTTTGTTTTACCCTCATTTCAAGATTATCCTCTTCATTTAACAACTCCTAATTGACTCTAAAGCAAAGATATTAGCAATATTACCTTGTAGTTTTGAAATGATAAATGTATAATGAATATATCTCTAATATATGGAATATGGAAGAGTTGATCACTTGACATTTTAGCTTTGCACCAACTATGACTACACTATGTCTTAAACTATGGAATTTATAACCTGCTTAGCAAGAAAGTTTCATATTTTGAGTGAATAAAATTAATTAGTTTATTAGTTTAAATAATTAATAGAAATTAAAAATATTACTTTGACAACGGTTAGTGTCTATCTGCTAAGTGTAACACAAACTACCAGCTTAAAATAATAATAATGTATTATTTGCATTTAAATCAATTGTATTATATTTAATTGTGGTGGAAACTGCAGATAGACAAAAACCGGACCAGTTTGTTTAATAATGGCTAGATTTGTATCTACAAAAAAGCTGTTGCTTTAGATTGTATTTTTTGATTTCAATTGTGATGGACCGTAATCTATCTAAACACCAGAGTTTTTAGATGATTTTTACCACTCATTCTCAGCTTACTTACTTACCTAAAAAAGTACTTGGGTTAACAAGAATGACTGTCATGCACTCAGAGAAATGTGGCACATTGAAAACTAATAGAAATAAAAATACATAAAACCAGCAAATTACAACTTTGCCATGTTTTCTCTGTTCACTCTCAGCTGCTGCTTTGGCTGCTCTCAGTGACATTCAGCTGCTTGACTGAACCTGTCAACTTTTACTCCACTTGTTGTCTTGTATGACTGTTCGTGCCCTGCATCCTCTTCCTCCTCCTCTGCCCCCGTCTCCTCCAGCTTTCCACTCTGGCTGCGGCCCCAGTGCCACTGGAGAGGCCGTGTGAACAGACCAGTCCGGTCACCTCGCATCAGTGTCGGGCTGGTATGTGCCATGGCCCTGGCCCCAGCTAGGGACAGCACTCTGGGGGCTTAGGGTCGGAGGGCGGGTGCAGTGGTGGTTGGCGGCTGAGCAGGTGCTCGGTTAGGGAAATAATGTTGATGTCATGTCCTTGCCACCCATTGTGGTTGGAGGAGAGGTGGATATGTGGAGACATAGAG
The DNA here is from genome assembly GCA_016785285.1 of Brachirus orientalis. Classification (NCBI taxonomy): domain Eukaryota; kingdom Metazoa; phylum Chordata; class Actinopteri; order Pleuronectiformes; family Soleidae; genus Brachirus; species Brachirus orientalis. The sequence goes on from JAFBJR010000129.1 coordinate 6,378,137, forward strand.
AGCCTGTGGGTGCGCCTCTCTCGAGGTCACCATGCCAGATCAGAATCACACTGTGAACCTTTACTTATTAAGTGGCTTTCTGTGCTCCTAACAACCAGTTCAGCCTGTTCTCTCACACAAAAAGACCCCGGTAAAGAGATACCAGTGCACTACTGAGACATCCACTTTGCCGTTGTGTTTGTCCTAGCTACTACCAGACACTGTGAACAAATATGGCACATGATACCAGAGGTGTAGAATTCCTTCCCCCCTTCCCTTCTTCTCTGCTTGTTGAAAGAAGTCCTTTACACACCAAACAGAGCATTACAAACTCTCTGATCAGCAATTATGCACTTTAGAGGTATTAAATACTGCTGAAGGGGGAGAAGAGGGGGCCTCCAGGGACTATACCAGCAGTCCATAAATACACTTCTCTCTAGAAAATGAAAGGACGAGACCTGCCATTTGTAGACATTATTCATGCATTAAATGTAACGCCTGGGTAAAACAATTATGTTGCATTTACTTCAGCTTTATTTACTCGCCGTATCTTGCCTCGTCTGTGAAGGCGTGTGTATGCACAGGGATGACAACTCTCCTAAGTTATTTGCCGTGCATGCATGTGCTCATTTTTGTTCATCAGCTGCTCTGTATCTATATTTAGCACCAGCACAGGTCAGGGATCATCCTTTTCTAAGTGGTGAACTAGCACAAAAGATTATCATCAATTAATATTCCATAATAACTGGGTTCACTTTAACAGCCGCTGTATGCATTTGTCTTTTAAAGTGATGTAGTTTGGCAACGTGGCTACATCTTCTGTAAAATATGCTAATTTGAGTGAAAAAAACAATTTGCATTGTCTCTGAGGAATAAGAATCCATATTGAGATTCATCCTGCAAGCATATTCCACTTTTGGTGTCGTGAAAAGTTCTCCAGCAGCCAAAGAGTCTCACCAACTTCATATGTATTCTTTTCATACTGTTTCCCAAAAGTTGTGTCTGAGAGCAGAGCCTGGTGAGTAGCCAGAGAGCCTATTATTCAAACAAGGGTCCTGACACCAGTTTGTGGCTGAATTACATTAACTTACATGCAACTTGATTCCAGCAACGAGAAGGAAATGATAACAACCGCCCAAAAACTCAGGGCATTCATTATTGTTGGCTACCAGTAACTATGTGTTTATTTACTGTACTTTGCTGTGATCTAATTCAATTACCCTGCTGCACTGGATGCAGGGATGTGTGTGCGTGTGTATGTATGTGTGTGCTAAGGTTTTAAAATGCAGGATATGATGTTATAATCCAGAGTGTGGGGGACTCTGCATTAGGTTTCCAGATCCAGCGAGACAAACTGTTGATGGACTGGACGTAGTAGTAGTCAATAGGCAGCAGAGGAAAGCGATAGTGATAATATATGACAATCCCAAGTGACAGCAACATCGAAAAGAAGGACCATTAGAAGCTTGAGATATACCAAGGTCTGAGAGAAGAGCTAGAGAAGATGTGGGGAGTAAAAGCAACTGATGTCCCAGTGGTGATAGGAACACTAGGAGCTCTAACCCCCAAACTGGGAGAGTGGTTCCAACAGATTCCAGGAACAACATCAGAGATCTCTGTCCAGAAAAGCACAGTCCTAGGAACAGCCAAGATACTGCGCAGAACCCTCAAGCTCCCAGGCCTCTGGTAGAGGACCCGAGCTTGACAGAGAGACAAGACCGCCCAACTGGGTGAGAGGGGAATTTTTATTTATTTATTTTTTAAACACACACACACACACACACACACACACATATATCATAGTTTCATGGTTGGCTCTTTAAACAAATACATTTGAGTCAAAGCTGAACTGAATAAAAGAACACTTCAGCTGTTTTAAATATCACTTTTTGCTAGTGTTGGTCACTTTTTTCCACCTTACCATACTATTCTTATCTTATTGTGAGGTTGCACCTAATTAATGTCTGAATTAATGAACCTTTATTAGCTCAAATCTCTCATCGCCACTAGCTGATCAACTTGGGGGGAAAAAAGGTTAGCTTGAAAAATACAACAAACTCCTGTCCTTCAAGAAACTATATCTGTTGAATCTCTCTGTAGAGCACTTCACAGTTAGTCCACTCCAGCTGCCTGGGTGAGAGGGCTTAAAGGACGCCATGCATGACGCAGTGAGGAGAGAGGAAGTGACAGGAGACAGTTGCTACACACTGTGGTACACTGGCAGTGTCACACCTGGCAGCTGTCAGTCACCGCGCTCCCTGATATCACCGGAGCCGCTGCCAAACATGCCCTGAGTGGTGTCATCCATCCACACACGCGAGCAGTGGCTCACTCTGACTGCACTCATCCTGTCAGTGCAAGTCAGAGAAGGAGAGGGAAGGAGAAGAGGGAGGGAAGCATCCATCTATTTACATACGGAAAGGTCACAAATAGCCTGCAGGCACTGTGCTAATTAGAGAATGTGGCAAAAAAAGTCAAAAGATAAATTGAAAGACAAAAACAGAGAGTTATCCAAGTATGCTTGTGTAATGAAAGTGGGGATAAGGTGAAAGAAAGGAGAAAGAGAATGGAGAAAGAAAATCATTCTTTACTGAATGTAGGAAACAAAAAAACAAAGAAGGTTGAATTCATAAGTGCGGCATCATTTTGAAACGGTCCGCTCACTTTTAGTTGGGAATTGTTGACACAAGTGGAATGAATGACCGACTTGTTGTCCTATACATGTAGCATTAACTCTGTGCTTAACACAGGCCTCCACCAGCAGACACTGACCATATGATGGTGTTCAGATGACTGGACGTGTGTGATCTCTCTTAGCCAGATAAGCGAATCAACCTTTATAATTCATAGTGACAAGCTGACAGGGAAAATGAGTGTAAAATTTTATACTTACATGAATTTTTGTGTCAGATCACCGTCTGTGCACATGTTTTTCTGCCTGGCTGTAGCTGAGGGCTCCTTTCTCCGTGGGCATTTCACCGACTTTGTTTCCAGGCCTTCAGACACATCGCCCTTCGCCCTAGTGAATTTGCTGATTAATTTTGGATGCTCCCCTTAATTAAGACCCCAAAGGAAAGTGTAGATTTCCAAGCCCGCCTTTGCTGCAGAACAAACAAAATGAGAGTGAAGAAGGATGACCTCAGGGAGACAGACATGCTGATGTCCAAAATGACATTACAGGAGCAATGTGAAGGCCCTGTGATGCCAGGCCTAAACCTGGACATGGGCGATGCCTCAGGATCTCCTAGGCCTTTTAATCAGTGGCTGGAAATGAGCTCCCTATTAGTCTGATTTCATTTGCTTTAGCATCGGTGGAGGAGCAGGCCTCGCATGATGCCACCAGACGCTTGAAACATGCTGTTTTTGTGCCAGAACTGGTCCTGCCTCCGGCCCTCGGTCATTAATTGGTGCCACTTTCTTACTTCCAGTAAAATTGGCAGATGATGGACAGAGGGCAAAAATAAAAAATGTGACTTCTTTCTCTTTTTTCTCCCCCCTCTTCGCAACATCAGAGTGGATTTCACTAATTGGGTTGAATAGCGCCCATCTCGTCGTTGTGACAGCCAAGCAGGATGCATGAGAAGCTGCGGGCAGCTTGGAGAGCTCTCACCCTGCCATGCCAGCTCAGAAGACATGCCGGCAGGAGGGGGGCGAAGTTGCAAAAGGCACGCAGAGACAAAAGAGCAGAGCTAGAGATGGCAGTCTCACATTCAGAGACCTTGAACAAATAAACTTGCACTTGTCTCGCTGAGGGCGAGAGGATGCCACGTCACTGTTCAACCAAAAGGTCTTAAAACAGCTCACCAAAGTCGTCAGAGACTTTCTCTGCCTCCTACAGCAGTGCATCACTCTCATTAGGAAGATATTATATCGAAGTGATCATTAAACGCATGTAAAATAAAAGTGATGCTCACATGCAGCAGTAAGACCACACTGAAGGTGCCAGAAATGTACAAATTGTTTGAAATGTGAATTAAATCCTCCACATAAAGATGAATGACTGTAAAAAGGAGACGCACAGTTTACATAACTGTAGGCTAATACAATATCCAATTAGGGCTATTAAAAGAACATCTGATCCACCTTTCTTCTGTTTAACAGACATGGAGGTTTGAGCAGGTTATCTCAGTTCCGTACTGGACAATTGTCCACTTTGTATTCATAGACTTTCAGAGAGCATGGAGGAAAAAAAGCAGAATAATCATTACAAAGGGACAAGAAGTGCAGGTGTAATTGGGATATTTGGGAGAGTCTTGTTTCAGGGCCCTTTGGAGTCTTGGTGAAATGAAGACCTGTAAGACTAGAGCTTCAGATTCTTGCTTGCTTCTGCTCTCTGTGTTGCAGCGTTATTGCTGGGCACTCTCCCTTCTAGTAGCTTATTTTCCTTCTTGCTTGTCTCACATTCTGTCCACCCTATGGAACTGGATCCCAGTTGTATATCCTCAGTGAAATATTTCTCTCTCTCTCTCTCTGCAGCCTAGCAGAATTCATTGCACAGACCCATGTAAGGTTCAACCCCTCCCAACTCCTTCCACTAGGCAATGATAGCAGCTTGATCGGGCAGGTATAGATAACAAATGAGATCAATTAACGTGTCCAGGAGGAGCACCTACCGAGAGTCCGGTTGCACTAAGCAGTCTCCTCATCTTTTGTTTCCCTCTGCGGGATTCCATTTGCAACTTCATCACTTTCCTAACCTGAACAATGAAGCTGATTGTTCTACCGCACCCCTTAATGGAGAAGGCCCAAGAAAGACTGCCCTCTTCCCCTGGCAGCCTAATGTATCTTTACTATCTCAACTTCAACTCGGGAGGGCAACCTCACTGAAATGAATCCTTGCTCTGTCCCGCTAACCTCCCTATTGCCCTGCCCTCTCCACCTTTCTCTCAGTGCCCCTATCTCAACGTCACAGGACATCAACAAGCTCCATTTGTAGCAAATTTGTTTCTCTAGCTCCCTTTAACTGAATGACTTTGGTGCTAACAAGCAGCTGATTGAGCTCCATTATGGCCCTGCTGAAGGCAGAAATGCCAGAGCAGAAGCCGGGTTCACCCCTTAAATACATACTTCCCTCTGCGTGTCACAACATTACAATTACACATAAGATTAAGTTAAGATTAAGATTAAATATTTTCTAATAATATTAGAAAATATTTGGAGGGCTGTCTCAACCAGGTATTTAATGTTATAGGCATATTATATGTATCTATATGACTACTGGGAAATAAATGTCAAACAGCAGATATCAAAGAAATCAATCCTCCACTAAATATCACATGTTAACAATGTTCTGTTTGACCCTTTGTGTGTCCATTTTCAACCTTCGGTCTCATCAGGTTTCACTGTTATTTTCAAATGGAGTGCTTAACAATTCCTGCTGGAACCTAGCGGCAGACAAATTGAAAGCCACTCTCACAAAAATGTCATCTCTCCAAAACAAGCTTGATGGAGAGATGGGATGACTAAATAAGGGTCTGCAAAGAAAACAATGACCAGTAAAGAAGGAGAAACAGGTGCAATTATCATGTGTTAGAGAGATGGGAGAGACAGTGATGCTGGCGACTACTGAGTGTTTGTTTAAATCTGCTTGATGAATGTGATGTATGCTCCTCATCTGTCCCCCCTTCAGTCTGTCCACGGCAGTTAGACGGGATTGTTTACTTTAACCTTGTAATCAGCCGGGCTTGGTTGACAGATCACAATTAAACCTGATAACAGGCCTGCTGCAATTTGTCCCCCCTTCCTCTCTGAAATATATATATTAAAAAAAACAGACAAACATAAACACACTGAGAAGCTGCTGTTTTTTGATGCCTTATTGATAGAGCGCCGGCCCTGTTATCTTTGAGCGTAATTTGTTCTCAAGAACTGTGATTTACATTTCAGTGGGATTACACCTTTTAATGCTACACGCCAGTGAGAAGTGGGCAGCCACTGAATACTCGAGGAGGAGGAGGAAGAGGTGGGGGCTGAGGATGTGAAGGTGTGTATGTGTGTTTGCGGGGTTCAAAGGATTTTCAAGTCCTCAAGTGGAGAGGATTACAATTACAATTAAAAATCAAAAGGCATGTGTGTCCATCAAACGACTGTCCATAACCCTTTGTGTACATGCAGCCAAACAAATGTGGCTATAGTAGAGGGTTTGGCAGATGTAAAACACTTCCCAGCTTAATTGTGGCTGTGAATTGGGATATTATTCAATAAGTGTTATTTTAGGCAAGAATACAGGTCCTAAATGGCATGCTAATGTAAATCCCTTGGCACGATGTTAAAGAAAATCCATGCATCACCATTAAAAACAGCAGTGGGACAGATGGCAAAGTTCAATGATCTTGTTTTGGATATCGCCCTGATGTGGTACAACAAGTTCAGCCCAACTCCAGATACCACAGAAAATTTAAGTGCATGATTTCAGAGAGAAAATTACAAATTTGTGTAACAAGTACTTTTAAAAATGAGGGGGGGGGGGGGGGAGGAAGAGGGGGGGGGGGGAGCAAGCCTCTTATAATTATTGGCTCATTCACAAATATTCCAGGAAACATACATTCTGAAAAAATAAACAATACTGAATGAGTTTTTTTATATGCTTTTCTGAAAACACATTTTATGTCATATATTAGATATGCAGTGCAACAAACAGCATTTGACTGGTGGAAATAAATTGATAAATAAATATGGGTCTCTCTTCTCTGTAAATATGAGTTTTCATCTGAAGCAGTTGTTGTCGTCCTGATTTATTTTTTAACGTCCACCAACACTCTTCACAGAGACAGTGCTTACATGCATTAACAGTAATTCAAATCACAACATTTTACATAATCCTTTGTTTATTCATTTTCCCAGACAGTCACTGAAATTATGTAAAACATGCTCTCAATAGCACTCAGTGTGTGTAATAGAATGCAGATTTCATGTTATTTTAACACATTTGCTTACTCGAAGGCTAAGTATCCCATTTGAATGAGAATTACACTTAAATGTCAGATGGGTTTATCTAAATTTATAAACAGTGTATGTTTTTGCATTAATTTTGGTGAATCCTAAACATGGATTGCGGGAGCTGGAATGCTAAATGTGCTCCAAGGGATATGACTAACAAATGCCCATTTAAAGTGCATACATTTGGTTCCTCTTTGTTTTATTTAACTGCCAGTCTCTCCCCTAAGATGACATGGCACCTGAAAAATTGCTCTGCAAATGTTCCTAGCGTGGTTGCCATTGAAAATGAGAGGAACATCATTTGCTGTTGTTGAACTAATTCAATCATTAGCTTGGCAGTTTGGCACCTGCAGCTCCTTGAAAAGGCTGAGATAATGCCGCTCCTGCCATTCATAGCCATCCAGTCTGTTGCCTAATAATTTTCTGGCCAAAAATATAATACAGGATTTCTCATTCATAGACATAAAAAGTGTGAATGCAGCAGGGAAAGTGCCCATCTAATGTCTTTTTTTTTCCAGCAGCAAAACAAGGAGATTATAGGAGAGAGGGAAACTCATTTACCTCCACAGTGGCCTTTGTACACCTTGAGTTAGTTTTCTGAGGTGAGGATGTATGAACTCAATCATTATCAGCTGTCTGCGCTGAGACACAAAGTCTCATTCAATGCAAGTATGAACCCATTATATTATGCATTCTCTATTTTGATATTCTTGAAAGCATCATAGATTAAACATAATCCAAATATTCACTTCATGTTTTAATGACTATAAAGCTCATGTAAATTATTTTATATTGATCAAAACTGCATTGCAAACAACACTTTCCTGCCCCATACTTTTGCACTGGCCCACACACTCATACACACCACACACCAAGAATTGTTTCCATATGGGACAGCAATATAATGGCAATAGGGTACATTAGATCTCCTCCATACAGATGTTCACCTCCATTACTGCAGCAGTTTGGTCCATCTGTGTTTACAGTGAGCTACTTAGCACACGCCTGTGTGAAGGGAGGCATATCAAGCATATGGACATTTTACAAAAGGTTACCCTGCATAAATTAGGTTGAATGGCAATCTGTTGAGGAGAGGTGGCTCACTGTGAGCACTAGGTGGTTCAGAGTGAAAATGGGTAACAAAAGGCATGTGGTTTGATTATAGTGGTCAACACAAAATAAGATTTCCTCGTTTTTTTTTCCCCTCATATTGACGAACAGCTTAAAATTAAACCCTTAAATTGTTCATCTAGGAATGCCAGATTGTTTACAATTCTCCCACTACCAAATGTTAAATAATAGTATTTTAAAACATTACTTCTTAACATACAATATGCTGGACTTGATAATTATAAAATTCCCACTCATAAGTGACATTCAAAAAAGTGTAAGTCAAACTAACATGTAAAATAAATGTCATTCATGTCCTCTGTTTACTTTTTTTTCACATATCAATCATTGTCTTTTTAGAAATACAATATTAAGTACAATTAGAAGTATTTCTGTTTACAGGATTTAACAAGATAAACTGTATTTATTTAAATGTTATTTTGCCCCACTACTTTTTGATTTCATTCAGTTAAAATAACTAATTACCTTGACTGGAGGCAACACATAGACAGGAAGCAGAGCTCCAGATTTTTATCATATCTTAGAGTGACATCTAGTGGCCATTCGTCTCATGACAAGTCATTGTAATCTGAAGCGTTCAGAGAGTATTTGTATTGTTTTGCAATTTCAACCAAAGTTCTCTTTTCTTTAACTATTTAATTATTCAGAAGTGTCTCATAGTAATTAGTTTATAATATGTTTCATATTGATGGTCAGGATAATTTTATTCATTATAGAGAATATTTTACCAGCAACTCACCACCATCGTATGGTTACATTTTATATCTTCTCCTTCTAGCCCTATCCTTATAAAACACTTTCAGAAAGTTTCAGTTCAACAGATTATGCAAAGATTTGTTTCTCACTCTGTTCTGCCTTTAAAAGAATTGCATACAAAAACAACACACAACTGTGGCGCTCTAGCATCATCTGAGCTGCCCTCCCATACATATACCAATGTCTCTGATCTATTTAGTCTAATCTGCCAGTGTACCTTCATGAATGGGGTGGGTGGTTATCATTGATTAACAATAACAGCAGCTGACTAAGCAGGAATAATTTACCAAAAACAAAGTGTGTGTGGATTGAGGAGTCCGACAATGAGACAGTCGCTTCCTCTGTTGCTGAGTGTTCTGATGTCGGCTAATTGAAGCTTTGTCACGAGGACTGGGGGCGGAGAGGTTCAAAGGCGAATGGCCATCTAGTGAAAACAACGTGGTTTCATTTTGGGAGATGCACCACCTTTGATCTGTGATACTTCATCTGCAGATGCAGCTTTGATACGAGAGGCCAACGTGTCTGGTCAAGAGGGCTTAGTGGACACATCAGGGCTCTTTGGAAAAAAAAAAAAAAAGGCATTGGCCAAGTTACAAGAAGAACTGGACACTACAGTGCTCAAGTGGCCAAAATTCATATTCATGCAAAGATCACGCACATACAGCTGGAGGCTCAAAAGATAGTTTTCAGGGGTGGCCATGTTCGAGGACTCCAGAAAAGACACAACTTTTCAGTGCACAACATGCATAATGACTTGAACTGCTTTTAAATTTCCTATAGTCAAGAGCGAGCCTGCCGATAAACCAGCTCTGCTTTTGCACACTCACAATTACACCCATTGGCACCTGTTGTTGTGTAGTTGTGGTGTGATCTTTGGGTCATTGAGCAGCTCTGGTGCAGTTGGGAACTAAAAGACAGGAGAAATGGCAACTTAGCTGTGCTAATGAAGGAAAGGCGATCAATGAGCCTAAGCTACATGGGCTTCCCACATGCTACAGTCAAATATTGTTTATTCCTGATTTAACCTGTTAGCTACTGGGAAGGGGAAAGTCTAAAAGACCAGACATTATAAAAATGTGGAACGCAGTTTTATCCTTTCTGCAACCCCTTGTGTGGTGCTCATTCATCAGTCATCACAGTTTTAATGCTTTATGAGCTGGTCAAGTTTCACAGTATTCTTTTCATGCAAACTCTAGCCACATGTCTATAGACCCTTTCCTAGAGCATTGACAGGTGATTTGTTTTGACCTAAGTTGAGTAATGCCAGAGAAACAAATTTAAGAGAAGAGATAACAATGCCAAAAGATGAACAACCCTACTGTTACAATCTCTTCTCTTCACCCTCATAAATTCAGTCTTCGGCAGAACTTGTCAATTATAACCGATGACATCTAGTCGAACACTCCCTTTAGATTTGTAGCAGAGTGGTAACATCCCTTAACTCACCCTTCCTCTGTCTTTTTATGGCCACTCCTTTTGTTCTTCAACATAAAAGAAGAAAGGTCTACATGGAGAGGCGGGGCGGCACTTTGAATAACACAGAGATCAATAAAGACCATCTAGCATGGAGATAATGTTGGAGTGTGCAGGTTGTTGAAGTGTCATCCATAGTGCTGCTCACAGTGAGAGAGGGTTCACGCTGCAGGTCATCTCCTGCTGTGGCAGAAGAGTGAAGGTGCAGTGACGTCAGACGTCCGATACAAAGGTTCTTTTTGATGGTTTACAAAGCTTTCGGAGAAACCTTGAAGGTAAATATGGTTTGAGTTTTAAATCACTTGATGAAATCTGGACAAAAAAAGAGAACTAGATCCTCAGGGAAGGTGCTCACCATCAGATGACAGACTTAGTCGCAAACTTAGCTTGAACCACTTGTACAATGTCAGATATTAAATGCTCTTTCTCTAAATCAGCCAATGGCAGATTTCTGGTTAATACTGAAAAGTGTCAACAGTGACACACACTGCCACAATGGATGGTCATCAACAATCTGAAGGTGTGTCCTCGACTTTAAAATGTCTGGTCATCTTCCATCAACTGTCCAATCAGGAACTCTCCATGAGAAATCTCACCTTTGTGTTCCTTCCTTCATCACCACCAGTGTCTAAACTCCATGGAGAAGTCGCCTTCACATAGGAAGCACCTAAAGCATTGAACCATTTCTGGGTTTTTTTCCTACTTCCAGTCAGGATCTAAGCACCAAAGACTAATAATTCCAAAGATGTTATCACTGAGTTTGCCCTGATTGAAGTATAGCCAATATAGGCAACCATCTTTGAGTAAGGAAATGGCTGGAATATTAGCAAAGTTCTCAGTTAAGTTGCAAGAGAAAGTGATGTTTTAGAAGCTGTTATCCACACATTCCTTTAAGACAAAAAACAAGAGTGTATTAATTCTACAAATATTTACAATCAAACACAACAGTTGTTTAGGTCATTACACTCACACTCCCACTGAACAAGCATTCAGTGCATATCACATTTAGTACATGATATGGCACAGAAAAAAAAATTAAATAAAAAAGTGGCTCATTTGTGGCAGCTGCAGCGGTTTCTTCAGTTAAACGGATTAAGAATGAAGTGTTTAGCATGAGCATTAGCAGTCAGCATAAGTGCACCACCCACAGAAAGTCAAGCCTCAAATGAAAATCCAGGAGAAGAGGTTAGAATGTGGCAAACAGGCTTTTTTTTATGCCAAAGCAAACTGCTGGAAGTGCAGTGCAATGACAACAAACAAAACAATCTGTTGTGGTGTTATTTCAAATCTAAAAGTCAGATCTGAGTCTGAAGGCCTCATAGAGCGTCTGCTGAGGGCAAGGTCTGCTGCGTGTGGAGGATATCAGCGTTATCGCCTGCTCCTTTCACTCTCTCCATGATGAGCTGTGCTGCCGAGTGTGTTGTTGCCTAATTCCCTCTAACTACAGCCCTGTGTAATCACATACCCCAATTAACCACCTCGGCTCCCCGTTTCCTGCGTTGCACACACCGCCCCATCTTCTCGCCACACCACGTAATTAGCTTTCATCTGAAAATGAAAAGAAAGTAGCACATCAGCAATTGTGCAGCCACTCTCTGTCTCCCCGTCTCTTTGCATCTTTCTACCACTCCACCTCTCATATCATAATGGCCTGCAATTTCAATCAGATGGATTTTAATCGCTGACACTAAGGAGAATTGGCCGTTATCCTAGTCACTCCTTCTAGCTGGTTTAAAGCAGAAACTTGTTTCAAAGTTTTGAAGCAATGGCTGCATATATTCTCTCTGAGCCCCTCCAGTCCAATTTCTGGGGCAGCTACGAGCAGCTTATCAGCTGACCTGAGAGCCTGTGATGCAACATATGGTTGAAGCGAGACTGATGATAGATTTAAAAGCAAATAAAGGACTTTTAAAATTGATTCCTTAATGCACAGGGAGCCAGAGGCCAGAGTGAGGCCATTTTGAGTGCAGTTGTGTTGCATTGGCTGGAACAGTAAGTTTTGTTTGTTACCTGGTGAAGATGCATTTAGCTCACTGTTAGCGAGAGGCTTCCCTGCAGGTAACGAGAGACACGACATCATCAAGAACTTATCAGCAGCGTGAACACTCCTCACAGGAACAGTGGTAATGTGACACAAACACTGTACCTTGGTGTCAGTGGGAACAGCTCCAGCTGGGTGAAACATTGTTCAGTCATACAAGTGAGCAGCCAGTTAATGACTGACATTTAACACATAACAAGGTGTTTTATCTACATCTCCCTCACATGCGATTTACAGGTGGAACCAACTGAAGACCTTGTAGTTGGAAAACTAATTCCTGGCTCTTGCGGATCTTCTTTCTTTTTCATTCTCTTTACCCTTCACCCCTCCTTTTGCCACTTAACCTGTTTGTCCTCTTATCTCTCCTCTTCCTGAAAGAATTGAAGAGGTGCTCCTTAGCCCAGGGATGTTCAATGACAAGACTGGTCTTGAACAGGAGTGAAAATAAAAATGCATGGAAAAATGCGTGGATGGAGGCTTACTGTGCTCTAAACAAACACTGAGGTATAGTGATGCCCACACAGGTTAAAATAATAACAATAATATTGATAATCATTATTATTGTTATCAAATATTACAAGGCGCCTTGCCTGGTAAGGTGAGAAAAGAAGAAGCCCAACAGTTCACACAATGAGCAAACACTAGGAAACAGTGGACAGAAAAACTCCATTTTAACAGGAATAAATCTCTGACAGAGATTTATTGTGATTGGCCAGTTACCAAGGGCCTTCCCACTCGCTTGTGATTGGCCAGCTAACAGCTGACTGACTGCTCCGCAGTGCTTTTGATTCTTCTTCTTCAGGTACGGCAAATGTGCTAGTTACGTAACTAAACTCAACTTTTTAAAACCAAGATTTTTGATTAAGAGCAGGTAAACAGAGAAGCCCTTTTTTCTCAGAAGTGGCTGGTGTTTATTGTGACACTTCAGTGATGTTTAGATACGGGAGGGACACGGGGACACACCAAAAAAACATCAGAAATTTGATTTTCCAGTGAATGTCCGCTTTAAAACAAGAAAAGATCCAACACATTGTCAAGCTTCCATTTCGATTCTACACCTTCATCAGGCAAATGCCAACCTCTGAAAACTCCTTGAATGAAAATTAATACTGCCATTACACCGCATGTCTGACTCTTAAAATAGATGCGGAAACTATTCATTTGTTTTTGGCTACGGACAGGATGCCACTAGTTTGCAGCCAGAAGCATCTGATTTTCTTTTGAACTGAGACAATACTGGGTGAGTCTGTGTTACACTGATAAATTATGCCAAGGTAAACTATTGTATCAGCAGAAAACTGGTTGTCTATTCAGGGAATTCTAACCTAATTATGGTTTCATGTGACAAGTTAGGGGGAAGTGTCTATCGTAACCTGTGAGTATGACACTGAAGTTCAAACCAAATAACATTAAAATCAATCAAAGTTGTGAACAAATTTAATTTTGAATCACAAATGACAGGCTGTACTAGAGGAAAAGATGATGTCATCAAAATGACTGAAGGTTTAATTGTTAAGAAATGTGAATGTGTACAAAGGTTTTGCAGAAAACCAGACTCCACTAACATGTCACCATGGCTCAAATGCCAGTGGAGCCAGTTATGAGCTGTGGAGCCGTGGTATTTTTCTTTAAGGAAATTTTCTTCAAGGTTTCAGGCTAAAAAAACCGCTTAAAAACTGTGCTTGTACTTTGTGCTTTGTCACATATCATTAACATAACTTCTCTTCTTCTTTTTTTTTTTTTTACTCGCTGTTTCACATGAGTGATGCCGACTTGCAGCAGTTTAAGTGGAACTATTCTCATAATCATTTGTTATTTCAACACAATTTCCACCGAACAATGGTCCCATTTGTGTTGATGATTGCGTCCACAAACTTCTGACAAGCGCACAGCTGATGTCCGCGCACATAGTGATCGAGATCAGACATGGACAGATGGACTCGATTGTGAAATCATTACTAACTCAACAAAATGAAAAACAATGCTGGTAAATATATTTATGCAACTGGTGCGCTCTTTCAGTTTCATTAGATTGTGTTTGCAAAGAGGTGCAACCATTTTTCATCTTGTGTTATAATTTATGCAATTAATTTATGCAGCAGCTTGTCATATCTTATGTACATGATATAGTTAAAAAAAAAAAAAAAGGCACTTTTGGGGAGGAAAATAATTTATGGAGTGTGTGTAGGAGGACTGATCTTCCAGTCTTTGATATCATTTAATCTACACTGAATGAGTGGGTTGTACATGGAAGAGAGGGCTTTTTAAACCGTTTATCTTCTAAGCTTGTCCAAATCGGACATTGCTGGGCATTAAGAGAGGTATCAAAAAGCTGCCTGTGCATCTTACTAAATCTTGTCTTACTCTGTATCACATTTTTGAATAATATTGCTCTCAGTATGACTTTGTTCTATGTGGCAAATTCACACTTATTTTTATAAAAAAGAAGATTACATGGAGAATTGATTTAGGACAAGCACTCTTACCATGGTGGGGTGAAAAGACCCTGGTTGTACTATCAGACCTGACTGACGGAGCATTTTTGTGAATGCAGCAGCAGTATTCATCCCATCACACTGCTGAACAAATGTGTTTTCTCAGTAGTAGAATTAACTTTTCATCAAAAGTTCTTTGTGTTCCCAGTCATACGCGAACCTGTTTGCAGACATGTTGCTGTTGCTTTCATCGGTCTTAACAACACAACAACAAATCACTTCCTATGTGCAGCCTAGGAATGTCACCAGGTGACACAGCTAAACACAGCTACACTGGTAGGCCTAATGAGTATTTTGTGAACTCATTTAACAATAATTTTGTAATGGACATTTGTTTATATTGAGCAGTTACTACTATACAGTTTCATTTGAGAACATATTTTGAATTTATGGTCTTGAAAATGTCAGGACATTGCTCTTGCAGTCATATAGTGTTAGAATTGTTATCTGTGATTCCAGCTGAGGCCTTGTTTTAGCTCTATCAAGTGGCAGACCCTGAAATCTGCAGCGTCGCTGTACCACAGTCATGGTGACCCTCGTGCCTCAGAGGTTTGCATACAGAAGAAGAGCTTATCCTCTTAATAAATAAACCTGGAACCTAAAATCACAGCGACACAGGAGGGATCATTGCTGCACTGCGCTCATCTCCTCTCCGTCAGAGAGGGATTATCCCTTTCACTTGGTGCGCACACTGCTAACTTCTCCTGCCAGGTTCGACTCCCAGAATGCACCAGGGAGATTGGCTGCCTTTGCTCCTTTTCTTCCTTTCTCGTCTCTCCTTGTTGCCAGCTTCTGTCTTGCTCCTTCACTCTCTCCTCCCCTCCATACCTGGCTCTCTGACTTGTTTTATCTCCCTGCTGCTGGTGGGAACACAAACCCCAGTGTTTCTTTCACCTCATCCTTTTCTTTGATGAAGTTTTACTAATTCACTTGGCAGGATACAGAACCCTGTTCCTGGGACTCAAGTCTGCACACATGGGCCTAAAGGAGCATACTACCTCTTGTAAAACAGGTGTTGTCAGCATCTAACTGGTTGAATTTTTACTTCTTCTTCTTACCTGACACAATCCTCATATTATATTATGCATTACAAGACAGCTGGGACTTATATTTAGCAGATGGTTTAATTCAGAGGCATTTTATTCATCCATAAGACTAATACTTCTTTTAAACCCCTATCAACTGCAAATGTTTGACTTTCTTTTGTATGTTTTTTTTTGTATACTTTACAGTACAACAGTGCCAGCCAATTGGGGTCAATTTCATTCTTTTCTTTTGGACTTGTCACTCTTACTGTCATTTCATCTATGTCGCTGTTGTCTGACGCCCAATGCCTTGACATGCTGTATGTTATGAATGAGTATGTGAGAACAAACAGTATGAATGTGTGTGGGAAGCTACAGATGAATTGCCCTTCTGGGACCAATAAACTTTGCTGGATCTGAATCTGGTCCAAACCATCCAAAAATAATCTCTAATTCAGTTGGCTCCAGCCATAAACAGTCAATTATGAATAAAATGGCCCACTATTGTTCAAGTCATCAAGTTTCTTTCTTTCCATAACCTTTCAGATGCATGTCTTTCCATCCTTTGTGTGTTTCCACAGCTCGTCAGCTGTGTCTCTCACCTCGTCCTAATTCTCACACCTGCTGATGGATTCCACAGTGCCACAGTATGCATTATAAAATCACTTATAAGCCAAATAATAAGCAGTAAACACATTTTCATGCTCGCTCAGCAGGTTTTGTTTGAAAGCAGATTGCAAGGATGAGTGCAGAGAGAAAGATGCAGATCTGAAAAGAAAAGTATATATGTATTTCTTGATTTTGGAGATTTAATTTACAGCCATTGGAAATTAAAATGGTATTTGCATCCCACTGGCTTTTTTCATCTCCAAATAAAATATATATTTTATCTAATTATTTGAAAATAGTCATGATTTATAGATGTATGCTAATAATTAATTAACTGACAAGAGAAGTTATCTGACACTGCAGTGACACTGATAATGAAACTGGCATTTTTAAAGATCTAGTGTCTAACATTTAGGGAGCTTTATTGACAAATATTCAATATACTACCCATACATATGTTTGTATAAGTGTGTAATCAATTAAAAATAGTTCATGTTTGTGGCCTTAGAGTAAGTCTTTTATACTGAACATACTTCAGGTAAGGGCCATCATCTTGTACTGCCATATTTCTATGTAGTCAAACTCACAAACCAGCCAGAGTGCGTTTACCACACATAGGAAGAAGAATATCATTCATTTTTCTCTGACACATTTGTTACAATCGACATTCTTACCATTTATACACCTTGGATCCTTCAGTTATGGTTTCATTTTTTTGGTCTACAGCTTTGTTGTTTTGGTTCAATCTTGCAAAAAAATGACACAAAACAAGTAGTTTAAGTGATTAATTGATTGATTAAAAGGATTTCTGGTAGAGCAAAATTCGGACCTATGATCTTGTTATTTTTCTAAAATCGTAACTGATGGTTTAAAAAACAGGAGTGAATTTTCCAACCACTTCCCCTCAGTGTCACCCATGTCTGACCTGTTGTTTTTTCTTTTTTTTTAACCAACACTTCATGTCTTCTCCTCCTCTTTTCCTTTGTAATGCTCCATCCATGAACATAGTCGGCATCACAAGTGTTGCCACCATCACTACTGCGTTTATCCGTTCCTGCTCGCTCACTGTGGCAGTGGCTGCTGCTGCTGCTGAGCTGTTTGTTTAGGAATCTGGGCCTGAAAATTGTATTCCATCGACCATGCTCACTATCAACACACAATTATCTGGGTTAATCATGTGGAACTGTGGCAAATTCACCTGGGGCTCAGGAACTAATGACATTCGCGTCTGGCCCTGCTTTAGTGAAATGGCCCCAGCACCTGCAGCAGGAACACGGAGATTGCCAAAGAAAATTTGGTCTCATTTCGCCTACCTCGATGCCTCCACCCCATGCAACCCCTCGCCCACTATACCACCATTCTGTTGCCTCTCTCCCCCTTTGCAATCTCTCTCTTCCTATTTCCATCCCACTTTGCTCTTAAATTTATCATCTCAGGTTTCGTCTTTCTTCTCATCCTAATTTTTTAATGTTCATTTCTGTCACAATTTTTCCTTCCATAGCTAAAGGATGCACACCAACAGTCGCCAGTCACAATGTCACAATGTCACATTGCCTCTGCATATAATATAATCACATGTATATTTGCAGCTTTGCTACCTGCACAACACCTTAACTGCAGACAATGAGAAAGTGTGGAGGTGATATATGAAGACGAAGACAATACCTTGCAGCGAATTTGTGACTTAGGTTCCGGACAGACAGCGACTTGCGTTCTCGCTGTATAATTAAGTAAGTGATTGAGTGCAGTCAGCAGGGTGTTGATGCTCTTTCTCCATCACACTTTTACTCCCTTGATGCTCTCTTTTGTCTCTCTATCACACACACACTCTCACACACACACACACAAATGCGAGCACACAGTTATTCCCACCAACTTTAAAGAAGTGGAGGAGCTCAGTGCTCATAATTATACATCAATACAAACATATGTTTCCCAATCACAGATGCCATCCATGTGTGAAATGGGTGTCACACCATTAGAGGTCTCATTATTGGTGAAGTGTGCACGTGTGTCTCAACACTTTGGCTACCACCCACACCAGTCGCAAGCAACTATGTAATACACCTACAACGCATTATTCTTTGCATGCTGAGCGAACTGTAAGATCGGATTCTATTTCAAACTATTCTCATCAAATATGAGGTGTGAAACAAGCCCCTTCGTGCTTCTGGGAACTTGTTGGTCAACATGGATGGATTCATCATTCCACTGGACAGCAGTAGATGAGCTCTTCATCTGGTTTTCCCATCACACCTTGCAGCTGTTGTTCAAAAGTTAGTGGATAACAATGCAAAGGGAACTCAAGGGATTGGGACTGAACAGCTGTGTAGCCTTAAGAAAACCACAAATCAGTGAGGCCAATAGGGAAAAAAATGCTTCAATATGATAGGGAGCATAAAGATTGGACTCTGGAGCAATGGAAGAAGGTCATGTGGTCTGATGAGTCCAGATTTACCCTGTTCCAGAGTGATGGGAGCATCAGGGTAAGAAGAGAGGCAGATGAAGTGATGTTACCCATCATGCCTAGTGTCTACTGTACAAGTCTGTGGGGGCAGTGCAATGATCTGGGGTTGCTGCAGTTGGTCAGGTCTAGGTTCAGCAACATTATGTGCCCAAAGAATGAGGTCAGCTGACTACCTGAATATACTGAATGACCAGGTTATTCCATCAATGAATTTTTTTCCCTGATGACACAGGCATATTCCAAGATGACAATGCCAGGATTCATTGGGCTCAAATTGTGAAAAAGTGGTTCAGGGAGCATGAGACATTATTTTCACACATGGATTGGCCACCACAGAGTCCAGACCTTAACCACATTGAGAATCTTTGGGATGTGCTGGAGAAGGCTTTGTGCAGTGGGCTGACTCTCTCATCATCAGTGCAAGATCTTGGGGAAAAATCTTGGTGCCGTAATCAAAGCTAAAGGCGGTCCAATGAAATATTAGGGTGTGTGACCTTTTTTTTGTGGCAATTTTGTTTTTGGCCAGGAAGTGTATTTCTCTGGGCCAAATATAAATGTAGTATATGTAGACATCTGACTTACAATGTTCCCTCTGCTTTTCACACGATGCTCCATTTGGAATTCAATTTAATCAAGTCATTTTGATCTTGTAACGTTTTTATCTGCAACCAATAAAGTAAAGCAACCCTAAATTGAAAAAGAATACATTTATCGCTCTTCCTCCTCATGCAGAGTAAATTTTGTACCTGCTATTGTGTTCAATTTGGAGATTTTTCAAAAAGTCTTTACACTACAGGAGGCCAAAGGAAAATTAAAGGAGGTCCTCACAAAACCTGTGTTTCTGAATGCAAATCAACAAGATTTCCCTTTTTTTCAAATTTTTTTCAACACAGTATGTAAGTTTAAATATGTGATAATTTTATTGATGTTAATGCCTTATTTTCCTAGTTTTTATCAACCTGATTAAAATCAGTTGGGCTCAACAACAGAAGCATCCACAAACCAATACAGTTTTGATACAATGAGTTTTAGCTTTGAGTTTACTTGTATATATATACATTTGAATTTGACTCATTGAGCTTTAAATAGCCCTGTCTGCAAAGGATATATTTGCAACCAGACATATTTCTTTTTACACTATATATCCCAGACCATGTCTGTATAGGGCTAATTGAAAAATACTCACCAAAATAATCAAATTTAAAGCTTAAGAATGCACTTAAGAGGAAACATCAGGGCACATAAACACACAGAGAGCTTGTTTTAACGCTCTGGAGTCAGTCGTGACATGGTTTAACAGTCTCACAGGATCCATAAAACGCCCCTGCAGGCTTCATATAATCTCTCCTTTTTTCCCACTTAATAGGAGATAAAGCAAGTGCGCACCCTGATGAATCAATATGCAACAGCAGCTTTATTTTGATAATTAATACCACAGTCAGAAATAGATTTGTGATTTGTGTGCAGTGCAGGTCTGATATGACTCTGGTCTCTCCTCTCTCTTTCTCACCAACCAAAGTCGGCTGTTTCACTCAAATATTCACGTCCCATTGAACTAATCTCTTTTTTTTTTTTTCATAGCATTATTTCTTTAACTAAAGCCTGTTATCTCATTAAGGCCCCGTGATGGGATTCGATGGCATCCTGACATCTGTATTCATTCCCCTCAAAATTAGTCCTGACACAAATTTAATGAAAAAACAGTGGAGATTAGACATCATGCCAAGTGTCAGGGAAGGGAGGGAGAAAAATATTATCTAGTTGGTTTGGTTACATTTTTTGGAAAGGTGGATTAGCACTTTTCCTTTTGCACCAGTAACTCGACTGTTGAGACTTCCTTTTATTTGTGTGTTTTGATTCTTTCATACCCAATCCATAAGTCGCATTGAGAGACAGGTTTCAAATGCTCTTAAGGTAAGAAATGGTAAGAAAAGACAAAGACGCCTTCTCCTCTGGTCTTCGGTAGATAAACTGATGCTGCATGGGAAGTGGATTCCCTCTACAATGAGCTACTACCTAACTTCCCACCTCCTCCTTATTTCCCACTCCACCACCAGCCTCATCCCCTCCTCCCTACTTGCACGCCATCACCCTCGTCAAAAGCCTGTGTCGGTTGCGGTGCAGATAATTCCTTCTGTTTGAAAAAAAAAGGAAGATGAAAGCTTTCATGGATGAAAGAAACTCGGATTTAATCTTTCTCGCTGTATTTCCCTCTCTCTTCTACTACACGGTGTTGATCGTTTTCTTCAGGAAAAGAAATAGATGGCAATGAGGAGAGACAATAAAAATGAGGAGTGAGCCGTTTTAGAAGCACAAAGCCCAGGTGAGGTGACGTGGCAGACTGGTCCAGTAGAATCAGTTTGCCCGTCCATATTTACACACTGTGACCTGATGAAATGGTGGCCAGGAGAGGGAAACTCAGTTCTCAGATAGAGAAAAGTCATTGTTTTCACCCATGCCTCATTTGGCCCTCACAATGATAACGTCTTCAGCTCTCAGGTTTCTGTCATCACAAGCTAAAAGGCCTGTCATAAAGGAGAGATTGGGACTACAGCATAAAGTGAGGAGGTGGAAGATGGGTAATGAAAAATCATATGCAATAAGACAAAGACAGATCTGCTCATTCTGATGCCTTCCTGATTTCTGAGGCATGTTGGGCTTGAACGAAAAGATTCACTTGTGTTTATATTTAATGTGAAAATGTGCATATGATCATAGACAGTTCATAAAAATTGGTTTAATCGTCCAGTTGCACAACATACACCTATTGTAAAGCCTTGAGATCTGCAATTTGACAGGCACCAAATTCACAGACTTCACCTGCAACCAGGCAACTCCTGAATGATACCAGCTGTCAATCACACTGGTGACCACTCATATGTGCCATGCTTTATTGCCTATTTTCCTTGAAATGGGTACACAATTTACAAAAACGAGGTTGTTTTCTATTGGATAAGACCATTAACCCAAAGGAAAATGTTTACTGGTGTTATAAATCAAGTAAGAGGAAGCTCATTTTTTCATAGAGTTCCACTGAAACTCTATGAAAATTTTTTTTTTGCAACCAGCATAGTTGCCCCAAGTGGTTTTAACTGTGACTTCTGTCCTACTTCTAAGGCACATGGCCATTCACTTTTGAAAAGTGATCTAGATCTTTGTGATCTATTTCAAATATTTAACTAGTTATTCGTAGAAATTACACAAATCAACTAATAAACACAGCTGCATTCCTGTTGTGACGGACCCATGACCAAGAATCCTACCACACCATCCACAGAAGAAGAAACCAAGACTAATGCTAACACTGATGAAGTGAAAAATTACACCTTAAAAAAGTTCACAGATAGAACCAGCCCACCATACAGGAGTGGTTTAGACATGATATCCTATCCTGATACTGAGCTTTATCAGCTATGTTACAGAACTAACTCATGAGCTAATGACACTAGCTCATGACACTAGGAATCAGTGTCAGTCCAGAACTGACCAAATCATGGATAAAAATGTCGCACTGAATGCTTAACTAAGCACAAATATTTCACAGTGGACCTTTAAAAGAACAAAGAATGACGCATCTTAATTCAGCTGCACCATATTAGACATTATGTTGAATTGTTGTAAAAGCACATCACTGGCCAGGAGACACCAACATCCTCTCAGGTGGGGGTGCATGGCATTGGGGGGGGGGGGGGGGGGGGGGGGGGTTCAATGTTGTAGCCTGCAGCTCCAGAGCCCCACTTCACCATTCATGGCACTGGGAGCCCATATGGCAGCTGAGCATGGCTCTGGCCAGCTCAGGATCATATGTATGGAAAGCAGAGGGAAGTCACAGGGGGTCATGCTAGTCAGAGAGGCAGCCCGAGGTCATGGTGCAGGTTAGAAGGTCTTGGTTTGGGAGGAGAGGCTAATTTCTTCTACTTGGATGAGCAAAGGCCAGAATAATTGTGCCCTCTGGTTTGGCCTCTGGGTAATGTGTAGGTAGAGCAGAGCGCACCAAGGAGTAGAGGGAACAGGGGGAGGTTTAGGAGCGAGGATTGTTTCTATAGTTCATTTTGTGAAATAAAAATACAAATAACTGAGTTTTACACTACATCATGTGCCTGATTCAATTAAATCGCATACTAATCAACACATGTGACAAATGGGAAGTATCATAATTTGATTTTTGCATCTGGCTTATTAAAATGTAACGTTAAAATCGGATCTGGGGGAAATAAGGATAAAAGTAGTTTTAAGATTAATCATTTTCAGCATTTCAATTTATTGTCTATTCATCCATGATAATTGTTAGAGATGACCACATATTTGAATGGAAGTCAATTTTTTTGGCATTAAAGTAGGCTTTATTTCCCCTTTGAAACAAATAAATGACATGACCTTCCAAACCATACTACACTCTGTAAGTGCAGAGTATTTACATACAAATTCATACAAATAAAAGTAAAAATTGTGAAGGAAAAATATAAAACAGAGACAAGCTGTGTCTGAAGTTGTTCCTCGAATGTCTTTTCTACTTCCGTGGTAATTGTTGCAGACAGTTCTATCAACAGAGGACAAAGCCCAAATGTGATGATGTGGCTACTGCTGCTGGTGTGTGTGTGTGTGTGTGTGTGTGTCCAAAACTGACAACTACAGCAGCAGCACATCCAGCCCTGGATGTAATGAACGTAATGAATGTACCAAGAGCCCACTCTTCAAAGAATGGAACCAGTGATATGACTGGATCACCTTGTATTCATGAGAAAGTTAAGATCACCCGTTAAAAAAACAACAGACTGCACTGGCTGTTTGGCGGCAGCAGCAGCAGCAGCAGCAACAGCAGTGGCAGGAGCAGCAGCAGTAGCAGCCTGATGACGGTGAAGAAGTGACAGAGATGTTTAAACATAGTAAAGGCCGGGGAAGTGAATGTGACATGCTCAGGTGTAATTACACCCACCCAGTTCACAGCGGAGATTAAGAAGAGAGGGGATGGAGAGGTGCTGGAGCGTCAGACACGAAAGAATATTGAAAGACTCACTGATGAGCAGTGTAAACTCCCTTTGTCCCTGACCCCCTCCCCCCCTTACCTTCTCTTTCTCTCCCTTCTGTCACTATCATCTCAAGGTCTCACTTCTGTTTGCCTTTTCCAATTATCAAGGTGTGACTGCAAGCTTCCATGCTGCCCCTCCTTGAAATATAACATTAACTATACTGAACTTGGAAAAAAAAAAGTAATTTTCTCTTGTTTGCCAAGGAAAATGAATAAATTATCACTTTCAAAATTCTATCCTGGTCCCATGTGATGCAGATATTTTGCATTTTGCTTATTGGACATTATCAATGTAAAGAAAACTTGGTATTTGAGTGATTTCCTACCGCTTTAATCATCACCCTGGGACGACACTGTCCTCTAGTGGTTGTCCTGTGTTTTACATGCATCACCAGGTGTCCCTGAAGTCGTCAGAAAATGGATTATGACAGTCTAATTTATTATTATCTCCATCTCTCTGACCCATGGCTTCAACCTGATGTCCTGCTGACAGGCAGGCTCGCTCACACTCAATCTCCTCAGGCCTTTAACACACACACAGACACACACATACATACACACTGCAATCGTGCACGCTCCAGCTCTCCACTTTTGTCAAAACTGATATATCACTTATAATCAAATGAGAGTGTGTATATCTGGCCATTAATCACAATGGGATCTGTTAAATAGATTAGAAAAATAATTTCTGATGAAGGATTCCAATTATTTTCACTGATGGAAGTAAAGGGGAAAAAGCAGTCATCACCCTCTCTCAGTCCAACCAGTGTGACTGGATCTGTTTTCGTGAGTAATGTTTTTAAGACCAGCTGGGCGGAGTCGTTCAAAAAGTTTCACTAAAGATAAGAAAAAAACTTGAAATGTGTCATTTTTTTTAAAAAAAGACAAACCACATCAGGAATGCTGTTGTTTTTTCTTGTTACAATGAACAATCTGACCGACCAGGATGGAGAGCAGACCAGCCAGCAGGCAGAAGAAGACGGCGGCTGGAGCCAGCAGGAAGGAGGGACCGTGCTGCACGCTGAGATGGAAGGATGGGCAGCTGGAGAGACTCCGATGGAGGGCAAACTGCTCCAGAGTGTCCAGGACCTGGACCCACAACAGATACATCAACACCACAGCCAGCAGACACATACCTGACAGGCACAGAAAGGAAAGGAAAGGAAAGGAAAGGAAAGGAAAGGAAAGGAAAGGAAAGGAAAGGAAAGGAAAGGAAAGGAAAGGAAAGGAAACTGTGACTACAGAGATTAATTTAGGTACAGAACAACTGGCATCTGTTATTTATAAGACATTTGTCTAATCAGTACAGCAGCCACAATTTCAGCTGTGGCATCAGGGTCATTTAACTTTGAAATTTAAAGTTCATTTTAAATCCAGGTTATTGCTTTTTAATAGGAAGATACTTTGGTTGCAACCTATTATCTCCTTTTAATTAAAAAATCTCTACCTTAAAACTAAATGAGGATAAATTCTAATTGAAACCGTTGAAACTAACTAAATTTATGATGCTTATTTATTTGCACTGAACGTTGAAATTCTCTTTTCTATATTCTGCACTGAAGTTCAACAGAGAATTTAGCACTCATTTCCTGAGTTTGTTATATTTTGAAGAGTGGAGGTCAATTTCTGAGGCCCACTGATCCCCAAAGTGTGGGCTGCGGCCCTCTGGTGGTATAAGCCAGTACTGCAAGTGAGCAATGAGAAGATATTAAAACTCAATACATTATGTTTTGTAATTAAGCTTCAAATGACAATAAAATATTTAGAATCAATTTGATAAAAAGACTGCAAGAAATAAAATAAAAGTACATGAATTTACCTTTCAATGTACAGAATATAGAATAAAAGTTTCTGGGTGTTTTTGTCCCCTAATGTTCATGATGGAGCTGATCTGTGATAGCTGCTTGACTGGACATGGTGGCATTCAGGTGGGAAAAAATTAATTGAATTGAATTGAATTTTAACTGGGGTGCAGCATTATTTCATTTGGAAGAGGCTGCTCTAAACTAAATGTTAGTTTTGCAGAAAACCTATTATACATTTACATCTGGACCTTGAATCTACCTGGACCTGTTTTCCCTCTGTTACTTAAGCCTTTGAGCAAGTTCCTGCCTCATGGATAATGTTTTCTCCATGTTAATATTGAATGTTATTTGTGGTTCACGTTGGGACAGTGATGACATTCAAGAAATTCAACAAATCTGCACAGTATAAGAAAATATTGATTAAAGGTGAAAGGTTTCCTAAACTGTGACTACACAATTCAACGTTGTTGACTTTTTTTCCTTCATTCACTGATTATCTACCGAATTTAAACTCATATTTTCACTCCCTTCCTCCCCAGAATAAAGGGAAATGAAAGCTTTGGTTAGAGAAGAGGGTTCAGCCAGCAGCTCTAATGGAACATTTTACAGATCAGTAACAAAACACGGGGAAAGAAAACTCTCAGAGTTTCCCTGAAAAACACACACACACACACACACACCAGTGTGAGCACTCACTCCCTCGCACACACAGAACAATCAAACCCAGGCTCACACTAACAGAGGCTTATAAAGTAGTGCACTCACTGCACTGGAAATCCAAGGCACTGTCACCAAATGAGAACAGCAGCTGTCAGCAATTAAACATAACGAGGTGACTTATTTGACATTTAAGACAAACTTTTCTCAATTTAAAGCTGAATTCCAACCAAAAAAAGAGAAAAGTAAATGTTCTTTTTAAAAATGACACGTGGCATATTTCATTGAATTGTATTTTCCCCACACAATTATAAATTTTAACTTAAAGCCAAACTCTATGTCATAAAAATGTTAAAAGTAATGGTACAGAGTATAGAAGGATTACACGATATTCAAAATCTGATAAAGGGAGATGAAAAGAAAGAGGGTTTTTTTTGTTTGAGATGGCCGCATATTTCCTTACCACCACAAAGCTGAAGGGTCCCGCCCGCTTTGAAGAGTTGGTGATTGGTGAGTGGACCGGCACAGATAACAACAAATTCACCAGTCATGACAGCTGCCACACCAGTGATGAGAAAGATGCCCCAGAAGGTCCTAAAAACTGAAACATGGTCAACATGAGACAACAGAACTCAGAGACAATTCACGATGCACTCTAATAAAGTAGGAAATGAAAAAAAAAAAAATAAATGTCACCAACTGATGGCAGAGGGATGCTCAAATGGTTCTTTGGGTAAATCGTGCAGCTCCACCAATTCTCTCGCAGGCTCATTCACAGGAAATGGGAAGAGGAAAGCAGCCTGGCAGATCTTTGATGATTGCTGATTTGCTGAAGGTTAGTTTTAATATACATATATAATTTATTGCAGTTTACTGTTTACACTGTTTACATTTGAAACAACCACAGTGTGAAAGAGCTCACAGATCAAAAGGTCCCACATGGAGCTTTTGAGGGAAATGGCCATAAAGGAGCATCGCCAAAACAGCCCCTCGTGGAAGATTTTCACCTCATCAAGAGCCTGATGAAAGAAAACCAACAAATGGCATCAAAACACTGAAAGGAAATATGATTAACTTTTGAACTTTTATTTATTTATAAAGCCATATGCATTTATTTATTTTTTGTGGCAAATTAATCACGGTCTGTCTTTTCAAAGGAAATAATGGAAAAGAGAACTGCATGAAATGAATGGGAATATAAAATAAATACATTCAAATTCTTTAGCTTTAAAAATCTTTACAACGGACATCACTTTTCTCAACTAACAAAAGTATTTGTACAATAGCTAAACTGAGGCTGTGCTGCAGAAGTTTGCTAAAATGTTTGTAGAGTGTGACAAAATACAGTAACTGCATTTTTTTCTTTTTTTTGTGAAATCTTTACTCACAGTAAGTATACCACTATTTCTCATTTGATGATAGTGGCTGGAAACATTCTAATCCAATCACCTTTTTTGTTTTGGAAATGTATGTGAATTGTTTTCTTATATCACTTTTTACTCATTCCTCCCCCTTTAATATTACTTCATCCTTTATGGAAATTATTTTGCATGTAATATTAAACCCTATGCTCAAATTCTTTAATGATCTTTGCCATGGTGCGTAAAAAGTCTTTTTCCTTTACATAAAAATGCTATTTACTGCTCTTTTGCTCATTGTTGTCTGTTTTTCCCATGTGCTTTTACTAATTTTTAACTTCCTAATGACTTCAAATGTTAGTCAATGGCTTCTTTTATTCAATATTAACAGTAAGACAGATAAACTTGCTCAGTGTGCTCAGTTCCAGTGAGTGTCTCACCACACTAACCTTGTCTCTGTCCTCTGGCTGGTTGCAGGACTCAGCAGCCAGTAGCCAGTACTCTGTCCCACAGGACAGAAGCATGAGCAGAAATCCTACAACTCCACAGAACAACGCAAAGAAGAGGAGCACCTTCGTCCTTTCGGCAGGAGACATGTCTGTTTTCACTGCTTCAGCTTGTTGTTTTATTTTGAATGAAGATGTGCGTTTTCCCTCTTACACTCTTATGGTTTCTTTCATGTTTAAATACAACGCACAGATCCTGATCTGCTGCAAGTGACTGAACTGTATTTCCACAGCACACACACTATCCTGTGGACAGTATTTTCCTCACGCACACAGACCAATCAGGAGCATGACAGTGAAAATAAATGTTTGCATCATGTGTTAGTCATTTGTCGGAGATACAGTTACAGGGCAGAGAGGTTTCACTCACACAGAAATAGCTGTTCTGTCGAAAATAGATGCCATATTTATCACAGAGGACACATATTCCATCCAACCCAAGAAATTAAAACTGGAAAAAAGAAGAAAAAAAAAAAGAAATTACATCTGTAGAAATATCTCCTTGGCATTTATTGGAATGCCAGCATTGAAATCGAGATTTGGTACAGTACAAGGCTATCCAGTATAACTGAGTTCTAGGCAACAGTGATGGTCGACCAACAGTCTTTCAAACTGCACGTTCATATATTAACACACTTTTTTTCAGATTTTTTCTTTTCAAGACAGGCTGTTCAAGAGGCAATTAATATGAAAAAAAGGTGAGAAGAAGAATAAAAGGAAGACGTGGCAGAAGAAAATAGGACAAGTTGTCTCAGTACAACCTGATAAAAACAATATTTGAAAATATAATTTTTTTTATCTTAATTCAAATAAATGTTTCTTCCAGATACTGAGTGACACTGAAAGAAAAGAGACACCCACAGAAAAGTAAAGAAAATGAGGACAGGTCTGACTGATGAGTTTTTTTTTCCTTTTAAAATTTTATATGTTTGCACCATTTGATGTTTTTTTTGTGGAAGAGATGATATGTCCTGCTTGTTGAAACAACCCCTATGTTTTCATATTTTAGAGTATATAACATACAGCAAGATTTCAACCCTACACGGAAGTGCATTTATACAGGACTCATATTGACTATTACATATTACAACCCTGTGAGGACAGAATAAGTACATAAATGAGGCACACAGAAATTAAAGATCGATCACCTATTATTAACCTACTTGCAGTAAACATTTTATTTGAGGATCCTTTGGGCTGAGTCACCTCTTTCCTCCAATTTGCGAGGATATTGCTGCACTTTTGGCAGTTTGTTTGGTCCACTGTCGCTCACTTTAAATGAACAAGCCTGTTGGAGCATCTGTGCAAAGGCTCATGGGACTTTCACAGCATGTGAGGTCTCGTGGTGCTTCCTGCATTTCCCTTGGCCTAAGACATGACTCCAAACACAGGATTGTGGCGGCAGATGCTTGGCCCGATCTCCTCGTAATCCTTTTTAGTGTGGCACACTTGGTAAAACTCAGGCTGTTGAACACAGAAATTATCCTCAATTTATTTTCACATTTTATAAATGATGTGTGATGGTGCAGTATACACAAAAGACTGACAAAAGGTTATCTATATCGAAGAAACACCAGAAAACTTGATGAAGTGAAAACTCTCAAGAAACATTCAACAGTTTCAATCCAAAATGATTTGTTTATATATAAAATAAAACTGCAGGAGGGATGATTATGTGTTGCTCGAGAAGCTGAAACTACAAAACTGTTTTGATACTCACAGTAGATGCCAGCATTGATCCTCCAAACCAAACAGCATATCTCTGCATGTGATGAGTGATGACTTGCACATCAATGGGTTTAGGCTGCAAACAAAGGCCAAGATTCATGCTTCTATGAGAAACAGGCTCAACTTTTATAGCAGGTAGGCATATGAAATAAAAATAAAGTCTACAGCAACATTAAATACACATACACAAGAGACTCATGCAACAACAGCCAGATATATTCCACCAATTTTTCCCAACTTCTAAAACCTCTACTTTGTATTACTTTCTTTCCAAGAAACAAATAAAGGGACAGAGTAATCTTCTCACCTTCAACTTGCCACCACTCAGCTCTTCGCTAATCTTCAGCCGAGCATCCACAGTTCTCTTGAGATCCCTCTGTAGGCGTCTGCCAAAGTCCCTGAACATGGTGGAGCCTCCGGAGAGAACAACGTTCTGTGGCAAAAGTACAGATTAAGTAACACCAATCCACTAAACCTCATCTGCACATAATGTAACCACTGGTGGTGGCTGTGGTTTTTCTCTACCTTGTACAGCGGACGCCTGACATCAATGGGACAATTCTGGATGACATCATCCACCACTTCTGAGATCGGCTGTGTGAAATCTGGGTTGGCAAACTGGACGAGACCAAATAATATATGGGGGAAAGGATAACCAAAATAAAAAAAAAGAATCGCAGGCAGGCGAAGTACTGCACACTAAATTATCATTTTTCTAAATTAAATGATTTTAGTAAATACATTTTCCATTTAACTAATTTAACATCAACATGAACACAATATCCGTATAAAGCAGCCAATTCAACCTCAGGATGGAAGAAGATCTCAGGCCCCAGGAAACGCTCGTAACCAACATCGATGGTGAACTCCTTCTTGGAGATGGCGTTGATGCCTGTGTACTGTTTGATCCACTTGGAGCCATCTGTGTCATACTTGTTAAACTCCTTAACAAGGTCAGGGCAGACGTAGCTGAAGCGCTCCTGCAAAATAATATATCGCCTGTTATTATCAAAAATGCATGTTATGGAGGAAAATTCGACAGCTGTGGTGCACATACTTTTGAAAGTGTAAGATAACACAGGTTAAAAATTGTTTATTATGTACATTGTGAGACTTTTTAAGTGAAGTACAAGTTTCTGTAGCTGCACTGAACTCTTGTGGCCGAACATAGAAATGCATGACAGTGAGAGCAGGAATTACAATTATTTGTTATAATGCATATTGTCCTTAAAACTTAGGAAACAGATAATCAAATAAAAACACACTTTCATACAAGTAACTGTTTGTGTGCTATCATCTCAAAACAGTTAATACATATGGCTCATAAAGAAGAGCCAGAACTGTCAGTATTAAAATATTGTAGCTTCTGGTTAAATGCTGTTGACAGAAGGTAAACAGACTAATGTTATATATTCTGAAGATTAATATTAATCGAGAGAACAGTGTTTTTGCTTTTTACAACTCTTGACACATTTGAGTCCATCATAAACTTCTTTCCTTAGTAAAACAAGTGGATTTTACCTGAAAGCAAGTAATAGTGACTTATAAAACAGCAATGTGGCAGACAATGCTTTCAACAGGATCTCATTTCTAAAAAAAGGTAAAATAAAAAAGTAATAGTACCTATTTTGGCTGGAGCATCATTTTCAGACATTAAAACCAACACTGACTCAGTTTTACAAATACAATCCTCCTGTTTTTTATCCATTTTATTCTACAAGAAAGAGGTACTGCAGGTCCAGGCATTTTTTCTTAAAAAAACAAACAATAGAAAAGCAGATTTTAATACAGACCTTGACAGCTTTAGCTGTTTCCAGAGACTGCTCAGGGGGAATCCCCACTTCTCGCTCCCTCAGCAGCTGTTGGATGAAGTAGGTAATGTCTCGACCAGCAATGGGGATGTGCTTGATGCAGCTGCCTATCACGTAGCCTTCAGCCTGAAACATAAACATGCACAGGTTTCAGGCTGCAAAAGAGGAATGAGCAAAAAAAAAAAAAAAAAAAAAAGACTGGGATGGGATACATACCACTGGGATGACGTGTGTGACTCCGTCTCCACTGTCGATTACAGTTCCTGTGAGTGTCCGCTCTCCAACCTGTCGGGATGTCCAGGAGGCAGCCAGTGCCAGGACAGCCTGAGAAAGAGAGAACAAGCTTTATTTTAAAAGCCCAACCATTCAGACTGTAAAAAATCTGGTAAAACACAGTGATAAGAATTTGCTGTTCTTAGATTAAGGCATAAAAACTAAAGGAAAAATACCATGACTTAAGACCTCTGTTAACAGAGGGGTAACATAGTGCAGTAATGAAATGAATTGGAAGTGGAACAGTCTGTGAAACTTTAAAAGGGGAAGTTTAATATTTATATCCTGACTGAACTCATTCTGAATCGAACTCTGTGTATAGGCTGAAGGTCTGATGCAGCAGTTAAAGCCTTAAGCTCAAATTAGACACAATGATACATTAAAATATGTAAAAAGAATGAAACCTACCTGAACAGCGATGTAAAGACCTGGGACATTGAACGATTCAAACATGATTTCTGCTGTGTACTCTCTGTTTTCTGGAGTGTTAAGAGGAGGCTCTGTCTGCAAAGAGAGAAAGTCAGAAAAGTTGTGTCAGTAAAATTAGTCTAATCTAGTCTTAGCTTAATTTTCACCACACAATAGACAGCTATCTGCAAAGAACCTCATCTGCAAGATTTTCTAAAAGAGGAAAAATAAATAAAAGTAATTCTTGTCAACTTAAATGACATTTTGATTTGCATTTCACATTGATCTCTTACCAAAAGAAAATAATGGTCTTCAGGTTCTGCCCGCAGATACTTGAAGATTATCTGCTCCATAAATCGTTCCATCAGGTCCCAGTCTTCCACAATCCCATGACGAATGGGCCACTAGGAGTGTGAAAAGAAAACAGAATGAATATGGATGAAAACCAAACACTGAATTTGACAGTGTTATACATGAAACCACATCTTTAAGTTAAGCTCTCAGTGTTTACCTTTGTTGCATATGACGGTTTGTCGATGGCTTCATCTCCGATGTAAAAGTCCAGGTCGTCAACACCCTTCATCATCCTGCGCTGAGCCTGATCTCCAACCTTGGCTGATTCCTTGATCGCAATACCTGGAGGCAGTAATATACAAGTGTAACTCACATTGTTATGTAATAGTGTAATACATTGTTACATTGCAAATTATTAAAATAAATCAATTAAGACCAAGAAGACATACATTTCTCAAATTTAAATAAATATGAACAAAGTCAATTAAATGCAACTGCGATGTTTCTCACTTATATTGTCAAACCAATTCTCTTCTCACTTCTTTCCCCACCATTTATTTGGGTTAACATATCAAAACAAACACAAGGAATATTTTACATTTATTTCAGTCATATGTATATTGCACATATTTATATTGCATGGCAATAAATGTGTAATGCAGTGCAGCCACAATCAGAACTTAATTTTTAAAGTGTTACAACAGTACATTTGATTTGATTTCAGTAACATTTTGGGTAAAGTGCCACTTAAAACTAGAAATGCACATATTACCATCAAGATATCAGTATGAGCAGATATTGGCTTTAAAATGTACACCAGGATCTGCTGATATGACTAATGACTACAACATTAGGCTAAATAGGCTATTGTCTCTTAAAACTAAAATGACCTCTGCAGTTGGGCGCAGGGAAAAACAGGTTATATAGGTATGGTATTGATTATTGGCCCATGCACTTCCAATGTATCGGCACATGAGATATCACCAAAAGTTCAATATAGTGCATCCCCACATTAAACAACTATAACTCAACCGAATAGTTTTGTAATTCACTTACATGAAGGTATGATGAACTGTGGTTCTGTGTTTCCTGCATAACCAAGCTTTGTGTACCTGCAAAAACAAACCAAAAATAAAAAGACACTCAAACAAATTAAATATTTAATTACAATTTGTATTTGATAGAAATAGTTGAGATTAATTACAAATAAGCAGCAGCCAAAATAATCTGAAGAATAAGCTTATTCATAGGGGAACAGTCCAGGAAGTGACATTAGCTTTAGCAGTTAGCTAAGTGCAGCGATAAAACAGTGTTTGGGATTAAATAAAAGCAAAATGAGGCAATCGCGTATTTGTGGCTGCTCGTTTGACACGTTAGTGATGTCTCTGCAGACAAAATAAGAAGGAAAGCCAAAGCAGATGGAGCTGAATAGCACTTAAACCTTGAAGAGCCACATAGCAGCAGGGCGTTATACCAAGTTTGACAGCCGCTTATGTGGTCAATGAAAGCCAGGCTAATGCTAACTAGCGGTGTTTTTTTCCTCACTTACCCTGTGCCACAGTCAACAACACAAGCCGGCAGCCGACCAGCCATGCTTCCTCTGCTTCAAACTATGTTCAGATAAAGATATATGAGCCGCCTGGTATAAACGGTTATCTCCACAGAGACCGGTTTTACTCGGAGCAGCTTGAATGAATTTGTCGATTTGGGACAGTTTCCGGGTTTAGAGAGATTTTCTTCTAGTGCAGAGTCAGCAACTTCAACGGCGCAAAGGTGCCCCTATGTGGACGGAGACTGTTACTACAATAAACGTAACAAATTACACTTAAATTAAAACGGACCGAATTTTACACAACATCAATATTTTTCTTTTAGCTAAAACGTTTCATGTTTCATCTCACCAGCGCAATATATATAAAAATCTGTTTCAAATAAAGGTGTATGTTAACATTTTATCAATATCATTGAGCTATATTAAATATTTATTTTATGTATAACTAATCCTCTATGTATAAAATCAAGTCTAGAATGTCAAAAACAAATATTTCATGTTTGGGGAATCTTTTTTCTTTTTCTATTTTTTACATTGTCTTTATTATTGAACAAAAAAAAAAAAGTAACAACCTCATCTCACCCTGCTGACTCCACTAGATAATAACAAGGATTTAGTGCCATCAGAGGCCAAACAAAATGGTGCACACCCTCCATGACTGCATGGAGGGCCACTGATAAAGACGATATATGAGCAGGAAACAGCTTCAGGCTTGATTCTTGCTCCATCATGCCTTACCACGTTAGATCCAATCCCAGGATCTAGGAACATTGGTCCTTTGTCCTCAGGCAGACTCATCACTCACACAAGAGTCTCTCCAATGCACAGAGTCTCGCAGAAAAGCCCTCAGCTCTGCTGCTCCTGATATAAACAGCCCTGGCCTCCTTCACTGTGGAGACACTTGATGAAAGCTCTCTATCGGGAGGTGGGAACAATTCATCTCAGTTCGCTCTCACATGACCTTCCTCTTTCACTGGAGACAAATGGCACATCACACAAGTGCTGTCTTTTGTCCTGCTTTTTCAAGAGGAGCTAAACATCACTGTCTGATCATGACAGAAAGGGTCCATTTCTGTCATTCAAGACAAATGGTCTTTGATAAAAAGACTAGTTTCAGACACATACAAGATAAACCGTAAGAAGTGTTTGAAACAGTTGTTTTAAAGATATTTACAGCCTTTGGGAAACTTTGCCCTAGATGACCTTACTTTTTCAATGCGTTTTCCTTCCGTGTGCTGCATATTCATCATCATCATCAGAATCATCCTTTCCGGACTGAAACTAAAATCTTGCCTTCGCAGTTATTTTGCAGTTCCTTGTAATCTATTAAACACTAGTGAGGTGCTTGTTTACTTTCTATCCAGCAGCAGCAGTTAATATCCTATACAGTATGTAACTTTAAGGGGGTTTAGTTATGTTTACATCTTTTTATGGGTACACATGTATACGAATCCTCACTTGCATGAAAACAAAAGTCTGGTGAAGTAGCTTTAGTCATGATGGAAGTGTTGCAGCAATGTGTGCTTCCCTCCGACTTGATTTTATTCATATTCTTTGTAATGCCTTTTTCATTTGCCTTTTTTATTTAGCTATTTAAAGGTAAAATGTGTAAAATGCATCGGTAAAGTTGCTTGTTGCAACTTAATATCTCTCACCTTGCCCTTTGCTTCTAAGTGTGTTGGAGAACTTATGTAGCCTTCATTTATTATTAAAACTCAGATGTTTAGTTTGTCTATTGTGGGCTATGGTAAAATGATGGTGATCCAAAATGGAGGCTTCAGAACCTGAATATAAAAGGTACATCCTGGGACAATGAAAACAACAATTCATAAAATCAGGTGAATGTACACTTAATAAAAAAATGATGTAGAATTGTTTTATCTTCAGTGTCTGACGAATGAAAATAAATGTAACTGAATTTTACACAAAAAATACAATGAGGCCTATTATGAGCCATGTGAGGACAATTTATTTTTGATGCCACTTTTACCTGTCCACATACAAAAAGTGATAGTGATACCAAAAGCATCACCTTGATCAACCCGAGTACTGACTAATACCAATATCAGTCCAATACAGATGTTTTTGCGTCTTTTAAAGTAGTCATTCTCTTGTATTTCATATTTAATCCTGTCATTTTATTCAGTATTAAAACAAAACATAAGTATTGTTTCATCTCATCCCTTAAGAGTAACAACCATCAAAAAATGAAAGACATGAGTTTAATCTATACTTAACTTATACTTTAAATCTATGCTTCATATTTACTGTATCTTGAATGCAGTGTTACAGACTCTCTGGAGCGTTTGGATCTGGTGCCCTCTCTTAGTCAATCCTGCAATCTTTCCCACCGTCACTACAATAGATCATTCACACTCATTTCTGATACACTTTGCCAACACAGTAAACAAAGTAAATGAGTTGAGGTCCCTCATCAACTCGAGTATTTCCACCACCACAGCCCTAATATGAGTGTGTTTGTGTGCGCGTCATTAGACGGAGGCAGAGGTGGGCCTTATTATTTTTAATAATCTCCTGTTTTTGCTGTTTCTTACCCCAGGAGATCTTCAGTCGGCACTTCCCCTCTGTATCCGTGAGTCCTGACTCCTTCCACCGCATCCTCCTCCTCCTCTCTTGTCAGGCTTAATGATGCTCTGTCATCCAGCCGCCCTCACACTACAGGACGCCTTTGCTGCTAATAGACTTAGAGTTACAGAGTGCTGCAGCTTCACACACACACGTAACAGCTCTTCACATCAAAGTCATCTGAACTAATGATTTGTTTTCATTTTATTCTCTTTGCAGAAGTATTGTAAATTTCATTGTTAACTGCAGGAGAGCTTGTGTCTTTGACAATGCAGCTCTGCATTGTTAGGTAATGAACTGAAAAACAATTTTTTTTGGACACTGCAGCACAATTAATCATCGTTCACCCTCAATACCTTCAGCCCTTCACTGGCCTGTGAAATTCTGTTTTTTAAATTGTTTGAAATAATTACAAATGCAATGGCAGGTCAGAAGATAAAGAGGGAACTTTACATGCACTTTACATGTGTTTCTGCTCAACGGCCAATGTCACGCAAAGGCCGCTGTTGCTAAATGAACTGATTTCCACTGGAATGCGTTGGTGTTGCCACAAGACAAAAAAGCCAAGTGTAAAAATAATGTAGTAAAGAGTGGTTTATGTCTGATCTTCTTTTTTCTTATGAAGCTCTTATGAGGTTCTGCAGCAGGATGTTGATGAAAATACCTGTATGGTAAGAAAACTATTTATATTGTACACAGCAAAAAATACATTATTAATGAGTCACAAAGTGATGCAAAGGAAAACACAAGAATGAGCTTTATACTGTATGTGCAGAACGTCACAGAGGAGGAGGAAGGATGTGCAAAATCAATGGATCACTGAGTGATAATAGCATGCTAAGATGCAGCTGATGTTTTGGTTCCACACTGTCATGAGTGTGTTGGTTTGAAGGCCCAAACATCTGATTCCCAAGAGTCAAATAGAATAAACCCCCTTCTTCTTCTTGGTTGTATCGTGATGAAAATGATGCTAGAAATGGAAATATTCCATGTTTGTTCAATCAGCCAGCATTGACTGTTCTGTGGACATTTTCCCATAGGTCTAATTAAATTTATGAGAAGGCCAATTTGCTAATTTGGTCATAATTACTGTAGAGGGAAAACAGAGACATGCTGCTCACTGGGATATGTCCAATCAATTGTTGGCACAACCTGGAGCGTTTTTTCAGTCAATATTGATGATCATGTTGCAGAATATTTCAATTATTATATATTATTATGTTCAAGTAGAGTTATAGTCAGTGTGGCACACAAGTAATTTATATTCACTTGCATTTAAATGCTACAGGTGTTGTGAGTAAATAACTGCTGAAGCTACTGACTGAAAACATGAAATCCATCCGCTCATGACAGCTTCATTTTTCTGCAACATTTATTTACATCACATTTCAGCAGAATACAGTGTTACTCTTCACAGAAGACCAGTCAAAAGAAGCTGCCACGAAACATTCATCACATTGTCCATCTGTGCCTGAAACTGTAATGTGTTTTTGCTGCCACAGAAACCAAATCACTCAGTGTCATTGATTAGATGTCAGAACATTATTTTCCGTAATGAAAACTATAGCAGTATAATGTGAATTCAGCATCTAATTTAAATAATTAAATGGAACCTTAGTGCAAGTTCTTTTCTCTCTGCTCTAGAACTTTAATGAGATCTTCATTATTGGCATCAAAATACAGTGAGAGAATGTCTGCACTGATGTTATCTATGCACAGTCCCTACAAATAAATATTACACTGTACATCCTGAAAAATCTGCAAGCACTGAAATAAAACTTAGAGAAATAATACTGGATATTTATGAGGGAATACAAGATATAAAGATGTGACATTCCTAAAATGAGCTGAATATGAAAATATGATCCATATTTTTTCATTGACGTTGATTGTAAATACAATACATTTGAGGGTGAAATTATTAGCCCCCCCTTGAAAATGTCATTTTAAAATTATTTCCCAAGCACTGGGAATTGGGAATTCCACAAAAAAACAAAAACTGCCAGGGTCAAAATTATTAGCCCCCTGATGCTAATAGTGAACTGTGTCTCCTCTTTGCTGGATTAACAGCCTGCAGTCATTTGTTGTAGTTTTCAACAAGTCTCTGACTCGTCTCCTGAGGAATCCCAGCCCATTCTTCTTTGGCAAATCTCTCAAGCTCCTCCTGATTTGATGGCCTTCTGTCATGGACCTTCATCTTCAGTTCACCCCATAGATTTTCAATGGGGTTTAAGTCAGGACTTTGTGCAGGCCAGTTAATAACGTTCACTTTGGTCTTCTGGAGGTAGTTCTTCAGTTTTGCTGCTTCAGGTTTTTTTCAAAATCTTCACATCTCCTTCTTTCTTCATGATTCCCAGTTCCAGACTGAGTGAAGCATCCCCACAACATAATACTCACACCACCATGTTTCACTGTGGGGACAGTGTTCTTTGGGTTATACACCTCTCCCTTCTTTCTCCAAACATAAACAATGTCTCTGTGGACAAAGAGCTCTAGTTTGGTCTCATCTGACCAAAGGACGTGCTTCCTGTATGTATACTCTTTGTCCAGGTTGTCCTTAGAATACTTCAGTCTGGCTTGAAGGCGTCTCTTCTACAGAAGTGGAGTTCTTCTTGGTCTCCAACCCCACAGTCCATTTCTGTGCAGAGCTCTAGTAATTGTCTTCTTTGACACTACAATTCCTGACTTGGTTAGGTCCTTCACTAGAGTCTTGGCAGTTGTTCTGGGGTCTTTAGACACATGTTAGTCTTTGAAATCTTTCACTTGCTACCTCTGCCAGGCTTGTTCTGTATTGTGTGGCTCTCTTTGAATTTCTTGATGATGCTTCTCACTCCAGTTCTTGACGCTTGGAAACGCTGTGATGATGTTCTATATCCTTCTCCTGCTCTGTGAACATCAACAATCCTTTTTCTCAACTCTAAACTGATTTCTTGTTTTTAGCATGATCCTTTCTCAAGTGACAGCTCAAACCCTTACTGAAGATTTTATACTGTGTGTAAATTGGGAGATAACCCTCAGTTTTAACTTGATTTTTAAAGTTTTGATCATTACAAAGTTAAGGACATCACTACACAACAGTGGTTTGTGCTATGGCTCAATAAAAGGGCCAGTCCTTAAGGGGGCTAATAATTTTGACCCTGGTGGTTTTTAGATTTTGTGGAATAATTTAATTTCTGCATGCAAAGTCAAATAATGGAAGCATCCAAAAAAACAATGAAATTTTCATGGGGGGCTAATAAGTTCATCCTCAACTGTATACAGCAGTGGCTACATGCATCACTAGCTGTATTTTGGATGTATATTTGATTCTCCTAAATAGAAATTTAAATAGAAATAAGGCTGTTTTCACCCTGAAGATGATTTATTTGTGCTTATACCTTATTCTTATACTGAACTATGTGTCAGTAAAGACATTTTTATAATTACTTTTCAATGTTTAGCTCTGCAACAGTTCCATATCTCATTTAACAATATGGGAAATTGAAGTAGTTATAACAGAATGTTATTAAGGAACAACTAATCCAACCAATTTAATAAATTAGCAAAAATATACAAAACAATCTTTGTACGTTTAAGCATTCTTGATACTCCCTGGAGTTGAATGTCAATAAATATTTTATGGCAGTGGAAAATATGCATAAATGTTGCAAGGCGAACTCAGGAATCCTTTGTGCCTGAATCAAAGTGCCTTCTGCATGATAACCTTTGAAGAATATAAATACAGCTTGGGTGTCTGTCGTCATCTCTTTGAAACACAAAAAGCGACAGCAACAGACCTGTGTCAAGCAATATGTCAAGGAAAGCCCAAAAAATAAATACTTTTAAGTTTTTCTAAATAATTTCTACCTGTAGCTTTTACAGTGTATTAACAACCATAAAACACCTCCAAAGCAGGTTTTTCACAAAACGCTCCACTTCACACAAAGCAAAGAAAAGTGAGAGAGACCTCTGTATGGATTGGACTTCCAGTTCTTTCTCCAGCAAAATCTGACAAAGCCTGGTTTGTGTCCAGTTCCCAGTTCTGCAGTGTCATTCCCATTGGCTGTGGTGTCGTATGGATTAGATACATGGGTTTTCATGACGCTGAGAAGGTATAAAGCCAGTATGGTGTCTGAGTCTACTCCATCGGTAAATCACAGCAGTAACTAGAGGTCCAAACATCTCCAACCTGTGACAAACAGGGGCAGGGCAGGTTTTTATTCTGTTTTTCAGCTACATTGCTGAAACAAAAACAGTTGCTTGTATTTAAGGAATTGAAATATTCAAGAAAACGTTGATTTAGATTTGCCGACCCAAATATAAATCTATGAAACAAGTGAATGTTTATGTCACATTTGACAGGATTCTCTCTAGGCTTTCTTTAAATAACACATTCAAAAGGCATTGAAACCTGTGGATACTCTTAGCATACTCTAGATTATAATGTATAATGTTTGACTACCGAAGTCAATGAGACCATGGGACATTTCAAGAAAATGTTTCTACATGTATGTGTTCCTGACACATCATAATCACAAGAATGAGATGGACATATTGCACTATATCCACATGCAACCTCACTCCAGTTAATGGGATAGTTTGACATTTAAGGAGTGCAACTGTCTTTATGGATCTTCAGGAAAAAATAAATAAACAGTCTTACATTGTTGTGTTTTTTACATCTATCCTTGTCTGTAGCTTAATATTAATATTACTGTGCATTTTTATGTGTCCTCATTTCCAAAACAATTAAATAAATTATCATTATATGGAGTATTATTAAGAATATCAGAAGCCTGTTAGCATAGAAAGCACAATGCCATGTCCAGGAAGCAATGGATTTTTCCACAATGAGTTCAACCCCTTGGAGACATGTGGTCATGTGTGTCAGGTCTCATACATAAGATTTTTGTGTTACTTGGGACAGACTGGAATTCAAACAGCAATTTTTTGGACTGTGATGATTGGACTTCCACTCCCTTATTATAAATGTATTTTAACCTGCTGGTTGACAGGTCTGGTTTTGAGAAAATAAACCAAAAAACAAGTTTGGATCAAAGATAACAAACTGTACAGAGGAAATGTGATGGGTGCATCTACGTCAGTGGGAGGAGCATCAGTGGCAGCAGAAAAAGCTCATTCATGTGCACCAGTGGAGGTGGTGCCGCTGAGGGGACGGGACGCTTCCGCTTTGGCCCGTTGCAGAGCGGCGTGTTGCAGCAGGAGATGCATACTGAGTTCAGCTTCCCAGTGCAGAACTGCTGGTAACCAGAGGAGGCGATCAGACAAGCGCCGGAGGAGGCGCATGACTTCCGGTAATGGATTCCTGCCCAAAAAAAAAAAAAAAAAAAAAGAATTAGTTGATGAGAACGGACAGAGAGACAGTATGATGGAGAAGTGATTCATTGCCCCCACAGTAATTAGATTGCAATGTCATATACTGTGGTCCTGTGTTTTGCAATGCTGCAACATTTTATGGCTCTGCAGGGTTTCCATGCTATTGGCTTCCTGTCAGCTCTTATTAACCAATGTTAGTCAGTGACTTATATGTAAGTACAATTTATGCTTGTATGAAGAAAAACAAACTCATATTCTGTTGTGCAGTAACTTTTTATTGCACTCTTATCAAACAAGCTTTTGCCATCTGGTGTTTATTGGTATTATTCTTTATGTGTTTCTCTGCAATGTTATAGCAGCTAGGTTTCATATAATTAATGTGACTTTTTTATTGGTGTTATTTATCTTTTGCCTGCAAATAAAATGTCCTTTTACTGGGCAAGAGCAAGTTAAGATTAAATGAAATCTCTGTGGGTAGGGGCTTCCTCTTTGTGGGGACGCCTTCTTTTTTTATTGATGAAAGAGCAAAAAACAAAACAAAAAAAAACAATATATTGCAGTATGAACTTTTCTATAGAAAGCATGAGCACTATGCTTCTCTCTGTGTCGAGGCAGAGCATAGAATATCTGAAGTCATGGAATGCATTACAATTCTACTGCTGAAGGCTGTAAAAGAACAAAGATAAAACAGTGTCCGCCACCTGAGTCATCTGCTGTCAGATATCTGCTCCACATATAGTCAGTATGCCACACATAGGGATGTGCCTTCAATAGCAGCTTTTCTTTTAAGTGTAAAGGTTCTGAAGGCAAGAAGTCCAGTGCCATTATTGATTAATTATAAATCCATTATAAGTAGTGGTGGGACTTGATAAAAAAAAAAAAAAAAAAACTAAGCTAATTAATAAGGGGGGTTGTAATTAATTAATCATAATTAATCAAATATCAATATTTAACACAAACAGCAACATTTTTCAATTCAAACTGATTTTGGTAGGTGACTGAATAAATGAATAAATATTTACATATGTTTAAACAACAAATCATCTTTATTAATGTAAACAATTTTTTGTTGCTTAGAACAAGAAGTTTGGAGAGGATGTAGTTGTGGCTGCAGCCAAGGGCTCTTATTTTGAAGGCCAGAGTAAAGGGACAGTGAAGTGTGTAAAGGCAAAAACAAGACTGACTACGTAAGTCTCAGAGTCTTGTTAATTTCTAACTGCACAGTTTAATTATTCAAAATCACTTGGTTAGATTAGTATAGTTTTTGTTCTTTAGTTTTTGTTGTTGCATAATTTGCACCCAGCCGTGCTCTTATCTTCGATTCCATCAGTTTTAGAGTGAAACTTTCCATCCACTGCGCCAAGCAACACAGTGTCATCCATCACATTAGCTGCTGCTGCTGCTGCCGCTTTCCATATGGAGCTTTGTTGTCTAACATCACTCAACGCATCTGGTGCACCATGTGATCGGTGGGTTAGGAACTGAAAGTGTGTTGTATGGAGTGTAAAAATAAAGTATGATTAAATGTGATTAAATGTGTTATTTTTTTCTCAATTGAAATGAATTTATTAAAGTCCCAGTCTGCAGCTTTACACTTTAAATGCCTGTATTGCTGAAATGTAACTACGTTTTGGATGTTTGCAAGCAGCTTGTTTGGTGCCTCAATATGCAGTGACAAACAAACATGTCCATG
Source organism: Brachirus orientalis (assembly GCA_016785285.1). Classification (NCBI taxonomy): domain Eukaryota; kingdom Metazoa; phylum Chordata; class Actinopteri; order Pleuronectiformes; family Soleidae; genus Brachirus; species Brachirus orientalis. The sequence continues at coordinate 6,422,068 of JAFBJR010000129.1, forward strand.
ATTTTCACAACACAAACAAATCACAGAGAATTTGTTTGCAAAATAATGAAATGTAGAATCAATTTACAGACAAAGTCTTCGTATGGTTTTACTTATGGTTTAACTGTAATAATTAATAATTTCTTGCATTGTGAGATTGTATGGCACAAGAATCTGTCCCCTGCTTTTCATCAAATAGCCTCAAACTTTACAGAACCTTATTAATCAGACTACAAAAACAAACCCGCTAACAACATTGTCTGTGTCATTCAGGGTCCCACTAGTTAATAGGATCCGATTTAAGTATTATTTTAGTTCTTCAATCCATTTTCAAACTTAATGAAAAATACAAAACAAGGTCAAAAACACAGTGAGAGGATTTCTCTCTCATTGCTGTAATGGCTTTGTGTGGAAAATTGTATTTATGTTTTATCTTAAAGAGTTTTTGAATGGAGAAGAAAACGTGACGTATTTCTTGACAAGTATTTAAGGTAGAGAACAAGAAAAAGCTGGTGCAAACATGACCTCATTATTTTTTTGGTGTGCGCTGTGTTAACAGAACTTTAAATGTCACAGCAAAACACATAAAATGTGATATTTTTGTACCCACGGCTGTCCAGACAGCCTTGTTTACAATGTGAGGCAATTGTATTCCTGTTAAATGTCTGCCCCACGCTTATGACTCAGTAATCTTCAACATGCTCATGTAAATGGCAAAGAAATTAAACACGGGGCTAAGAGGTCGTGTACTTTTGAATGCCTTATGACCGACTGTCTCAAGTCTCCAGATGGTCACCTTTCTTCTGCAGATGAATGGGAACACAGAGTGTCAATGTGGATACTTTTGGCTGCCATAAATGCCTCAACTATTAATCTTCACCAATCCCTTCAAAGAATATGAAATCCTTAAAAGCCTTTGCCTCCCCCGAGGATGTATAATGCTCCAAAGATGCATTTTAGACAAGAAAATAGAAAATTCCTGAGCTACATCAGCTTTAAAATACCTTTGGAATGATTAAGGATCACAGGACATTTAGATTTCATGCCTGGTTATTGAATTTAAATGTAATTGTATTATTCCAATATGGAAGGTCCATCTAAATAATCATCAATTTCCCCTATTCATTTTAACTATAGATAACATTTTGAGCTGTGTTCATACATTTTCTTTATTTTAATTATTCCTCATTAGTTTTGTTATGTGGAGGTGATGAAGCATTTACGTGTGGCCTAACCTTTTTTGTGACCATGTCCAGAGACTGGTAGGGAGCAGTTTGGAAGCATAAATAGTACAAAAATTGGAAGCCATTTGCAACAAAACATCAAAGAAAAACACAGGGATCTTTGTCTTCATTTGTGCCTGAATACCTACACTATGTATGTATTTGAGTAAAAACTATGATAGCAAAGTGTTGCCTACCATCAGGTTTGACCAGCACCTCCTTCTGGCACATGTCCTGCACGTTGACCGTGCAGTTGACGATATACTCTGGCGTGGAGCAGTCATTATGCTTCATCTCCTCACACTGGTAACACTGGATCTGAAGGGCATCTCCTGCATCACAGAGGAGGAGAGAGAAAATGTCCAACTCAGAACTTGTTTAATTATAGAAGAACATTTTTCTTTCCTGATGATGTGTTTAGCTACGGCATGGGGATTTGTTAATTTGAGCTGCATTTCCCATTAAATGTGGAATAAACTTTCACAGACGTCTGGTTAGAACTACAGCTTTATGAGCACAAGTCGACAGGTTCATGTTTGTGCATTTAAGGTGCAAGAATGAAGGACTGAAACCACCATCATGTGTACAAGCTGGTTAATCTCTTGATTACTCTTTGTACCATCTCATGCATTTGCTCACAATCACGTACTGTTTGATTGTACCTTTCTGTTACAAGTCAAGCAGCAAAGGCACTTATTAGAGATTGATAGTGTTTCAGCTCTCAATAAAACTAATGGCACTGTGTAAGAACGCAGTGTCATTGTCTCTGTCCTCTGCAGTGTTGTGACATTACTTGCAGTATGCAAAATCCATCACCAAAATCTAATCTTTAGTTTCAAGCAAGAAGCTATAGATTCAGCCTGTGGGGTGAGAGTAAACTGTGAAGACACTCACACTCAACTTAAACAAACCATTTTCCTTAAGAAGCACAATTTTCCTTAAGAAGCATGTGTGAAAAGGCACTTTTCACACATGCTTCTTACACGTGTGAAAATGTATTAAAAAGGAAAAGGTCCATTTACAACACAAACAGGCAGTGAGGGTGACTGGATGTCGCCATTGTTTTCCCTGAGGTGTTAAAAATGAGTGTCTAATCGACTGCCGCAGCATTTTCTTGTAAAGATAACGCACATCGCTTTGCTTCTTGTGGTAGCTTTTACAAACTTTATCTGATAAACATAAATCTGCCGACAGAAAAGCTTTTCTTGATGCGTAAAAGCTACTTGTAAATCGGAGTCCCCAATGTGCACATCAGATTTGCACAGACACAAAGAACAGTTTTGAAACTAGCAAGCATTTTCTTTATCAAATTGTAAATCGATTCATTAATCAGAAAAATTACGACATACTCAAATGTCTCAGAAAATACAGTATAAGATAAAATAAAACCAACAAATCAATTATCAATGTGAAGGGCAATTATTGCTGCAACTCTATATGTTTTTGTGCAATATCCCTGGGGGGTGGGGGGGGGGGGATCAATGATCTCAACACAATAGGTTTTTTCAACATTTGTTTAAACCCTGAATTGTTATGTATGCTATGCCTGCCTGCTTCAGTTAGGTCTTACACAGCACTCAATCAAAGAAGTCCTACAATCACACTCTTGGCCATCTGTCCCCACCGGCAGATATTACTGATGTAATTATTGAAATGGCACCAAACATTAATCTAAACTCCTGCAGCTTCATTCAACACAACTGATAAAGGTCCACAAACAACATCACAACCACAGCTTAATTACTTTAAACCAAGCAAATACCTGGAACCTCCATCATCCATCATCTGGAAGCAGACTCCGGAAACTGAGCCACTCATTTTAGAGAATATCTGTTACACTGGAGGGAAAAGTCCAGCATGAGCTGCAGCTTATCATCTGGGGAAAGAATTGCTCTAAATCTATTTGTTACTTCCACAATACAAAACAGAAACCGATAAGAAAAATGAAAAACATCCTTTGTACCCAGGTGTAGACAATATTTTTCAATCACAAAGCAATCACTGTAGGCAACTACACAACAAAACCTTGTAGAAAAAAGAATCAGACACAGGTGTGAGGGGGATTTTTTCCTATTAATAACAAGTATCGAGGGAAATGGCGAGAATACACTCATGTAGAGTATTGACACTAAAATGTGCTTGAATTAGTTTTTCTGTCTCCCTGTGCCAAATGAGGCAGAGGACACACTGCTCTTTCTCAGCGCGTAAAGCCCACTAAAAACGCAGCACTGGCACTGATCTCTTTGTTTCTTCTAGGTTTTTGAAGTAAAAGTCAAATGTTTGCGTTCAAGTGTTTTCGGAGCCCAAAATAAAGTTATAAACATTTCTGTAAAAGAGAATCTGTTCGCTGTTATCAACTGTGTCCTGTGCGCACAGGCCGAGGACACGAGCTTGACGAGCACCAAACTGTGCCACAACACACTGACTGAAACTGCACCCACCTGCGTCGAGAAGAACTCCGAAAAAAGTCGCAAGAAGGAGAAGACACATTCTCTACCAAATGACGCTCGGGGTGGAAACATCAGACCAGGTAAACTTGTCCAGACGCGGATACGGAGGACGGAAACACACGCACGGACCCGCGCAGCATCCTCTCCGTGGTCGGGCTGGATGAGGTGGACTAGACTGAGAGCAACAGCTCCGCAAAGTGTGTGTGTGTGTGTGTGTGTGTGTGTGTGTGAGAGAGAGAGAGAGAGAGAGAGAGATGCTCGATAGAGGACAAACCGGAGCTCAGAAACCGCCGAGAGAACCACGTGATGGGAGCGCACTGATGATATTTTCATACCTCCGTTTGTTGAACAATTAATGATTTTCCTCTGGAAGATTCTCTGTACTTTTCCACTTTAGTAAACTGACTTTCATTGGTAGGTGTTACTTTTGCAAGTGTATGTGTGTTTTGCTTTTATTTTTGTCTGCTTTTATGACTGCACCAATAGCACATGTATGTTATTTAGGTTTCAGAGCAGTTTTATTCCATCTAAATCCCAACAATCCACCTAAATCCATATGATTTCAATTTCATTAAAGTTGAATTCCAGGACTTTTCAACCTGGACTCTATATGTTTATAAATGTGGTCGTACACAAACTTTTAAAATTGGTTCAGTTCAGCCCCTATACTGTATATATATGTATCCTCTTCAAAATCCAAAATCATAGTATCCATCATTAGCTTATTTTCGTACCGTGACGCAAAAAAGGGAGAGAGAGAGCGCGATAGAAACTCACCCGAGCGTACCCAAACTAATTGAGTTCATTTACACGCACATAATTGATCGTCGAGGGACTGATTTACTTGAAAATCCCTTTGCGATATGCAGACTATATGCGCGCGCTCGTGGGTGGAAGGAGCTGTGGCCATGTCCACGGCTGTGAGCCTCGCGTTCTGCTGACAGACTGTGAGTGGGATCCGTGATTACACTGCAAGACGCCCTCGGGGCGTGAAAGCTTTCTGTTTGAATTCGTATGAACTGGAGAAAGCACTCAGAGAGTGTAAACATCTGCCAAGGATCACGACCAAATTTAATTATTTCTTCCTATAGGACCATAAATTAGTCCCAGAAAATTCCATCAAAATCCCTTTTTTTGTTATGCTGCTCAGGGACAGAAAAAAAGAAACACACACTAACCCGGGTTGAAATAAGAAATACTTTTTCATATTTATTTAGGAAAAAGCTACATAAAATATAGCATTGAAGTCTAGTGTAACAGACGAAATTGCACACGGTAATAATAATAATAATAATAATAACCAAAGTAACACTGCTGGTAGCCATTTCTCTTAACAAAAAAACAGAAAACATTAAAGGAGAGAGGTGAAGCATGACAGCCACACTACAGTCCTGACAGTACAAAATGAGGGTATAAATACTGGACAGCTAGAAAAATACACAAGTCCTTTTTCAGACACTCTTTTCATACAATATTAACAGTTTTATAGAAAAATTTGAAAACACATCACGCACTCAGCTATGATTAGCACCAGCTGGTCAAAATTCCAATCAGACATTTGGCATAATTTCAGCCTAAAGTTCAAATATGTCTTCAAAATAAAGTGATAAAAATGTATATAATCCTAAGGAAGTCCTTAACAAAACATATATGCCATTTTCAAACAGTAGATTTGAATGGTCGGCAAACAATTCCTTTTTTTTTTCTTTTTTTCCTTTTTTTTGTTTAATTTATCATTTGCATATATCAATCAGCAATGCCCATTCTGATATTAACTTATAGGATTTTTATATACAACAAAACTATATGAGCAGAAAACTGAGGTTTAGAGAGTTCAGGTTTGCTGTGGATAGTGGAGTTTCATATCATGAGGGTAAAAAATATATAACAAAAAGGATGATGACTGAGTGTAATTTGTATTCACCAACATTTGAATACAAATGGCTGTATTTTAAGCTGTACAATCTACATGAGTCCAGTTTGTTCCCTGAGCTACTAAGAATGACACTGGGTGTGTTCAAGCCAAAAATGTTGGTTGTGTGTTGTACCTGTGTATCAGTACCAAACTGACGCACTATTACATTAGTTCATATACCACATGGAAATATTAAAAGCTTTACTTCCACTGACATCATCTACTGTAAAATATGAGTTGTGTTAGCATTAGTAGCTGTTTTCAGTGTTGTTAATTTTGTGGTTGTTAATAAACAGAAATTACCACCTTCTTTTAATATATATATATATATATATATATAAGAGAAGGTGGTAATTTCTGTTTTATATATATGTATAATAATAATAAAAAAAATAAAACTATTGCTCAACAAAGATAAACCAAGTGATTCCATATGAGCAACTTTATGGGGAACAACAATGGGTGGTGTACTTAGCAGCAAAACATAAAATAACCTCTTGGGTTTAAATATATTCTCCTTGACAACAGGAATGCAATGACAGCAACATTTTTGTTGCAACTGTACACCAATGTATCCCCAAGAGGTTGCCCCACTTCATCACCGCTGGAATAAACGCAATTAAGTCACTTTACACTCCTTAAACTTTGTACAGCATTTGTTACAGTGCAACGATAAGAAGTTCCCCAGCATGGAGGAAAGCGGGAGACGTTTACTACAAGTTACAAAAAGATAACACTGTACATTGCTGTCAAGTCCAACACAACCCGAGTTGAACTATTAAAAATCCTCGTTTGGTGTTTGAGTTGAGGTTTCAGCCTTGTGTCCTCATCTCCACTAAGTGCTTTGTGTTTTATGTAAAGAGGACAGGACTGTAGTCAAAATATCAGTCCAGCCTGGGTCATTGTTAGGGCTGGGTATCAAACTTCAATACTTTTGTGGGATCCACTTTCTCTGTATCACCTGAAATTGTGGTCATTCAGCATCACATTTCAGTACCTAAAGAGTGAATCTCATCGGCATCAAGGAGAACATAATAATGTAGCATGTTGTTTGTCAAACAGTGCTCTTGACTGGCTGCCTCAATGCACGCAGGAAGTTACGACCAGAGACTGAGCTCATTCCCTGACGATGAAGAGGAAGATGGGGGTTTAACACGTATGTGTTGTGTTTTAAGAGGGTGGTGCTTGTTTAATGATTAATGGTATCTAAAGTGCATGAAATAAATAAGAGCAGAAAGTTGCACCATGTTTGACTGACAAAACATGACCAGGCTGGCTAAAAATAAAGACAGACTTAATAAAATTGGTATTGGAAAAAAGTACGATTCAAGAATTGATATAGAAGTCCAGATACTGTTATACCGAAAAATTTGAATCAATACCCAGCCCTCCGTTTTCGAGACCAGACAATGTGAAAATCCACTCTGCAGGCTTGGTTTACCCTTCAGCATCTAAACAATCAATGCATGGAGTTTCAGAAACAAGATGGATACTAAAAATACAGGGAAAAGATAAGAAAATGGCTGTAAAACCAGACTCTAGCCTTTAGACTGGACTTCACTACAGCCCTGTCCTCTGACTGCTCCTATACATCATTGGATCCCTGGCTGGTGCAGGAAGAGAAACTGTCATACAGAGAGTCACTCAGAGAGCAGACAGGATCTCCACCAGGTCTGCTGGAGAAGCCGGAAGGTGATGGCTCGTCCACTTTGCAGCAGTCCTCCACGCTCCTCCCTGTGTCAGGGTGGCAGCCAGCTCTGCGGCCAACCAGGCCCATGCCAGGAAAGAGGCTGCTGCTGCTGCAGCCGCTGTGATTCAGGTTGTTCAGGGACTCTAAAGAGAAGTCGAGAGAGCTCGGGTGGTTTGCATCAGCCGGTGTTTTCTCTAGGGGAATCTCCTTCTGCAGAGACAAAAAAAAAAAGAAAGAAACATATGTTTGATCAACAAAAAGTACAAGCTTCACACATTTTTACTTTCAACTTCTGCCTGTTGTTGACTGGTGAAATTGAATCAAATAGGTTGTAATGCCAGGTACAATTGGAATACGTGTTTTGGAAAGTTTTGGCAACCATGCTGTATAATGTTTTAAATTGAGCCTGTACTACCCGTATTAAATGGTAAAGGTTGCTGTTATACATATTTTACATACATCACCTGTAGTCAAATATTTTGTCCATTGTTGTTGCTTTGACAGATACACAGGCCTTTGTTTGCATTTATTGTGTGAGTCTGAAATCGCTCCATGCAACTTGTCCTGTTTGCAGTGACGTGCAGCAACGCAATAAAACTGACGCCACTGGAGATCATGACAGTGATCAACTGTATATTGAGATTTTTATCACACTCATGGACTAAATGTATGCCTTGGGTGCAGACTTACATCTTTGGGCGTCTGGTCTCCCCCCTCTCTCCTTGTTATATTAAGTGGGCTGTTTAATGCATGTTTTATTTCGTACAGAAGCCACTTTATTCGTAGATGAGCACAATCAGGAAGCTTTTACTCAAGGGAAACATTCCAACTCAAGCTGCTATCTGTTAGCAGCGCTTCAATTAGCAGGGTTAGTTTCATCCTGCTTAGTTAGAGCAATGACATGTGCTTGCATTTGAGGCAGATAAGAAGGTATTAAAAATAAAAAAAAATATATTGTTGTGAATTTATGTGTGTATTTCAGACCAATCATGTCTGAGCTGGTCTTTCACAGGAACACGCCTGCAGGCAACTCAGCAGTGATTAGACTAAACAAAAGTGCAAAAGCCTGCATTAACCTGGTATTTTGTGCTGCATCATAGCAAATGAAAAAAAAAAACAAAAAAAAAACATAACAACAGCCTTAAAATAGCCACTTGTTGTTTATGATGTGCCAACTCTTTCAGGATTTGACATTTTTGACAGTATTTGCCTCAAACAGCCCCTTAGGGAACTAGTTACCGAGGCAATCAGAAGAGTCAGAAAGCCTCATCAGAGCCTGTTAAAAGTATCTACTTTTACAGATCAGCGACTTTCACAGGTTTTTTTGCAGGGGTTAGTTCACAGTGGAATAGCTGGAGGGTTCGGGCAACCTCTGGGGAAGCTACAAACTGGACCATTTAGTAATTTACTGTGAGGTGCATCTCCCTTTAGTTGTGAACTCCACACGACAAGCAAGAAAATGTAAAGGAGAGTGGATCAGTACTGTATATCTGAGCACCGTTAAAGCAATAAATAAGACATCTCCACATGTTGGTAACCCAGAGGCATTGTTTGGTCCTGAACTGACCTCTTGCACAAAATACTAATGTGCAAGAAGACAAAGTGCAACATTTACAAGAAGGTGCTGAAGAAGGCTTTGCACCATCATGAGAACAAATGCTACAGGAAACTTTCCTGCCTGAAATCTTACAGTGATGAACATCAATGGGGCATTTTCACAGCAGCCATTTTGACACGTTTTAGCAAGAAAAGCACAGGTTTAACTGAGTACAATAGCGATGGCTCTGTTCACTTCATGTAAGTCAGGACAGTGCTACAATACACCAGCATGCATTCTCAAACTGAGGAAGCTAAATGGAACTCAGCCGTTAACAATGTCAATATTTACACCTGTGTTTTTCCTCATGGGACTTGTCAAAATGGCTGCAGTTCATTTCATATCTTAATTTATAAAGTTCCCTTTACTTTGAAGTATAAGCTATGTCCATCTGAAAGCAAATTTTAGACTTTGACCACCTGCACTAATGACTCTGCAGCCTTCCACAGCTTTTCTTATTTCTGCTCTTACCAGCTAGTTAATTGCAATCTCCTGGCAACACAGGTGTAAACCGTTCTAAAATTAGAGACTGGGATGAAATACAATGTGTTTTTGCCTAGTAATGTAGTTTGCAGTCAAAGATGAACACACCACTAGATAACCACTACCAAGATTTTTAAACAAAAATGAAAATAGTTAGAATCTTTGTAAGAGGTATCTACAAATGCTACAAACAAATGCAATGATTTATTTATACAGCATGTGAGTGCATGTACAAAAGAAAAAGCCTAATCTGCATAATAATCTGCATTCATCACTGTGGAACTAACTGATTATGCCATTTTGTGATGGTGTATTTTGCTGCAGAATCAACTTTACACGTTATAATCCCATGGAGTCCCATTAATGTGCACTGGTGTGATCTTTCTTAGCAGTCCAATAAAATCTGTGCAGACAAAATCAGAAGCCCACAGGTGACACCTGACTCACACATTGTTTCTGCAGGTGTGTAGACTGAGACCAAATTTAGCATTGTTGTAGATTATCCCTGTTGAGTTTTTCAACCACACCTGTTGTTGATAGTAAGCAGTAAAAAAAAAACAACTGTTGTTTTATGGCGGAGGGATGGGAGGGATGTCAGTGAAAAAAAACGACTTCAGGCCATAATGCCTTCTTTAACCGCACCTTCCAACCTGAATCTGCTTTTGGAAACAACAGGAAAAGAAAAGAAAATTACTGTGTTTTGGCTGATTGGATCTGATCTTGGAGGAACCCTGTTACCAGGAAATCCAACCCTGTCAGTGCAGAAGGCCGCTATACCACCTCTAAGGGTGGCCTAAATGATGACTGCACATGTAATGTAACTGAGGCTGCAGGCGAACATCTTTTTGAAAGCTGCCTATCAAAAACATGCAGGGCCTAATATGCAATTGGTTCTACACCGCATGTCAGAAATGGGATGTCTTAACTTGAATTCAGTAGAGCTGCTCACATAAAAGATTTTTTAAAAGGTCTTTTGTTGTCACTTCTGTTGCCAGACTGCTCACTCTTTCATCCTTTCTTTTTTTTATATTTTTCTAGCTTTATCTCCACGTATGTGACTTGCATAAAATGCCTTTCAGAACATTTAATTTCAGCAACTGACTATATTTAGTCTCTTTTACAATCGGTGGGCCAAGTCTGCCCTTTCTGCACTGATTCAAATCTTCTTCCACAACAATGCAGTTTTATTTCACTTACAACATTGATTCTATAGCTAATGCAAACAGAGCATTTCCTGTAGACTAATATGGTGGCAGTGTCTCACTGAGGGTTTTCTACTTAAAATTTGTGTTCAGCACTGTTTTGTGTTCATTTTTTACACATTGTGCAGGAAGGTGGAAAGAACCTGCGACTCCCACAGTAGTGATAAAAATACTTAATAATAAATGCTAATTGTTTGAGCAAGTGACTTTGGTATTTAATGTGATTGCTGGAAGGTGCAAAAAGTTGTGCTGGAACTTTTGTATTAAATAAATGATAAATGATAAAAAATGATTGATTATAATTTTGCTTAAATAGTTGATTAGACGACAGCAACATTATTGAAGGGTTATTAGAAGCCTTTCATGGTAAATACTTGGTAAATGTTGGATGTTTAATATACTCATAAGTAAGAAGAAAGTAACTGGAAAACGTCTTATTCATTGTTGTCTACAGAGTGAATCACGTCGACAAGACAAGTCATTCACACTGTGTAAATGATCATGTGTAGGACAAACCTAATTCTGCCTTTGCTTTACAATGAGGATGTCAGGAAAATGTCCAAATTAAAGATACTTATTGTGCCACATAGTGCGTCTCCATCTTTGACATAATCATTGTGCAAATTATTTAATCACAGGCCACTATTTCTGAGTCTATCTTTATTTCTGAGCCAGGCAGGATAGTATTGTTATCAATCTGACTATATAGGGAATGTGCATTGTTGCTTCAAATTTTTGTGTTGTTCTGTTTTTTTTCACTGATATTGCTATAGTTTTGGATATTTAGTGGCCCTTTTGCAAATTACAACTGAAATGTTCTCCCTCTCTCGCCATATAATCATTGCCCAAGGTAACAAGCTGTTAGCAGGCTCGAGGAAATGCTGTACATTCTGATTTGTTTGTATGGTTTTGGACCAAGGCCTCATGAATTGTAGTAATCTCCTGATAAGTTTTGGGATGCTCCACCTGAGAAAAAAATTTGCAAATTGTATTAAATAGGAAAATAGTGATGACAGAGGAAAGCTGTTGAAGACAAAAGCGGGCGAAGTCAACTATAAACTATAAAGAGCAGATGAAGAGTTGTACAAGAGAGAATAAAAAAAGAGAGAGGCAAAACTGAGAAGACAAGAGAAGACGTGGGAGAAAGGGAAACTCAGAAGGAGGAGAGGATAGAAGGCGGAGGGGGGGCAGGGGCTACCGTTAGCAGCGCTGTCAGGTGCTGTCAGGATGATGAATGGGAGGCCAGCACGGACTGTGAGGGCTCTGATGGGAGCCGCTGAGCTTTACATCACTCTCCTGAGTGTTTGTGAAAGTTATTAAAAGCGCTTAAATCACTGGGGCTCTGACACAGGCCCAATACGAGCCACAAAACTCGCCCAAAATGCGGCAAATGACGGTGGCCCCTGAGACAAAAGCTCCTGGGCTGCCTCAAAAGAGGGGCAGTGGCACAGGTATGGATGTGCACAGCAAGGGCTTAGGAGGTGATGACTCGCAGATGGATTGTCTTTTACAGAGGAATAATGAAGGATAAACGGGTGCAACAGCGCTCATCCACCATTACTGCAGGGTCATGGCTTAGAAATAAGATTAACGTCAAAATTAATATCAACTTAGCATGAAAATGAAGTTGTTCACTATGGAATGGAAAATCACTCATTGTGTTTAACAATCTTGTCATGAAATCATGTCAGCAGTGATTAAGTCATTCTGGTTTGAAGTGTGCCTTTCAAACTCTTATTTTGTTGCTGCTGCAGAGAAATGTTTAGTGTTTACTAAAGTTTAGTGATTTTTTTCCTGATTTCAAAGCAGTAACTAACCATTTTCAGAGGAAACTGAACTCTAGAACACAGTCAGTTTGTTTTGAAGTCAGGCTGAAATACTCTTACTTAGTTACCGCATTATTTTAAAAGTATTTCATGAGAATAAGGTTTGAGGATTCACTTTTTGATGCATAGTGGCAAGATATTTACACACATTTGGTCACATCTTTTACACACACTAAGTCAATTAATTTTGATTTTATTTTGATGATTACCACAGAAGCTACTTTCACAGCCTGTGAAATTGATGCCATTTTTAACTACTTTTTAACTAATAACACATCTTTTTTTTGAGATAGTCATGGTTAATTTAAAATCTTAATGGTTAATTTAGTAAATAATGAAACAAACAATGTCCAGAGCAACTGTAAGAAAATTTAAATACCTCAGAAAGGTTTCTAAATGCAGTGACTGAGTTGCAAATGCTACGATGGAACTTAACCTTCTAAGTTTTGGCACAGGCCCTTTAAACATCACAAACCTGGCTTACCATAAGCAGTTAAATGATGTGGAACACATTAAACAAACTTTGCCTTGATAAGCAGAGTCTTGGACTGATATGATACCATTTCTCTTGGATAAAATTCTCATTTGGAGGTCAAGTGTTCCAGTCAGTTGTCTTGGCGATAAGGGGAATTCAATCTCATGTGTTGCTCAAGGACACCGAGCAGTGTTGCTGCCCTTGCAACAGTTCAACAAAACCCCATTTTAATGCTGATGAAAGCCAATGCAGGAAACATATTCCACTTTGCAAATAGAAAGTTTGAATAACAACTCTAATGAATGAGTCAGTGTCACTGCATTGGAAAACAGTTTAGATCTGACCTAAGTGTTAAGTTCCAGGATGACATTACAGGCCAAAAACCAGAAACACAAATTTAAAAAAAATGTAAACCTTCTTCTACTGCTTCACATACACAATTATTTTGAACTTGCTTTGAGTCAAAACCCCTTTTTTTCAGAATATAGATTTTTGCACCAGGGCGGGTGTTGGAGCAGCAGCAGTGTTTGCTTGTCCCAAGAGCTTGGCCATGCAGACTGGAGGCCATTTCATGGTCTCTGATCCTCATTTGTCATTCAGCAGCTTTAAATATTTGTAGGCAAATACCTGCTGACACGAAAGGGCGAGGCAATCGAAAGCAATTAGGTCGCTTTTGTTCTATGAAAATCTGCAAACAATTCCAGCGGTGGAAAAACAAAACAGTGGTTTTCCACTGTGTTTGGTGGTGCACAGGCAACACTGACACTGCAACTCGACCAGGTTTGCTGTGACCATGTGAAAAGTCTCCTCACCAAAAGCCTGTGACATACGGCACAGGTAACAATTCACTTTATTCATCTTCATACCTCTGCTGCAAGGGAAGATTTTTAATTCCATCAACCCCATGACAGAATGTCTCTCTATTCACATTCTCTTCATACTTTGTGAGGCTGCATTCGTCTACACTTGGGACCTGCCTGACTTTTTCCTTCACTTTAAACTGCTCTCACTGGGCTCCGTGAAATGAGAAAACTGATTTATTCAAGACCAATCAGCAAAGGGCACACCACATTTTCTCCTTCAACAGGCTGATCGAGTCAGAAGAATCAATAAGACTCAGATTAAAATGACCTAAAACATTCATAAATATTGCGTACAAGTTTTCCTCAAATAAACTTTTGAGTAAAAATTAGCCAAATGGTAAGCATCTGGCGCACCTTCAAAAACGTGAGTAAAGCAGCTTCCTGAGTATCACAAAAAGCTGTAACGATTAATAAAATGCTTCATGTATGATCTGTTTAATTACTCACACTGAGTCTGTCTCTTGTTTTGCCATCGAGAGATGAATCTTTGTGAAACAAGTTGTACTGGGAAATCCTCCTACTGTCCGCCTCCAGATGCGAGAACATGTCATGTTGGTAGTAGTCCATGATGGACAAGGGTTTCTCCACACTGCTTCTCTTCAGCGTCTCCTCATTCTGATCAACTGTGGATAGAAAAATATATTAACAGAAGACAATTAGAGAGAAACTAAAGAAAGAATGGGAGACAACATTCCAATACATGATTCAAAAAGAGTCAACGTGTGGGATTAAAAAAGAATCAACCTAGAACAAACTAAGCCTCCACAAAAAAATAAAAACTTATAAACAGCACAGAGGTTGGAAAGGAGGATAGAAGGAGTGAGACGACAGAGGCAGAGGAGAAAAGAGGAGTAGGAGTGTGTGAGAGAGGAAGACACAATAGAACAATCGAAAAGTAAGTTACAACAGTCCACGACTGTATAGTGAGGCCAAGTTGTCTGACTAGCTAGTGTTAAAAGCCAGCGAGAAGAAATAAGTCTTCAGATGTTTTTCAAGTTGCTCAAGGGCCTGGGCAGCTCTGACATGTAAAGGGAAGCTGTTCCACAGCTTTGGAGCTGCCACAGAAAAAGCTCTATCTCCCCTGCTTTTTAGCTGCAATCGAAGCACGTGCAAAAGCAGCTGGTCAGAGCTCTGCCTGGAGTATGCTGGCAATTTTAAAAACTGATTTAAAGAAAACCTAACTCCATATGCATATCTTGATCAGCACAAAAATGTATTTATTGTTCTATTCTATTCCTTAGGCCATAACCTACATCCCTAGAAAATGTAATCAAAATCCATCCTTTACTTTTGAGCTATGCTTCTCACAAACAGATAAACAGACAGACAGACAGACAGACAAAGGTGGCCAAAAACATACACCCCCCCCCCCCCCCCCCCCCACCCTGTGGAAGTAATAAAAAATCTCAAAAAAGCTACTGATTACTGATGACCATTCATGCGGTAGTTTTAAAAGATTTCCAACCAGACCTGAATCACTCTTCTTGCTTCTGTTGCTCAGGGTCCTTTGCGGCGAGTCCAAAGTGCTTTTGCTTCCTTCAACTTCAGTTTCGGTGTCGCTGCTGCTGCCTGAGTACGTGCACACTCGCAAGGCTCGTTCCTGTTTGGAGCCAAGTAGTCTGAGTCATTATGAATCAAAGACAGACAATGTAGAGCTTTTGTAGATTAAACAGTCAAAAGAACAACCTTTGCGAGGCTGTTCTTAATGCCTGTTTGTCAGACTTTGTGCGGATTTAGATTTCTTAATAAACACCATTATTCACAAAAGCTGACAATCCGATGATGGAATCAGATTTGAAACTTCCCACAGTGATCTATGTATATTACAAGTTAAAAGACTTACACCAGGGCTATCATAGTCCTTAGTTTTCATCTTTCTCTCAGTTTCTTTGTCTTTGTCCTCTGTGGAGATGCTGCTGTGTGGTGCACAAAGACTCAACCTCTTTGTTCTAACAGCATCTATAAGTCAAAAGAGGCAAACAAGACACGAGTCATGGTGTTGTACAGTAAATGACATAGCAAGACTGTCTACTATTCACCAGATGGTTATCTCATGTCATGCATATAGATAGTGGTGATAGGTAAACATCATCTGAATTCCTGATGAAAAGCAGGATGAGCACATCCTTTCATCCTCATCCTTTCAGCCAAAAACTCATCACACTGCCTACACAACCATTTCTCTGCATATATGAATGGAGCCGCATAATATCCGAGCTATCAAACATTAATGGCGTCCACCCTGTCATTGTTCCCAGCCATGACTCTTGGCAGTCGCATATAACAGCCTTCAGCTGTCTTTCATGATTGACGAAGCACCATTGCATATTATCACTCTGACTCCTGCTGTTTCCGGCAGACGCCCGTTTAATTGTCTCTCAGAATTCAGCAACATAACAGTAACAGGCAGGCTCTGGCCAGTGCTCCATCTGAAAAGTCTGCATCAAGATAATGAAAGCCATTTCACCTATTCCTCTAGCCTATTAGGTAGCAATAATGTAGCAGACAAGACTACTTTTCTGGCATCCATTAGGTTTGTGGGTCCACACATTGATGACAGATAGAAAGAATAGAAAGTAAAAAGTGGTCAAATTAAACGCATTTGGCCTCTTTTACTAAAGTTATTTCCACAGAGGGGACTCAACAGGAGCAGTTCTCTATTTGCAGTGACAGCTGTGACTCAAACTGCAGTGCAACCACAGCACCAAGGTGAAATAGATGCAGGCTAATGTCCTGTAAGCATAAATCCCCAAATGTGATCACTCATCAACCCTGGTGCGTGACTGTAGCTTTAATCCGCCATCTGACTGTGTCTCACCCACCACCGTTCTGTCCTGCATCACAGCGGACACCGAGGCAGACGGCGCTTTATGATCTTTGGTGGAGCTGACACGCTCATCTAATTACATTTGTTAGTTTGCTTGGGGGCATGGGAGTGTGTGGGTTTCTTTAAGGACACAAGGAGTGCTTGGTCATCTCAGCTGGGTATCAGATCAGACATTAGCTGCAGAAACAAAAGAAAACTTCCTTTTGTCTGCTCCAAGAGTTAAAATAATAATTCAGAGACATTATTCTTCTGTGTGTTGTGCAATAACCAGCTAACACTGTACAGAGCAGACAAAACAATATAATAAATAATATCAGGATTTCCTGTTGTACTGGTTTCAGGCATATTTCAGGCCACAAACTATACAGCTGATTTTTTTTTTCATGAACGTTTAATCTTCTAAGAGACTCTGAGAGAATTTATGGTGACCAATAATAACTGCTGGTTTGAAGATGTGTCACATAGAGTTCATCAAAATGTCAGTATTATTTTGTCATCCTTTTCCTTGGCATTTAGCACAGTGTATATGGCTTTTTTTAATCTTCCTACTGCTGAAACTTTATATTACAAGCATTTTCCGGGGAAAACACCAGTTGAATTTTATTTTGAAATCATTCAGAGGAAATGTGTTGAACTGGAGCTTTAGCCACAAACTAAAAAGGTACTAAATATTGAATATGCCTTTTGCACAACATAGTTATTAGTCATTCTTGGCGTACCTGAAGTTGCTAATCTGGGCAGGCGGCTCTGACTGTCCTGGGTGCTGCTGCAGGTGACAGTAGGGTCAGACAGGGAGTGACCCACACTAGTAGAGGCATGCAGGCGAGTTTTTGGAAGGGAAGGCACTGTCACATTGGGTTCTGAGTGAAGGGTAGGAGGTTTCGGATCAAGCTCAGAGGAGCTGGCGGTCACCCCATTGGGACTGGATTCAGATTTAGGGATGTGGCGACTGCCAGCGCGGGTGATTGAATCGGGGAGAGGAAAGGTGCCAATCCCGCTGTCCAAGGTTCTCATCTGACAACCGGAGCCTAAAGTGAAAGGGAGAGGAGTGTGACATCTGGAAGCAGGGGAAAAACAACTCAGGAAATGAGAGGAGAATTTGGAGTTACATGCAACGGAAAGGGTTGTGAGTGAAGAGCACATCTACAACAGGAGCAGAAACATGTAGCCGGTAAGAGAGGGAAGAAGAGAGAGCATTTTATTTGATATTTTGTGAATAATGGGTCACATACTACAAGCATTTGGATCACCTGCTACTTGTATCCTTGTAATTCTGAACTAAACACACAAGTGAGCTGTAACACAAGACTCTTTCTTCCCAGATACCTCAGTGTTCATACTGAGTTGTAATCTAGAAAAAGGACATTAAGTTACAACAGATGGACATGTTTAGAAACCACAAGTTTGCAGATTGTTGACTCAGGCTGGAACAGATGGATGGCTGTTCATTACAGCATCGGTCCTTGTAACTGTGAATGTTAATGACCAACACTTACATTGGCCAATTTTCAGTGCTTTGTAACTTTGCAAAACAAAATTGTCAAAGTGGAGAGAAAAATGCATTCAGTCTTTTCTTTGTTACTGTGGGCAAACTTTGTGAAACCCAGGTCAATGTCATTGTATCGTAAATAGTTTGTATTTATATAAGATTTTTCTAGTCTTGATGAGCAGCTTACACTACAGTTTTGCCATTCACTCATTGACTCACACGCATTTCCTATCACACAACCTTTATACCCATTCACATGCTGCTGGCACAGCTATCAGGAGTAATGTGAGGTTAAGTGTCTTGCCCAAGGATACATCGGCACATACACTAGTGGAGCCAGGAATCAACCCACAACATTTGAGTTGAAAGACAACTTGCTCTACCACTGAGCTACTGTATTTTCTGTATTTTTGTCTGAGATGATAACTCCTTTGCAGTCTTCCTCACAAGCAGACTGACGTGTGTGTTTTTGTTTTTGTTTTTTTTCTTCCTGTGTTGTAATGGTGGATCTATACTGATACTCTTCTCCCCTGTATAGCTTTGTCTGGATGAGATGCACTGCCCACGATTCCATGAATTAAACCTCTCTGAATTTTTATGGCAATTTAAGTTGTTTTTTCAAAAAAATTATTACTAAAACATTTGCACTTGGACTTGAAGCTAAATGGTGATCTGTTTTTTCTTTGGATGAATGTAGTTTGTCTCTAGAAGGGAATTTAAGGGTTATTCATTTGTGTTTCAGACAGTTGATTTGACAGTTGGTTTTTTTGGACTTTTTGACTTGATCCTGACATTCACCATCACGCTATACAAACAGAACCTCTGAAAATGAGTTCTGGGACGCACACATGCACCATGTTTACTGCACAGATGGCCTGTTACTTGTACATGTATCTGCTCTGAGTCACTTGAGAACCTCACTGATAAAGAGTAAAAAACTTTTAAAAAATGTATGACGTGGTTGACATACACACAAACACTTATTTGTGTGTCTGAGAAAGAGAAAGGGAGAGAGCCATATATTACACAGTTGTATAATTGAATGCCAAGCCTGGCAGTTCAAAATGCCCTCTATAACCAAACTATAACAAGGTCCACAGTAATTCTACCCAGAGGCAACAACAACTGGACATAATCTAGTTTTTCATGAGCTCCCTATCACTTCTGTTTACAACCTCCAGGGTCTGGGGGGGAGTTTTTTGATACTTCCACTCTGTGAAATTGGCTTTATGCAACAAAGTAGTGTCAAAGGGAAAAGAAACCATTATTACTAATGACCATAACATCATCTAAGAAATATTAGTGTGTCAATATTCAGGCAAGGAAAATTGTAACAAACTTTTGTGACGTTTTTGCTTCATGAGTGCTATGATCTACCTGTGAACTTGTATAAATTTGCTTCTTTTTTGCCTAAGAGTGACATTTTTATCCATTATCTCAATGCCTGCACAGCTTGTTAAAAATCTCAAAATCAGAATGAAGAAAATGAAGGAAGAAAGTTTTGAAGTAAATGCTACAATCTCTGGTATTGAACAATAATGCCATTACACCCCTGCAGTTATATTATGGTCATTCTCTCCTATTCTGTACAGTCACAATGTTATTTATAGTTACTTTATGAGAAAAAAAAATATTAATTTTTACTATACAATAAGTTAGGGAAAGTTGACTTTAAAATCTGCATTTATAGCTTAAACATGGATTTTGCTCAAGCTTCTTGCATCATAAACCAGCTATACGCAAACTATTTACATGATTGATGTGTTTGTCTGGCATTAGGCGTGTGAATACTGCACTGCACTTTGGAGGGATGTGACATTAAAACAACACTGAGGAGCCATGAGCAACCACAGCTGAAACCTTTATGAAACATTTAATTCATACTGTCTGGAAGTGCTTCGTTTGCAGAATATAAAAAAGGCAGCCTGGTTATCAGAATATGGATACAATTAACTACTTTATTTTGGACACTGTGGTTCTAACTCAATACAAGCTCTGTAAAAAGTGGCTCAAGCCAGAACCATTTCTTGAAATGATTTGATTAGTTTGGGCTTTTTTTTTCTAAAACAAATCTTCAGACTGCGAATGTAAGTAGTCTGGTTCTTTGGAGATAATTTCTATCATCATTCAGCGTCAACAAAACACATTTATTGCAATTCCAAGAAGCTGCAGATGTGAAGTATGACCTTGTTTTACTTTCTTAATTTGGCAAGTCAGAGCTACAGTATATGGTGCAAACCCATGATATAACAAAATACTTTTATATGAAATGAGTAAGCAAAGTAGAGTGAATCTGCATAAGTGTAATTAGTTAGAGTTGTGTTTATGTGTCACAGGAAAATGATCGCTTCTTTTATGTTTTTGTTGTCCTGATTTTGTTTTTCTTTAGTCTGGATCTTCAGCTAATAAATACATCATCCATAATAATGAAGCATCAAAAAAATCTATATTGGGCCATATACAGTACATGTGAAATATAGCAGCTTTCAATCAACAATAAAGTTTTATTCTTTCATTCTTTAAATCTGAAAGCAAATATAATGTTCTTAAAGCTAGAAATATCTGAGCAGAACTTTTAAATTGTTGCAGAAGGAAAGCCAATATTATGTTCACGATTAAAAGAATGCAAAAAAAAATCTTATATTTATTTATATAGTTATATATTATACTTATATAATAATAAAAAGCGTCCCAATAAGCTCATCTCATTTTACATGGCATGGTGCTGTATTACATAAAATATGGTGTGTCTCTCGCAGCTGGGATCAGGCACTAGCACCCCGCAACACTCATGTGGAGGATACAGCAGTGGAAGATGAGAAGATGGTATGTCTCAAGTACCAAACTGACTGGCAAACATGATGTACTTCACAACCAGCCAAAGCCATCATCCTACCATTTTACAAACTGATGTACCTATTTTCACTTTCTAAGCTGCTCAGGCATTTTACAATATGCAAACAACATCAATCACATGATGATACTGTCGACATGTTGTTTTGTGGCTGCTGCTATTTCCCCACAGTAATGGCAAGTCTGGCATTGAGGAAAATGAGCTGGTGGAGGAATTGAATTGTCAGTCACATCAGGAAATCACAACTGTAAAAAATGTGTTAATGCTCTGTTGCACTGGTTGATTTGATGGTTAGTGACAGCTTTTTGCAGATAGACACAAACAACCGGGAGAGGTAAACAAATATGTGTTGCAGTGCGTTAAAACAGACAACAACTTTGGGCACAATGATGGCAACAGATCAACTGTATATATATATAAATGTCCCAATGGTAAAATATAATCTTACCAATCATGTGATCTTGACAAGCTGTATCTTGGATGTGTGCCTCCTCATTTTCAGCTCTCAGGTTGATCCTGTGACTCATTATAAGAGTCTAGTACACAAACAACAATGGATGTTAGTGCACTGACTATAAGGAGGCAGATATAATATTCCATAATGTATAAAAATACCACAACAAACAATACAACGGACAGTGTCTTTTAAAGGTATCAGTGTTTATAGTATTATATTATAAGCATACACCAGCTTCTACATTTAAGCTTCATTTGAGGCAATTTGCAGAAGAGAAGCAAAGATGAGAGACATCAGCTGTGTTAACTACAGATTTATGTATTTTATTGCTTTCCAAATGAATACCAAGCGTTTTTTAAAAAAAGTTAGGTGATTGTCAGACTTTGCTGCTCTACTTTATTTGAGTTATTCAGGAGTAGTGCAAGAGAGTATTGTATAATAAAGTGTCACTCTTTTGTTACATTTCTGTAGGGAGAAGGAAAAGGGAAGGCTCAGAGGATAGTATTAAATGGCCGCTTTGTCAAATTGAGTGCCTGCGATAAGGGGCTCCTCCATGTTATCAAAATTCAACATCATCAGGATTAAGTTTCCTATATTATGTGGTGAGACTGTCTCTTTGTCATTCTTATCCTATTCAGCCTTCTCCTTTTATTTTTTATTTTTTACTGCTGTCTTGCCTTTTTCCCTTGCTCTCTCAAGCAGTAACTCTCTCCATCATTTTCTGGTGTTCTGACTTACAGATTATAATAATAAAAAAGTAAACCCACAAGGTCATAACTTTTGCCTTTTTCTCACAAAATAAAAGTAAACAACCAAGCAGCTCGGGCAAATCTAATTTAAGCTTGCATTACATGCATGGTCTGTTGGCTGTTTCTTTCTGAAAAGTAGTTTAAAAACCTTCAGCCTTGTGGAAACAACAACACTACCAGCCTGGGCTGATATTGTGGGCTGAGTCAGAACACAATGAGAATCAATACTGAGCCTTCAGGGGATGTGATACTGCATTGAGAATGTGTTTGTGAACATGCCCATGTTGCTGAAGTGTGAAAACCTTTGGGATTTAGCATGTGTGTGTGCGTGCGAGCATGCGTGTGCGTACCAACAGCCTGTCTAACCATAGTTGGACACAAACAAACGGAGTGTGATGCAGATATCAACCTCCCAAAGTCATTGGAGGTCTATTATTGTGGCAAATTTTCTCACTTACTGCAGAATCTGGACAGATCTCCATATCTCTCTTCAGTTCACTGTGCTTCTTGGGAGTGGACATGCCAGGTGGTGAAACAGCCACTGAGTTGCCCTTCACAGCAGTCCTGTGAGGAAACAAGATTTGATCTGCTTTTAATGTCTGTGTGCCTAGTTCCACATTTATCAACTTGGAGGGTAGACAGTGAGCCTGCTGACAAATTGCCCTGACCTGCTCTTTTTGCTCACACAAACATGCAAGTAAATGTACAGAAATGCCAGATGTTTAACGACTTCTTGCGTGATTGTCTGCACATTGTCTGGATAAAAATCAGTTGCTTGCAACTTGAAGTGGCAAGTCGATGAAGTAAAAGGGTATGAAATGTAGCAGTTTCCTGGCTTTACCTTGATTGTAATGACTATGTGTCTGGATGCTGGTCCAAGAAAAGAATATGCCCACTTAACTGGAGTCATAAGTCAAACAGACAGCAGTGTCTTTGTTCTGTTTATTTTATCACTTACTCTGGACCCAGGTTTACTGCCGTAATGATGAATGTTAAATAATAGAACTACAATTTTGTGTCAACACACTTTATAAAAAACACCTCTGGTGAGGCCTTGTTGATAAGAAGCAATCAGCATAGTGTTCAATCAGTTTAAGAATTACTCTTTCTTTATATTCTTAATAACTAGCTCGTTATTTTACGTACCTGCTCAGCAGTTCTTTGACAAATGGGTCTTTGCCGATAAACGATGGTGTACACTGGATCTGACTGGCAATCTGACCCATCTGATTGTTGCAATGGTCCATGATAGAGCTCAACTTGTTGTTCATCTCAGAGAGATTCTGCACCTCCTGACTGTCTTTCTGATGGTAATCATTTTTCTTTTTATCCTTCTTCTTGTCAGACTTCATCTGTTTGCCTCCAAGTACAGATCCAATCTTTAGCTCTTTCTTCTCCTCTTTTTCCTTTGGGGTGTCTGTTTTCTTCCCACCCAAGGCTGGGAGTTTGCTCTTACGAAGGCCAAACCAGTTTGCCAGGGAGGGGCCTGTCTTCTGTTTGACCTCATTTGCAGTGACCTTCTCCTGTTCTTGACATTTCTGTACATTCTCTTCAATTCCCATCATGACTTTCTCTTCGATAGTGCAGCCCATGGGGCTGACTTTTTTCTCAATATCTAGGGGTTTATTTGGTGAGTCTGTATGAATTTTGGCTTCCCTGCTAAAGTCTTCCTCATTAGTGGTGGTTGCTATGCCTCCTGTCTCTCTCACTGGGTTTTCCAAGCTATAGACACAAGAGGATGATGGCTGAAACTGTGGATGAGAGGCAACTTTACTTGGCTTACGAAAATGGTTTAAACCAGTCCTATCACTGGTGGGTAAGCTACGTGCCTCTTTCTGGGAAGGTGAGGCAATTGTCTCCCCTTTCTCTGTGCCATGTGACCCATCTCCTTTGGAGCCTGATTTCACATTTCTTTCAGGAAGAACATTATGACTATTAGACCCTGTCATGCCACCATAATGGCTAAGTCTGGTCCTGGGAGAATGAACAGGGCTTTCAGAAAACGCAACACTGGGTACCTCCAAGGAGTTCTGTCTTGACAGAGAGTTCCCCCTTTCACCAGATTTGGTGATGATCTGCGTTCTAATTTTTCCTGGTCCATCCACAGCATTGATGTTAAGTTTCTCAGTGTAGCTGGTACTAAAACTCTGACTACGGGCTTTGGCTCCATTCATCCCCAGGGCTGGTTTTAGATGAGGTTTGGTAGTAACAGATATGGATCGAGAGAAAAATTGACTACTCCTTTTCCCCTTATCACAAACATCCCCCTCCTCTGGTAACACAGCAGCATGTACTTCCACTTCCAGTAACCTACAGTGAACTTCATCTCCCCCCTCTGTTAGAGACATCTTGGTTGGGGAATCAATACTGTGCACTTGCTGCAAGCTGTCACATTGTGATGCAACATTTGAAGTCACAGTATCCTTGGAGACTGAGTTGATATGATCTTTCTCTTGCTTTCCTGGTATAGCGGAACTATTTTTATGGCTGGGTGGAGATTTTAAAAATGCTTTAAATCCCATTGGGATGCGAGTCTTAGAGGCTTTTTCCACTGGGCTTGGGGATATCATAGCTGAGCTGGGTGGACTTACAACAGCTTGACTATTCTGTGGCTCTGTCTTAGCTTGAGGGACACACGGAAGTGATATAGGTAAAGCAATAGAAGTCTTCTGAACAGAATTTTGGACATTTTCATGGACTGATCCTCTTTTACCTGCAAATGATATCTGAAAAGAGGACCCTCTGAGGGCACTATAGGGAGGGGGAACATTCTTTGAGCTTTTAGGTGAATTTTCAGGTTCTGGAGCACACCCTGAGTTTGCAGAAGGGAGGTAGTCTTTCGTGGCCATTTGCTTGGAAGTGCCTTTAGCGCATGTCTGAGTCACGGTGGGGGACTTTTGAAGGTGCTGACTGGTTTTTTCAACCAGTTTTTGAGGTGAAAGTGCAGTCCCATAGCCTGCATCTAAGTCTAAACAGTCTTTATCCTTGATGGGTAGTGTACTTTGCATACTTGGTGAGGTGTGATAACTTGGGGGAGGACCCCTCACAGTGGTTGATGTGGACTGTTGAGCTACCCCTGTTTTATGTGCTTGAGGCGACCCTTCAAAATTTGGTCTGATCAATAAGGAGGTGGTGCGGCCTGGGGGAGGGGGAGGAGAGGGGGACCTGAGTTTATTTTTGCTGGTTTCACAGTGTCTATCTCTGGTTGGCTGTTCTCCATTATCAGCATACTCCAGGCGCTTACTCAAAAGGTGTGGGGAACTGGAGGAGCCCTTACTCCATTCTGCCTTGCTGCCGAGCTTCGAATTTACCGCCTTTGGGCTCTGTGAGCAGTTTCCTGGTGTCTTGATAAACCTAGATATTTTAACTGTAGGAGAGGAGAGGGATTTCTCCTGACCAGAGGGTCCTGAGTTACCACTCTTACTTTGCTCAACAGTGGAGCCCTTCGACAATCTCAGTGGGGAAGTTGAAGGTTTGTTTTGACCTGGTATCTTTGAACTACTGCATTTAGAACTGGAGTCAATCATGGGAGGAATTGAATGACCTTTATTAGTTTGGTTACTTGGAGGTTTGATTAGCTTCCTTTGTGGTGTCACCCTCTCTACACTACTCTCTTGGTTATTGCTTGTTTTTCTTGTCCTAATCTGATATTCAGATGGCTTTTCTGGTGATTCAAGGACAGAGTAGTTTCTTGTGTTTGCTGTCATTTGCCTTGTTGACCTTTCCTGGGGCAGTAGTTCAGTGTAATCAACACCTATTTTGCTATCTTGAATGTGATTTTGAGACACTACCCCAGCTCCAAGTTTCTGAGCACAGAGTTCAATGGGCTTGCCTTCTGCATCAAATACTGCCAAAATACTTTCTTCAGACTGAGTACATTTAGCATCTTTGCGTTCCTTAATGAGACTAAAAGGCCGAGGCCTCCCATCTGCAGACTTGGTGCGCCCTTGGTCTCGTTGCAAGCACTGTTGTGCAAGCAGCTTGGCAGCATCTCTTGATAGCCTCTTGGGGTCCCTCTCTACTTGCTTTAATGGTTGGCTAAAGGACATTTGGATGTCACTGGACTCAGAGTTGAACTCATCAGGATCATCAACATCAGAGAGGTGGTTAGGACACTCTGGGTCAGAGCGGTTAAAGTGAAGCGTAGATGGCTTAGTAAAAGCTGATGTCTGTGCTCCCCCAGGGAGAAAACTGTTTATGAAACTCATAAGTTTCTCAGGACGCTCTTTTGAGTCATAGCTAGAGGGCTGCTTTGTAACCACAGAACCTGAACTACTATCACCTCTACCACCACTGTCCTGTATCCCCTCCCAGCTACATAAACTCTCTGAGATGCTTTGCGAGCGCCTCTGACAATTAAACCAGCTGTCCTTGGTGGGGATGTTATCTCCACGACTGGAATGTGCCAGCTCATCATCTGCATCATCCGAATCATAAGAAAACTTCTTGCCCCAAACAGTTCTGCCAACATGGGTAGGCTTGGACACCCCTTTGCTGCTACTCTTGATACCCAGGGAGTAGATGCCCTCATTGGAGTTCATGCAGTCTTTGTCACCAGACTTGGAGACCTTGGATGTAGAGGAAGACCTCCTGTGTTTCCTCCTCTGGAGCTTTCTCAGTCCCTCTAGTATGTGGCTCTCCTTACACCTTGCGGGCAGCTGCTCCTCCAGCGGGGCACAGATGTTGCTTGGTGCTGATGAACCCAAACTCATTCTCTTCTCCCAGGTCAGAGATGACTACAAAGTAGAATGAAAGAGAGGGTCAACCTCAAATAAGCAAAGAAAATAACAAGTGGGTCCACAATCACAATTCACAATCATTCTTTAATACATCTATAAAGTATCTATTATTTTATTTATTTATCTTATATTTATTTATTTATTATATATTATTATCTTAAGATGTTTAACTACATTTGCAGTTGTAATCAGACCAACATCATAACTGAGTTACCACATGCTGCAGTTTTGTTAAACTGTTGTTAGGGTTTACAGAGAAAAGCCGGTGTACCATTTTTCCATAAGACTGTCGATCATTCCAGGTGTACGAGCCACTGGAGAATTCACTGCATGCACTCGACAGGGACAATTCACTGCTGCTACAACTGCTGCGAGGGTATACCGGTGCTGGCACTGTCAGACTCAGCTGGCTCAGACACTTAGCCACAGAAAGACCTGCCTTTCCGTTTGATTGAACCTCCTTTGAAACAGAGAAACATGAGATAACATTGCAGTGAAATAACTTGTGGAGAAAGCCACTATTCTTGTATTGGGTTTTCTACTTAATGTTTGCTTATTTGATGGATACAATCATAGTGAAGTAACTAATCCTTTTAAATAAAAGATAATTTCACTGCTTTATCTAAAAGTGCGTGACATTTCTTAACTTGTTAATGTTGCCTGTGACTAAGTCTCAAGTGAATTTGGTGTCTAAGTTGTAAGTAATAGGCAGCTCTGCACATCTAATTGTTAATAACATAGATATTGACTGAGTGCTTAAATATTCAGGCATGTCATTGCCCTTTACAAACTTTGCTGTTTTCAATCAAATTTTCACATCCAGCCAGCAGATCATTGTCCAACTTGCATAACTCAACAAAGAAATTGACTATGCAAATAAAGTACGTAGATAGAAGAAGATAAGAAGATAGGAAATACAATATATTCACTGCAACAAACTGTATTTCAGTAATCTCATACAATGTCACCTGTGTGTATCACCTAACACCACCTATTGAAGCAAATGTGGTTCTTTTGCACATTTATATGACAAGATGATTCATAAATCACATTGTGGTTATTATTATTTCATTTCCTCAACCTTCTTTCACTCATGCAGCACACATTAGAGTTTATCAGGTAACATTCTCAGAGGAGGAAAAAGCATGAAAGAATGGAGCTAACTCATTTTCAGTCCTTAATGCATAATACATAAGATGACTAATGTACCAGTGTATCCTATGGAGTCATTTTTACTGAGGACGAGTCTCAATCGATGGTTTTCTGGTAATATGACATGGATTTATTCCTCTTAGTGCCAAGTGATACTGCCAGCTGTTCCTGCTGAGGGCATATGTGGGGTCATGGTTGCATATTATTAGGTCTGTATTTTAATATCTTGTAATGATTTCTTGAGTGGGGTGTGTTGTATGAGGGCAGTTATGTTACCTGGACAAATAAATACACTGCCTCATGTGTTTCCCATTAAGCTTACATTTAAGGGAGAGTCTGTATTCCTGGAAAGCAAGAAGGCCTTGCTTCTTTCTGGCTCCAGGAGCAAATCTACGGCAGACAGATCCATGATTCGAGAGTGGAGTTTCTGAAAGGCAAATGAAAAGACAGGACATGGTGAGTTTTCACTTTAAAATGAGCCTTGGTGTATAATCTGCAGTAAGGAGATTTCCATTATAAATCTGTACGGAAATATCAGTATCACAGCAATATGCCATTTTCAATTTAAATTTATTGTTTCATTCTTTGCACTTAGTGATGCTTTACAGCAAATCATCTGGGCCATAAATGTCAAAAATACATACAAAGTATAAAAAAAAATAAAGTTTTTGCACAAAGGCAAAACAATAATTTGAAAACCTTGCCCATCAGATTCCCTTCTTTTGGTGCCACACAAAGCTTTGATTCATGGCTCAAAGTCATTTATGTCATTGGCTAAAAAAAATAATTGCATTAGGGAGTAAGGGATTCCTTAGATTTTTTTGAAATCACACACTTGACTACAGCCTCCTCTGTTATTTAATGGGTGTAAGTGTAGGAGGGGAGGATACAAAACTAAATATAATTCCACGTATTAATCTCTGTGCTTAATTAGACTGAATTCCCAGTGGTCAAAACTGAAAATATACAGGGGCAAAACTCTTGATCTTATGCTGCAAGGGTTAGTATTTAACGTATACTATACTGTATATAGTATATAATAGAGACTGTGTGTGTGTGTGTGTCTGTGTCAACGTTTGCCATTTTTAGAAAATGAGAAGCCAACTGCCCTCAACAATTTTCCAATCAGTTTCAAAACATTTCCTTGTTAAAACAGGTTGAATTCCTAATTGCAGTAAATTTGTTAAACTCTTTTATGACAGCCAGTATCAACTTTTTATATGTATACACACACTTCCTTTAAACATTTTGGTGGCTGAAAATCTCAACAACAAACTAACTCGCCTTTTTGGCAGAGTAACCAATAAATGCTTCTTTTTGTGTTTATGTGCGCTTCTGCGAAATCAGAGCGACAGACTTTCAAGGTCTCTGCAACCAAAAGATCTTCTTAATTTTTGCCATTTTCCAGAACTCTTACAGTTTTTGTTTTAACTATTACAGATCAAAAATGTCTACAAATGTTCTTAAACAAGATGGATGCATATGATTTTGCTCTACATTGTTCTTGTTTGGACATAAAAGATAGCACAGTCATAGAATAGAAAGAATGCAGCTGTGATGCTGCATATCTGCACCTCCCTGCTGTCCACATGGGATGGGAGTGGCTGAGGTGTCACAGGAGGCTCTGATCTTATCGTAGGGTGCTGGATTTCACCTCCTCAGCAGCCTCATAAAGCATTCAGTCAATAGTGTCAGAGGGTCATGGGGAAAGATAGTTGAAGGAAACGGTAGATGACAAGAGTGGGTATGTGCTTATTGAACTTTTTCAAGTTCAACGTCAAGATCAAAGACAAAAATGTTAATTGCAAAAATCTTATTGTGCAGGTGAGGCTGTAATATATCATGCAAATATTGACCTTTTATTAACTATGAGACAATGTCTGGTATAATTCAAGTGGTCTAGGAGCTAGTGCATTGTATTAAAGAAAAAGCCGAGGCCTCCTGCTTTTGTCCTTTGTTGCTTTTCTCTTGACAGCAGCCATATTTCAAGTTAATGAACATCAGCTCAGAATAGCAGCAATAGACAGTAACCTAACAAATATATATATCAGAATTGGCACTCGCTATTGAAAACGTTAAGCCATCTCAAAAATATATGTACTAAAATACACAACATGCACAGACAAAACCACCTTGAACACATGATTCTCATCTGCATTACCCCACTGACAGTGTGTGTGTGATTCATCACTTTTCCAAAATGCTGTAGCTACACTAAGCCCAGTTAAATACAGAATGAAACAAGAGTAAGGAGTGATGTATGGATTTGAAAACAATCATTTAGTCACTCAAAAGATCCACCTTCCAAATGTTGTCACTGAGAATCTTTTGAACAGTGGCGTACTTTTTTTTTTTTTTTTTTGCACATGCAGAAACATTTAACTGGCAGCTTTTAGTTTATACAAGCTGCAAAATTGCATGTGCAGTTTAGTCATATGTGTTCATGTTGTGTCCTGAGGGCCGTAAGATAGCTCCAAAAACACATGTATCCAGTAATGGCTACTCCATTTACCACTTGCCTACTATACAGCAGAATAACTCCATGGGAATGTACACTGGATATTTTCCATTGGCTTGCATGCTTCAAAAAAAGTCAATGACACTTTTCCAGAAATAAATATGTTGTATTTTTCAATGCAATGCAAAGAAATGCACCAAAAGGCAGTGAAGGTACCCATCTGGTGTAGTAACCATCAAACACATTATGGTTCTTTATCAGAGAAACTCAAGATGCCCACAGGGAAGGAGAGAATGTTTAATTACTGATAAGCAAAAGGTCAAGAAATAGATGGGAAATAATACACTCGTGTGTGAAAGTAAAACTCTCTTCTTGGGGCTCTAGGAAAGAAAGGAAATCAAACTCACCCAAATTTTAATTACATATTAATTTTAAAAAACAAATATGTCCTAATTTCTTTTATTCTCATCACCTTGACATAGAGAACCTGTCATGTCATACTATACGTGTATAAGCCATGTACTGGAGCTTGGGAAAGTGGCTGGGTAGCATAGATTTATACCAAGAAAACAAACTTTTTTCACACTCGAGCAAACACACTTACACGCAAGCATCATCTGAGCTT
Source organism: Brachirus orientalis (assembly GCA_016785285.1). Taxonomy (NCBI): domain Eukaryota; kingdom Metazoa; phylum Chordata; class Actinopteri; order Pleuronectiformes; family Soleidae; genus Brachirus; species Brachirus orientalis. The sequence goes on from JAFBJR010000129.1 coordinate 6,453,121, forward strand.
GAGTTTCGGTTCAACACAGCTCTTTTGGTTTTGTAAGTGCCTTAATTCACATCCACAAATAGTTGGCACCTCTTGGTCCCTACAGTGTTGTCATCAATAACCCTCTTCAAGCTTTTTATATAGCAGTTCCACTTGACTATCTTCCTATCAGTCCAATAATACCAGTGAAAGAAGCAGTAGCTGAAAAGAGCTTTATAATGCACCCACAGCCATATTATTTCTCCTTCACCTTTTCTACCACATTTACTCCTTTTCTGCTGGCTCTAATTTAGTCCTTAGTCTTTTACTTCTACCTTCTTGTTATCTCGTCTCATCCTCTGCTATCTCATCTTCCTCTATTTCCAATCTCCCATTCTTCCAAACTTATCTACCCTTGCTTGCCTCGCCTCTTTTCATCCTCATCTTTACAATTGTACCCTTTTCTTTACCAATCAAAAAGGACAGGTGACACCTTTCCCCTCTATTTTTTTTTAAGCTACATGCTCTTTTCATGTTGAGAGTCAGGCAGCCCATTTGCAGAATCATGTGAAAGTCTATTTTCCCAACTGCCCCCACAGGTCTGCAATGTTATATCACAGTTGACAGTCACTGGCTGAAGCACACAGTGGCATGGCTGTCAGTTTCATAATGACACCTTCAAAATCAAACTGTAATGCACAAACAGGCATTATCTCTAAATTGAAGTTTTCCAATGACGTGAACTGATGAACTGAGGCGTTTTTTTCAGTCCCAGCAGATGAAAAATGTTGGGTTGGAGGAGAATATAAATAATGGTCATTTTCTGATGGGAACAAAAGAAGCAAGAGGGTTTCTGGCTCAAATCCTTGCTTTTCTTTTGTAGGATGTGAGGTTCATATGAGTCAAGCCTTCCTGCAGAAGATTTCAGCTCTGCTGCAGCTAATATCTCTCATATCTTAAATTTTTCTCCCCAGTGCACTAGTTTGTCCTTTGTGTATGTGTGAATCCTAGATTTTAAAATAGAAAAATAATAATGTTCAAAATATACACTGCATTCTGACTGAATCAAGAAGCTTGATGAATTAAAAAGAACTACACAGGTTTATGCTTCTTCATCTTTTGTTCATAACAAACCAGAAAACAATATCTGATGAGATACAATGATTGACAAAGATTGGTGTAAAATAGAAAACATAGATTTTTCTACTTTACAGTCTTCTGTGGAGCCTCTGTTTCCAGCTGAGACCCAAGAGCACTTTATTAACAACCCAAAGAGAAAAACAACTTTAAATGCATGTGAATAAGAGATCAGTCTTGTGCACTGCAGGAGCTGCTGCTTCATTAGCTTCCCAACAGAGTGCAGAGGAGTGTGATCAGGCAGGTTTACACCAGATGCGAACAAAACCTCAGCATCAGAGGGCCAAGCACAGTTATAGTTTGATGGTTATAGGGCAGCTATTAAACTTTTGGTACACCAATCACTCAGAAAGTTTTCCTTCATCTGCTGTGAATATTATAATCCTCCAGTTGCATCACTGAATCATCTTCTTGGCCTGACTGTCAAAGTGAGCTGCAGCTCAAAGGTATGATCTCTGGGTGGGATCTGAGTGGTTAGCATACCTGGAGAAGCAGGTCTGATGCAGGCTTGATCCTCTGCTGGAACAAAACACTAAGTGCCCGATTCTGCTGCTCCAGGTCAAAAACTCTGGTTCGCAGCTTTAGACACTCCTCTCTCAGATCCTTCATCAGAAGAAACACAAGAAGTGTATTAGGATATGCCAAATGAAGTATATTCATTCTGGTGATTACAAAGTAGAAAATAACAACAAGATCAACATGTGTCAGTCCTATCATAGTGAGACTTCACAGTGTAAGTGGTCAGTTAAGTGAAGGTAACAAAATGGTTTCTATGGAAATAAGAAACACACCTTCTGGGTGAGAAGTGCTTGCACAACTTGATTGGCCACCTTGAAGAAAAGGGGAAAAGAAGATGAGTAAATTGAATGCAATTATTTCACAGTGATAAAATTTGGACTTTGTATGAACCTTACAGGCATCTGCAGTCTGCCCTTGAAATGACATGACAATTTCCTCAGCCAAATTATGCAGAATAATTATTATGAACTGAACAAAATGGCACAATATACTGCACAGTATCTAGTTTGTGCACAAAATATTCCACACACTTTTTACTGTATCTTACTCTCATTTCCTGACAGCGGTATTGACACTGCCAGGTTGATGAAAGAGCAGAGGTGTTCACAGTTTGTGTTGTTGTGCAGAGGCCTTGGTCTCACACCCGCCTACTTTCAGACCGCAACACAGATGGAGAGGCAGCTCCGATTACTGCCCATCGATTGCCCATTAATAACGTGTGAAGCCACATTGGCTCTTTTGAGTGTGCTCACTCTCATTTATTGAATGTGCAGAGATGGGAGTAAATATGGTGAAATGAGCCCTGCGAGTTACAGATGCTGTGTGATCAAACAAAAGTCTGACTGTAATGGCCTTGGAAAGTGAGTTTGAACTCATAGACTGTAAAGCTTTAATGCCCAGCAAAACAAGCTTACTCAAGCATTGACATTAAAAGATATAGCTAGCATAACATAAAAACATTCTTTCTGTTAAAAATCACATTTTAATACTTCAATTTTTTTTTGTGCAATCAGAGAGGGACATACACAGTGTCCATCATTAAAACCGGATCTTTAGCAAGTTTTTCTTCAACTCAGCCACGTTGGAAAATGGTTGTCAAGTAAACATGAAAAAACTGGGCTGTGCTATGAGGGCAGGGAGTCAGAAGAGAGATGAAGGCTACATTTCCCGCCAGATAGGATCCTTGGGGGATGAAAAAGAAAAAACTGCAACACAATATATGACAATTTAGCAACAACCCCCACATACACACATCTTCTTCCTCACACCTCTGTCCACGCTTCTTTTTTTCATTCCCCCCTTTCTTCCGTCAACTATGTGGAATATTTGCCCAGTCTGCTGAGTAAGTCCTAGTTCCAGGACAAATCAGGTTACCTGTCCCTGCTGGACATTCATCATTCTGCAGCAGTGCTCCCTTCACTCCTGGAGCCATTCGGCAAGCACAGCCGAGGGCAGGGTCAGTTTATATCCCCCTCATGTGGCTTTCACATCCAAACAACACTTCTCAAGCTGCCATATGTAAACAAGGGGAACATACGTAGGTGTCACGTATAAATCGCCAGTTCACATCTGATTAAGTTTATCTACCAATGATATTTACAAAGAATGGCACAAAAATAGTGACATAAGGCATTTGTCGATTGAATAAACTGTTGGTGTGACAGTGGTGTATTGGTGTTGTGTACAGCTAAAGCCTAATTCACAACTTTTATTGGATCAGGCAATGTGGACTACTAATAAAAGAGAGTAGATGGGCAATAAATAATCTTTTCCGGCATTTTTGCTTTTATGATACGAGTGTCAGCAAGACATTAAAGACTGCCCATATGTGCAAAACAGTTTAAGAAAAGCACAAGAGATAAAGTTTTTATACATAAATCAGACTTCAGGGAGCTTGTGTAATTGCTTAGTTTAGTGTAACTGAAACAAATCTCTTAATTAAAGTGAGAGATGAGAAAATTTAATGCTTGAAAAATATGAGACACTGTTTTCTAAATTAATTGGTGCTATCAACAATTCACTCCCCCCTTCTCTTGCGCTGTCATTCAAGTAAATTGCCAACCTGTAGGAAACGCAATGCACTGTGCAGAACATGTGGTGGGTCACAAAGCATCCTTAAACGCCCCTTGGGTTTAAGATGGTAAACCCAAACAATGTGTGTTCTCACCTCATCTAGACAGCGTTCATACTGTTCCCTCTGGGTTTCATTCTCCAAGGCCAATGCAGAATTCTGTTCCTGCAATACAACCCACAGAAATATTTAGTGTCAGTGCGGCACCAAGCTCGCAGGGACTTTGGATACACTTGACACCACAAAAGAACAGTGAGGGAGACAGAAGTTGCAATCAAGCAAAGCCTCACAAAGGTCATATGTCAACGTTGAACTGGGATAGCCAATAAAAAATTTACAAAGAACTGCAGAGGAAAAGGTCAAGGGGATGGAAGTTATGATGGTGAACTTTGGGGCAGCAGCGGGCCATTTGGAGTTTGGACTTAATAAGAATATTTTCTCCATTTGCCAAGTGGTGAGGCGGCACTCTATTGATCTCTAGGAGTTTCCAATTTGTCAGGGGTAGGCAGCATATTAGGAGCTGTCAGTTGGCCTTGTTTCTCTCACCCTCTGCCCTTTAGTAGAAACTACCAGACCCTTGATGAAAATGTGGGAACCATAATTACAATCCAAAACATCCCAATTATGCCAGAAACACTGCCTAATTAAAACCTTGAAGCCTGGAACATGGCTTCTAATGTGATTAAAAACACCTGTGCTTCTGGTGTGCAGGAAAATCTATTTTTAACAGGTAACTCAAGTTACACAAATTAGACGGTACCTAATGTAATTACCTTCATGAATTAATCCATGAAATCCTTTTCTTGCACAACTGCAGAGAGATCTAACCTCTACACCTGTGTTGATTCAGTCAGAAGTGCACCCACATATAAAGTGTTATCTCACTCTCATGTCAATAATTGTGTGATGTGAGAGAACATAAGTGGTGTTGTGTCAGCTCGACCCTGTCTCATTGTTAATTGACACACAAGCCTTTAAATGCTGAAAGGAGAATCTCATTGTCAAATGTCATCCTGACCACAAAAGAACAGCCTGAAACATTTTTTTTTAAATCACAAACCCACAAAAAACATATATATTTAAGTTTGATATTTAAGTAAGAGATGATGGTAGTTTGAAGGGATTAATTCTGAATATCAGATGTGGACAGTATGCACAGGGGAATGTAATGCACACATTACAATATGTGAAGATCCACAGAAACAGAAGAATGTGGATTAACTTCACAGCAACGACATAGGTGAAACATTGAATGGCAATAAAGTAAAAAATAGTATAGAGAAATAACTGATTTGTGCATCATAGACCAGAGTTACATTTTAATTCATCTGCAGTTACATTCAAATTTGAAATTGTATTTGTCACATACACTTTCAAACATAGAATAACATTTGGTGAAAAGCTTTTGCCAACACACATGAATAGAATAAAATGTATTTTATCAGAAAACATGGTAATAATACCACATAATATATACATGTTGTTAAAAAATAATCGGAACTCTGTTTCTGGCAACCTAACATGTGCTGTGGGGAAAAACACCAGCAACAAAAAAAAGGAAAGAAAGAAAATTGGGTCCTAACTGGGAAAATTCACATAAACACTGATTTACTGAGTTTGGCTGTTCTGTTTGGCTGATGGTGGAAAAACTTTTAATTATTTTTGATGTTTGGCAGTTTAGTACTGCCTAACAGTTTTAATACTAATGTTTTTATTATTTTTTTTTGGGGGTGCTTTATGGCTTTTTTATTAGCAGTGACCATCTTAAATCCTGTATTTTATCGTTATTGCTATTGTTATTATTTGACTCAAAAGCTCATTAACACACAAGTCCAGCATCCATGCATACAAAAAAATTCACACTGATTCTTTCAACCGCTGTCTTCACCTGTAAGATTGAATGAGTGTCCCTGGAAACTCCCTTCCGGAGAGTCTGGTGACCAGTAAATCACACAATGACCTAAAAGTGTCTAAGATTTTCTGTAAAGCTGAAAGGAACATCAGGATTGTCAGTATGAGCAACACCCATCTCACAGATTTTTATACAATTCTGTGTCAAGATTCGGAAAGTGGACTTAAGATGATATCACATTAAAATGATCGAGCCTGCCCAATTTATTCAGTCATATTTGATTTCACATGTATCCTACAGCATATGAATAATGCAGGTCACTACTTTCAGCAAGTGAGATGAGGGTGGTATTGTCTTTAACTCTGGGAGTATTAATCTGCGTCCCACTTACGGAATGTAGGGCGCTCTAGCCAAGTTAATGAACAGTATGAGCTGAGCTGAAGAAATCAGAGCTGGCCAGTGCTTTACTCAGTGTCAGTGGAAGTCATGCACACTGCGAGGCAGTGATATACTACATCTGCTGTGTTGTTGCTGCTTTAGTCTTTAGTCTAATGCACTAAGATGAGAGATAAGCTTTGATAAAGCCACTTATAAAATGTAATGTTTTGGTAATGTGCTTCATTCGATCGATTACTTGGACAGCTTCAGCCTAATCCCTGTCAGTCTATGGAGATAACTTTCAGCTGAGAAGTAACGGGCAATTATCTTCCACTTTGCTCTAATTAGGGAGTAGTTTCTATCAGGAAGGTTGTAGTGTAATGTTAGAAGGAAAAGAATGAAAACAACCTAAGGGCATGTATTCATTTTATTTTCCTCCTTAATGTGTGAACACTGAAGCCTTCTGTTCATCCAAATGCAGCTTCATTTCTCAGACCCTTTCAGGTAGTTCTTGTCAGAGTCAGTGTTAATTTCGTTGACAAAAACTACGATGAAAAATGTACACTATTTCATCAACGAAGACGAGTCGCTGAGTAAATAAAGTCGACTTGACAAAAATAATAAGATTCAAACCTTAATAGAAACATATTAATGTGTAGGATGATAGAGAAACATTTAAATAATACAAACAAACCCATTAGATTTAAAATAAGATTATATTAGATTATATTTAGTTGACTAAAACTAGACTAAAAGATCTCAGGCGATCTAAATATGACTAAAAGTCACTAATGGTATTTTAGTGGTAAGACTATAACTAAAACTAAATCAAAATTTGCTGTCAAAATTAACACTAGTTTGATTAAAAAAAGTCAGTCCACCTCTTGAATGCTGGCAAAACTGATCTATTACGTACATTTCTAGTGTGCGTGTCACATGCCTTCCATCACATCATCATCTAAAAGTGATGTGGGGCCACAGTGGAATGAGTAGGTCAGATTGAGGGCCTTATTTAATTAAGTCTGAGTCCGTTAATTGCTGAAGAGATCTGAGAGGAGATCTGTCCAGTGGTTTGAGATAACAGAAAAAAGAAAAGAAAAAACAATCATCATGGATGAATGTGGCTGTGTTCCTGCCTCAGCTTTTGCTTGGGGCACATGGCAGAGTGCAGCATAAATCCCTGAGCACAGAGGAAAACAAACCAGAGCTACAGTACAACCTGAAGCCCCTGCGGCGACTCTCATAGGATGACTTTGCCCTCAAAATGAAGAAGACTGGAGAATATGATGAGCTGTCATGCTTTCAGACACAACTGTGCAAGAAGTCTGACAAGTGCTAGGCAGGCTGGTGACAAAAGATAGCCAGGGGTGAGTAAAGAGAATGGACGTGAAAAAGAATGAAGGAGTAAGAGCCAGGCAGGGAGAAGGTAGATGGAAAGAAATTGAACAAGGAAAAGTCAAAGCAGTAAAGAAATAAGGAAAAAAAGATGGTGGTGAACTAGTTACCTCCAAGGCCTTGAGCCGCTCCAGAAAGAGCTTGGTCCTGTCTTTGTCCTCTTCTGCTTTGCTGGCTTCAGGATCAGCGTTCAGCTGAGGCTCGGAATCCAGCTCCACTTGAGTCGCCGGCAGGGAGCCATTCTCTTCAGGGCCAATGTGCTGTTTCTGCACTTCCTCTGAGAGTTTATCCTGATACACGAGTTAGAGGGAGAAGAAAAAAGGGGGGGGGGGGAGAAAGGATAAATTTGGCAAATAAAAAAACCTGAGCAGATGGGAAGAAGGCATTTAAATGAGGAGTTCGACAAATGTTTCAGGGCAACGTGAAACAAGTGAGAAGCTGAGAAAAGCAGCAATCGGGGGGAAGGAGAAAGCGAAAGATGAAGACAGAGGAAAGGGAGAGGGATCAGATGGGCAGATGGGACAACAAAGAGGAAGCTTTAGCAGCACACTCCAAAACATCCCCTAATCCCTAATCATGTTTCACTTGTTCTCCAAAGAGTAGCACTGACCTTGAGGGCTCTCAACCAGTCTGTAATATGGGGGTCTTATACTCTCCCCCATTTATAACTGTCTCCTTGTAGCTTTCTCTGTCCCCTCTACAGTGATTTTTTTCGGCTGCCTGATAATTAACTACTGGTAATAATTAACTTCGAATCAGGAAGATTCTGGCAAGAGCTAATAGAAACTCAAGATACTATTTCATTCTTTTTCAAGCCAACAGTAGGACGTGAAAAAAAAAAGCTCTTGGCGATGCCCAGAATTATAAATCAGAGATGAAATAAAGAGCCCAACAATTTATTTACTCCAAATCGAATAGTCTTTGACTACTGATGAGTACAAACAGTTTGAATACATCACCTTGAGTTTTGGAAAACTATGATGAGCATGCTCCATTGTTTCCTACATATTGTAGGCTAAGCCATGTACCGTGCATGTAGCAGTTCATCTATAGACTGATTTTCTCCTCTGGTGCACTCACATAGTTTCACTTGAAGAGCTGTTAGAGGACTTGAGAGTAAGAAAGAAAACTTCAAGTATAGACTGGTCAGAGAAAAAAAGAATTTATAGCATTTTATAGGCTAAACTTAATAGGTTTTCAACCTTTTTAGTGAAAACTCAACAGATGGCAAAATTTGGGCAATTTATTGCAAAAAAATAACTAGATGTTGAAAGGCATGGGGAGGCAATACATGTGGAGGGAGCAACAAAACACTATTATTATTACGGGTTGAGATTTGATATATTCAGTTTTGGTTTGATAAAATGAAAACAAAAGCTACTAGTCACAGCACTAAATAAAATTAACTAAATGTTAGAGTTATCCCCACCACAGCAATTCTGTATAATTTCTGCTACTGAAATATTAAAACGGGCCAAGTCTTTGCTTGATTGCATCTTTCAGTCACAATCCTTCACAAACTTTTCAACTGTGTAGCAAGAGTTAGGCTGACTTTGAATTTCTTTAAATGACGCAGAGTGTGATATATCACTGAGCATGAGTATTATATTTGTCATTCCTTCCTCAGCTCTGACAGAAAATCTTAAAACCTAAAGATGCCTATGGTTAATGTGCGGGACGGAGTCGTGGTTAGCGGCACTGATGGATGCAACTCGTTTTTTACATTCAAACACAGCTACTTCTTCCTCCTAATGGGAAACAGAAATAATGTCCTTCAAAGCACTTTGTTTTCAGCCTGATCCGATCTCCTCTGAACATATATTAGCCTTTCAGTCTTGTTTGATTGCATCAGACAGTTGTGTTTTGAGGCAGTGCTTTATAGTCTTAGTTATAAGTTTGCTTTTGTTTGCAGAGGCTGCCCAGCAAAGTCTGTGGTTTGCTTTGAGAAACTGCTCATCAGATGGCGTTAAATTGCTCAGTAATAATCTCCACAGAGAGAGTTTGGCGTGTGTGGGGGGGAGGGGGTGGTGAGCGGAGGCTGGTCCCTCACGCTGCCCTTTCAAGTTATTGAGTTTGTCTGCTGAACACACAGAATACAACTGCAGTGAGAACACATCGTTGCGTGGGAACGGATGATGGTTCAGTTATACCGCAACTGGGAATTGCATAATAAACCTCCAGGTTTATTCACTTTGACAGTGCCCGAGTATTTGCACGGGACATACTCTACATCAGTGACTAAGACATTAGAGATTAAAGTGTTCATCCTCAAAGTGGTTAAGTTCTACAGTGAACAGCCCTGACAGAGAAAGGGGGTCTTGGGAGGGATGATATTTAATGTAAGTCATGGTTTCAGGAACTCAGTGGAGAAAAATAATTTATTTTAATCAATCAAACCTTCAGTCAAGGAACAGAGTCTACAGCTAAAAAGTGCCATGAAGCTTGTTATGAATCGTCGCTATACAGGTAAAACTAAATTGAATTCAACCTCAGTTATTTAAAAAAGAAAAAGGGGAAAGCAGGACTTCACCATCTTTATCCTGAACTTAAGCATCTGAGAATGACATGTAGAATTTCATTGTGTTGTCATGACTGTTCTCCTTTCTTTCACCACCAGGTATTTAGCAGTAAAACAACTGACATTAAACATTCAAGTGCTTGGTTTTTACACTCTCTGTCACTTTTATTTGCACTCAAAGGATTTTTTTCTACGTGTTTTATTTTTTTAGTCAAAATAATGAGTGGATGCAGTCATTTACATAAGAACAGTTTAATGTGACTTGCTATGGTGCCCCTTTCCTCTATTCCCTGTGGAGGCATTTCCCTTTTGTTTCAGTGATTCAGTGGTTATTAAAAGCAAATGATGTGGGCACCACTTTTATGAACACTGAATTATTATTTGCTAGCTGTGTGATAACATGCCTAGTCAATGCTTGGAGATGTGCTGTCATGAGAGCTACAAATAAACTGATCATACAAGGTTGGAAGCAAAACAATGGAATTATTTTCTACTGTAGTTGACTTGAATGACAGATGCTTTAGGCAACAGCATTTCAGCTCTGCAACACCATGTAAACATGTTGAGCTGTGTGGGTTGTGGAGAGTGACCCCAAAGGTCACCCTGGGCTTCACAAATAAACAGCATTACTTATTCTCTCCGCTGCTGTGCTTAATCCCAGCAGCTTTTTCTCTCATATAACATACGATGATGCAATGAATCCTTTCACCTTGGTTAAGTTTTGCTTTTCCAACACAGTGGATCTCAGAAACTTGTAGAATCACATCTTGACAATGAAGTAAACAAATAAAGACTCCTTCACCCCAAATGTGCAAAGGAGAGATATAGTACATCCTTCCTTCCTGTTGCTGTCAGACTGTTTAACAACCAGCACTGTTCCCAGTAGACCACGCACGCACGCGCGCACACACACACACACTGCAACAATAATAATAACAATAATAATACCAAATGCCACTGTGCAATTTATTAACCCATGTGCAACTGCTGCTATTGTGTTTTTTATGTGTTTTTTTGCTGTTTTCTCTTGTACATAGTGTTTATATTCATTACTTTATTACTATATATATATATATATATATATATATATATACATATCTTTTTATTATTTTCCTACCATTATGTAAATTATTTATCATGGATGCCTACTTGTGTTTTTTTTTTCACTATCCACATCTTATCTTAAAGAACATGAATACAGTATTGCATCCGTGTACTTGCGTGTTACTTGTTTACTGTTTCTTTTTTTTTTTCCATCTGTTGTATATCAGTTCAATTTGACCAATTAAACAACAACATTAAAGCAAAAATGTGTCTGCTTTAATTAGTTCTAGCTGCCTGTTACTGCAACACAGCTGCAACTAATACAACTGATAATGGATATGTTAGATTTTCAGTAGATGGGTGAATGCTCAATTGCTGTGAATTGTTATATTAGATTTCTTGTTATTTTAATTCAAGTCAAATCAAGTCAATTTTATTTATACGGCCCAACATCACAAACACAATGTGCCTCGAAGGGCTTTACAGTCTGTACAGCAAGTGACACCCTCTATCCTTAGACCCTCACATCAAGTGAGGAAAAACACCTCAAATTAGGCAGAACATGTACAGTGTACATACCACATGTTACAGATGATTAAAGATTAGTAGCTGCAGCAGTGCTACCAACTGAAAATCAGTGAGTTATCCACAATTAAACATGTTTGTAGATTATACAACCCCTTGCCATTTCAGTCTCACTACAAAGGTAGGATGTGTGACAGATACTGAGAGATTCAAAGAATAGTAGTTTACCTTATATGCCTTCATGATGTCCATTGTGTCCACAGCAGTCTGCTCCAGGACGCTCTGATTCTGCAGCAGCGACCGCACCGTCTCTTCCATCCTGCACACAGAAGACATGTCTTTGCATTATGTTACATACATCTCCTTAAAATTAACATGAGGCCAGTTAAGGAGAACACAGTGTGGCAGATACAGTACAGTACAGGGACATTCTGGTGATGAGCAGCACTCGTTGTTGTGGCATGTTTGCAAAAACACCTTATCTTTGAGATCATTCAGGCATTGTCGTGGCTCTTTTCTCTTCAGCTATGTGCTGCTCATACTATAAAAGTAACAACTTTACCATCCTCATGAGCCCCATGCAATTCACCCATGAGCACACAACATTAGCCTGCAATATACAGAACAATCCCACATTCATCATTTATGGTCTCACATGTTTTGAGATGATGAGGTGAAACTTGCAGATAGTCCTAAAGAAAATAAATTTTTTGGGAAAAAAGAATAAAGAATAAATCTATGCCAGAGACACAGGATGGAGACAGAGTGGTGGGTTTTTTTGGACTGAATTCCCATATTTGTTCACCAAGTGAGGAACAGCTTGAACAAATGAATGGACTACAAAATATGCAGACACTGAACAGTATAAATTTGTGCATGATTTTGTAAATGGTCCAAGACCCTGGTCTGCTCAAAAAAATCACTGCTTCTGTTTTGTGCTGCTAAAACTGCAAGCTGCGTGCAAAACAGGTGCAAAAGGAAAGTGCCTCATCAAATTTCCCTCTAAATAAGAGCCAAATGCTATCACTAACCCTTGAGCTACGGGTTGAACTTTGAAGCTAAGTAATCGCTTTCAGATTCAGTTAAAAAAAACAAAAGCACAGCAACAGATAAGATACATGGGATGAGCATGTACCCGGCTGGGATCATGTAAACAGAAATGATAAGATAAATTTGACATTCAGGAGCAGTGGTGGGTGGGGAATGATAGGCAGCCATTGTTGATGAATAAGCAGCACTTTGACAAAAGGAAGGGCCACAACACAGGTGGAGAACCATGTGATTTTCATGACCTTTTCTGCTTTTTCTTTTTAGACTTTTAATTTAAGGTGAATTTAAACCAAAAATAAGGAAAGACTAATATAACAAAGTTGACCAAATGTTTTTTGTTTTTTTTGTTTTTGCACTTTGAAAGGACTATAACCCTCTCACACACAAACAGACAAAGAATGTCCTTCATACATGTACAGACAAACTTGATATGACAAATATATAAGAATTTGCATGCATTTAACCATTTGAAATGTGATTTTTTTTTAATGGTAAATTCATGACTTCATCTATGTGTTTCCAACTTCAAGAAAAAAATGAATATGATGAGGATGCGAAATTGTAGCATACATATGTTTTACACAGGCTTTGTTATGAACTAATTTCCGGGTAGTTCTCTGCTGATCGACAGTGAGCATAAGCACAGGCACAGTACAAGCCATGCCATCTGCCCTGGCTGAGCCATAAAGACAGCTGTAGTCAGGCCGCAAGCTGACCAAACAGTCACAGAGGCAGAGTGGCAGAGCAGACCAGAGCTGGGCTGGTGGCACACTATTCCAGTTGCTGTTTTAAATGTTGCCCTTAATCAGCACATCCTATAGAGCAAAGAGGACATGACATAGACAGCTTTGGAGTCCAGAGACACAGGGTCAAGGACTAGCTGATAGGCATGATCAGCATGACAAGTAGTGACATTTCTTAACCTTAGGGGATTTGGGCGAGAGTCAAATAGATACATTTACTCAGTCACTCATCTTCTACTGCTTTATCCTCCACATGAGGGTCACGGGGGACACTGGTGCCTAATCCCAGGTGACATAGTGTGCGGTACACCCTGGACAGGTAGCCAGTCCATCGCAGGGCCACACATACCATCCACTCTCACATTCACACCAAACACCCCTGATTTAAACAGCAAAAAAATAAATATTTCAAGTTGTGGAAAATGTATACATTCTGTATGTCATTCAAGAAAAAAGAGAAACGGATTTCACATGTGGGAAAATTGTGTAAAATGACATTAAACACACTTTTAATGGTGGGATGTTGCTCACTCCTTCATAAGAACAGTTTCAAAGATTTAATGTAAGGTTCATGCAAGATTAAGCCTAAAATTATAACTAGCAAAACTATTGTTGGGCAAGCAAACAGAAAGAGGAGGCCCACGCATGCATAAGTTCCAGCGAAACATTGTAGGCTTCTTGCAGTGGCTGGTAAGACCTCAATGACCTTGACATTATTAAGTGGCAGGATGAGAGGAAACTGTGATGCCTCAGCCTGCCTTTTTTGTTGTTTTGTCGTAGGGGGAAGGAGAGTGGAGAGGGGTAAAGGTCTGGACAACGCTCCTGTTTTGCTGCACACCTGAAAGAGACTCTTTGTGTTTCTAAACAGACCCAACAAACTCTGGAGCTGCCGCCCCACTCTGATGTCTGTCACAGAAGGCACACATGTGTGGCATCTCACTGGAGAAACGCTGAGGGAGAGAGGGCAGTGAAAGATGTTGCAAAGCATCATCACCATGACTCTGAAGTGTTCATGGTGATGCTAAGTTACTTTTGTCCCTAATGTGGACAGGCAGACTGAATCCATTTGGAGGAAAGCTTGATTTTATTAAGACAAAACACTGTAAACTTATGTCTTTGTTTCTACTGCAGATATTCCTGTGTTACCATGCTTAAACAACATGTTCTGCAAGTAGCTTGCTATGCATTTGTAATCAAGATCATTTTACGATTCCAGTGTAGCACCAGTAAATCTTCAAGCTCTTAATTTTTTACCCACTATAAATATTTTGTACTTGAGTCTTCCACGTGATCTTTGTTTCCTCTAGAAATAGTAACAGTACCATCCCAGTATTCTAGATTAATGTACCGCTGACAACAAACTCTAATAAACCAACAAAAGCACATTTTATTCAAGTCACTGATGGTACAGGTATAGATGGTACAGTATGCGAATCAGCAGTAACACTGACGAAATGTGGTTTCAAATGAAATAAAAAGGGCTAATTTAAATGAATACATTTCAAAAGCAGTTAATCCTGCAAAGAACAAAAGAGGACACGCGTCCAGCAAAATGTCTCATAAAATAAACAGAGCAATTTATCTTTACCATAAATTCAGCCACATAAAACCTTTCTACAGGAGAGAGTGAGCTAAATGCATATGACAAATGGAATATAACTCAGACGACTTAAAAAAAAAAACAGCCTTGCTCCATATCTCAAAGTGCTCACCAATGATAAAAAACAATTCAGAAAAGAAGAGAAGAAAGGAAGGACGGATAACTGAGTGTGTTTTTGTTCTGAAAGGATGTATGAGATGAAAGCAAATTCTGACTTCCCTGACCCTCTTGAACGCGGCCTGAATTTCAAACATGACATTCGTCCACTTTCTGGGAAATACAATTACGGTCCAATCAATTTTCAGCCTGAGGTCTGATGATCTTTGGCAACTGAACACTGCTCCTCCACACATAGAAATCATGCATGATCACAGGCTGAAGACAGCTTTGATGTGACACAGGTGAACAAAACGGTCACACTGAGGCAACTGCAATAAAATGCTGTGTCAACTGTTCCTGCTCACATAAGAAAAACGTCATTGCATCTTTTTCTTCTTTATCACCATTTAGCAGACAAATGTCACAATGAAATCCAGACAGGAGGGTTTTATTCAAAATGTAATGGCATCACAGCTCTAGCTTGAAAGGCTCTTGAAAGGTCTCCAAACCCTTCTCAAAAGTAAAAAATCTTTGCTCAAAACTTACCCAGTCTTGATTTTTTCTCCATTATTAACAATTATTTTCCTGAAAAATGCCAGATAAACTGTGCAGTGCTCCATATGTAGGGACATCCAAATGTCCATTCAGCACTTCACTCTACAGAGTGACCCAGGCACTGTTGCTGAAATATAGGTCTCTGGGATTAAATAGGCCATGCAATCGCTCAATTGACAGACAGCATGGTCAGCCCCATGGCTGGGTTAGAGAGTCAGCCCAACAGCAAAACTCCTCTTCTCAATTCCTACTTGCCATGTCTCCAGTGTGTCATTATCTGACACTCACCCCATGCAAAGACAGTGATCTGGCAGGCAAAGATTTTCCCATATGTCCCATGTTAAGCCCGCTTCAAAGGAGAATGGACCCTACTGGGACGCAAGCAGGCCAGTAGTCTTGTCTTGGATGAGACAAAAATCAGGAATGGGTTTGTGGCGATGGAGCTCAGGACAGGGATCCCCTGGTTTGTCAGCCAATGTATTGGTGCCTGCGTGTGTGGTGAGTGTGAGGGAGAGTATGTGCTGCAGAATCAGGCTTCATTGGTGATTAAGAGGCTTTGGCTCCATGAAAATCAACACTTTCCGTGCAAGAAAAGCTAACACAGAGGCTAAAAGCCAGAACACTCACTGCATTATCAGAGATCTCTGCATGCCACGTCAGATTTCCAGCTCGTTCTTCTCAATTATCTTCTCTCCAAATGTGCCACTTTTCACAAGTGCAGTCCATATATACTCATTTGTTTATTTAAGTCACCGCTGTCCTACCAGTGACAGCCGGCATCTTTGCGTGCTTTATTACCTTGATTGTATATTTGGACTGCCAGAATTCATTGGCAGCAGCATTTGTGAGGCTGTTTCTACACACTCTTTTACGCTTTGTTATTTTTCCTCCCTTGATAAACTGCTGAGCATAAAATGAGTTTTACACAAACTATAAACATCAGAGTCAAAGAAGTGGATGAACAGAAACAAAACAAAAAGGACTGCAAAGTGATGGGAAGCAGCTAAAGATCAATGGAGACAGGTTAATTCTTCCATACCTGTCTCTGTTTACAATCTAAATGTATCATTGTGGTCAGAGGTAGAGGAATGCAGTGAACCTTTGATTAGATTTGAGCAATTTGAAAATCCTACAGCTGCTGAAATGATAAGGAGAACAATCACCTGGTTGTGCAGTTGAATTGAGGCCCTCGCATGGCTGCTACACCTAAGGCTATAATCGTCTTATTTGACGTCAGTGAGCCCCAACAAAACTGTCATTTTTTGTCCACAAAAAATTATTCCATTCTACCTCTAAGACTCAGGTCCAACAAATCACTTATGTACGCCCACCAGGTGATTGCCTGGCTTAACCCAACACTAAGCCAATCTTATCCTCTTAGAACTGTTTTGCAGAAAACAGGCAAGGAGACCCTTTCTTGAGATGTGACCTACATGAGGGAGGGAAACAAACTCCCTGGAACTTAACTAGACACTTTTTGGTGCAAAGGTTTGTTCTGTGTAACACCTTAGGGACAGTCCAGAGCTGTAAAGCCATGCACATCACTCATGCGTGTTACAGCAGGGTAGCATTACAAAGATCCTTGGCCTTATGACCACTGACTCTTACCAGCAACCTTTAACCTTATCAACAACACACATATGCCAAGAAGGGGAGTTTAAGAGGAAAAAGCATTTAGTATTCTCTAACAGTCATATTTCATTCCACTATTTGTCAACCAACTGCTGTGAAAAAGACTCCTTTGAGGTTACAAGACTTTTGTGAAAACACACTCAAACTGAGTTTTTTTCACGTATTGCTTAAATCTGCATCTTAAATACAATTTAACATGAGGGTAATGTTTGAAATGCACATTAACTAGAAAACTAGCTCAGTTAAATACTGAATTTTGCCTGATTCTCTACAAAATGTTTTTGTCAAAAGGGTAGCTCTCACTAGACTAGTTGAGAATTCTGTAGAGAGTGTAAATGAAAATGGACATATTAATGGAACCAGATTTAAGTTTCCTGCCATCCAATCCCAGATGCATTGCATTGCATTTGAAAGACTGCATTAGACTGCAAATTCAGAATGGTTGTCCCACATGTTCACCTCTGGCCACAGGAAGCAGTCAGAAAAGAGGAAGCCATTGAATCCTCAAGTGCATGTCACTGGACCCTTCGCCACTGTGGGTTACAGGCATGTGTGCTCCACATGTGAGACATAGACAAAGTCCATTGAAGACATTACAGTGGGAAGCCACATCTTGAAGACAGCAAAGAGTTCATTACTTACAGCTAGAAACGGGTCATTTGGGAACTGGGAAAGTTGAGTAGGAGATGGGTCAAGATAGAAAGCAGGGGTGAATGAAACTGATAAAACCTGACAACTAGTTAAGTGATTCTTGTCCAAAAAGAAACATTTAAGAATAATGATTAAAACTGCCCACATGTGATTTTATCTTATATGATTATACAGAAAATATGATTTAAAAACAAGTTGTTAATTTAAATATTGCCATGAACAAGGAATATTATAGCGACAGCTACTATAATATAACATTTTACAATAAAGTCAATAATAGGTTCAGTTTCTGATGTAGAATCATCACCAATCAAAACTCTTGGTCACTTACTGGTCACAGTGTCTAGACACTATGTTTTATGTGCCTTTGTCTCTTTCTGCCTCCAGTACAAAGGTTCAAGTAATTTAGTTTGTGGTATTGAAGAATGGCAGCAATATGTGTTTCCAGAAGTAGTATGCTTACTTTTGATAATCTGCAGAACAAAGTGTGAATTGTTCTCTTAGGAAGTATTTGTTTGACAAAAGGAAGGAAATTGGATATTGTATCTGGAAATAAAATACAGCTGTTGAATGTTTTAAATGTCTCTGATCAAAGCTGCAAGCAGGACAGTCAAGTCTCTATTGTTCTCTACTGCATTTTGGTGAAATTGTTGGAGAACTTTACCATTTGAAGTTGTTAGAGTGGTATATGTATACACTATATATAACAACCAGTTTAAATTATACGTTATTTGGCTTTAGGCTACAATCTGTGTGAGCACCAGCTTCACAGGCAAGAAAGAGAGAGAGAGCAGGCAAGCTATCGTCACAGGAGAACGGATGCCCTACTTTGGCAAAAGCTTTTAATCTGACCTCTTTCACCACAACTATAAACATAACCAGCATTTTTAATCCAAGCCAGAAGTTGAGCGTGTGCAAGTGTTTGTAAACGTCCTGACATAGTTATGAGTGAGTACTGAGTTGCACTTTGACCCACAAACCCAGCATTGTGCTTAGCGAGATTGTGGGTGTTGTAAAAAAAAAAAAAAAAAAAAGGATTGATACCAATGCTCTGTTATGAGCTGGTAATTTTGAGCAAGTGATAGAGTGGAATAACCTAAATTGGGTACAATCAGGCATAATTCCCAGCTCAAATTTAGAAAGAGAAGCTGAAATGGACCAATAAATCCACTAAATATGAGGTACTCCAAAAATATTCCAGACGCCTGTTGTCTATTTAACAGCCGTCTTCCCAATTGGGCAGAAGTAGGAAAGTAACTTCAAAAGACTGGCCCCCCTCCACCTTCATCCTGTTAATGACCCCAGATGTGTCGTCTTGAACAGAGGTCTGATTCATTGGGCTCAACCTTGCAGCCACCGTGGCATGCAAGTAGGCCATTTCAAAAGTGCCAAATTAAAACACTTGAGCCAGGTGTGGCTTGAAGCTTGGATGATTAGAGGAGAGGCCATTGATCTGCAAACACAGCGCAATCATTCAGTTCCCTCTCTGACTGTATTAGCACTTGCCAGTCCAGCTGTTCTGCAGTGGTAATGAGAATAGCACATGATTGTATATAGTACATGCACACACTCACACCCTGAAACTTTACTCTTCAGACTTTGGAGGGATTTCAATTTGAGTGTGACTGTCCAAACAACATATCCAGACTTTACAAATGCTGCCATTCCTGCCTGTTTACATCATCTGAGCTCAGACATGCATAGTATATGCATGTGTGCACACGTTTTCACACAACTGAGCAATGTGCATGAAGAATACACTGCTGAGCTGTAAATCTGCGAGCTACCGTCATTGTCGACTGTTGTTGTTGTTAGTCTAGTCGTAAGTCTCCCATATCCTGCTACAAAGAGGGCCCTTCAAGGCAGCAATGATTCAAAGTCAAGTGGATTGGGTTGATCATAAATACACATGTGCATTCTGGGTGACAATGACTTGGATTCGTTGGCCAATAAGTCAAGAGAAATTTATATTTAAATCTCCTTGAGCAAAAGGCTTCACAGGGAAGAAGAGTGACAAAAATGAGACAGATACTGTGAGTCAGAGACTATAGTACATAAGAGAGCAGCAAGCAACAGAATGGGCTTCCCCATTTCTCTTTCTATATATGTCCACAACAGGCAGAAGAGGGATTAAAGTCTTTAAGACATAGCCATAGTAAGCAAAACCAAATGAGAAGAACCAAACAAATTGCCATAAAAGGCTGGAAAAGTTGGAATCATCTTGAACTCTGTTCCACATGCACAACATGAAATCACATTACCTCAAAACTGCCTCTCTCATCTTCAAGCCAGACAAAGCATGGCCCCCAGTGGCCCCCATGTTCCTGTCTGCTCACCGGTCATCCTGTCTAAGTGTGCTAAGACAGGAGGGGAGGGAGATTCAACTAAGGCCACAAAATGTCCTTGTGGGGTGGATGTCCAAGTAGTCAAGATGGATTATATTTCTTTCTCTAGAATTAATTTAACCTGTTGTCTACACTTATATGCTGAAGGACAAGAGGATGGGGTCTGAAGTGTGCTTCCTGGCGTCCCCATCATTCTTTTCCTCCATTCTCCCGTCCTCTCCGACCGATGTCTTGTCCATATGTTGTTGTAGGACGTCCAGGGTGGGTCAAGGCTGCTGGGCAGGAGTCTCCCACTAATCCGCAGTTTCATGATGACATGCCTTGCTAGTGGTGTTAAAGTCTTCTGGGGGGGTTGACCTGAGTCAGGAAGGATTGGACATGTGACCCACACCAGGCTAATAACCCAACTTACTGGGGGGAGGGTGTGTGTGTGCAAGAGAGAGAGTGAATATAGGCGTGTGTGTGTGTGTGTACACTCAGTTTGTCTGGAGCTAAATGCTCAGTCACCTGAGGAATGCAGAATTTTCAGATCTCAGCCATGAAAACAGGCAAAAGCAGGACACAAAAGCCAGTTGTTCTACTCTTTGAAGAGTCCCACCTTACATGCAAGCCTTGCCAAAAAAGTGTAACTGGCAGTCACATATACAAAGAATGTAAGAATCCAAGACTCCCAAGAGATTGTCTGGCATCAAGACCGACTGTCTGATTTTTCCTGCTAGGTGTAGGTATGCCTGTTTGTTCGCATTTGTGTTTGTGATACTGTAAAGTTCAGCTCTAACAGCCATCTTGTTAACTTTGTGTCATATAATCATTTTTTTCTTCATAAAACAAATCATATTTACGTCTTTAAAAAAAGCTAAATCTTATGAGAACCTGTTTATGGCAGATTTTGGAAAATCCACACAATCTGCAATTTGCATAGTATTTGATATCTTTGCTACAACATTTGGCTGGCTTTTATCACACAAATGGATATGCCTGATACTAGTCTGATTTCACTTCCATTTTCATGATTCAAAGTGCAACCTCAATTAATTAGCAATACACAAATCAATTTTTGCCTGAGGTCAAACAGATCCCAGTCTATTTAAAAGATTGGAGGTCCACTCAACATGATTTGTCGGTGTTATCTCGAAAGACACATTGATGAACTGAGGTTTCTATTCCCCTAATGCGCAACAAATAACACACCTAAATCAATCAGGAGATATGGATGAAGGTCTCAGAGGAGAATGTTGAGACAGACACCAATAATGGTTGTTTGACAGCAAGTGTGTGTGTGCATGTGAAACAGGGCATATGTATATCCATAAGTCAATAACGTGCAAACAGCGGCAGATGCAAAGTGAGGCAAAGGTTCATGGGAAGACACTTGCCAGTAGCCTGGTGACCGAGTTACCTTTTTTTCACTTGCTGCTTTGTAAGTCGCTAATTAAAGTGACCACACCAATGTACCATCTGCCACCAGGGCACATTGCCCCTGATTACTGACTGCAATGTAAGCAGTGTAAATCCCCAGGGGGGTCAGGTACGAGTAAACAAACTCTGCATGCACACACACACACAGTGGTAGAGGCTCACTGGGAACACTCACTCATTCACATTACGATAACAGCTCAGCAATGCTTAAACAAAGATTAAGAATTTGACAGTGAGACTGAAATCCTTTTAGCTCATTTATGCAGTGGGTGGAGGGAGAGATCCATGTAACTTCTGGGGGGGGGGGAGCTCAACACTGTTCTCCCACTGGAGTCACAAAACCGCTCATGGTATGGCAAACGGAAATTACAGCAATCTAGTATGATGACAATGAGCATTGCAGAGCACCAGTAGCCGTCTGGCAACCAATGAAAACCATCCATCTGGGCGACCTTTGCCATGCTCTGTCTCTGTGGGGACCTGTGCCAACCCAATCAGGGATAAGCCCTCTATATTGTATTTCTCTGCTAATAGAACTGCAGCTCTTCCTCTGGCTCAAGCTACAAGACATTGCCTCTCATATTGCTCTTGTCCTAATCCACCACTACATCAGCCTCAGTTAGTAGTCTCACTCCAACAAAGTGTGCTATATCTCCTCTTACAGAGTCACTTTTTTTCATCTTCATCATAAAAGAAGAACATAATAAGTCAGGTCAAACAGGGACAGAAATTATTGTGTCTCACCACAAATCCAACAAAAAATGTGTACAGGTGCAAGTAGTCAGGGTATGCCAACAGAAAACTTAACTGTCATTTTTTCTTTGGCCAACTACTTCTGCCATACCATACAAAGGAAATTGACCAAAAATGCTGTTTCTTCCTTTGAAATGTTGCTAAAAGACTTTAAGCAAGGTGCTCATCAACCCCATATTTAAATCTAAGCTGTGTCCATCTGCACCTGAGGTGTAAACTGCAGCATGTGGCATCCAGCATGTGATGCAGACAGTAAGAAACTCCACTGAGCTTAATTCAGAGGCAACAATGGAACATTTTAAACGTGATAAATCTGTGAAATGGCACTTGAATATTTTATTCTTTCCCTGACGGCCACTCTGCCCTCATCTGCACTTTAACACTGGGACTATTAAAATGTACAGGATTTTCTCCACCAACTTAATGAGAAGATAAGCATTCAATGTGAAATCCTCTAGACTCTTTTTTTTCTTGCATAAGTAAAGAACTGAATGTCTGTCACCTAATTACAGCATCAGCTCTGCACTGACTCTTGATTTCTCTTCCCACTCTGTCACACCTCAGCAGCTGTGTGATGGAGGACAAGTTCGTGAAATAGAGGTTACTAAAGTTATGACAAGAACGTAAGCAAATTTGTTCTTTTATAACTTCAGTTTCATTAATAGCTGGACTAATTTATCAGCCTTTTGCTGATAAGGATAAGTGATGAGGAGTTATACCATATCAGTGAGTTGCTGAGATGAACTGGCAAGACCAAAGATACACTGTACTTCATGGCAGGAAGTACAGTGTACAATGAGATGTTTTTTTTTTAATTCCATCGTTTTTCACTGGATTCATATTAGACAAGAAAATAACATTAACATCTCACCACCAAAATTTTATGTTTTCGATTGTGGATTAAGATATAAATGTTAGGAAGTGCAATCAAAAACACTGGACTTGGTAGATTAGAGGTTTTCAAAGTGGAAGGCAGGCCTCCCTTTGGGGCTATAAACTGTTACAGTGGAGGCACTACAAAAAAATTAATTACTTGCATTAGTTATCAAAAGAAGATCGTCCAGAAAGGCCTATATATTTGAGATCTGGTAAATGATTTAAAAGTATACTTTTGGGAATTTTAATTTTTCTTCCACTTTCCCTGAGTAAAGGAAAGACATAAATGCCTGTGGACAAATGTTTTTATGTAGTTTGGACAGTGTGAGTTAATTTTAAATAGGGGTAATAGAATTTTCCTCTTAATACTAGGATGTCTAGGGATGAAATAAAATCATGAGGATGCATTAAGTAAACTAAATGGGTAGTAGGGGGGATCTTATTCCAAGCTGAAACAATGGGAATATTAAGGGAAATGTGTCCCTCATAAATGAAACTACTATATTTACTACTACACTGTTCTCTGGATTATACAGAGGCAGCAGCACAAGATGCTGGATTTAGTTAAATGCAAGAAAACATAAATGATCAATGGCCTCTTCTAGGATCGACTGACTGACGGGTTACCTGCCGGCGTAAGTTTGACTAACTGGATTTGTCTTTGTGGTTCTATGATAATGTTTACTCCTTTTACCTGGAGAATTGTTGCTGCAGTGAAACCATCTGTGCTCGTCCCAGCTCTGACTCCTCTGTCACTTCCCGGAGACGCTTCTCGCTCTCCAGTCGCAGACGTCGCTCTTCCTCTAGCTCGTGGATCAGCTTTTCTCGCTGTGGACACAAAAATAAGAGTGTTTATCTCTCAAAGGTATGTGTGGCCTAAAGGCTCAAAGGATCAACTTCCCTCAGTCATATACCATATTTATGGTCATTATAAGCCTTTCAGCACGAGGGATGTCCTTTGGCTGCTGACCCTCCATGAGAAAGGTTAGCACCGTAAAATTATCTGTGAATTGCTAAACATAAAAACAAATTGGCTAAACATATTTCTTTTGTCTAATATGTAGCTCAACAATTTTCAGATGAAAAAGTAGGATAGCAGTAAAAAACTAAAACTGCATCACATGTACTGTTCATATTAATTTGAGATGATCGTAATGAATGGCTGCTGTCTTTGCAAACAAAAGTTCCCGCTAAATGTTGAATAGCATCACCAAGTCTCCATCTTTCCCTCCGCTCTCCTTGAACATTTCATGTTAGTGCTGTGCTGCTACAGTAAAGGGTGCATACAGTATTTACAGCACCAAGGTCCCTGAGCCTTCATTCATTCTGCACTGAACCAAGAAATTAGCCTCCAATGATGCTCCAACATTGAAAACATTGTTTACTACCACAAAAATGTTGACTGTTCTCTTGCCTCCCCATAGAAAGAGTGAAAACTACTCTTAAGCAAAATAAAATTTCATGTCTAAATGTGACCTCACTTGACAGTGTTATTGACAGATTTTTGATCTCAGATGCCGGAACACAGTAAGGCACAGGTAGGAGAACTGAAAAATTTCAAAATTGATTGCAGTTTAGTCATATATATTAAAGTTTGATATATAACAACAAGGCCAAGTTGTCTTTCATTCCTTTCCATCTTCTTTTCCGCTTTCTCACTTTTTTTTTTTTTTTGGTTCTCTAAAGCTTAATTACATGAGTTCCCTCCTTTCTCCTCACAAGGAATGTTCAAAGTCTGCAGTTTGTAAGGTATCCACAGATCACATGGCCATTTTAATCTGTTCCCTTTTCACCAGAGACACATTTTAAATGAAAACTAACTTTTTTATTCTTTAATTGGATTCTTGTCTTTCTGGTGGCCTTAGCCATTTATTCCCAGAAGAAAGAAACACCCTCCCATATAACCCAACTTCAAACACTTTAGCCCTGTGCTGAAACACCCTCCCTGCTTAAAAAGAGGGAGGATTTAGGAATTATAAGCAAGTTTATTAATGACATAAGTTGTGGAGGAAGCCACAGTTATCAGCAGAACTGAGGATTTTATCTGACTGAGCAAACAAATGAGGATGTGCCTCATTGTTGTCTAGTCTCCTCACAAAGTCTGGCATCACAGCTATTACTGACAATTGATGACAAAGCAAGTGGCACTCTTGGTGGAATTTCTAAGTGATCAACCATCTGCTATTATTTTGTTTGGAATAGTCTACTTAGATAGTCTAAAATAACTGCAAACTGGTTTGAGTACAAAGAAATTATCTCAACTGTCATTAGAGAGGGGGGAAAGGAAAGGTGCAAAGCAAGGTGCAGCTTGAATAACAAATGTGACTATGAAGAGCACTTCATCTTATTTGTTTGGCTCAATGTTGGAGGAGACAGTTTCACAAACAAGAGTGGTAGTGTTCAGTAATTATGAATTGAGTTGTTTCTGCAAAGGGACAAGTCCTTCACTGACAGTGAATTCCAAGTAGGACTATCCTGTCAGCCCATTGTAATACATGCTTTACTGTTAGACAACACTGATTTCTTCTTTCCTCCATTCATTAACAGCAAACCCGGAGAGACTTTTTCTAGCATAATGGGGACACCTTGTGGTGTAAAAATATATAAAACTGTCACTGTGTTTGAGTGAATCAGCAGCTTCTGCACCCACAATTCAGGGATGCAACGTAGAACTAAATAAGAAAGAAAAAAGTACCTTCCCACCAACTTATTCACTATTTTTATTTTCACTCTGACCAGACAGCAACCAATAAAATATAATGCATTTCACTATATTATTACTTTGCAGAAAATTTTCTCACAAACAGATTCTAACTGGGTGAATCAGACAGAGAGAGAGAGACTATAAAAAACTAAGTCTCCATTAAAACCAGTTCTGAACCTCTCTGTTGCCATAAATCCACAGCTACTACGTGGAGTGGCTCTTCACACAACAGGGAGGCTCCCCTGACAGGAGTAATGGCCACTGTAAATCCAGTCACACAGAAGCATAAAGTAGTTCATCCCCCTGCCAAGTGTTGGGCCCGTATATCTGGACAGAAACCAACGAAAATGGGTCAAGGGTAAGGGAACATAAAAAAGGTTTTTCTTCAACCTACACAGTGTTGAAAACACAATATTTACTAGTATGGCAAAGTGCAAAGTTGCATTGTCATTCATTAAGAAACATTAAGTTTGTTTAATGAAACTTAAATAAAAAGCAAAAAAGCATTAAAAAAAGCCGCTTGTCATAATGTCGATATCCAGCATCCAGAAGTTTAGCTAAATTTCACTACTTAATGCAAAGAAACACAGGGCTTTTCTTTGCAGCAACACATGTTTTGCAAGTTGGCCTGGATTCTCACAAAGGCACAATAGCTTTGGTACTGAATTTTGTTGCCTACATGGCTTGACTAACGCCCAAGGCATAAACCACCGACCACTCTGTGTCTGTTGGCAGAGTCTTGCAGCAACCTCAATAACAACACAGGGTTTATTGTCGACACTGCAGTAAAAAAGGGCCTCTATTGCTTTTGTTCAATATATAATTTCTGTAATTTAACAGCGACTGAGGCCATTAAATCAATTATTACCATATCTTTATGTGGCCAGAAATCCCTAGCTATACATTTCAACCAAGTGTTTCTTGGTTGAAACGTTTATTGTCTACAGCATCTACATGGATTTTTTTCTGTTTTGGAAAAGAGTATGTTAACTGAAAGCATATTGTTTAAAATGCCCTGAGAATACATCACAAAGTCAACACTGACGTGGCCTGTTATGAAAACATGCTTGGCAACTTTCGGTGAGAACATTTATGATCGTTAATCCATTGATTAAGTATATAATCTCACTCCACTGCCTGTCATGGCCCAGGCTGAATAGGATGTACTACCCTCTTCCTCCTGTGGAGGGCAACATTTTCCTGGAATAAAACTAAAGCTGTGAGAGCTTTTCCAACAAAGGGCAGCTCTATCAGACAAACAGTGATTGGAGGGGAAAGCAATATCGAATGGAATCTGCCAAGTAATCTATAAAATGGCTTGGGCAGGATTTTTTTTTTTATCGGTCTACTGAGCTATATATCTGAAACTAGTTCAGATTGGGTGTTTCAGGATTAAATTTGACCTCTGTCACGGACAAGGCTGGTTACATTTCCTGGTTGATAAAGACGGTTCTATCTAGATATGACAGACTTTATCATTATCGTTGTGTAAAGCCTGAGATTGAATGGGAGAGCAGGATGCTATTTATTTCAATCCACTAAAAGTAGCAGAATAAATGAAAAGAAACAGCAAACACCTACAGTAATTTATGTGTGTCATGCTGTATGTCATTGTAGGATAGCACTGCAGCTCAGAGCGCAATCATCCTGTATCTTTCATAGAGTCTGAAATTGTATTAGCTGCAGTAGAGCCCAGAAGAAAGCTTGCCTCAGTAATTGGACAGCACTAGATGGTAATGTTATTCACCCGAGCTGAATTATTAGAAGACATGGAACCCCTGATACCCTCCAAGATCCACAAAGGACTCTAAATTAATTAGAGACCTCTGCTTCTTCTTGTTGTGTCTCGAATGCTGTATCCCATAAAAGAAAAGCTTCATTGTTATCAGTTAAAGTATTCGACTGTGCCCCTGTTTCTACAGCAGGACATCCATCTGCAACTGTATATGTCTGTGCATTGATGCAGCATTTGGTGTACAGTTCAGGGGGCTCAATAATCTCTTCATTACACAGAGCCCCCTCACACACAACCCACCCAAACCCAAGCACCCCCCCCGGTTAAGGCTCTTTGCCTAATCAAAGGGCTGGGAGCGGATCTCTGGCTTGCAGCAAAAGCAAACATCAGGGACACAAAACACTGGGCAGGTTCTCCATTCATAAATAAAACATGGCACTAGGTTGTGTTTGTGTGTATTCATGAATGTGTGTGCTCATCAGCAAAACTGCAGTCAAATGGAAGTGTAACTTGGCTGCCACGCACTGCAAAATATAATTGAAAAGCCATGTCTGCTACACACAAGACAAATAGAGGACAAAAGAAAACAAACAAAAAAAAAACATATGGCAGAACTTAAAATATGAAAAAAAGATCTCAGACCCTTTTTTTAATGTCATTTTCCTAGGAAGTCAGATTGAGATTAGAATCTCTTTTGGAGATGAGACCTAAACTTTTTTTTTTTGACCCTTTTGTTAGGCAAGTGTAGCCTTTTTATGAGTAGAAACATGGTGGAGAATATATTTTCTGAGATAACTTGTTTTAAAGTCTAAGCAGCATTTTATTCACTAAAAATCTATGTCCTGTGTCCCCCAGGGCTCCATCAATTCAATTATCATGGAGAGCCACTACATTAGAGAGTACCACTTCTCCCTCAAACAGCCTCTGGCGCTGTAGAAAATAATACACACACCCCAGGAATATGCTAAATCATGTGAGTGGTCCATTTATCATTGCCAGCCGGGTTCCCCAACCCCACCCACGCACTCCCGAGTCATTCAGCCGGTCTCACACACACATATACACTCTGGAGAGTGGGTGAAAGGGACGGTGTGGAGATGCGATTTGAGTGTGGCTGTCATTGCTTGTCACACAGTGAATGTGCTGAGCGCTAGGGGAGACCCCGTCTCAGCCCTCACCCTGTCCGTGGCTGATAAGGCCAATCTGCAGAGACAGCACCTGAGTCCCACCGTGGACCCCTAAACCTCCATGCTGTCACACATGTTCCAAACAGCTGTCAAAAACATAGTGTGGAGGTCCCTCAGTGGTGGAGCTCCTAAAGGACGGAGCCTTTCTCTGTGTCTTTCAAAGCTCAGAGCCCGTTGAATGCTTCTTTATCTGCTGAAAGCACAGCACAAAGCATGTCCATCTTAAAGGTGCCTTTAATGGTCAATCAATCATTGTCATTGATACCCTGGATATTATCAAAAAACTAATTAGTAAGGCCAACGCAAAGAGTGCCTGCTCTCTATCTGAATAAGTTCTTTCCTATCACAAAGCTTTGGCTCAGTCTGCACAGCAGCAGCAGTCTTAAAACTCACTTGTACTCCAGTCAAATTTAACACTGGCACTCAATTTAATGTTTTAATTCTTTGCCTTACCCTGTGTAAAATGTAATAAAAATGCATTTTCTAAACTCACATCATTCTTTAATTTGTTCAAAGCGTTCATTCATCTCCTCTTCCATGCTAAAGACATTACATTTTGTATCTTTCAACATCAAAACGTCTCGCTTTTCTCTTCCTGTAAAACATTTCTTATAGTCAAGGATATGAAAAAATATTTCCTTTTTATTACTAAAAACCATGGTTTCCCTGGCATTACAAAAGCTGAAGTCATTTCACAGTGGATTTAATCTTTAAATAAAGATTAAAAATAAGAAGCCCAATGAGTTTCTCAATCTTTCCCTGAATATTTGACAATTATAAAATAATATGACATTTCTATAGAAGGACCTATTAATTATGATTACACTTAGTTAAATGAAGGGCATTATTAAATTTTGGCAATTAAAACACCTGGTTAAGATTAATACAGGTTAGTATAGAAACACGTACAGCATGTTTTATCTCAGCCCACACTTGTTGTTACAGTGTAATTGTTGAAAAGACTGACTCTAAGCTTTGTAAAGAAACTAATTTCATAATATTAAACTTACACATACAGCACACTCTTGCAGACTGTAGCACATGAAAGATTTGGTTTCATAGACATAAATTGTTGATTCCTATCATGGCTCGAAAGGTTATTTAGCATACAGTCCCATCCGTTTCCCAAATTAACTTGATTTTTTTACCCAAAAACTCAAAGTTACACAATTAAATGAGAGAGAAAAGAAATCATCATAGGTGTTCATGCATGTATGCTTCACACATCCACCAACAAATCAGACTATTATCCCAAACATCCCTGGAGATAACTATGTGTGTGTGTGCGCTCATATCTGTTTAAGCTCAGATATCATATAGCGTCCACAAAACCCAAAGAAAAATAAATCCTCTCAAAGCCAGATCATTTATTTTCACATGTTGTTTAGACAGCCATTTCCAGTGGTCATAATCTGACTTAACTGTTTAAAACGCCTGTTTAATGGAGAACCAATGCCCAACCCCCCCCCACCACCACCACCCGCCCCCCGCCTGCCTTTACAAGCCTGAGCACACTTCTGTTTTCTTTCTGACAGGAAACCCAGCATCCTGCCTCTTACCAATCTAGACTGCACTTCTGAGTGGCATCAAAAGAAAAGTGGCAGCCAGAGAGCGGACCTGCCCTGCGACACGCCTCTGGGCTGGGGCGTGAAAGATTCCAGAGAAAAACCTACAGCAGCGATGAGGCCGTCAATAAGCAGTTTGACTTGAGACATACAGGGCAGGCTTGTTGGAACTAAACTGAGGCCTTCGCAGAATAAACCATGACCTATGCTCTATCAAACACCTAACGGGAAATTCACTGTTTTTCTTCTAGGGGTTTTTAAGATTTTGCTCGGTGGACCAGTCTAAGACTATGTCCAGGCCCCATTATAAAGTTGAAGAAAGCACAGTGGTGGTGGTTGTTCGGCTGGAGCTCTCCAAACTAATAACATCTTGTGTGGCCATACTTGTGGTGAATTACTTTACAGAAGCTCATACCGGCCTTAATACTGATTGCCCCACAAATTATTCAAAGGGATTAATTTGATTCTCCCAGATGATCCATAACAGTAGTGTGTACTTCTGCACTGCCAGTAGCCACCATGTTTCACAACAGGACGCCTAATTAAAACACACGCTCCTCAGTAAAATGTGCTGTTAATGATGTCTCATTTACAGCTGTATTAACTGCTCGAGTCAGACCTGATGCTCACAATTGTGGCAGTGTTCACATGATCATCATAAAGATGCCTTTCTCATTCCTTTTTGACACAATGCAGGTGTAGTCCTGCAGCACAGCAGGCACGAGGGGAGTTTTACACAGCAGAAGCATCCAGCAACTATACAGTGCAACAGTGGTGACACTGCTGCTCTCTGTCTGATTGTGTTGCACATAAGAAACTATAACAGATGTAGAGAGCTCAGACAAAGGCCAGGAACAGACACTATTAAAGAGAGTCATCAAATACTGATCACTTCAAAAGTCTGTGGATGTTTTAATATCCACGTTTCTCCTGGGGTTGAGGCTGGGGAAACATGTGACCATGGAAGTGGGCATCAGGGTATGTGAGGGTTTGTGGGGCTGGTGAGCAGTTCCAACTTCACACAGCCAGAACTTTGACAATTATCTCCTTGGTGCAGCAGACTTTTTTCATTTCCATTGAAGAACCGTGCCTGAGCTTCGAAGCCTCCCAGGAATGCCAGATGCCAGAGAGAGAGAGAGAGAGAGAGAGAGAGAGAGAGTAAGGGGACTCCAATGGGGATAATCCCAATTTCAAATGGAGCTTAGTGATATCCCCCTTCTCTCTTTCTTCCTCCACCCCTCCACTGTCTGGCACAGATAACTTATCCTTCTCCCCCAACCTTGAGCATGCATCGACTGTAATTCACACACTCCTCTAAAGTAAGAATTAGCATGTCATCCATTCACATGAATCTGAGAGTGTGGCGAATTATATATTTGTTTAGTTTGTACTGAGGTCAGGGGATGAAAGGTTCGAGTTACGGGCAGAGATGCTGACACACAGAAGCTTGGCCTTGATGTGTGGACGCATAAACTGACACTGTGTTCAGCACACACAGAAGAGAGAAGTAAGAAAAATGGAACAATAGCAACCATAGACTATATATAAAAATGGAACGTGCAGCATGACTTGTGGCTCTCACTTATCTCTAAGTTCATGTGACTTGATTTTACAGTTGCTAGTTCACGTGCAGGATGACAAACTGTGCTGCCCTCATGACTCTGGGTCATGCAGTGACACCAAGGGTCACACAGATTCAATTCATCAAAAGCAATCATTCTCAGAGACTTGGTGGGTCTGGACTCAAAGGTCAGGAGAGGTATATTTTGGGGGTCATTATATTCTGAAATTATTCATCACAGTTGTGAATTGGGTCAAGATAGTGTTTCACCGTATAAAAACTTTAGGAAACACTTATCTAAAGAATCTCTATATGTGATATGTGAAGTCAACTCCTAGCCTCCTTGTTTCCCGGGGTGGCAGGGAAGTCAGGGGAAAATGAGTGAAAAATGTTCATGCGAATCCTTGGTTTTCAGGAAATCTTCATGTTAACAAATCCAGGAAGTGTCAGCCATCTCTATCTGTAACTGTCTCTTTTCATGCAGGGTTAGTCAGCTGTATGTTTACAATTTCAATGTCTATATTTAGGAACAGGAAAGAAAAAAAAACACTGAAAGTTCCAGTTATGATGTCTTTCCACAAGAAGAATGATTAACACTCTGTATACATTTATAACACACCTTTTAAAATGTCTCTGGTGCAGCTACTTAAAATGAATTCAAGCCCCTACAGAAACAAGTGCCCTTGAGCATAACAGTGAGTTTCTGCCCTGGCAGCTCCAGGGGCACTGTTCTGTATCTGATCCAGTTTGATGATCTCTTTCACTGTTGCAAGAAGAGAGAAGAAACAAAAAAGAACATTCGTTCTCCTGGGATCAATAGAGCATCACACAAAACCATGCAAAAATCCCACAGTGTATCAGGCCTTGTGTGCTGTTGCTTTAGGCCGACGGCCATAAAAAGAATCAGGTGCGAGTGAGCAGCTGGGCTTGTGGTTAAAGGCTCTGCTTGGAGGCTGCAATCAGCTGAGCTGAGCCTCATGACATGGTTCAGTTTTTCATTCGCCTGACCTCCTTGAGAAAAACATACTCTCTCCATACACTTAAATGTCTATATTAACTATACATCTCCTCATCCTGAACCATTTTCTTTTTTTTTTTGTTTTCCATCCTTTCACAAGTTCCATATAAAAAAAGAAGTGAAAGCACAACATCAGCAGTTCTGGTGATGCAACATGACAGAGTCCACACAATTGAAGCTTTGTATTATAACACAACCTGACCTTGTTATTTGCACACCTGCTGTTCATGCAGAATGTCGAAAAAAGGACATGAATCTTTAGTGCTTTTTGAATACAATGTGCGATGCAACATTGGAAACTGAGAAATGCACAAAACTGGAACTGCGCCAAATGCCTGCAAAAAAAAAATCAATGTGTATGCACATATCTCTGCAAAACCTTTCTGATGAACTGGTGAAGTGTTAAAATTGTAAAGACTGACTTTTCGGTTTTTGACTGGCTGAACACACTGTGGCCATTCTGGCACTGTGTAGATAACAGGGAGAGACGCTCCACTATACTTTACCATTGTTCCTTCACTCTTGCTCCGTGCAACTTCCCTCTGCAGACGAGCCACAGCCAACTTCTCTCTAAAAAAAGGCAAAAGAAGAGGAGAGAAGAAGGAAAATTAGACAGAGTCCACGTGTGATCATTATCTCAGAGACACGTAAAACACACAGTATTTGTTTAAAATCAACAAGTAATCTGTGTTTTTGTAATGTGGATAGAGATTGTAAGCAGTTAAACTCATTAGGAGACAAGTAGAATCTCAATTAAAGCACACGCTTAACAAATTACTCTAAAGATCAATTAAAAATCAATTGTCTGATATGAAATAGAAGTCAGTACTGACTAAGTATATAGGAAAGCAACAATATCTTTTGTCTTCTGGCAAACAGCAGGAACCACAGAGACCTGCCAGCAAATCAGCAGACACACACACACTGAGGAGATGGGTTCATCCACTGACCACGTAAAACAAAGAGCTTGCAGTTCTCTCCAGACAAAAATAGCTCAAAGGAAATAAAAAAAGGGCATCCTTGCTTCATAACTTACATGCAGACACACATTCTCACTCTACTATATTCACACACACACACATGAAAATTGGGCTAAACAAAGAAACTGACTGTGCGAGTCCAATCCATTTCCCACGTGAGGGCATTCCAAACTTTAATGGGATAAATCTTGGCACACTAGCATGGATAATAAAGAACTGTGTTTTATTAGCTCTCCTGTGGTATCACAACAACTGCAGCACAAGAGAAAGGCTGCTGTGGGACATCCCATCCTGCATCTGACAGGCGCAGACGAGACATTCACACTGTTTGTCATTCTCCGCTCCCCTTTATCTACATTTTTCAAAAACAACAAATGTCGGGGGAGGAAAAAAGAACAAAGGTCCTCTCATAGTGCAACATGTTTTGTATCTTTATAAACTGCTAGTTTAGAACCAAATGCAATTAATTCAAATGTAAAATGTGTGCATTTAAAAACATGATAATATTGTCCACACAAGGGGAACAGGAATTGCCAGATGTCCTCCAATGATCACTCACATACAGTACATGCCCAGTTATGCTAATGAGGCTACTAATTAAGCTAATGAATATTTACTAATTAATTAGTAAATATTTACAATAACACAAGATTAATGATCATAGACAATCTCACTTTTATTCATCACATACAAGCTAAAGTTGCTGCATTTCTGTAATAATTTTAAACAAAATCAAACTCACAAGTACATATGAGTTTATGGCCTAAGACATCATGCCCCTTAAATAAAATGTATAAATTTATACATCATACAAACTCAAGGCCACCTAAAATGGGAAAGTTGGACCTAATAAAGAAATGTATCCAGATGACAGCCACAAGTAATCACCAACATCTGCACATTTTTCACATTTCTTCAGCAGAGCAGACAAAACCCCTTACCAACTTCCCCCCAAGAATAACTCATGACTAACATCTCCTGGTCGCCTCTGACAGCACATCATTGTTTGTAAGCGGCTTACCTGTCTGGAAAAGCCCCTGGTGATTAAGCCCCAGCTGGGGATGTATATTTGATGGATGAATCCACTGTCTGGACCGAAAACTGTGGGGAGGGCTAAAAAACACCAAACCACCAAATGCCACCACTGGTGTCTGTAATGGCACCAGAGTGAGGCAGGCACAGCCGAGGCTGGCACGCTGATTGTGAAACACGTCTGTGACAAATCTGTGAGGAAGCCGAGCAAAGTGTTGTAGCCTGTAAGACAAGGGGAGGCGTGTTTGGGTGTGTGTGTGTGTGAGTATGTGAGTATGTGTTTGTATTGGGTCTGTGTGAGAAGTTTGTGCATCTATAAATTTAGGTGTGTGGGTGGGTGCATGTGTGTGTGTGTTCATTAAACTGAAGGTGTTGTGAGATCATTCATTAATGTGTGCACTGTATGTGTGAAGATGTGTGTGAAAGTGTGTGTAAGTCAGCATGTGCCACACCTGAGACTGACGAATACACTCCAATTACACAATGTCTCTTCCTATTACAGCATACTGTGTGCTTACACCACTACTCTGTCTTGAGAAAAGAAAACACAGAAGGGGGGGAGGAAGGAAAGAAGGAGTTCTCTGGAACTTCTCAGTGCAGATATTGTTTTGTTAAACACGACTTGCCTGGCATTCCTCCAGTCTGTGTTATGGCTGTGCGTCAGCCTAGTAAGGGGTTAAGTTTCAGGCCACTTATGCACAGGAGCACTGGAGCATGAGCCAACTGCACCCCAAGAAAATCCAAACTCCAAATATAGAGCAAATTTGACATTCCGTCTTAAACATAATTATAGTAACTGGCACAAGCACCAGTCAAAATAACAGTAATAGAGTGCAAAATGTTCATTCGCATCCAATTGATGTTGCGGAATTGTATTAACCTACATTTGCACAGCATTCAGACTCAAATGAAAGCAATCTGTAATCTGACATACTGGATATGTGTTCATGCATATGTTTATACATATAATTCTCTGAGTTTGGCATTTCAGTCACAATTAACATGAGACATTGTGCCAGTCACTCACTTTGTGAACTCTAAACAGCTGTGTAAACTGACCTGTCAAAACAGACAGACAGAGTAAGCGTCCAAACCAAATGTTGTAAAGTCAAGAAGTGTATCTGATCGCTGAAAAGAGGCTGGAATTGCAAAGAGTTAAATTGCAATGGTCGGTCTTTGCACGCTGATTATATTTTTATTTTCTCTTGAAACATTTGTTTTCACCCAAAAAGGATAAGAATCCAGGAGCACCTCATAGTTTAAAGGATAATTATCACTACTTGGGTCTTATTTTTGTAGTTATGGCCATTGTTGTAAATGATTGTGATAACATTTACAATTACAGGGAAAGAAAACATGAGCCATCAGATGATCACTTACGGCCAGATTGTTTAAGCCATATTGGGAGGTAAAAAGCCAGAATGATGATGGTATCATATGTCAAAATTTTCTATTTTAAAGAACCTTGACTTGATTTGACTAGTCCAGAGGAATTTCTGGAAAATCCAGAATGCAAAAACAATATTTTGTTTTGTATTCACAACACCTTTTTAGACTTGACTGTGACTAATGGGAATTATTTCAGTGCAGAGCCTTCATTCTGTATATATGAGCATGTGATAAAAGCACAAGCTGACAGATGACAATATACGCATCCCTCCTACTTCCCCACCACTCCTCCTCCTCCTCAGCTGTTTGTCTTCCTCTTTGAGTCCCATTATACAGCATGGATAAGTAAACCCCCACAGACAATCATGAGCATCGTGGAACCTCCAGCAGTTCCCAGTGACCTGCAATCACCTGGGAGTTTCCAAAGGCTTTAATTGAGGAGTAACCCTGCTGCACAGTGGCAACTCTGAAATATAACATGTTTCTTATGTGACCCTATGCATTCTATGCAGTTAATGCTTCAAGGTGTGATGATGATAGGCTGTTTGAGGATAAGTGCTCTCTGTTGGAATTATATGTAAAAAATTTACATGAAAAACTGTAATTAATTACAGTTTCTTGATTAGCAACATGTTTGTAACCCATGAACACATCATACAGTCCACCCAAACACACACACTTTTTTTTTGCTTTATACCTGCGAATTCATCAGCATCACCTGCTGTGTATCTCCTCTTCAGGGATGAAGCACATGAGCAAGGTGCAGAATGATTATCAAACCAGCCTTGTTGCATTCACAGCAGGTCAACCCTGTTTCCCCACATAAGCAGACACTATGTAAGACCTTGCTTTATGATTTTTTCCTTGAGAAAGAACACTTGTTTCAGAGCATCATCGCATGCAAAGACACAACTCGTTAGGTTTGTGGGAGGATCAGTTGGGGCGACGAAGCATTTGCCAACCTGAGCTGACATGTTGGACCAAGTGCTTTGAACTGCATTGTGTGAGGCAGACTGTCACTGTAGCTGTGCATTCACTGCTGTTATCACAGCTCCTCCATGCAGGTGGTTCAATCCACTGTAAATTGTTTGCCGTTAAGCACATAATGAAAGAGAAAGAAAGTGCTGTCTCTCGGTTTTTGGTTTCCCATTTCCTTTAGTTGCACCACCACCTTATTATCAAGTGGGTGTAAGTAAGTCTCTGTCTTTTGTGGAGGGATGTTAACAGATTAAACACCACATAAACCTACTGCTCTCCTGCAGCAGTTCCGAATACTGATATAAATACACTTCAGAATATATAAAAGATAAATTAACATAAAACATCATCACAATATTGTCACTGATGCTTACAAGGCACTAAACATTCCAATCATTGTTGACAAAGTGGCTAAAATTAAGGCATAAATGTCTGAGCTGCAATGCATTTATATATTACCATCTACACTTCTGCTGGGTAATTCTGATATGCACAGAATCCCCATGGTCTACATCCTGTATTGAGGGACCCTGGCAGCATTTTGGCCTCAGCTCTGGACCGGTCACTCCCATTGTTAATCCTCTTATGGCTGTGTTATGTAATATTCTGCACTTATTCAAAATGTGTCCCAAGCTCCCTGTGTGGGCTCTCACCAAGGTGTTTGATAAGTTAATGTAGAACATCCACCATAGTGTGACAGGAAAACACAGTCACTGTACAACAGTCAGGCAGTTAAATTTGAGGAGGGATAAAAGAGGCTTTATGGATAAAAAAGAGTAAAAATGTACAGATAAAAAAGAGTAAGCTCAAAACCCAAGCCTTTGTCAGCTTTGGTTTTCTTATTTCCAAAATTCTTTGCCAAGAGATTAAAATAATTAAAAATAATTCTGCACCAAGTACAGAGATGGCATCATCTTCAGCTCCTTCCATCAGTGTAAACATTTTCATCTGGTCCAAGCATCTGAGGGAAGGAGCTTGCACATCTGTGACCACTCAATTGGTCCCAATGCATTACGCAGCTCCAATCAATCAACAAAAAGCACCATCGAGGATGCCAAACTACACCCTGACCTGCTCCTGCTCTCACCGCCTCACCCACAGCTGGTTCCTGACCTCCTGCTCTCCTGCTGCAGACCCTGTCTGCACCGGAGGGGCAACGGAAAAACAGAAGCCACATGTCAGCACTTCACACACCCACCCACCCAGCCAGGCACAATGAACCTCACCTCACCATGAAGCACCATCAATTATTGACGAGGAAAAATGTGATGAGCTTCTACTGTGAGCACACAAAGAAAACATGACTTTTCATGCTGCCATGTGGCCATTGTGATGTCCTCACAAAAAGACGGGACACAGCTAATCAACACATTTTGCTCTTTGTGCCTTTAAGAAAATTGATCAATTTCTGTGTTCTTTTTTTCTTTTCTGCAGGTGTGATTGTAAGCACATCAAGTTGGATCAATATGACTGTGAACACAATATACTGTACAGTTCTATATTTAAGACAAATGCGTACAAACAGACAGGATCATAAGCAGACAATTTAAGCCACAGCAACTTTTCTCTCAGTCACTCTACTGTCAAATGTATGGAGTTCTGTATTAGACTGTGTTTGGACACGTGTGCACTGCACTGAGTAATGCAGTCAAACGAGTTCAGATGAACATTATTAGCAATCTATCTATCCAAAGTCAACAATATGGTCAGTGTTCTGAATTGTGTATGCTTTCCCTCTGTGATAACATTGAGACCTCACTTCTTTGAGTCTCAGCTCTCAATAGTTAAATAAAAGTGCTGAGAAAAGTCATTTCTTGACATGAGGGACTAGAATTATCTCAACCCACATGATTGATCAGTTCTGTCACAGAACTGTAATGACATAGTTTTGTAGGCTAAACTCAGATCACATGCATTTGTGAACTTCTGAAGTAGCAGAAATCAGACATGAGGAATCCTCCGAGACTTTCTGTGAGCTCAGATGAATGTGCTTGCCAAGATTACCCCTGTCTGATTGTTTGTCTCCCTAAATGTTTTCTTATTCTGCGAGCAGGGGACTGACCTCAATTGTTTCCAAGCCACAGATGCATTCCTGTCCAGAGAAAATAAAATGACAGCAAATGAGCAGATGTGCTTTAAAAATGGCTGCAGCACACTCCGGTCCAGCTGCCATGTCTGCCATGTAATACAGGGAAGAGACAGTCAGGAGAGAGCTTATCCATGAAGAATGAGGACAGGGCCAAAACAGCAGCACATGATGGGGAGCTCATTAACACATGGATGAGCACACATGTAAAAACACTTCTGCAAAGATGGGTACAGACATGCACACATTCATGCAGTTTTTGAATCTTTTATGTCCAAATTTATAAATTTAATGTGATAGTTGTCTAGCTTTGTCCCAGATGTAACTGAGCCAAAGTATGACATGAACTTCATATGATGTTCTGTCAGATTGTGTCTAAAATTAAAAGTGTTCATACCTGTACAAAAAGACCACATCACCGGCAGTGATAATAAACCCTTAGAAAATTATGAAGATAAAGAGGTTCTAGTGGTTTTGCACTTTGATTGTATTGTACTGTACTTGTATAAAGGGCTCATGCAGTCTCTCTGAAAGCTGCACTCAAACAAGATAAAGTGGACATTGTTGCCTGATTCAGACACTTGTGTGTTGACAGTCACTTCACTTCCAACACTGCAAGTGTTGTATGGATACATTATATATAATGCAATATAGGGTATTTGGTTTGACATTTCTGGATCTGGGACAATAGGTGATGGTGAAGTTAAACTGATCCAGGAAGAGGGCCCACCTGGCCTGACATTGTATGGATGACTGGAGATACTCAATGTTTTTATGATTTGTCCAGACCATGAACAGTTGGGACGTCCCCTCAAGCCAGTGCCGTCACTCATGAAGGGCAGAAACCACAGCCAACAGTTGTTGGTTCCCTACATCGTAGTTAGCCTCCGCTGGGGAGAGCTGCCTGGAGAAAAAGGCGCACAGGTAGAGTTTCTGGTCCGAGTTGGTGCTCTGGGAGAGCACAGCCCCAAGGCCAGTATTGGAGGCGTCCACTTCCACAACAAACTGCAGCGAGGGGTCTGGATGGACCAACAAAAGTGCAGAGGTGAAGAGAGACTTGAGGTGAGAGAAGGCGGCATCAGTGCGGACCAGGAGAATAGGATCTTGGAGGAAGTTAGTTGAGTGAGGGGAACCGCCACCTTACTATAGTCTCTAATGAAGCGACGGTAGAAGTTTGAGAAACCATGAAAACGCTGTAACTGTTTAGGGGTGGTGGGAATGGGACAAACAACGATGGCTTGGATCTTAGACGAGTGGGCTTGTATTTGTTCTTTTTCAATGATGAAACCAAGAAAACTGTCTGAAGGGATGCAGAGTTTGCATTTTTTGGCTTTAACAAAGAGTTGGTAAAGAGAAGGCAATCATTCTGCTCCACTTGAAGATGAAACACAGTGAAGACAGCAGACAAACAGTGATCACCCATAATCCCATGGTGAGTTGATTGCAGACAGAAGCAGGAAACACCGGAGGGGGTAAGGGAGGGGCAAGGTGGTTCATGACACAGTGCTCTGTATTTGACAATCAGATTTTCCTGGGACAAAGTAATTGAAGAGTGTACTACTGTACTGTAATACTTGAAGGTTCTGCTGACTCAGTGAGACTGTGCAAATGCTACAGGGTATTTTACACAAGTTGTCAACACATCACTTTATGAACGATGAGCAAACAGTAGCCCTTTATCAAAGAGCAGAGGAATGGCTGCGTTACATACAATTGAGACAAAAGTATGGTAAACAGGAGCACCAGAACCAAGGGCCTGCCATTGCCAGTGCAACCTGTACCTGGTTGTTAAACAGTCACATATTCAGTTTGTTGCATCATTAGATTCAGTTTTTTGACAGACAAGGAGATTGTCCATTAAATCTACTTTAATGTGCTGAAACCGAGAGATGTGCAGACAGCAGTGTTCTTTCAGTTGTCACAGGCATATTACCACGGTGTTCTCCTTCTGGTACTCTGGCATGCTGGTAATCAAGTAATTTAAAGTTACTGCACTCATTGTAATTCCTGTTAAGTCAAGAGTGTCTCCCTAATGGCTTTAAGAAGCCAAAGAAATGTGACATGTTTGGGAAGGTTTTACTGCATTAAGGTGAACTTCTCCAGCAGCACCTCCAGCAACTGAACCTGTGTGTTCCTCCCACTATTATACAATGATTTACAGCCAAAAAAGTAGGGAGCTGGAGTTTGTTGACATTCCCTTGCCCACACAACCTGAAATACATTGCTGACCCCATTTCCAACCTTATAAACAGCTTGCTCTCCATCACTGTGACATGGACAGAAATCTGAAAAGAGTGACTGCTTTGATCCATAAACTTGTGAGATTCATGTGCCTGTGAAAGTATGTCAGCCAGGAGGCATTGCATGTTAAACAGAGACAACAGCATGTTATCTTGTAAACTGTTGGCATGTAGAATGATGACCTACAAACAAATCCATTTTGGAGAATATTTGTTTTCAGCAATCAAGAGGCATTTAAGGCTTGGATATGAAAGAAATAAAGAACAAACAAGTGTTTATGGTGGAGAAAAACAATACACAAAGAGGAAATATATTTATATAACACAGGCAGCAATTGTCAAAACAGTCGGTGAGCCTTTGCACCTCAGTGAACTCACATGGAGTGAGTTCATCTATTTAGAAACCACAAAAATGCTCCTGCTCTAATGACATCACTGAGCAGCCAGTAAGGGTGTCTGGGAGTGTCTTTATCTCCAGGCAAAGCAGTCAGTGCATGCAATAAGCCAATCGTGAGCAAATAAAAGACTTTTATTGGCACATATAATTTTGTCAATTAGTTTATCCTGAGTGATAATTACCCCAAGTTATGCCAACGGGAGACAAAGAAAAACATCTGATGGTCAAATTTTTTTCTTGATTTTCAACATGTTAATAACAAACACTATGCATGGCACTTAAGTTGGATCGCAATGTATTCTAGCTTTTCACATCAAAAATAGACAGTCAGTCAAAATTCTTAAATTGGCCTTTTTTGTTGTTATTGTTTTTTTTTTCTTTAACGCAAAAGCAGGTTCATACCAGTCCGAGAAAGTTCCCATGTGTAGTTTGTGGGGGAAAATAAATGTAGAGCAAGCTAAAGGAAGGAATGCATTCAAAGCACCCTTAATTGAGGTGGATGGCCTGCAGTCACAGAAGCAGATCATCTCAACAAGGCTGCTGAAGCCGCTGAGATCCAGAGATGTGCCTCACATATACACACATCATTAAACCAGCTGCTTTAGCTCAGGGCTCAGTAGTGTGGAGGAACACAGCAGAGACAGTGGAAATTACATGGGAAAGTTGTCTTGAAGGAGCACCCCCTTCTTCTAAAATGAAAGTCCTGGCTGCCAATGAAGGGGAAGTGCCCCCATGCTGAGGCCCATTGGACCGGCCATTGAACAGAGGAACATTCCTTAGTAATTCAGGTTGACCTCAAACCAATATGCTAGCTGAGGGTCACCGAATAGAGAGTGCCACATACAGGGAAGAGACAGAAGGGGAGGAGGACAAATTGGGAAAATCGGATGTAAGGGAGTGACAGACAAGATTTAGAAGGATGGTCGGGAACACAAAAGCAGCACCACTAAGGTCTGAGGGAACTGTCTTGAATTTGAAAAATTATGCTTAAGGTTTTAACGGGGAGTAAATGTTATTACTCAAATTATCCCAGCTTGCAAAGCACCTAGTAAACACTGTATAAACATCTACAGTAATTGATGAACCTTTCGAATACTTTGTTAAGAATTTGCTTTGGCATCTCATAGTTTAACAAACACCATCTATACATGTAAGCTTTCTGCAAAATAAACATATACCATTCCTCTCAAATACCATTCCTCTCAAACAAAAATCTGCTTGTCCTGTGACTTTTCAATCAAAACTGCTT
Organism: Brachirus orientalis; assembly: GCA_016785285.1. Taxonomy (NCBI): domain Eukaryota; kingdom Metazoa; phylum Chordata; class Actinopteri; order Pleuronectiformes; family Soleidae; genus Brachirus; species Brachirus orientalis. The sequence goes on from JAFBJR010000129.1 coordinate 6,496,362, forward strand.
TAAATACTGGACATGTGATGGGGGATTATATCTTGGAGAAATGGACGAGCTGTGGCATAGTAAGGATGGAGAGCATTACAGATTTAATTCTATAAAATCAAATCCCTCCACTTGGCAATCCTCTTATCAAGTAATCCCCAGGTAGTTTTCAGAGGATGTCGGGCTCCAACTGCCCAGTGAAGCAACACATCTGTCATGGTGGCAGGATAATATCACAGGTGCTGACCTGCTCTGAATACAGGCCAAACAGATACTCGTCCAGATCGTTAAACTGCAGCCTCTGGTAAGTAATGGTGATTAGTAGTACTGTACATACAACCCAAAAACATCCGAATTACAGTTAATATATGATAAATGTCTGCCCTGGTTGGGTTGCATTTACTAGCTGGTGTCTGCACTAGTGGAGTAGATTACTGATTCAAGCTTAATTTGTCTACAAATTGTGTATTTAGTGCATGATGCATGAAGTAGAGGTCATGGAATTTACTGATCCAAAACAATTAGTTCACAGGAATGAAGAGTCACACGGATGTGAGTAATAACTCAGTAAAGAGAGAAAGATTTAATTCTGTTAAAGTCCTATAGGACTTTTGTTTACCATTCTGCTAGCTTGCTGTTCTTCACATATATCATCAACATTCACTGGCATTTCCAACTATAAAGCATCCACTACATGGTACACAGATTATTTTGTCTTTTTTTGTCATTATGGGAAGAACCCATTCCCAGGCTATAAAAAAATCTCCACTTAGCTCAAAAAAAGAAAGACAAAGTGGCATTTCTTCCTTGGCATTTTGACAAGAGAGAGATGATACCTCCCATACTCTCCCATGCTCCCTGCAGTTCTGTTTTTAGAGATAACAAAGCCAGCTAAAAATATAGAGCTAGTGTCCTAAAATTGGCATCCTCCCTGTTTAGACTGCAAGCATCCCAGCCTCTTTATGTGTACTGTAAATTTGGCTACCAATGAGAACCCCCCCCCAACCTGCTGTGACTTAGGGTCACTGGTGTTGCACCACTTTACACTACACTGATATGGAACTACGGAGAAGCTGCTGACCACATTCCCATTATATGCATTCTCCACCACTTTGCTGTATCCACACCCAATTCAGCAGCAGTAATTTCAGTGTGGGATTAGTGGGTTGGATAGAAAATCTTAATCTGCCTGAGAAAGTGAGAGAAAGAGAGAGAGGAAGAGAGAGGATGGAAATTGAGTGGAGGCATAGAAAACACATTCTGCCATATACAGTATAAATACCTTGCAGTGCTGCATTTTCTTTCCCTCTTCATAAACAGTGACTGTCCATTTCCTTCCAATATCAATCAGAATAAAATTGGCTTATGCAGCACCCCAGCCCCATGCTGTTGCTACTAGCAACAGGACACGCGACTCCCCACTTCCCTGCAACTGGCCAATCAGACTCAGAGCAAATCAAACATCATCCACCACACATGTATAGTGCTGCTGCATGAAATATGTTTCCTCCTCTGGGGATCATTAGGAAATCTGCAGCTTGGGACAGTGTAAAAGATGGAAGACTGGGGGAGGTGCAGACCCCCCAGTGTGACAACCCAGAAGTGTGACACATATTAAAACAAATACCTCAAATCCACAAACAAAGACAGCCATTATAGGACAGTAAAATCATGCATTTGCTTGTCTTGTCATGTCATATCATGTCATGTGTGCCACTGGTGAATGTTTGTCCCTTACCCTGGTGGAGATGCAGCATCCTGGTGAAATTCAGAGGACACACATAGTAATCCAACAACACGCTTCTCGTCCTGCTCTGCAGCTGCTACCCACTGATCCCGCAGATGATAAAGTTTACATCCACAATGCAGCACTGCCGGCTCTACACTGCTCTACTTGAATGAGACCAAAGTGCCTCTCCTCCTGTTTTCTCTGCTCTTAGGAACCTTGCTTCCCTCTTTCCGACTGCTTGTCTCTCTCAATCTGGCAACATGCATTGACTCACCCGGTGCAGCTCTCCACTCCTCTCCTCTTCCTTCATTCTACATACTGTCTCCCTCTGTGCTGTGCTTTCTCTTATTAAAACACACACTCTAAAGGCTCCACACATTCACAGGGCTGTGTGCCTCCCCCTGCTGCCCACCCCGTCTGCTAGCTTTATGTTTCCTCAGAATATTCCTTTCCCTCTATCTCTTTCTATCTGTCTCTCTCTCTCTCTCTCTCCAGTTCTCTGACTGCGTCCCTCCGTGGGCTTGCGGGACATTTAACATGTGTTCAAGGGAGATGGCTGTGCTGCTGCCTCTCTGAGGGTGGCTCTTTCCTCAGGGGAGGAGAAGTGAGGTTGGGCTGGGGGTTTGCACTGAGGAGGAGGAGGAGGAGGAGGAGTTTTTTTTTTTTTGTGACACTGTCGAGGGGGGTTTCACTCCAACAAGGAGATATGAACAGGCAGCCAGCTTGTAATGTTCTATTAGGGATACATCTAAAGGCAAAATTTCTGACTGTCATCCAAAAAAATGACAAATCATACTAATAATGTCAGTGATGTATTCACAAAAGGTTATGGCAAAAAGACAGATGTTACAAGATGTTCTGATGAAAGTTTTGATGTCACCCAGTGATCTAAAGCACACTTTGGCCCTAAATATTAAAAATGCATCATTTTACAAATTTTATAAATGTCTCTACATACAAAAACACTGGCTGCCTGTTTTATTGTGAATTTGGAAAACAGAGCTTTTGGGAAAACACAACAAGGAAAGAGAAGCAATTGTCAAAAGACAGACATGGACAACTGAGGAAAACAACAAAGATCAAGGCAACAAAAGTAAAAAGCCTTAGAAAGAAATGAGGTGAAAGAAGCAGTTAAGTTGGTCAGCACTGAGCAAAGGATAAGGCTTCTGCCCATCTGCCATAATCACAGTCAGCCTCAGCTGAATGGCTGTGACAAACTGCAGCCTGGAGTCCGAAACCTCAACCAGGCAGGGACGCCAGCGAGGGCTGAGGGAGATGAGAGGATGGGGGGGGGAGAAGAGGCAGAGGAAGGGTTTGTGGGGGGCTGGTACCCCTCTCTCTTTTGTCTACACCCCAATAGGACCAGTGCGAGAGGGGGCGGCACTGGAGGGGTGAAAGAGAGAATTAAAAGGGTCCCAGTGACAGGAGCGCTCAGTTAAAGAGGCGAAAGAAAGGATGGGGCTGACTTACAGCCGAGGGTATCACTGCCACTTTGCCCCACATTCACTGTCACTAATGTCCTCAATGACATTAACCATGTGAGAAAAACAGTTTGCAGTAGAATGGAACTTGAGGGAGGAAGAGGGGCACATAACCTTAAGATAAAGGAAGGTAGAGAGACGGGATATAAACACACATGGATGAGATGTCCCTTGCACGCTGGATCATTTCATGCTGGAAAATGTGAAGACAAACATACCTGACCATCCTGTCAAGCTCTCGTTATCAGATGCCTCGTAAAGCTGAGTGTCACATTCCCATTTATCATCATAAAACTCAGAAAGATTCATGATGCATGATTATTGCACATGTGACGGAAATGTCATGCAAAGGGGTGATCATGTTTATCATAAGCGCAGCTGTCACAATGGGGCATCTGAATACGGAGCCAGCAGGATTCGATTCTAAGAGCAGGTGGTCACCAATTAGACACTATTGTGCCATTTGGTTAGAAAAGACAAACAGACGGCTGAGTCAGCACTAACACATATATATGCGCTGTAATCAAGAAATATTGAAAGCAGCATTCCATTTTAATTTCATTAACACAATGAATGATGGCTCGTCTAAAGGGTAACAGACAGTCTATCCTTGGTGCTGGTCTTTGATGTCAGAAAGGCATGCACTTATTTCCCACAAAACCCCTCACTCTGATTTTATATATATATATATATATAGTGAGTGTATGGTGCATGTGTGTGCAAATATATATATATATATATATTTCTTTATTTTCATGACTATTTTACATTGTAGATTCTCAATGAAGGCATCAAAACTATGAATGAACACATATGGAACTATGTGGTAAACAAAAAAGTGTGAAATAACTATGTAAATAAATAAATATGTATAATATACATTTTAGATTCCTCAAAGTAGCCCCCCTTTGCTTTGTTGACAGTGCTGCAAACCCTTGGCCTTCTCTGGATGAGCTTCATGATGTAGTCACCTGAAATGGTTTTCACTTCACAGCTGTGCCTTGTCAGGGTTCATATGGGGAATTTCTTGCCTTTTAAGGGGACCATCATATGTGTTGTGCAGATCACAACACAGCTGACAGCACTATTTGACAACTGTTAGAATTCATATTAAGGCAAGGACCAATCAGCTACGTAAAGAGAAACGACAGTCCATCATTACTTTAAGACATGAAGGTCAGTCAGTCCGGAAAATTGCAAAAACACACCTTGGGTCCAAACGTTTGATAGTGTATATATATGTATATATATATATATATATATATATATATATATATATATGTGTGTGTGTGTGCGTGTGTGTAAGGTGTGCAGAACTTTACTTCTCAGTAAGCAACATATTTGCAAAAAGAGGTGAAAGTTTAGTTAGGTTTAGTTGTTAATCATTTGTGCGCAATAATCCAAAATATTTCAGATTCAGATGACCTTTTTTGTAATCATTGGATTATGTTATGAATTATAACATTGCCATATAATTTGTATTCAGTGAGTGAGTGCTGATTAGGTCACCTGATGCAATCGTGATTATCACATATGTATGTGATAGTGTTGTCTGTATTTGTAATATTCATGCACATTTGAGTGAGTTTGCGCATTTGTGCATGGGTGTGCGTGTGTGTGTCCACTCTGTATGCTGAGTGATCTGCTTAGCTCATTAAGGCACTGCTTATTGCTTTGCCAGGGGTGTCAGTGACAGATTCCACTGTTTGGAAACACACGGCCGCCCACACAGCCAGCCTGGCTCCACCACTGTCGCACACACACGCACACACATGCACCGTACACTCAAGCATTCCACAGAGACGGGGTGTGGAGTGCAGGGAAGGAGCCAGGATAGTGCTGGGACAGTGGCTGGAGGGCAGCGGGCTGATATTGATTTGTACTATCGTGTAGGGTGTCCTGGGATGCTTGTGGTTGTGGTTTGTGTGTGTAAAGTGCATGTTTGTGCACATTATGGAATTGTGAGTTTAAGCACCTTTGAGCTACAGTGTAGAGTGGAAAGGTTAAGAGGGATGCTCAAGGTAAGGCTATGAGTGCAATCATGGAAGTAGCTGTATTGAACCTTACTCAAATAAAATCAGAAGGAGAACATTATTGTAAGTGTATGTACATTATGCATGGGGTTTCAAACTTTGTTAGTAACATCCACCATTGGTTTGTACACTTTTAAGAAGTGGTTATTTCCAGTAAAATACTTTGTCAAGTAAATCTAACAAACAACAGAAATGGAGAGGAAAATAACTGCTGTAGCAAAAAACTTTAAACCTCATTATGAAGAGCTGTATTGTGTGAAAAGATTATTTAAAATGGACATCATGCTTTGCATTTCATCTTTAATCAAAAGATAGCTTAAAATATATTGCTTCTTTCAAATTAAAGCAGAGGGCAACATGTTAATGTTATAGCTTGAACCAGTGAAGCTAAATTCAAGTGCTTTACACTGCTGGATAGTTTAATGTATTCCAATTTGTCATATTTTATGAGCTCATCTTATGTTTTAATACTGCAGCCATAAAATAAATATAATGGATGGAAAATAAAACATTTTTTTCAAAATTTAATGAATTACACAAAATGGAAATAAAGAAATAGTTTAAAAGGAAAATATACTGTATTGTATTACTCTGGCAAAATCTCTGTTTTAGTATTATTGGATCTCAGTGCGGCATTTGATACTGTTGACCACAAGATATTGAATGACCGACTGCAAAACTGGGTGGGTCTTTCTGGTACAGTGCTTCACTGGCTTGAATCATACCTATTGGACAGGGATTAATTTGTGTCTATTAGCAATCACAGAACCAAGCAGGAAAAAAATGACCAGTGGAGCTCCCCAAGCCTCAGTTCTAGGGATTTTGTTTTGTTTAACATTTACATGCTTCCACTGGCTCAGCTCCTGAAAAACCCCAAAATCTTTTACGACAACTATGCTGAACACACACAAATTTGCATCACCATCACCTGACAACTATAGCCCAATACAAGTGCTTAGAGACTGCAGTGAGCAAATTATTGAGTGGATGTGCCAGAATTTTCTTCAGCTAAACAAAGATAAAACAGAATAAATGTCTTTGGAGCTAAGCAGGAAAGAGTCAAAGTTGAGGCTCACCTTCAATCACTACTAGACTACTGGAATGCTATTCGCACCAGCCTCCCTAAAAAAAAGTCCATTACACAGCTGCAGCTGATTCAGAATGCTGCTGCCCATCTTCTCACTAAGACCAAAATGGTGGAACACATAACTCCAGTTCTGAGGTCCTTACACTGGCTTCCCATCTGCCAGAGAATTGATTCTAAAATAGTGCTTTTAGTCTATGAAGCACTGAATGGTTTAGGCCCAAAATACATTTCTGACCTCACTGTGAACCACCTAGACCACTAAGGTCATCTGGGTCAGGTTTGTTCTGTGTCCCCAGAACCAGGACAAAACATGGGAAAGCCACCTTCAGTTTTTATGCCCCAAACATCTGGAACAAACTCCCAGAAGAGTGCAGATCTGCTACATCAATTCATTCTTTTAAATCTAGCCTGAAAACCTACCTGTTTGCCACTGCGTTTAAATAGAAATAAAATTTCTTCTTTGCACATCTCAGCTGTAACTGCAACTTTTAAGCTATTTTAATCTTTTTTCTCCTCTCTTTCTTTTACCTCGCTATTTAAATGCTTTGTTATACCTTTTATATCAGTAATGCTGCTGCTGTACTTCTCTTATTTTATTGTAAAGCACTTTGAAATGCCTTGATGTTGAAATGTGCCATACAAATAAACTTGCCTTGCCTTGCCTTGCCTTACTTAAACAAACAACAAATGTACAAACATTGTTTTTGTGGAATTTCGAGGGCTCCCGGAAATTCCCATCAGCCACACGTTCCCTCTCTGACATTAATCCTCTGCAGCTTGATCACAGATGAGTGGCCAGAGGCGGCTGAGCAAGGCCAGATTTCGTCACTTCAGTTCATTACGCGACTGGTCAATTCCTCTGTCTAGGTGTGTATTCTGAGTCAAAAATTAATCACACAGGAGAAGAAGAAGAAACTGTTTCCTCTCCATCTTTACAGTGCCCTAAAGCCTAAAGACAATTAATTCTTGGGGTGGCATTTGAGCTTAGACATGCTTTGAGGACAGCTATTTAATGTCTGATACAACTAAGGCAAAGGAACTGCTGTAGAATCATTTGGAAGCACATCAGAGTTCCTGTGGATGGTAGCAATCCATCCAGGAGATATTTAGCTGTCAACATAGCAAGATGTTTTTGGGGGAAAAGGTGGGGGGGGGGGCGTTTGGTGTATTAAGAAGAGCAAAGGAAATACCAAACTGTAGACAGGCTGTGTGTTTGTTTACCCAACACATGTCTGCTAAGGATCTACACAACTCAAAACAGCAAACGCCCAAATCACATGATGGGTCATGCTGCACGAGGCCCTCCAGAGATCAACTGTGTGTGTGTGTGCTTTTTACTTTCAGAGTGGCTGAATGAAGTGTGTAATACATTAAAGTCGATAATGCACCTCTGTCATGTTTCATTAATCGGGGGATGAGGGCGGAACAACAGGCACATGGTGGTAAGTAAGACCGATTTTTTTACTCGTGGAATGTAGGGAATGCTTAAAAGCCACAAAGACAGGAATGAGCAGGATTAACACTGACAAAATTTGTGAAATTACTCTTAAATTATCTTAAATATTTCAACACTCCTTGGATGATTTTCCAAAATAAAACAATAAGACTATTATGTGATATCCGCTTTCTCATTGTTATTGTTTTTATAATCCTAAATACCCTGTTGTTTGCTGTCACAAGCTTTTGGTTTTTGCATTTTTCTCTGACATTTTGCAAATCTTTTACTGCTATTCATAGAACACCACACAATAGCAGTACACACTGCAAAACAGTTACCATGTCTAAAAACTGCTGTGGTAATAGGGCATTTTTATTTGAACACAAAGCCTTTAACAGAGTCTTTGTGCTATAAAACAACCAAACAGATCCTTCTAGTAAAATCCAACTACAAAAAACTACAGTCTTAAGAAAAAAAATTGTAGACATTGGTTATGGTGTCTTAAAAGCCACTGTGTGTGGTGACAGTTTGCAGAATTTAAATGCAAATACTGAATTTTTACATCCTGTTTTGTGTCATAAAGTCACCCAGACTAAAAATTGTAAAATGTAGTGTGGAGACTTGTAGAGGCTAATAAATGTTTAAAATCCTGACGGGGTCTCAAAATTGATGTTACTTTGTTTATTGGCATTTAAATTTAATAAAATCCTCTTGCTTGGTGCCAAGACCTACTGTAAAATGCAATGCATAGGTCACCAGAGGCTGACATTTGTATATAATGTTACAAAAGAATGCATGTGGCAGTAGCTCGTCTATGCATATAAATGCATTATTCTTTAAAGAGGAACTTTTGAAATAGAGTTTACCAAAAAGTCTGACTTGCACAATATAAAATTTTGTGATATACTGGTGAATAGATAGACTAAAATTAAAGTGGTAACACGTTATTGGTGTTAAAAAGCAATATCTTTAACAGGATGATCTTAAAATGAAATCAACTATTATGTGTGACAAGAAAATGAGTTTTTCCTGAGCCAAGGCAATTACTGACTCTAATTAAATGTAATTTTCTGGACTGCTGTAGCATATCCTAGAGCATATTTTTCTGTTGTGTCATGAATTCTTGAGTTAACATGACTTTTTTGTGGCACTGCACATTTCTGCTCCACTGGTGGATTTGTTTTACTTTCTTCGGGAACCATCAGATTTTATAAATTGCCACAACATCAACAGAGAGTCAAGGGACATGCCCTCTGAAATTTACAAATGTTCACGTCTTCCTGTGTCCTCAGGGAGATGAGAGGATGTTTTCCAAAGCCCCCTGAGCACAAGGTAAATAGCCTGAATGCAACCACTGTGACTTCCACCAGCCAAAGCTACAGAGGATCTATCAACAAGCCAAACTACACAGAGTTCATCAACAATAAAAAAAAAAACCGCACACAGGATCTATTTCTTATCTTAAAGTGAGAATGTTTTCCAGGGGGCCATGAAGCACACATGTCAGTCAAAATAACTGCACGCTTTCATGAGCACAAAAGGAGTCATGGCACATTCTCCCAAAGCTTATCTTGATTTAAAAAAAAAAATCTTTTCATTGCAATAGAGGAAGTCAACTGAAGTTAATAGACCTAGATGTTGTGTGAGACTCAAATGTATAACCAAAAATAGCAGAGTGACTGAAATCAGATTAAATTAAAACATTATACTGAATTAATGCATAATTAAAGTGCTTTTCTTGGAGTACTTTGACTCTCTGGAAAAAGTCTGAGAACTCACTTAAACAAACAAATGTAATTAGCCATTACACTGTCTAAGACCCCCAAAGATGCAGCTCTTAAATCTAATTGCGTGTAGGAATGTGGATAATGCCCCCATTCAATCCAAATGTCAAAAGTATGTGTCAGAAGTCATATAAAACACTACATATCCATGTTGTGATTGTGAAACCATTACCCAAATACACTGATGACGTCTCTGTATGCTAAGGTAAGGGTTGTACCCATTATGTTAAGTGTAGATATTATTTTCTCAGAAATAAGTGCAGTGGACAGCTGCATAGCTTCATATTTAACCTTGACTGCATCGGAAAAGAAACATAAAGGCTTATGGTGAATGATATGTGGAGAGGTAGACAGTGCATGTGTTGCAGGCTTTGCATATCACTACTAAAGCACTCTAGTGCATGGGAATGCAGCGCTGCTATGAAACGACCTTGAGGGAGCATCAATAAAAGGCTTCATTAACCCATTCGATTAACCTCCTCCTCTCATAAGCTCCATAAAACTGATGCATGTATTTTAACCAGACCTGAAGTTTGCACATGAATCAGGGAGGGGGCATTTGGCATTTAAAGGACCAGGGAGTCGAGTATGTCTCCAGACGGACACACTCAGCAAATTGTCAGCGAGATAAACAAGTAAGTGTTGACTTGTGTCATAGGGCAGCAGCAGTGTCACCTCCTTAACTAATTGCTTCGGGGAGTTCATCATCACCACTTCCACTGCTAAGCTCTCACTAACAAGTATGGTAAAGATCGACAAGACGCGCAAGATGCAAACAATCACACAAGCTTTTTGTACATTACAGAGAGCCCACATTAGAGAGATTACCTCCTATTTTAGCTGAATATTTCTTGTGATTTGTAATACATATTCTAAATTCCACACCAAATACCACTTCTGCATTCCAGCACTGTCTGAAGGCTCAGATAAAGTCTTCAAGGACTGATTAATTTACCCACCGATGGCTCCTTTGAGATACTTCTGAGTCTGGACTCCTGGGCTGTAAAGTGACCTCTAATGGATGGATTAGGCTAAGTCATTCACTTCAGAGGGCACACAAATATACTTTGGAAGGATATTAGATCTCTGGAGCTTAGCATGATCAAATTATTGCGTTAAACCAGTAAACTTATCCAATTGAAGTTGTAAAATGCATGGATCTTGCCCAACCGAGACAGAAGATCCTTAGGGCGTCTGCGGGAGGCTGAACCCTCTCCACCTCCTCATCGACAGATCAGGCCTCGCCACATACTTCAGCTGTGGATTACAGCCTTTCATCTTGCTCAGGCCGCCAGCAGCACACAGGCATGTTTGAGGCCAGATATGCCTTGTAGTAACATCAGCAAGGTCCAGATTTGTAGAGCTGTTTCCCAGCTTTGCACTCCTGTGGTCTTTTTGTCTAGTGTGTAAAAGCTAGCATACATCTTCTCTCTCACTTAACACTGAACCATTTATTTGATTTGTAATCAAATAAATGGTTATTAATAGCTTAAAATCTCTCAATCAATCACAATGCCTGAAACAATTAGGATATGTTTAAATTATCATATTCACATTGAAGGAATTTAAACTTAAACTTAAATTTGTGTTTAAACTTTAAATTTAACTATACAAAGAAATATTTCAGCTGCATCAATGTATCATTTTCTGACCAGCCATGGACAAATGGACTAAAATGTCAAGCAATTATGAGACAAGACTGGTCCATTTCCAATTCTACCCACAGGCAAACTCACTTTCACAAAGAAAGTCCCATTAACTATTATCCCTCAGCTAAATGCACATCTGAACTGACCTCCACTTTCTGTCTCTGCCGTCTATAAAGCACCGTTGCTTTATGAACATGACAAATAGCTTATTGATCAGCAGATGTCTTTGCTAACGTCCTTCTGTCCCGGGCTGCAGCTGCGACCGCCAGTTCCATACAACCTGTGCTAAGCCTTCAATATCTCCAGCTGAGTCCCCTTCCACACCTCCCAGTTGCTCTGAGGTGGGGCCCCCAGTGGGCCAGACACCCTCCTCATCCCTCCTTGTGCAAGCAAGGAACAAGGTGTGGAAATGATCACAGATAAACACCATCTGCTGCAGTAGAGGGAAAGGTGAGGCCAGCTTCGGGCCAGCAATGCCACACTTGACCCACTGAAAACAAGGCCAGAAAGTTTAAGGGAAAAAAACAGATCTGCACAGTAACAAATCAGCAGTGGGAAAATGGGTAGAAGTAGAGGTATTGAGAGAGGGAAAAGTCTAATCTACATTGTTTTAATCCACAGGGAAGATTACACAGTCACAGTGCCGTGACACAGCAGATTGTCAGAAAGAGGTCAAGCGATTTTCCTCCCTGCCCATCAGGCTTTTTTTTTTTTTTTTTTTTTTGTGGTGGTGGTGGAGAGCATCCATATGTTCTTGCAACACATTTTCCTCAACACATACAGCTTTTTTGTCACAACCTAATGATACAATAAAGTTTAAAAGGGCATTTGATCAAATTTAATAAGGGTACACTGCTAACAAATTATAAATAACAGGAAACACTGGACCTACTGTACATTGTGTCTGATGTTGCCAAGTTTGGATTGGCTCCATCTGATGTTGACAATGTACCGTGGAGCTTTTGTTTCCGTCTGTCAAGGACGTGGCCACACTGAATAGACGGTGCAGGAAAAGCCCAGCCAGTATCCCACTGTGATTTTGCGCTCCATCGAGCAGTGATGCTGCCACACAGTGTGAGGAGCTTTATGTTACAGGATACAACAGATGCTTCTGACAAACAGTTGAAAATGATTTAAACTTTGATCCATGTAATCAAAAATACTTTACCAGACATTTTAATTTGCTTTATCACTGGTGATAAAAGCCTAGCGAGAAAAAATTGATGAAACTACATTTACTAACGAATTCCAAATAAATAACCAGCAACAATCTACAGCAATTTTTTCTCTAAAACTTTTTTTTTTTTTTTTTTAATAATCTAAAGAAATTTCTTGAGAATTAATCTCAAGAATAGCTGATATACCTTACCAACACAGGGAAGTAATATTTGTACAATCTGTGTGTTTGACCAGTGTGAAACTACCCTATAATATGGTACAACAAGAGGCTTGAATGCAGTGGGTCACTGGGTCAGGACATAGGGATGCAGAGAACTAGAGGAATGCAACAACTTCTCTTTCTCCTTTTGACGGATTGATGGGCCACATATTCTGAGAGGCGGAGTGAGGCATCTACGACGTCTATGGACACTGCCTAATAAGTGGAGAAGGCATTTTTTGACTTGCAGTCTATGTTTTAGTTCAACAAAAGCCTTTGTGAAGTCATTGATCACTGTCAGCACTCTGAATTGAACAATACTGGTGGTATGTTGTTTCGAGCTTTAAAGATGTGGACATTTGCAAAGCATGGAGCTATCTTAATATGCATTGGTTTGTTTACAGCATCTAAATGGTTGCATTTTAGAAATGTAGAGCTTCTTGCAGTCCTACCTCTCATTGCTATGTGAAACAAAAAGATGCATTGTGCTCACTGGTTAGGGTATCTCAGGCTTCTCCCTGTCTTGGCCAAATTTTTAAACTTTTCAAATTTAAAGAGCATAGACTGCATGTTCAAACAGATTATGAAAGTAATTTCAAAGCCAAAATTAGCTGGGTTTTTTTATTAATGAGTTTAATTAATGCTTTATAGATGAGATGATATTTAAAAAAGCTAGATTTTGAGTTACTGGTGAGTTTGGAGTTCAGGCTGAGGCTGAGCAGAGCTCACACACAGGCACAGCAGAAAAAAAGGAATAATCCAGCAAAAATATTATTTGATAACACAGTGAAAGTGTTTCGGCATTGTTCCTGGATATGCCAAATGTTTAAGGATCTGTACAAGTTCAAGGCTTTCTAACCACCTGGTCCCTTAACCTATATAGGTCATTCTGCACAAAGACATTGTGTAATTCTAAGTGGCTGTTAGGTTACTCTCAGTGTCAGTCAAGATGACTTCCCTGTCTGAATAAAAATGGGTGTGGATGACTTCAAGTAGAGGGTCACTCCTTTACACATCACTTACTTTATCAAAGGGGTGCCCTGGCCTAGTAAAAAGGATGGTCAGTGGTCATCATCCCCTAAACCACCCACTCTGAAACCCCAATCCCACTGTGTCCAACCCCCAGTCCCTCCCTGCTCACTCAGGGGGAAAATTACTTTGAATTTGGGAATACAGCTCCATTGAAATGCAGAGAAGGCCGTACAAAAGGAGGTGAAGTTTAAAAAATTGTCTCTCTTCTCTATGGGGTGGTGCATCACTGGAAAGGCCAGGATGATAGGAGCATAGAGGGGACAAGGTCATTAGATTGGCATTTCCATAAGCGCTTCATTCCTATTGTCTGAGAAAATCTTTTCCAAGAGACCTCCATGAGAAATGCCCTCAGTCAACCCCACACTGAGTCCAGAATCTCCCCATTGTCTGACACTTTTTAGAAAGTCTACAACACAATAAGCATTTCTCAAGAAGAGCACACAAAGCTTGTCTTGTGCTCAAAACCAAACAACATTGTTCTGCTGCATTTGGTTGGGAATTGATTGCAGGCAGCTGCTGAACTGTCGAAGCAAAAAACATCTGCCCAAAAGTCTTGAGAACCTCTTACCTTCGGACATTTCGGCGCTCCTCCTCAAGCTGTTTGAGGAGCTCATCAATGCATTTGTTGGCATCCATGTATTCCTGTCACAAAAAAAGATTAAAAAAAAGCCACTGTTAACAATGATGTTAACAATGAGTCAGTGTGCAAACACTCGTTGTATATATACATTAAATTAAGATACAGGCTGATTACAAATAAGGTCTTCATAAACATTTAATATGCAGCTAAATAATGACATATGATGGAATAGTCAATGACCCAATGCATGCATCAGATGTTGATTTCAAGACTGGACTATGCAGTTCCTCCACTTTGTTTTCATTTGGTGTAAAGAACAGCAAACCACTTTTACAAAGGTGCAATTAATCACTTAAATCTCTCATTTTCTCTCTCTGTTTGCTCTGTGTGTAACTCCAGAAGCACCTCTGGGTAACTTCTAACGATTGGCCCAGAAGCCAGCCCAGCTGTGTAATGTCAGCTGGGAATAGCACACACTCACAAAACATGCACTACTAAGTTACAGTATGGACGAAATGAGCTAAGGCGAAGAGGAAAATGGAAAAAGCAGATGTAAGGGTTTTTTGGCTTTGGTCTAATGATTTGCCTCTTAGTGGTCCGACTGTAGAAGTGGAGGGGAGTAGCTCTAAGAAAAAGGCCAGATAGACATCACGCTTCAACCATCTGGGTTTTCAGACATTCGACGTCTATCTTCTGTGCGCAACACACAGTCTGTTTTGACTCAGTGTCGTCAGATCAAGTTTAAAGCAAATTAATTAGATGTTGTCTTGACAGCTCATGACACATCTCCTGGGTAAACGGTTATCTCAATGGGACAGATGCTTAACATTGATTTCTAGACTCTGCAGTCATGTGCTCACAGATTGTAATTAAATAAAGGGGAATCCCATGAAGAGGTCAGTGTATCAGGAATCTCAGTGTAAGGAAAAAAAAGGTGTTAGTGCCTTAAAGCCATGTAATGTGTGCCCTCTGTTCCGACTGTAAACTACAGCCCTCCCCAGGCATTTGTTTCTGTTGTACACTCACTTATTATTCACTGTTGTGATACAATATACATATACGCACACGCATGCCTATAATAGCTTTATCTGATATGCAAGAGTTTTTTGGAACAAAACAGTGAATCTGGCCCCTACTGCAAACAAAACAAAAACAGCAACAAAAGCCTCAAAAATTCACTTTTTGACGCGGCCTTCAGGTTCATACATGCTAAGCACTTTTAATCATTTGGCTGAGTAATGGTAGTGCAGATTCTGGCATCCCCTTGAGGCCAGACTAGACTTAAAGTACTTCTGCTATCAATGCAGAGCTTTTTTTAACCTGTGGCCTTGAGATCAAACCCACAGTAAGCCAGATGTTCAGAAGTACAAGTCTAAGTACAGTAAGTGCAGTTGTTTTGTCTCCTTAATCTTCCTGGGGTGTAGCTCTCCCACTGCAGCTTCTAAAGCAATTATTAGACTTAATGTCACAGCTGAGACTCCCATTTAAAGGCTACCATCACCACTAGCTTGCCAGCAGAGCATGGCAAAAGCCAAGGCTCCCTGCTTAGTCACCAGTAAAGGGCACACAGAGTGACCATTAGGCAAATTGGGATAAAGGGGTAAAACAACTATAACTGATCAATACTTGGCAGTATGGTGCTGTATGTTCCACTTCCATTATTAATTATAAAACATGATTACAAAAAAGACCTTTTTTTCCTTGCAGCCAAGAAAAAAAAATGTATGACTGCCCCAATAAGACCATTAGCAGCATCTTCCCATAATGATGACTGCTGCTGCACAAAGGGGAACCTTCTTCGTCAAAGCCCAATGTCGGGGAAAATATTTACAGGCCACATCAGACGTGAGGTAAAGCTGCCGAAGTCTGTGTTGTCATCGCGCAGACCTCTGTTAATGACAAGGCACTGAAATAATCCTCAACACACACATAGAAGAATGTGGAGAATGTAGCATGCTTGTTGTCATGTGAAATGTGAGGGTATTTAAAGAAGAGATTTAAAGCATGACTCGTGTATGCATTGCTGCGTGTTATATCTTCAGCCAGGCTTTAGTTCTGAAGGTTTTACAGCATGAGAGAAAGCTGCACCGTTCCCATGAGGCCCAGGTACTCACGTGCAGACTGAGAAGGGAAAAAAAAAAAGAAAGGATTTACTGACCTAAGACTTTATCGAAGGCATATTTCTCAGGAGCAGTTCTCTTACGACTGCAATGCAGCAACAATTCCTCATAGAGGTTAAAATGTCCTCAGAGATGTAAGCTCATAAGGAGTGTGTAATCACCTCATAAGTATACTAAATCATAAAGACGATTTCAACAGATGCTAATATACTTTGCTTAACAGCAAGTTAACAGCAAGCACTTACAGAGGAGACCTTTACATGACTGAGGTGGATGCATGACTTTTAAATATAAACAAAAATATGCTACAATTAATTAAACCATTGTTAAATCATTCCATACACTGCTGATTAAACGTATGTGCAGCACACGACTCTCTCAGTGTTTCTCAGTATTAGTGGGGTTTTGATTATGTGTCACCCAGTGACATTCCTGCACTGCACACAGGACAGACAGAGGCACTTGTGCATGGTGTAGAAGGCTGAATGGTTGTGGAGTGTGTTTTTAAAGAAGAAAAATTGGATTATACAAAGACAAATGGAGCTAAGAACAAAATGGGGCTAATAAATCCAAATCACTGCAAAAAGTTTGGAATATAAATGAAAACAAAGAAAAGTTTCAGGAGTGAATTCTACTGCTCAGTAAACCACAGTCGAGAGTGAATGGCTGTCTGTCTCTATGTGGCCCTGTGATGGACTGATGACCTGTCCAGGGTGTACCCTGCGTTAGCTCACCCTATGTTAGCTGGAGATACGCACCAGCTCCCCCCGTGACCCTTAGTGGATAAAGCGGTAGAAAATGAGTGAGTAAACCACAGTCATTTAGTAGTTTAATGGGATTTACAGTAGGGCTGCATTTTCATCATCGATTAATCTGACAATTATTTTAAAATGTCAAAAAATGTTGTGCTTACCAAACCTGGAAATGTGATGTTCTCAAATGTCTTGTTTTGTCCTCAAACCAAATTATTAACTTTCAATGATGTGTTTGTTATTATGGGGCAAAGATACCAGAAAATATTCTGATTTAAGATGCTGAAAAATTAGAAAGCTTGTTCAACTTACTGAAAAATAATAGAACTGATTAATCGATTATGAACTGATTAATAATTGAATAATTGTTGCAGCCCTAATTGACACAGCCGGTTTTCAGTTGAAGGATGCAGCATACAAATACTGTAACACTGCTTCTATTCACAGACAAAGACCGAACAGAGGCAGAATAATAACATCAACAACAAACAATCAGCAAATACTGCATACCAGACCATTAAATATTGTCTTTGATAGGGAATATTTTCAACAGTGTACTCCTTTTGGATCTGAAACTGATGTTAATTTTTTGTTGTTACAATGAGCAGAGGCTAAACTGAAATATTCCTGCACTATGACCACAGGTTCTCAGTAATGTTTATCCAGCCAAGTTTACTCATGTGTGTGAGGACATTTATGCACAGCTTGAGTTCCACTTCCCAGCTCCTCCAACTGCTAGCCTGCCTTTATAAAATTTCAAAATATGAGTACGTTCCCCCACTGCTTGGGCAACAAGGAGCAGAGATGGTCAAGAGAAAAAAAGCAACACACAGAAAAAAAACAACACACAAACCAAATACAATCTGTTAAAGATTAATGGTCTGCAGATGCTTTTTTTCATTAATGTGAGCTTTTCCAGCACATTCTGCTCTTTCATATACTGTATTCTTGAAGATTAGGAGGAATGAACTCACATCCTTGTTCTTCGGTAGATCTTTTTGGAGTTAAGTAGAAAGAAAAAAAAGCGATTTAAATGACCGCACTACCTGCCGAGCTAAGCCTTGCATTTCTTGATGTCCTTCCTCCCTCCACCACCTTGATGTTGTCTCAAAACAGGGGTTCAGGCTGGGATTGCAGATAAGACTAATTGTAGAGGCCTGCAGCTACTGTTTTGGGAGTTAAAGACAAGGTCACAACCTCTACACTCTCTATCCTTGCACCCATACCCGATGCACCAACCAATCTCTGCTTGCCATAGATTTCACATCGACTAATGACATGCCAGTATGGCTGCTGGGACAGTAAAACCAGTGGCAGACCCTGGAGTGACGGCTCATGGAAATTAAAGTTCCCGCAGTGGGCTACTGTGAACCAAAGGTTATGCCAACAGAATGTAAGATGTCTCTCTGTGTGTATTTTTATGATGCACTTGAGCGAGAGTTATGACAGTGTCTTTTTTAAGGTGTGGGAGATCTGATATGCTGTTAGTCTTGGCCTCCTGCCAGAGATACTGCTGGGTTTGCAGCCAAGCACTCCTGCTATCCAATACAGCAATGTTTATCTGTGCATCATGAGCAAAGATGTAAACATAACAACTTTAATTAGCATCCATGAAAATGTGTTCCTGTATGCTATATAATTCATGTGATCTATCAGTAATAAATGTGAGTTTATGTGCAGATTTCTGATGTAGTATCAGCTGTGGTTAAATTCATCATCCTAGTCAGAACATTTTAAGACGCTCCACTCATGATGCTTCATTTAGAGGTTGTAACTCATATCCCTGCTGACCTGGTGTCATAATATCAGCCCAGCTCATCAGGCTGTCATATCCTCAGACCCTGATGACTCAAACGATAGCCACACCTTTTAATGGAAATGAAAAGGGCATGCTATTCAGTATGTTATTTTATATGCTAGAGAAAGCCATTGGGATATGTGTCGCGTCAGTTTATTGTGTTAAAGTTGATTTAGTGTCAAGAGCAGGTGTAATCCTAGATGTTTTAATTATTTTCATGTTGCAGATATGTAGAACACGACAACTCTCCCGAATCATTATGATTCAGCGAAGGAAATTGTAAACTTTGAAGAAGATGAAGAAAAGGTTTAGATGTGATCTAAACCTCAACGTCAAACTGATTAAAAGAGTAGCACTGAAATTAACAGTAAAAAACAACTATATATTGTGGTACCAAATGCAATTAATGCTGACCATAAACACGCTAAATATTGAGTATGAAAAGTATGAAAAAAAGAGATTTGGCACAGAACCATTTTCACAGTGTTCCAAAATCATATGCAACATTAATCATCTCTTTTATCAAGTTATCTGGTAAGATAATATTTAAAAAAAACAAGCATATCAAGCTTACACTGGACCTTCACCCAACAAATGATGCTAAAACTGAACTCAGCACTGTATTGCTTTTTGTCCCCAAAACCTCAATGACCTCACACAGTAGCCTCATTGAGCGAAGGACATTGGTGCAACAAATTCCTCCAGTAAAAGCAGGATATTCTTCATCGGCCTACCTGCCCCAAACAGAGGAGTGTCAGGGAATATGGATTACTTGAGATACAAAAGGCAGCCTGTTCATCATCGAGACTGAATTTCAGCAGCATGGGTTATCTGATGTTCTTCTTCCAGCAGCACCTCTAGCCGGGCCAAGCCCAAACATCAACACCTCACCACCGTCAAGAACCCAAATCCCTGCAGATTATCTTTCCAAACATTTAGGATACGTCCAACATTCAAATAAATCCCCTGCTTCGTTGGTTTGAGTGCCTCCTCTGCTTTCGGGGTTTGACAGAGCAGGCCATTCATGTCTGTTGGGAACAGTAGGTAAACTGTTCATGGTGTAAATCTCACAGGGGAGAGTTGAAAAAGCAGCTGAGGAGTGAAATACATCAGATCTGACATCGCTATTTGATCACTTCCACAGAGCTACCTATGTGGACGAGAGGCTGACGATATCACAGGCCGGTGTGAGCATGTGCACTGAATTTATGTGTTTTTACTGAAACTTTGAATCAGGACAAATCATGTTCCTCATAATCCAAGCACAGGGTAACATTTTTAAATAAAAGCAGCCAAAATTACACAATAAAAAGAGATAATTTATGGAGATGTTACTATGTCATAATTCATACCATACTTACCAAGAGAAAGTGTTAAAAGTATATTGAAATTGCACACTGATATTATTTTATACATGACACAAACACACAAACTAGTGTGGGGTAAAGCAGTTCTGTTTCAGTTTCAGTTTACTGAATCATTAGAATCTATTAATTTAAAAAGATTTGTTCACCGTATAGTTTAGTAGTCACTGAACTGAAATACAGCTGAACAGGTTGTGGTTAGACTCACAATCGCTGGCTTTTGGCAGTGCTGTTACTAAATACAACACACTTCTCTGTTAAATATTGACATTTTAGACATCTCCTTGCTATATTTTGGAAATTAATGCATGTTTTGGGGATTGTTAAGCCTTTTTAACCGATGTACAGTTTGGCCTAGTTCAGTTTGATTCTTGTGTTGGACGTCACGTTCATGACTCTTCCAGTGATTACACTCAGTGGCCATTAATCTGTCAACGTCACATTTAAGTATCAGCTCAGCTCGCTTGGAACCTCGCCAGAGTAGGAACCAAAAAAGCACCAGGTACCAGGTACTATCCCTAATGGAAAGCAAAAAAAAGTCACGTTGAGTCGAGTAGTGCTAGAACTGTATAATGGAAAACAACATTTGTCTCATTTCCAACACAAACATTGTATTTTTTCCAGTTTTGACATATACCTATCTACAAAAACACACCAAAGGGAGGAGCAGTCGAGGAATGCAGCTTTTAGAAATAAAAACAAATACACTGTGTCTACCAATGTTTCCAGACAGGATGGGAATCAAGAAAACATTTAATGCACAGGGGGTGAAAGTCTGCAGTACGCCTGTGCCCAGATTTTACAAGCCTGGGGGTTGAAGGGTTTTACTATCATCTGGGGGCCAATATTCAGCCAGGTGTACTTGGAGAGGGAGGGAGATTGGTGATGACAGAAATGAAAAGGAAACCGGGACCTGGAAACACACAAGAGTGGAGGGAGAAAAAGAGGCTGCTGTCAGGGAGAGAGGAAAAAGCAACAGTGACAAAAAAGCATAAATCCTCAGATGGTGAAAAGAGGCACAGCAACAAAACAGAGAATGAAAGAGACATAGTAGATGTCAACAGTTTTATATTGTGATGAAATTCAATATAGATGTCATGAATAGTTAAGAGAATTTCCTAGCATTTGTTCATGTCTTCTGCTCTTGTCACAGATCTTTGTGATGTTGTGTTTCTATGGATCTGTGATCTCACAGTTGTGCATGGAGAAGTGGCAGAGTCTCAACTCCAAATACTAAAAATGGGATATAATGAATTATGTAATGCATAACAGAATGCTGCAAATGGTGAATTGGTGCTCAACAAGATGGAAAATGCTTCATTTGAATGTGTTTTGGTTCTACAAGAAGGCAAATGCGATGTAATCTGGCAATGAAATTTTCTTCCTTGTTTCTTACAGCTGTGGATTATTGGTAGAAGGTCATGAATCAGATCCTCGTCTCCACTAGTCTACATGCAGATGTGTACCTGGGCAAGACACTTAACCCCAAATTGATACTGACAGCTGTGCCAGCCGTATGCATGGGTATGATGGATGTGTGATGAAATAATAGCTGCACAAAGATGTGCTATATAAATGTGTGAGCGAATAGGTTTGGATGGGTGGGTTGCAAATCCATAATTTAAAGCAGATTTGAGTGGTCAGGATTAGAAAAGTGTTACATAAACCATTTACAATTATCCATATTTTTTATCCAAACAATAAATGTCTACTTCACCATAAATAGGGGACAAAGAGGGAAATGCTATAGCATGTGGCTAAGGTGTGATTGACAGTGTATATGACCTACTGATCCTTGTACGTTTACAGCTCCACCCTCAGATATGCTGACTTCTAAATTAAAAAAGAAAAAATTGAGTGATGTCACAGTGAGTTGCTAATTTACCAAACAATCATAACCAGGCTTCATGTTGAAATTCTCCTTCCCCCCTTCCAATTCTTGGTTTTCCTATCATGCAGTTTAACAAAATAGTTCAACTAGCAGGATTTACAGCAGCTACTTTAAATTATGTACAACACACTGTTGATGTTGTCTTTAATTTGATATGAACACCACTTAGTGCTGAACCAAATGAAAGTGGAGAAAGCAAGAGACATACAGAACGAGAGAAAGTCTTTACAAAGCAACAGGGGAAGGGGGCAGATCAGAGCAGAGGGCTGATGCTAAACAGATGTTGGTTGATTTTCAAGGGAAAGTTGGGCTTCTGTTTATGCAGGCTTTGACAGACAGGCGCCACACCTCACCAAGCTGCACCGTGTAGCAGGAGCATTTGCAAGAATCTCAACAACAAAGAGGGTTAATCAAGTGGCAGCAACTGTGTTCCTTCTTTCTTTTTTTTTCTTCACTTCAGAGTGCTGCTCTCTAGCATTTCCCCTTCTCATTACAGTGTTACTGTATTGCTTATGTCATCATGTTGGCCGAGAATACAGCTCAGCAGCTCAATTATACGCAACTTTCACTGGTGCTTTCTATGGCCCAAAGTTGCGTATACTCAGAAACTGTAGGAATACTTGAAAGACAGAAGATACATGAAACAAACTAAGGTTTATGACCCTAACTGAAGATCCCACATCAAATTTAAGGCAAAAATAACAAGATATTCAAGAAAGCGTTACCTGTTCTGCTAAAGTTCAGCTGAGCTGACAAGAGAAGATAACATCCCAGGTAACAAATCAGAAACCACAGAAAGCACAGTCTCTTCAGAAACAGTCTCATGACCTCCGAGCGTGTGTTTCCACTGAGATATTTCTTGCCTAGGACACTTTGTCAGATTCTCTGACATTTTGTGTGCATTAGCTTCAGGCTCCAGTTTTATCACCGCTGCTCTGCTTAATCCAGAGACTGATTTATTGGCGCGGCACTGAGTCGGACAACCCAGGTGTTGGGCAGATGTTGAGGCAAACAAGCAGTCAAAGCACTGCATTCCTGTTGAAGGAAAAAATATAATGTCATCTTCTGATTTTCCTTTCTCTCCATCTCCCTGCCTTGTGGAAAGCAACGGATATTGCCCCTACAGGCATGCAAAAATGAATAAATGGTAATGTGACAAGTGGATGCCATTTGTTTGCAGTGCTGTCATCCCAAAACCCACCTGTGCCACTCATGCTTATCCCACATTTCCTATACAACCTGACAGTGATGGCAAGTAGATCATGATACAGTGAGTTGATTTTCTTTTTAAAGGGGGAAGGAAAGATATAGCTGGAGAAAAATAATGAGAAATGTGAAAAGAGATGGGGTTGTGGTGACCTTTGACCTCTACTGCACGATTCTGTGCAACGAATATTCCCGTGGTCATGAATTATTTCTGTATCGATGCAGAGGGGATGATCACCATGTTTTTGCTCGGCGCATCTTTGCAGACAGACTGTGGGGGTGGCAGTTGCCTCAGGGTTAACAAAACCGGCTTGTGGACGAAAGGTTTGCATCTGCTGGCTAACCGGAAGAAAAGTGCATGTGGGAGGTGAAAAAGTAATCACACACATTTCCCTAAATAGATAAGTGCTCCTGTCCGGTGTCCAGTAACTTACATTTCACTTATAGTTGTGGCATGGTTGGTGTAAATTTAGGTAACCCCAGCCCCGAGGCACTGCTGTTAGTAAGGATGTCCTTGCTGAAATTTCCTTGATAAATAATAGATGTTGCTTTGTTTGATGCAGGCACATTATATTTTTATAATGATCACAGCTAGTCCAAAAGCACATGCCACAGAAAGCGAATATTTATATTATGGGATCTCATAAAATATATTTGCCTTTGAGATAAATATCTTGATATGAAAAGAATTTTACCAAAATTTAGATAAAACAGGTTTTACTGAGAAGAATATCTGTGTCAATCACATTACCAGTCAGGTAAACCAGGTGCACACTGGTGTAAATAGGAACTGAATTCTGTCTTCTGCAGTTGTTTGCTTTATTTCAGAAAGCGAAGCCAGAAGCCTCTGGGGAAAACACTGGGGTAGTGTGGACAACAGATAAATGTATGCATTGTCAAATGAAAATGGAGTAGTGTGGAGTTAGCCTAAGTTTCCAATCTTTATGTAATCATATATTTTCACATTTCAAGTTTTTTAGTGCTTAAATTTAAATTTCCATGTCAGTGCAGTGACTTTGGCTTGCAGAGCTTTTTTACATCTGGTTTTGGCTGCATCAATTTCATAGGTTAATGTGAACAAAGCCTCTAAGTGCAGCAGCTCAACACACTCCATCAAGTGATCTGAAAGAGGAGTCCAGTAATTCAACAGCATAAAATATTTAAATCGACCATCATCAGCTTTGAAAAGCCACTATCGCTGCCCATTTCATCAGGCTTTTTACAGTCAGAACTCATCCAGGTTGGGAAGGAATTTCAGTATGGATCTGAGGCCAACCACACACTGTATTTACACAGTTAATAGCACTAAACCCTTGTTATCATCTCAAGTGGAGGCTTATTTTTAGCAGCCATATTTGTTTTATTTCTTCCAGATGGAGCTGGCGAAGAACTTGACATCAGCTCTGTTTCTCATTAAGCCTCTCAGACGGGTGACATCAGTGGACTTGAATACTCTCTTGTCTAGGATGGAACACGTTGGATTTCTCTGTATAACAGGACGAAAACAATGTCAAATGTCATTCTGATAAATAAATTAAATTCATTGTTATCATAGCTGACCGCCCCAAAAGGAGCCCTGAGACATTTTAACAGTGGACCTCTTTGAGATATTTTTGGATCACAAAGTGATAGTTACTGCTACTGTGGGAAAATGTTGTGGTGCAAGGGCTCGAATTTCCTTTGCTTAGTCCAGCTATTTGCTCTTACAATAACAACACTGTTCTATCATTATTATTTGTTTATTCAGCTAACCCTCTTTATCTGGGGCACCACCTCCCACCCTCTCGCCTTTTTAGTCAATGCTTCTGCATTCACTGAACCCTCTGAAAGCTGATTCTCAACCATCGGCCTCAAACAGGCTGACTGATGTGAGGTAGTGGCTTCAATCAGAGGGGCTACAATAGCTCGTCCATCAGATGCCCTCCACCCCTGAAAGCATTACCTTCAGCCTGAGCTGTTTCCCATGGCATTATATACAGCACATGCTAGAATGTTCCACATTGTTCCCCTTCTAGGTCACAAGTTGCACTGACCACACTGCATATATTATTTGTGGTGGTGAACATATCAGATAAACAGTATACCCACTCTATGGAAGTTTAAAATATGATATTTTTTTGTCTTTTGGATGTTAAGAAAACCTTTTTTTCTCCCCATAGAACATAGTTGTTTTTCATTTCTGTGATTGGAAATGTTTCAGATCTGGACAGAGGAGAGCAAAATGGTCTGAATTTGTGAACAGAAAAGAGTGCATGTTTATGCTGCACCTCCTTCTTCAAACAGGTTCTGTCAGCCAGTACTGTCAGACCTAATCGTGGGAGCATTAGTGTGTATACAGCAACAGCAGCAGCAGCAGCACAGGTGCAGATGAGGGCAAAGAACTGCTAAACAAGTGGGATTTTAGCAGAATTTACTTCTGAACATTTTTGTGGGCACTTCTTTGTGTTTTCAGTCACACTCCAATCTGTTTGCAGCCATTTCACTTTATTAATGTTCATGTTGCCTTAGACACATTTCTTGCCTTTTGCAGAGCAGGAATGTAACAGGATGGCACAAGGTAGAAAAGCTGCTACATGGAGAAAAAAATAGTTGTGTGGAGCTGATTGTGTGGCAGCTCATTTGACAATGGTTTGAATGCAACATCTGTTTCTTGGCATTTAAATCAAGAGAAATGGTCCAAATTGTTTTCAGGTTAGTTTGATACATCTCTGTTAAACACTGTGGTTAGTGTACTTTTACAATTAGGAAACAACAAGTTCATAAAACAAAACAAAACAAAACACTTCATAGTTTAACAATGCAGACTTGAGTGTGGTAATATCATCGTAGACATTCCACTGAGCAAATTTCTGAGTGATTGATTAAAATTGTCTGAAATGAAGCCTGAGGAGAAAAGAAAGAGCTTTCTCATTTCCTCTTTTCAGCATCTCACTCCTCATGTACTTGCTCCAAATATAAGGCCCATTTTCAGTTAAATGGATCCTAAGACTATTCGAATGCTTTCCAGGTTCTCAGAGCACACACTCACACCCCATAATGGAATCAAGCCATGCAAGCAGTAGGGGGATTTGGGTCACAGGAGAAAGGCTTAATAATGCACTAATTCAGCTGGTTCAACAGCCCGTTCTTCACTCCACTGGCTCAAGCACCAGTTAAACAGAGGAAGGGTGGAGAAGAGTGGAAATCCAACCAGGAAATTCCTCCAAAATAAAGCTTGCGTGTATGTGGATGAATTGCAGAGGCTGGAGTGGCTTGCAGTATTTAAGTATAAATACAGGCTGGTTTGATGAGCCATTTCCTGCAAAATATTTATAATCCTAAATATATTAATATAACGAAATAAGCACAATAATAAAAAAATGCACTGCATAATATCCTTTGTGCAAACCCACTGGTTTCCCCAGCTGTTGTGCCAGATGGATGTATATGGTTGTGGTTCAAGACACTGCTGGCTGCATGGATCCCTTCAATAGGCCCTCAGTGACCACTGTGACCACACATAAAGGCGCTGACCACTTGACTCTGCACACAAGCAGCCCTGAGGGTCAAAGAGTTCCATGCAAAGCATCCCTCATTCAATCCCGCTCACCTGAGGCTCAATGTGCCTCAATGTGCCTCATAAAACCCCAATCACTGCTGGGATGTCTGGCCACACAGAGAGGATCCTGGAAAATCATTGAGCACATCACCATAAAGTTGAGTTATGGACTCATGAAAGGCATACAGATCATATTATCTGTTCAGAAAGTGACTGAGACTCAATAATGTGAATGGCTCCAGCTAGCCGGATGACTCAGGGACAAATGTTACTACATGCAGATGATATTGATTCTTTTCCTGGATCCTACAAATAGGATGTCTTTTAATGACAAAGAGGCTTGCATTCAAATGGCTTCATCTTAGGAATCAATGATTAAAGGCCGGAAATGAGCTGCAACCTACATAAAGAAGGTAAATACAAAAAGGCTGGGATCATTTCATTCATTTCTGTTAATTGCTATTTAAAATTACTCATGAATCTGGTGTCCTCATTTAAGTTATCAATATTAGTTTCTGGTAACTATGACAATCTTCCCTTTAAAATAGCAGCCTAATGGGAGGATGAGAGTAATAGACTTTTTTGCAGCATATAATTGGATCCACAGAAATGGCCTCCTCCTAACAACTGCTGCATGAATATCCTTCTAATGGCCATGCTTTGCATCTCATATATATACTTGTGGCTGTGGCTGTGTTAAAAGCTCTGAGATAACACAATTGAATGTGGATTTGAAAATGAGTTAGAAACAAGCAGGTTTGATTGATGAGAAAACTAGATATCCCGCTCTACTCTGAGTTTCAAGGCAGGACAGACATCAGCTCAGCCCTGACAGCACCTGACTTCTCAAATAGTGGGCATGAAGGTCAGTGTCTCGACTACAAGATTGTGGTCGAGGAGGAGGATGCGGTGAGCCAGACTGCTTCCTCTCTCCTTCTCACCGACTCTTCGCAAAACGTAGACAAGGCTAGCATCAGCCACAAACACTTCTGACAGAGCATATTAACCACGTCAGACAAATCACGTTCAACAGCAAACAGCATCACACTGCAGCAGTTAAAGGGTAAGGCAGATCTCTCTGTATCTGTTGCATCTGCTCTGTTGCTTTGTTTGCATATGAGCAGGATCCAGTGCAGGATATTTTGGAGAAACAATTCAAATGGCTCATGCTACAGAAAGAACTGTCTGTTTGTCTGTTTCCTTTACAACACACAGGGCGGTATCTAAATAATTTTCTCACAATCAGGCAACAAATGCCACCCTTTAAAACACTAACATAACTGTCCAACACGTGAGTGATCAGCACAAGTTCAAGTGCTTGTCAAGACACAGCTCGCATCAAGTGGGTAAAATTGCCCAAATACCACATTGTGGGAGAAATAGTGGGAGCCCATTGTGGAACAGTAGACACAGACATCCACATGAGACTGCAGCCTTTCCTTCTAGGCTTCAATCCTGTGACACATCACACAGCCAGGCAGGTGATCTTTTGTTTGAGAGGGAGATGATGATGACAAACACACACAGTGTTCGACTCCCAGTGTGTGCGATTGGCAACAACACAGAGAAAAGAAGAAGAGACAGCAAACAGGTGACCATGAGTTTGGAAGAAAAAAAATTAATGAAAGACAGCTGTGCTGCGAGCTTATTTCCCCAGTGTATAGACAATATACAGGAGCACTGCTGTGTTGTCTAGCTCTGCTGCTGGGAGCTGACAGGCCCTTTAAAGCTGTCTGTTTTCATATGCTGTCTGCAGTAGACAAGCACAAGGGGGGCAGAGGACGGACGGTCAGGGCCGGGCCAATGCAGGGACACAACCACCTGGAGCACCTGGTGTTCAGGGACAACACACACACACACACACACACACACATACACTTATATGATGCTGCAAACAGGGACACATGTACGATGAAGCAAATGCTGTGTGAACCGTTTATGTACACACAGTATATTTGCACACACTTGAGCAAATAATGATAGTGTGTTCCAAGTCCACGTGGATGGCCACACACTGACAATTTTATACAGTGATTGACTTTAAAGACATCAAACCAACAGAATGGTTGTGTTTTATACATCTGTGCTGATTGGCTGAATTGAATCATGTGTATCTATTACAGTTTGTCTTTCATGCCAAAAAATTTAAAAATAAATTCAACTCACTCAACATTAAGGATAAAAAGATTATACTGTAGATATATGTAGAAGTAGATATAGGCAACCAATAACAGGAAAACATTTCAAAAACACGTGTGAAGAGATAATTAGAATTAACTCAGTTGGCTAGTTAAGAATATATGTGTTTTAAAAAACTAAATGGTTGTAGTATGTCCAGCAGCAGTTATTTTGCAAGGTGACAGAAGTGACACAACATAGAAATCCCGTGCAAGATAAGTTCAGCCTCCCAGGCCAACAACGGCGGAGGCTACCGGTGAATTGAGACACAACTGATCTCCAGAATGTCAGTGGTTTGGAATCTGAATTGCACAAGTTAAAGATTCAGTTTCTTATCTCGAAGGAAGATGAAAAGGCTTCCTGCAAGATTTGAATGACTCACACGATCACAACTGCTCTGCCAAAGAACTGTGGCAACAGTGTTTTAATGACATCTGATTCTCTGAGACGGGAAACATTGTCAACTCATCATATCGACATGAGTATCCGTGCATGTGTGTGTGTGAACTCATTCAAGAGGGAAGCACAACCATATATTTATGTGTAGCTGTTAGAAAGTGACAAGCATTGAGCAATATTTGAAAAACAGTGAAACCAGAACATTAAGTGCACGTCATCAGATTCAGATCGACCATAACAACTGTACAGTCATTCTTGGGGAATTTCATCAGTGTCATTGTCTGTCAGCAGTATCTGTAGTTTGTTTCAGCTTCTTTCTTATTAGTGGGAAACCAACACGCAACAGAAAAACACCTCATACTGCCCAGAAAAACCAATGTTGCACTCTCACTTTGACGTAAGTAGCAACATGACCTCAATATTTTACGAGTGTGGCTGTTGTTTTGATAGTAGTGGGAGGATAATTTATGCAAAGCTCTGAAGCCGGATTTCGGCTGTTGAAAGCCAATAAGTTGGTATCAAAATGAGGGCAGAGTTAATTAATCATCTCGGCTTCCTGTTCATAGCTCTCCTGCGACTGTCCCGGGGGCTTGTATGAGTGTGTTTTTTCAGTGTGTGTGTAACAGACAGACAGAAGAAGGCGGGTAAAGCAGAGGGTGGTGCAGGTTGCAGCTGGGGATATTAGCATAAAGTAATGTGAGCCAGAAGACTGCTGAGCTCCTGTAAGCTGGGTGTATCAGCATCATAGGGAAGGAAAATGGAAACTATTGACACCTGCTTTATTTACTGACTACAGAAAAAAGAATGGCAGACATAACAACTATACTTAATATAATACATTTGGTAATTGTTTGTGTGTGGCAATTAAAATACAGTAAAACTAAAGATGGCAATAAAAAAAGTTAAATACTGTATTTCACAATGATTTCAAGTTGTCTCACAGTCAATGATAAGAATTTTTTCGCAGACAGAAGTTGGTATGAAGTCAGCATCACTATAATCTCTAATACTATATAATACTATAATATATCATCATTAGCACGATCTCTGCAAGGCATGTTATAGCATGGCTAAATGTTTTTGCATCATTAAAATGTGGTCTTGTCATTACAAAGTAGTATGATGGACTACATAGAGAATACATTCCAAACATTTGGGAGCTCAAATTAAAAGGTACACATACATTTGAGAGTGTAAAGTGTCACTTTTCTCAAGGTGAATTATCACTCTGCAGTTGCGCTCAGCTTTATTTTATTTCCACTCTCGTTTTTTGTGTTCTGCAGAAAAGAGTGCTAAAAGAATAAAACCATACACACTAGCAACAAGCTGGAGTTGACAGAGCTAAAAGAGGAGTAAATCTGTGCTTGCAGAATACTACTAAGTACTAAGTATTTTTGCCATATCAGTGTAAAAATATTTGAGATCCTATTTTAAACATTTCAAGAGCTTATCTTGTGACTGCAATTAAGAACTTAAAACCTGCTTGAAACACTATAGTGTAGAACTTTCTGCATGTCTCTGCAAACTAATTTATATCCTTATTCATTTATATTATATGTGATCTACCCGGTTTGTGTGCCTTGCTCATCATCAGTCTGGTGACAGCTCCTGGGATCGTCAGCAGCTAAAGTACACCTGAGTTCAATTGTGGTGCTCGCTCCTCCTGGTTTTGGTTTACAAACTTTTGTGGGTTTTGCAACATTCAACATTGCAGTCACACACCAAATTACACCCTTGATTAATTAACCTGACTTCATACATGTTAAACATTCCATTGATAGATTGACTTTATTTTAAATAATTTGTTATTGTAGAACTGGTGTCTGTTGTGTGCCTCCCTCTTGTTATATGTGTGCGGCTCATTTGGTCTCATTAAAATTAGTAGATACATAATGATTGTAGAACATTATATGGTGCTTTTGCTTGCAAGCCAAAGGGCTAGAACATCCAAGACCACTTGTGTGGTCTTCTTAAGCAGCATCTGTTCAGCAAAGACTGAAATGGAAGAGTAGAGACCTTGACTGTGGCCTTCCTTACTATTTTACTATGGTCAAGGGCAGGTTAAAAAGGATTTACATTTTGGCAGCACTTGCCTGGTTAAGGATGATAAAGAACTAGACTCATGGATTTTTAAGGTCTCTTGCATCCAAACAGAACACAAAACACTCACTTTCTTTTTTTTTACCTAAAACAAGGGGAAAAGAATTAGCATTAGATGTCTTTTTGCTATGCAGCAGCCTTTCAGAGTGGAAAAGACACAGTGGGTCACTATGTGAGTGTGCATATATGTGTGTTTGAGATTGTTGGGGGGATTTCTTAACAGAGCACGGATGGCGATCTGGGCAGGAGGAGGAGTTGGAGAGTGAAATAGGATGGAAAAAGGCAATCATGCATCCCAAGCTTCTCCAGCTCCTTGTTGTGTGTGTGTGTGTGTGTGTGTGTGTGTGTGTGTGTGTACCTGGTATTCCTTATGTTGTGGGGACCTAAATCTGTTTACACAGTCATACTATGGGAACTTGTCTTCCTTATGGGAACAAAAATCAAGTCCCCATAACTTTTAAAGTTAGGCTGAGGTTACGGTTAGGTTGAGGTTAGGCACTACTAAGTATGGTTAAGGTTAGAGTAAGTCTCCAGGAAACGAATGTAAGTCAATGCAATGTCCTCTGAAGTCATGGAAACCTGTGTGTGCGTTTCCCCCTCCCTCCTCCTTCTCAACGAGCCATTAGTCACCATCCAGCTCCTGTTAATGTAATTAGATAAAGGATATATGGAGTCTTGGTGCACGGTGTAGACATTTGTCTGTATAATTGTGTCGATGTGGCAGAGGCTGAGAACCCCCTGGATTTCCACAAAAAAAAAACTCTGGCTCAATAATTTACATGTACAGTGAAAGAAAAATGGAGAAAACCATAGAGATGGTAAAGGGATAGTCATAACTAAAATAATACATTTTCAACCTTTTTTAACCTGCACCATGTTTCCAGGAGAGCACCAATGACTTCTTTCTTAAAATTTTGGAATTCCACATTCTTTCTAAACACAGAGATGTCATGGATCAAAAAACTCCAAACCACCCACCGACCTTGGTGATATTTTTAGACCTGGTTGCTACAACATGGCTCCCAACCCCAACTGTTGTACTGCACATTATGACTCTTCTATAATAAACTCAACCTTTTGTGGTAAACAAATACACTTGAGGCAGGATCCCAAAATTTCAATCTGAAACAGGAAACAACTCTTGCATATAATTAGTTGCAGTCACAGCTTGGCTGCTACTGACCTACATATGGAACATGGTAACACTGCACATACACACACAGGCACACACTCAAAACACAACTCACTCACAACTCCCAACATTCCTTTACACTTGAGAAGCATGGACACAAAAAAGAAAGGCGATGCAGAATAATGAAACTTGAATTAAATAGTGATAATAGTGATTTCTGACCTTGTTTTTTTGTGTAAAAAACAAACAAAGAGCAAACGTTATTCAATGTCTGGATCAGGCAAAGCAATAAGGTCTCATATTTTAAAATCTGTTATCAGAACTGTTGCCATGTCAGCACAATATAATGTCAAACTTTAATTAGGTCCACCTATCATATTATTACATATAATTACATTAATAGA
Organism: Brachirus orientalis; assembly: GCA_016785285.1. Lineage (NCBI taxonomy): Eukaryota > Metazoa > Chordata > Actinopteri > Pleuronectiformes > Soleidae > Brachirus > Brachirus orientalis. The sequence goes on from JAFBJR010000129.1 coordinate 6,529,414, forward strand.
TATCTATGTAACAAAAAAAGTGTACATGGCACGCAAATCAAATATAGACATGTACCTTACTTTCCCTCCACACACCCACTGCCCTGCACCTCTAACCTTGGGTAATTCCTGCCTCCTGTCAGGGGAACACACAATGTATGTGGTTGTGGATTTGGGCAGACTGGAGGGCAGAATGTTACCTTCATTACCACCCAGTCAGATCTTCTTCTAGCTCCAGACAGCCTGCCTCCTGTCCCAGTAATCTCCTCAATGAATGGAGGTCTGGGAGGTTTGGAGGGACTGGGGAGAGGAGAAGGTATATAGACCTGAGACTCACCAGTAGCAGCTCCAACAGGGGGATGCTTCCAATCCTACCACTGAGTGACACAAATGCCATGGTCCACAAACTGGCTCATCCCGCGTCCCGTTCTTTCTTGTCTGTTTGTCTTTCTCCTCTTCCGCTTCTCTCCACACTTCTGCCCTAGCTGCTTCTCAGCTGCTGCCTACTGCTGTGCGCATATGTGTATGAATTTGACTTTGTTGAGTGTGCGCATTGGAGTGATGATGTAGCGAATAGTCATGCAGCTTCGTTTGAATTCTCATCTCCCCCACTACGGCCACCTCAGCCCTTGTCAATATTTAAATAGTCAAGTCAAGTTAGAATAAAGCACCTGAGCATAACCAGATTGTGTTTCACTGCTCAGGAGAGAGTATATGTAAGACAGTTCGAATCCCACCCTAGAATCTCATCTCTAAAACAATGGAAGCTTTTCCCATACTGGAAGTAACCAATTTATGTGTATGGTGTCTTTGATTCCTTGTAAATGAATCAATCACTTATGATTGAATTTGGCCATTTAGTGGCTCTCTCTTCGGTCACTCCAAAGTGTCTCTTCAAAACGTCCTGTCTGCATTGACTCACATTAACACGTGCGCCCACTTTAAATGTTGTGTGTCACATGGTCACAGTGCGAGAAGTGCATAGGTCTAACTGGTTCTTCAGATGTGAATTGTTCAAATGTCCATTTGGTAAGTTATTTGGGAGTGTCTATTTCCTGGTTGGATATTTAAGGAAAAGAGTGAAGACCCACTCTGGGAGTTGAACTGCTTAACAGAACTCCCACACATATGTTTCTGTTGGCGATAGCTCATTCACTTTCAGACGTTGCAGTAAACCGGTATGTTAACCATTCATTCCTGATATGTTGAGATTTTATATTAACAGCAAAGGATCTGTTATCTGTTACTAAGTATTTAGTTACATGGTAAGTTGCTCTAGGTAACATTTATACCCTTGAGTTGAAAAAAAGATTGAGTATCATGTTCTGTAACTATTGAGTTATGTTATAAAACCAATGAACCACTGAGTGGTTTAAAACCATATCTGCAATCCCTGAACGAAAATCAATTACAGATTCCTTTTTGGCAGAATTTAATCCTTAAAAGTTTGCTAAAGGTAATTTAGGTAAACTTTTAATTTTCATTTATAGTTAATCATAGTTATTTTAATCACTTGGAATCAGATTTAATAAATAATTACTTTACTTTGAAAAACCTCATCTTATTTCCGTAAAGACAAAATTTGCATTGAGGAGATATTAACAAGTATCTCTAATATTTCCTCCCCTACATGTAGTACGTGAGTGTATTTTTTGTGTATGTTTGCATATGGTCTGTGTTTTTGCTGTTGTGTAAAACAATAACATCACTCTATTGAGATGTGGCTTCTAAACAGTGGCCACATCACTGTTATTACTGCTGCTGCCACTCACAGAAGCAGAGTGTGTGTGTGTTCATGCATGTTAGTGCACCGGATTCGCAGGCTGGATCACAACTCCTTGACATTTGCCTCCGGAGTATTTTCCTGTCTCACTGTGAGCTCAGCAAGTCAGGTCAAAGTCAAACTCGTTGGGTAATTTGTGAGTCCTGGCAGGAAAACAGGAGGATAGAGGTGGGAGGACATAGGTTGTCATGGTAGAATGTTTTGTAGCATGTTATGGCCAGTCAGTGTTCTGTGCTCATTGATGTTCACAACTGTCACACTGTCAGAAGTCTCATATCCTGCAGAATGGATCAATTGCCTTTTACAGGAAATGAGCACACAGCAGTTTCACATAATGAGCAACCTCTCTTTGATCAATATGCTGAGTGATCCAAACAAAATCCATAACAGTTAACCCTGGTCTTGCAAAAACCTGACATGCTGAATGTTTTACCAATACACCTACAATTCCATGCAGAAACCATCTCCTGATGAAGACTGTGTCATTTTATTGAAAGTTTCAGAATAGCTACTAAATGGTTTGACTTCATGGTTTGATTATGGGAATGCTTTTTTAACTGCTGTTTTCAAAGTCAGGAATAGACATCACTAAATCCAACATGATAGAAACCTGAACATTTACATTCTCAATCTACAAAAAAAGATCAAGTGATATATAAGCACCAATGCAAAGCTACAGATTTTTTTTGGAGTCACTTATTTTCCCAGCTGCTTGTTCCAAAATCATAAATCAGCACTTGCCACCATCTGCAAACACATCTCTTGAGGGAAACACAGAGAATGAGTTGTGAACCTCAGATTGCACGTTGTTTCATTCACATCGGTATGGTCAAGTCAGCTGCACAATAGATAATGACAGATCTCCGCTTTAGAATGCAAAACCAGCAAAGCTGTTGTGGAGACACTGTCACGTTCCTCCCTAAAATGTCCACCAAAATCAATTTTTGATGGCTGTGCAGTTACACAGTCGTGCTTTATTTTTGTCTGCCTGGTTGTTCTGTTTGTTCTCTGACCAGGCAGAAATGAATCTAGATTGCATGGTTCCCAAACGCCAGCTGTGCATTGAAAACCTATTCATAATCCAGAACAACTTGCAAGGACCAGGAAAGGACCAACCACATGTCAAAGGAGCAAAATTAAAAATGGATGGCCAGTGAGGTAGAACATTACATTTAAATATTCACAAGGGTATTGTGATCTGTTACCTTAGTTTCTTAAATTTCTGCATTGACAGAAAATGAAATTAATTCCCCAAAATTTATCTAACACCTTGATATAATAGATGTTTGAAATAGCATTAAACTTTCAATGACTAAGCACATATTTTAACAACTATAAAGTAAGTATTCAGATCGCACTGACCTATATATGTGTTCTCTTCCTAAGTGGACTGAGCTTGTTACCTGTGGCTATCTCTGAGATTAATGGCAGCTGAGCGGCAGGACATGGGCAAGCCTTGCTTAGGAATTTATGACATCACATACCAGTCAGGTCACGTGGAGCAAGCTGAGGTGATGCAGGTGTGAAGATCAGTGCCCTGCCCAGAAAGCACTCCTCTGAATGACTAATTGTTTTCCATCAAAGCCGGTTCCAACTCGTCCTGAGACCTTTATTTGATAGTTAATTACTTTGAAATCTATTGTGCAAGCAGGCGGTATTTACACTGTTGAAGATGAATGACTGCAATGAAGCTAATGCCACTGGTCATCTGTGCATCAAACCATTTAACTATTACACGGTGACAGTCAACCATCCCATGCAGAAATAATAATGAACATTCAATCACTGAAAGAAGCAAAACATGTCTATACAATAAAGATTTTAATAATGCATCCTTTGGCAATTCCGGGTTGCTTCATTTGTCAGAGAGACAGGACCATGACACTAATACCCATATAATGATTTTGATATAGGGTGGCTAAAAGAATGAATCTGGGTAGGAATGAATGACTGCTTTGGTAATACATCTTTAGCAAATGAGACGGTCCATTTGTCAAAGCTTCAATAAGATTAATGCTAAAATAATATAAATAGAGTAAATTTTGTCACTCCTGCACAAAGATTAAAAAAAAACAAACTTTAAAACTGCTTATGCTTCCTGCCTGCTCGCTCTTGGGTCCTGTAAACGACACTTTACATGACAAAATTAAGGGCAATTACTGTGGTTTGGAATCTGCCAGTAAATTAATAAATAATTTTGTCAAGTTGGAAACTATTTGCAAATTACAAGGCACTGAAATTCCATGACAGATGCACTGAGGTATGCATGAATGTGCTGAACACAATTAAAATCAGGTCATAACCCCAAACAATTCAGATTTAACCTGTGACCCTTTAAAAGCTGTGAGGTCGCCAGGTGCAAGGAAGCGCCACACCTGGTAAAAAATCACCATAGAAGCCCAATCACTGCAGCCAGTGCAGCCAAGGATCATATTGTGTGCCAACAATGAGTCTCATAGTCTCTACAGATATAAACGTGTGGATCTTAAGGTTCACAGTCAGACACACAGTCAACCTGTATTAAAACAAATATGTGAGGCCTTGAGCACTTATGCGCAGCCGTACATTAGATATTAGTTTTAAAGTGGTTTCAGTATCTATTTTCTCAGTGGTGCATGCTAAAGTGGAAACATTTAAATGTTATCCTGGTCTCATCATGTCACTTCTCAGACCACCAACCAGCACAGAGTCCTGTACAAGTATAAGGATTGTTCATGCCAAAAAAGAGCAGATGTCCTTCAGTCATGACTGTATTTATTAAAAAACATGTCCACATAATCCTACACAGGGCCTACACAGCCTGTGTCACTGAGGAAGCATTTTAGCAAAGTAGCTTCAGTCCTCTGTCATTACCAGGATTTGTTCAGGCATAGACATGGTTGAGACCCTGTTGTAGCAAACCCCGGCCAGATAATGGTGAAGCGTACTGATGTTTCCGAAAGGTTTATTAAACATAGATTCACTCTCCTTTCCATGTATTTTCTTCAGAAAACACCGTAAGAGCTAAAGGATAAATTAAGAAAATAAGGTAAGCTTTTACAGATAATATAAAACTAAATAAATAAAACATAAACAGTCACACAATCTGGAGCTATGCCCAACCTAGCTTAAGTGCACATGCAGAGAACCAGTGCAACTTTCTCTCACAACTAATGTGGCCTAAACAAAGCACAGACACTTCCTTGATAAAAATTATAATCATTTAACAAACATAAACATCAGTAAAAAGAACAAAATAATACCTTGTTCCCATTCCAGCCAGGTGCTAAATTGTAAGCATTGAAGCAACGAATGAACACATCTGTTAGACTGGTGACAGGAAGTTTTTTACAGGAAGTACTTCAAAATAAAGGTTTGAGACAACAGGTGTCATTTAACAAATTAAAAGCTCAAAACAGTTAATCAACATAATTATAAAGGGAACTTAAGTATCATTTACACCTGCTGCCAAAACATGAAAAATGTGGTAAGGTGTATAAAATAGATGCATATAATTGACTTACAGAAGCTTTAAAATGCACCTCTGGTCACAGATGGAGGACTGAAAATGTGGCTGAAATGATTTCTATGAAAACAAGTCTTTAAAAAGAAGCTATATCTTGCACCATGTTACAGCAACCTGGACAGACATTTTGCAGAAGCTCACTACATATGTACAGTATATGAACCAGAGTAAAACAGCTCTACCCACATAACCCACATGCATAAACTTTTCCATATCTTTCTATAAAGTGGAAAGATTTGTGAACATCCTTTTTGGTATACAAGGACCATCGTAGTTCCCTGATGCTCTTGGGAAAGGTCAGGAGTGAGTGGAGTCTGTTTGTTGCAATCTGCAATCTAATGGAGCTTTTTCCACTATACATTTCGAGCACTACTCGGCTCGACTTGGTTTGGGTATCAGGTCGTTGTTTTCCACTACTTCATGGTACCTCCTCAATGTTGGGGGAGGGGGGGCGGTCATCATATCACGGCTGTGCTAAAGGTGCTAGCAGTGTGTTGACTTCACATTTTAGTATTAGCTCAGCTCTCTTGGAACCTCACCAGAGCAGGTACCAAAAGAAGCACCAGGCACCGGGTACTACCCCTAATGGTAAAGTAAAAAAAAAATATATATATATAATTCTTATACACTGGACCTTCCCTGCACTTAGGTATTTTTTAGTTGTGTTGTTTTTGGAGAGGGAAGTGAAAACTTTATTGCAACAATCAAATACATTGTATCCTTGCTTATTGGCAACCTGAATCAAACAACCTCAGGATGAATAAACCCAACAACAGGCCAGGTTCCCCTACATATTAAGCTCTGCTCATATAAAAACCAAGCATGAAAGAGCATCCTCAGATCCCAGCTGAGGGTTTGGCTTAGTGCCTGATGAGAAGGGTGGGACCACAGGGCTGTCCCTGTGCAGAAGAATAGACAAGACATGCTTGCCACCGTACCACCGTCTGCATTTCACACACACACACCCGGTCTGCCAGGAGCCCATGGAGCGAGCCCATCCCACCCCAGCTGCAAGGTGAGAAGTTGGGCTTCACTTTGCCGACAGATGCAGGCCCTCCTCAACCTCCTCTTTCTGCCTCAACCCTTTTACACCAGAGTCTTAATCTGCACGTCCAATCCTGTTAGCCACCCTCTGCCAGTTTTGCCTTGTTCACGCTCAAACCTCCAGTGCCAGTGTTGCATTCAAAACTGGTGCCTCAACCACACATGATAAACAAACATCCCTCAGTGGAAATAGAGCTTCCATGGCAGGTGGACAGGGTTAACACCCTGGGATAAGCTCTATTGACTACTGTGTTTGGAAAAGGTTTCAGGTTTCCCTGATGAGACAGGCCGCTATTTCAACACAGTAAACCCAAAAATTTGTTTTTACAATGGTCACTGTAAATAACGGTAATGTGCCATAAACAAATAATACATTATTTCTTTTACTGGGAAAATTATAAAAAAAATTACAAGAAAGAAAATGCATAACATCTTCAAGGTTAAATATGTGTGGTGTGATCAGCTTTATAAATAAAAGAGACATAATTAAAGCCTTATTTCAAATGAACAACAAATAAGTCATGACTTTATTATGACTCTGCTTCGAAATTAGCAACAACAACTGAATGGCTCATATTATTCGAGTATTCGACCCAGTATGGCAGTAAAACTAGCAGAGAGAGTGTGTGATAGGACTGTCTTCTCCTTGTCTTTGCACATTTCACACTTCTCAAAAGGGCTCTGTCCCATGGTACAGGCTCTTTTGAGGGGAACCACAGGGTGAAAAGAGATTGGGGCAAACACATGTGACTTGCTGCACATGCGGCACCAATATCACCTTTGATCTCCATCCTGATTGGAAGAGGAGAGTCTGGAATTGGGCCCTTAATTCAAAAGGACATAAAGGATGGTCTCATTGGATGAAGAGCAAATGGATGTCCAATTATAGGAGCTGGCACAGAGCCCTGGGTGAGAGGGGACAAACAAAAGTAAAAAGCCTCTGCTATCAGTTTGGAGCAACTTTTTTCAGCTGATTGTTAAAGGTTTTTTTTTTTTTTTTTTTTTTGATTAGGCAACATGAAATAAACCCTTTGACCCACAAGATAACAGTGTTTACAACATCACCTCACAGTGTGTTCAATAGGCAAATGCGATTTTTATGTGTTTCAAAGCATCATTACTGTGGGGTGTGGCATAAATGCAACGTGTGACATGGGTCACAGATTTCATTGCACATTAGCACACATCAGCATGGCACTGGCAGCCAGTAGAGATGATTCACATAGCAAGATGAGTGTCATTTTCGCTTTAATAAGCTGAATGTAATCAGGTTCCTACAAATGCCAAAAAACTACTATTCTGAAATCATAATGTGGATATAGCTTATGAAGAAAAATTCACATCTGTAAAATATTATATAATTGCCCCAATAAAAACACAGGCTAGGTATTAACTGGGGACTGCCAAATCTTGTTACTTGAAGGGTGGAAAAAGAGACGAGTGGCTGATGTCAAAACAACCCCTGACAATTATTATACCAATTTTACAAGCGGATGGAGGCCGCTAAGTCTTATCCACAGCGTGTGGTTGGTTATGAGGGAAGCTGCTGGCTTTCAGACTGGAGTCTAGGGAAAAGCCAAGGTTGTAATTGCTCCTCAGCAGGCTCGTGACAGAAGAGAACGTTCCCATGAGACAAGAGGAGGAAGAAAAAAAAAAAAACACCCTCTCTCCTACCTCTCTGAATGAACAAATGTCCCAGAGTTTGCTGGGTTCCCACACCCCGTGGCCCCGTGGCTACCCACACGGTGAGCCCGGGTATGTGTGGTATGTCACCTGCACACTGAGGGAGCTATCAGAGACCCAGTCGGAGGCTAGCACACTCATGCTGAGAAACTTTCATTTAAAGACTCAAGATTATTGTGAGAGATGGAGTGCTCCAAGAGAAAATGTGGGAGCTGCTACAAGAACAGTCTAAATCTTTTTCTATAAATGGCTCCCACCCAAAGTGACTAATCAGTCTTAGTTTAGGAAGCACACCTTACAAAAGTTACTCAAACATCAAGTTGACACACTGTGTGAGCACTCGTCCCCTGAAACCAGGATCCTGTAAGACAAATGGTGTGAGAACTAGGTCCATGCTGAGGGTGGCATTGTCTGTGAATTTCTATGGTATAATTACACTCAATTCGTTTGAACTGCTCAGCAATAATATCAAACTTCTCCATTTGCTTGCTTGATGTTTTGGGAGCCAATCGGAATAGAGTAAGCATTTCTTTCCATCCTTTTCCCTTGCTTAGTTTTATGTCTCCATTCGTGCTTTAATAACCAGCTCTAATGGGCTGTAGAGAGCAGGGTGGTGGGGCTTGGGAAGTCGGAAATACATTCTTACCAAACACACTCCATGTGGACGTACTGTCCAATTCATTTGCACATTTAGCACAAAACAAACTAATTTCTCTGTTTTTAGAGTTTCTGGGACACCTTAATTTTCTTTTGCCAGTGGCGAATGAGCCAGAAAAACAAGTTACAGAATGAAATAACAGCATGGCAGCAAAGTGTGTTTCAGCTTGCAACAACAGCATCTTTGCACTCTTCCTTTGCCATTTAACGTTCTTTAAGGGCTGACTGCTGTCAGCTGTGCTCTTAAAGGTCAAGGTCACACTCAAGACAAAACTCTCCATCTTCTGTGCCAAGCTCAACTGTAACAGCCAACACAGAAGTATCTTCAAGTGAAATTTTGAGGTGATAGCCTCTGCTGTGCAGGATGAACCCCTGACAGAGCTGCAGTGTGTGGTGACCTAGTTAAATCTGGCTGGCAGCAGCGAGCATCAGCTCATGCACTATCCACGGCCATTGGGCTCACTGTGCACATCCCTGTATGACGAAGACGGTCTCATCCGGAGGCAAGCATCAAATGATAAAAATAAATAGTGGCACCGAATCAGCCCAGCAACACGGCATTTATGTAATGCAAATGGTGTCCCAGTTACTCAGAGGTACTGCTGTATCTGCTGCTACTCTGAGCCATTCCTCTTCATACACTGATTCAGATATGATAGTCCAAACCAACCTACTTCCTATCACAGGAGTGCAGTAATGTAATGAAATGCAGTAATACAATCCATAAACACTTTCCTAATTCATCTATATTCCTTATATAGATGAACACTGCTGCATCTTCAACAGACCTGAGTAGATTCCCTTGACCCTAGCATATATACATTCAGTAAACATATGCTGATACAATTTACATGTGAGATGGCGGTTCAGGCTGACATTCAAGCTCTGCGTTCGCTAAATTACCCATATACACTTGATAGAATCTCTGTATGAAACTGGGGCCTTGTAATCCACCCAAAGAGGAGCAGACATAAATATTTTACCTGTTCCTCAGCTGACATATGGTATTTTGTCTTGAGCTTCTCATACTAGTATGAAGTGAAAATCTGTCACAGGCCTCCCAGAGGAAAAATCTGTCTTGTTCATCATTTTAACGAGCCATAAAACATATGGAATTTCAAAAATGTGTAAAAACACTAAAACACTTTTTTGCATGTACTCTCTCAAAAACGAGTGACAACCTTGTGAGGAGACTGAGCAAACAACACTGTCTCAAATAGTATGTAAAGTCAGACAACGGGGCAGGGCTGATTTGCAGATGACAGAGAGTAAAAACTCCAACAGGGAAGCCTGCCATCTGATGGAATGTCAGAAACTGACCTCATGTGTTTTCTCAGATGCCTGAAAAAATAAATGTATCAGAGTCTCATATCCTCTCAGGAAAAGGAGTGTTTATAGGACAGTGGGCCTATCTGTGCCAGAGCTAACAGGGCCACAAGGGCCATCCACATCAGCAGAAGGAATAAAGCCTCCAAAAGTGTAGCAAAAAACGTTTTGCTTTTTTGGTACACTTTTGGATACCATGACCTGGATGACTGAGAATCTTCACAGACAAGGAATAAAGCCATGGTATAGACACAAACTTAAACTCATTGGCTTCAAAATCAAGTGACTTTCAGCAAAGCAAAAGGCTCATTTAGCCATAAAAAATGTTGCACAAGTAGTACATTTCTGTGGAGTTAGAAAAAAAAATGCATCTTTCCAGAGATGTATCAGTGATTTAAATGGCATTGAAAATAACAAATGATTTTTTTGATGTAATAAAAATCATAAAAATCTTTAGTAGTTTAGTCAGGGACCTGCCTTTTATAATAGGCTGAAGATCCACTGATTATCAATGCTGCACCAACATGAGTGACATATTCAGCATTTACATACATTCAACTTGAATCAACAAACTTCTACATCAACTTCAAACAAAACTACAACTTCAACAAAACCACTGTGCAAATGTCCGTGGAATCAGATCTACACACCATGAGGAAATCTATGTTGGATTTTTACCAAAGTGCTCTTGGCGTCCTCGTGTCCCACTATTGCAACAACCCAGCATCCTTCTGCTCCTGCTGCCCCAAGTATGAATAAATCATTAAGGGAGGAATGAGCGGAAAGGGAAAGAAAAAAGATAAAGACAAAGAGACATACTTTACTGTGAATATCAAATAGGAGGAGAAAGTCCAGATGAAGACAAACAGTACATGAAAGTGAGAGAAAAGACGGGGGGGGGTGTACAAATGTGGAAAAAAATGCAGCATGCATGGATAGTTGAGAGGACAAATGTAAGCATGTTGAATCATAAATCCATATCACAAATATGACCTACTTTGAGACTCACACCAATTCAGGTTGCCATATTTCCAATTAAAGCGATTTAGCACAACTTGTATCATATACAGTATAACTAATAATGTTCAGAAAGTCTTTACGCCTCACTCACTCTTCAGATGAGAAAACCATAATCAATGACTGATCCTGCACTGTGTAAGTGTAAGTTATATATTCACAAAGCTAAACCGCTGTGAATAAATTATAACAGAGGGAGTGTCTTGTCCCTCCAAGAGGATTCAAGTGACTCACTCCCAGTGTGCTTTCTCTAGATTCACTTTCATGTCACTGTTACAGCAGGAAATGACTGGCAGGATTATGGGTTTTTATTATCCCATAAGAAAAAAAACATTTAGATTTAATTTTGATGTTCTGTCAGTTACACACAAGACCCATTTATATTTTAATTTCCATGGCTGCTTCGTTGAGGTCCTCTAAGATATCTGAATCAGACTGGGGAAAACAATATAGGTCAACATTGCTTTTGGGCACTTTTTTTTTTTTGGCAGTTTTTAGGTCAGATTGTACTTATATGACTTGCAATAGTTATGTATTTAATCATCATAAATATCAAGCAACTATTTTCATAACCAAATAATACTTAAGAAATACTGCTTGTCTTTGTTATGTATAATATTAAACTGAAAATAGCAAAATTGCAGATCATTAATAAAATAATCATAATAATCATAATCTGCTATTCACAGAAATTCACCTGGGCCTACCTAGGGTAGATTGTCAGGTCATGAAGTCAGGTCAAATCAATAAAGTAAGCTGGCACGTTGTAGTTTCAATCAAGCCTCATAGTCACTAACAGAGTGCAACATAAACAACAAAACTGCTCCCAAATTGCAGTCTCAGATGGTGATTCATGATTAACACTCTAAATGTCCTTTAAAGAAAAATTGCAGTCTTCACCACTTCATTTGCAACAAATGACCTCGGATGACGTCAGCACTATCTATGTCAAAATGCTATTTTAAGCCTCTTGATTCACAATTTCGTGTGCAGTGACCATACAGTATCCAGCTGGGGGGGGGTTAAGCTTCTTTACTCCTGTACACAGCCTGCAGACACAACACTGCAGCCACTGTATGACTGCACTTGACAGTTTAAAGAGGCACTTGCGAGCAGATTCACCTTCAGTTAACCCTGAGTTAAGTTTCCATTCCTGTGATTCACAAGCCAGGGCAGAGATATAAGTCTGTCAATCACATGTTTCACCAACAAAATCAATGGGAGGTGGTTTCTTCTCGTTGCCTTTGACTTTTTACTTTATGCATGCCTAAATTAAAGTTTTAATGCATTTTTCTGTGACACATTAGAACTCAGATAAGTAAATAAATCTGCTTTCAAAGTTAAGAAATTTCTTTCATTCACATATAAAGGAATTTCCAAGCATTACTCTTTAAAGAAGAAGGTCAAGCCCCAATATGACCTTCTACTATGTATCTTTTCTGCTGAAATTACCAGTCTAAGACAGTGAAATAGGGCTGTGGATTGACTTACCGGCAGGCTGCTGTCGAGAGACAATCTCTTTAACTGCTCTCTGCTCTCCAGGTGCCTGTTCATGGCCCCTTTGCCCTGCAGCAATCCACACACCTGTGAAGCCCTAGAGGGAGGGGTAAAAGGGGGAGGAGTGGGGGAAAGAGGAAGAGGGAGAAAGTAAACAAGAATAAAGTTATGTCCAGCAGGTCACATGTCCGCTGTGAGAAGAGCTTTCAACTTTTGCATTAGATCAGAGACTAAGTCAAGAACAGCAGGTGCAGCAGTGACTTGCTATTCCAGTGTCTGTGGACCTCTCCTTAGGTCTGATGGGACTATGGGATTGCAAATGTATCCAGGCACTCCACCCTCCAACCCAAACCCAAACTCCCTGAGCTTCTCATTTTTGTTTTGCTTGTCCTCTCAAAACTATGCTGGGAACCAGTTCGACCTGGTCTGACAGAGGCCAGAGAATAAGATAAACACTTCACTTCATGCATACTGCTCCTTTACAAAGAACCACTGGCTTTAGAGTCACTGTGGTAGTGCACAGCGTAAGCATAACACTTCCTCACTGGTGAGAACGGGGTCAAAGGTCAGATGATGGACACTTCAGGGGTCAGAGACCTTGTTTTGTGCAATAGCACCTTGTATTATTGTGCAATGTGCATTAAGACTCTTTTAACTGAAGCAGATATATAATAGTTCACCTTGAAACTGCTAACTTGAAAATGTAACCAAAAAATGTAACCAAATTGAATTTTTTAAAATATTTTTGTTAGGTGATTTACAGTAATACATTACAATTTTAAGCAAGCTTACAAAATCCCCTTAAGTCTTCATCAGTGTAAAACAACCACTGATGATAGCTGCATTAACTACTGACCTTCAGTAAAATAATAGGACTACATTTTATGTATCCCATTTCCTTTTTTTTTTTTTTTTGGTCGAGGTCATCTTGATTACTTGCCGCACAAACCTACCAATGCACCCACTCTTTCCAAAGTGTCCCAAAGTCAATTTTGTACACAGTGTCTGTTTCACCATGTTTAAGCAGCATGTCAAACACAAACTGATTGTGCCTGCATGTGGGATCTGCCACTGAGTTTTCATCCACGTCTGATGTTGTATTGTACTCCTCCTGCCCCATTTCAAAATATCCTTCAGCTATCTGCAGTTAAAGGAAGTTGTCTAATCAGTGAACAGGATGTAAAATGCAATGTCTTTAATGACACTGAAACATCAGACTCCTGCTCTCTCTCTCTCTTTGTAATGACTAATTGTGCAACTGTGTTGCATCAGATGAAACAGTCTGGTCTATGTTTAGATTGCATTTCCGTTTGGTCCCTTACTGTTGGAGATTAGAGGAGGAAGAAAAGCCCATGGGGGGGTGGGGGGGCAGTTATAGGAAATTGAGAATAAATGATTAAAATGGATTATAGCATTGTGCCTGATTACCCATGCCTCAGTGATGAAACCAGTGACAGCATTTTCCTTGGGGTAGAGAAAAGTGTGAGGACCAAGGTAGTGGGTGGAAATTATTAAGGTTAAGCAAACACAGCAATACTGGGGACATTCAGATAAAGGCCAGCAATACAATTCCTTGACAGTTCAACAAGCCAAGTGACACTGACTGTGTCATCTGTCAGTTTCTCTAAGGTCCAAGCCGATTGGCATTTTCAATGTAAAAACAGTTTCTCTTTTTAATATATTATATTAGGTTGAGTTGGGTAACATTCACATTTTAATCAGTACTGGTGCCTAACTGTAACTTTTATTCAGTACTTTACTCTCTTGGTAATAACAACATCTCCATTAATGTTCACACTGGAAATGGAGTGTATTAACAGTCAATTACAGTGTGCATGCTGTAACCAGGTGAAATGAGCAGATTAGAGACCATACTACTATACTATACTATGCATCGGGGAAACTAGAAGGAGCTTATATTAACCACAATGAGCACTAGTTTGGGTCATTTATGAAAACAGAAACTCTTTCAAGGGCTTAGTTTATACTTTTGCAGACCTAAGCCTGGCAGACAGAGGTGGAGAAGATTTTCTGTGACACATGAAACTGGATTACTTTCTTCAATTATTTGTGCCTTCAGGTACTGAAATTTGGTACTCAATTAGGTATTCTATTTAATCTATTTTCATCTATCTGTATAAGATAATAACTGAGACAGAGTACATGGAAGCAATGGAAAATGTGATAGCTGTTGAAAGCTGATGACTGTAAAAAGCAATTACATCAGCTGACAATCTTCCTGACAGTCCACACATCTTTTTGTGTGTTTTAGTTGTAGTAATACTGGTTTGGTGACAAATCTAAATAATGGCATTTCCTAAAACAATGAGACATTTCTCTGTAAGCAAACATCCTGTTACAAAAATAACCCTATGTTTATGACACTCCCAGCATAATTCTGCAACTCTGTCCTCCCTCCTTCCCATTTCTATGTGATTTACACCAAAAGCAATTACTGATATGTTAAACCGGTCCAGTGTTGACCTGTAAAGGGTGACACGCGTCAACGCCTATAGTCCACACGGCCCCCAGCCGGCCAGCCAGCCTGTCAGCAAGCCAACCAGTGGGGTGGAAAGGATATAATCAAAGGGGGCCAGGAGGACGCTGACATCTGGGAGTCTTTGTGTTGTACGCCTAATTAGATGCTGGGGTGAAGGGAGGAGGTACAGGAGGATGGTTGTGTGTGTGAGTGTGTGTGTGTGTGTATGTGGGGGTTACACTCTCTTTTTTAACATCTGCTCCAGGAACAAGGGAGGGCCCAGCTGAGGTCAGAGCCCCAGACAGCTCTAAACTACAACAGGGATAATGTGAGAGGATAACAGCTTAATGATAACACTTAAACCTATTGAGAGATTGCTGCGCCGAAAACAGACTGTGAGCCTCATGGATAAATGATGATAATAAGCCCAGATTGTCCATGAATAAGGATTGTCATGGCTCAAATTTGATACTGTTCCTTTGTAAGCTGAGACAAATTAGGCAGCTGTGCATTTATTGCAATCACAGCCTTTTATTTGCACACTCACGTTGGAATAATCTGGCACATACAGTAGGTGGTGGATCTTGCTAAGGACACATTGTTGATCCACACTCTGGCTTTTGACTTATAAGTGTTACTTCCAGGGACAAGTAACAATACTGGCCTTTGTACCCAATACAGCCAGCCATACACCCACACATATTCTGATTTCACACTGTGCTAAGTCACCAAAAGTAAGAAATCGTTGTCGCACTAAGTTCAAACAGATATTCAAGTACCTGAACTTTGGCCTTTTGCCTATTAAAATCAAACCTTTCATTGAAGTGCAATAAAAAAACACACCTGTACACTTGAATAACCTACATTAATTAGTTCCTTTGTAAAAGTGTTTAGTCATGAGTTACATATTGCAGTATGTACAATGAGTGCTGGAGCAAATATTTGAATGGTCATCTGGTGGAAAAGAAGAAGCTTTGGAGAGCCAAACATTCCAAACATGCCTTTTGCATGGGGTTTCAGTTAGCATTCGCATCTATTACAAAGGTTTGGAACACACAGTGGCTTCAGAAAGGAAAGCCCCCTCTGGCAAAGTAACTCTGTGATCAATACCCTCCCAAAACAGAGCAATGCCAGGAAATGCATGGGCCGAAAAATTGATAGACATTGATTGTGCACCCCCTTTGCACCAATTCATTTTCTCTGTGTGCCCTGCGCCTGCCATGAATGAAGTGGAGAATAAATGGGGTCAAAGCAGAGGCATCCCCAGCCCTGCACACACAGTACAGAGCCTAATTCTTATTTTTTTATTTTTCTGAATGATTCATCCAGATTACCATGTCCAGTGAGAACAATGAATGACTGAGAAGATTATACATTCAAATCTTGCTTTTAATTTGCCTGTTACGCTGAAGGAAGTAGGAGGGGACATTGGGGGCTGCTATTACTTTCCATTCACAGGAGAAAATTGAACCATGCAAGTGTCTGATGTGGGGTTTAATGTGCATAGAGCGAGGTCCATCTGTATTCTCGCAGGCACAGATGGTGTGTGCTGATCAGATGTTTTGAGTCCCTCTGCTGGCCAGCAGCCTGTCTCATCCTGCCTCTGCATGTGTCCCCGTACAGTTGGCAGTGCCAACCGTAGCCCTACACAATCTAACATAGAATTACTGTGTCTGAGAACCATGGAACAATAAGCCATACTTTACATACTTTTTTTTTAAAAAAAATCTGTCAGCAAACCAGTCATTAAGACTGAATGATAGGTTTTTGTCTTCTCAATTTTTACAGTGTGTGCTCATGGCTGCTGCTATAATGTGCCACTGTTTGTACCATGCTAGTAATCATAACACCTTTAGCATTTAAGTATGTGTCACATGGATTTGAAAATGAAAGAGCTACTGTCAGGGCTAATAGGTCAATGTAACAGTCCCTTGAAAATTATCGCTGTTACCACAAGACTAGCAGATTCCACGCCATTACAATACTCCTAAAAGCAACAGTGGTTGTGTTCTTGTTGGGGAATGCTATTATTTTAATCACATTAATCAAGGCTAGTCAGAACATGACCATCTCTCTTTCCTCCATCCCTTATGAGATCATGCTGTGTGAGCTTGTACATCTTTCTGGCATTTAAACTAGATTATTAGTGGAAAAGTATACACTTGTGATAAAACGAAAGAGGCGTGCGTGTAAGGTATCATGCTGGAAAAGCATCTGATTAAAGGCACACATGTAAAAACATCAGCTTTGTCAGCAAACCTGGCTGTCTTTATGTGGTTATTTGCTTTTCTGGTTAGTTGCATGTGTCACAGTGATTATAAAGGTCCAAGGACAGACTATACATGGCTGATTGAACAGCAGAAGTGTGTCCTTCAAACATACTGAGAAAGGGTACAGCTGTTATGGGTGGCTTAGAGTTCTATAGTCATACTTTTTTTTCTTTAGAAATAACATCATCTACTCTACTATCTATTAGCTACTAGTCAGAAGTCAAAGAAGGCTTTTACAGAGGTTCAAACCCAACATTGGTCAGTTAAGTTGCACATAAAACAGTGAAAAGCAGAAAAGATCACAGTTGAAAAAATAGAGCCAACGAAACAAACCAGCAAACCAACTGCCTGCAGTCTTTTATGTCAACTACTTGATCAATTAAAGAAAACATCACAACTTAAAAAAAAAAAGTTAAACCGGTCCAGTGTTGACCTGTAAAGGGTGACACGCGTCAGGTGATTAGTCTTTATTATGTTTTTTGCTGTCACAAAGCTGTGAGACATGCTGAAGGACCATGAGACATTTTTTAAATCTCGCAATGCACGTTTGCAATAAGGAGACAGTTAAGTATGTGGCATACCATTCTGCACTTTTTATCGGGTAGGTTTTAATTTGTTCTCGTCACCTAATGCTCCAGTTCTGCATATTTGTTCTTGAGTGACACATTTCACATGCTCTTACATTGAGGAGGAAAATATCATTAATATTTGACTTGGATTCTTGTTCAGTGAAAGCTGACAAAATACGACTGAAGCCCCATGGAAAGGTGTGGCTGACAAAACTGAAAAGACTGGTTCTTGGATGTTTGCCGACATTTAAATTACTTCCTAACTGAAATCATCTGGATAAACACAAGCGGAAATCATCTGCAAATATTCTCTAACATTTGATACAGACAGTGCCAGAAGTTGCCTGGGCGGCTTCTAAATCTTGTTCAGTCAGCAGAGAATGTGATACAAAAAAGTAAGGGTTGTTGGCGAAAAAAAAGAAAAAAGAGGCAATACAGTGATGTCATACAGATCATGAGGGGAGTCCCAGTCTTTTCCCACCAGATGCGTACGATGCTTCAATATACATCCTGGGGAAAAAAAAAATTCAGCTGAACTTCCTGTAATGAGATCCTTCACTACAAACCAGTGGACATTTTTTCTCTCATGAACTCTCTCATGTTAATGTTTCTGAGGAAAAAAAAATACTGCAAAGTGGTGATGTAGCAAGAAAAGAGATGGCAAAAAAAATTTCCAACCATTATCAGAATACACAACCGTGCCCCCTTCTCTCTTTGGTATGTGAGCACTATGTGATGGGGAGTTCAGAAGTACAGAACTGAACACACAGGTTTCTGACAGCTTAACAAACAACACTGAGTTCATTTGTGCAGACGTTTTCCTGTGTATTGCTACGCATAACTTTCCGACAGGAAAATCAACAATTTCCTCTGCCTAGTGCTTCATTTCCTTTTAAAAAGAAAAAACAAAAAACAAAAAAAATATAATAAAACAAAGACCAACACTTGATGTAACCTGTAAACAACAGCTGCATTTCGAACACTTGAGTTGGTGTTCACTGTAATCATTTGCTCACAACACCATATGTTGTTTGTCAATACTTAAAGTTGTCAAGATTAGCAGGTCAATCCACTAACATTTCTTTATTGCGCCTAGCTAACTGGCAACATGGTTACATACTCAAGTTAAATTGGGAATGGATAACTATAGGATATCTAGCTTGCAATAATTTATCTATTTCCAAATGTTGTTAGCTTGGGAATTTTAAGTAAATGCTACAAGCTAAGCAGCTGTGAAGAGTTTAACAAAATGTGTTAATGTTGAAATTGTTGTGTTGCTTTTGCTGATTTTGAAGTGAATGAAATTAGCAGGATTATTTTAAGATAACTACCTTCTTTATTTTGCATTTCATTTTCATTTTCTTTTTGACTGTTAAAGTGGGATTTGCAATTTCTTCATAAAGTGTTAATTAGCTGGCTATTAATTAAGTGGCTACACCTGTTTGATTGGGAGGAGGTTGTTATTGCAAGCAAACAGGAAGCTAATTTATTTAGCTAATATTAACACTTTTTTTTTTAATCTATTTTGTTGTTTGCGGGAATTAGCTGTATGCACCAAAGTGACAATGACATCAGAATCAAGTAAGGATCTCAACTTACTCTTCACCAGCTGCATCTCCTCCATTCAACAGGTTTGTAGCCAGCTCTGGAGCACCAGGTCCTTCAGAGGTGTTTTTGTTAGGAAGACAACGTGATGATGTGGAATTTCCTTTGAGGACAGCTGATAACATATTGTTTTAAATCTCTCTGTTGCGGGGGGAAGGAAGCCACACACAAACACACGCACACAGTCTTAAATACACTGTCTGTGCTGCCAGTGCTGGAGGTCTGCAGCAAAACCCAGTAAAGACTTGTAAATAGTGAGGGGAGAGAGGTGGAGGGAGTTAGAGAGGCAGGGTGGGGTGAGTGGATAAGAAGAGTGAGAAGAAGTTCCACATTACGTCACCAGCAGCTGTTGACAAGCCTGTGTTTATTAACTAACTGCTGGAGCTAAGAGGGAGTCACAACACGTCTCACGTTCTCACACACAACTTCACCGACGCCGACAAGACGAGACAGTGCTTACTTGCGTCTGCAATACCTGCCCGACTGATATGCAGCTATGTACGAGAAGCAACAGTTTGCAGACACGTGGATGCATGCTTGGTGGAAGCATAACAAAAACAACAACAAAAAAATAAGCTATTGGAATCTGTTCTCCTGGACACACTCCAAGATCAGGCTTTGATTATTGACCTCTGTTTTTCCCCTATCTTATCCTGTTACCTGCCATGTGTCTGCACTGGCTCTGCTGAAGACTTGCTGACTGGACTAGAAGAGTTGTTTTCCTGACTCAGATAGCAGTAACTGTAATGGTATTACTGCAAAGCGAGAGCTGCTGCTGCATTCCTCAAGTGTCTTGGGTTGGCAGGGTCCCCAGCCTCTTAGCTCAGCCTGTACTTCTCTCCCTCTCCTTCTCTCTCTCTCTCTCTTTCTCTCTTCTTTCTTACCTTCTCATTTAAATGGAGGCACATGACTCACAGCTTTACTGCCAAGTAGACTTCTTTATGCCTGCTGCGAGCCAAAGGCAGTCTGCTTTTCATTGGCCCTTTTGCAGGGCACTCCTCAGCACGCTGCATTCCTCAGTGCTATCCATGCCTGAGAAGATGCATCAATGTCAACTCAACCTCGTGTCATATGTAGTTAACATTGCATTTTTGCACTTTGCATGAAAATGAAATGTGCATTTACTTAAAAATAAAAGTACAATTTCATGTTTCATAGTTTGAAGCCTTGGATGACAGAACCCTCCAGCTACAGCTTAAGCCACCCACTGTTGGACTTCCACAACCACTGTGAACAAATGCTCCACTTCAGTCCATCGCTGTTCCATTCTTTGTGGCCACAAATGCAATTATTTCCCTCTGTAATTCCATTCTGTTGTCACATTCTTCCCATCTAAGATCACTGCATCGCAACATTGTTTGCATAAAGAGCCAGAGTGAGGCCGAGTGGGCTGACGACTTTGCCAGACTTCTGAACTGTGTAGAGCTGAAAGATAAATGATTTCATAAATCACACAAAGGGTCATTTTAAATGAGTTTATTAACAACAAAAGCTGTATGGCGCAATCCCAGGTAATTTCTGACATTCAGTTTAAATGTCAGAAGCTAATGGGATTAAAAAGTATATAATTGCTGCCTGAAGTTATGAAAGAGAAAGGTAATTATAATTATGCATGACTTTCAGTTAGCATTTGATAATGGAAATCATTTGATTGCTTAACTGGAAGCTTGAGATTCATTCTTTTAATCCAATATACACAGGAAATTAAATTAAAGCATTATTTTACCTGATAAACTTTTTGATAACAACAGAATTTATCATGGAGAAACTTTGCATATGCACAATATACAATGGTGTGCAAAACACTTATTTTATTCTCCTTAGCCCTTATTTTCGATATTATTACTATCAAGTAGCACCACGTGTTATTTTGTCACCATCAGAAAGGTGTCAGGGCAAGTTTGGAGGTAAATATCAGCTCAGGCAAAATGAGTATTTGCAGTGTTAACTTCTGGGATCTACAGCACAAAAGAAAAAATTAGTCCAGAATTTTTTTTTAGTCCAAATCTTTCTCATACATCAATGTGAACACATGTTGGTGTTTAGAGAGTGCAGCAGGGAGGTACTGTCTAAATGATACTTGAACAGTCGTCCTGACCTGCAAGCACATCCACCACTGTTGCAGGCAAGAGGTCTAAACACTTATAATTTTGCATGTCAGAGCCCTGCAGGAGAACAGAGGAAGCAATTGGTGTGGAACATCAGAGAAAGGGAAGCCATCCAAGAGGAGGCAAGCAGACAGGCCAAAAATGTTTAAATGTATGAAGGTGGAAGGTCTTTACATTGCAATCATTCAGTCCTCTGTAGTTGTTGGAATATAGTTTCAGAAAGTTCTACACATGAGAAACAACAGTAGTGAAAAGGCAGCATATGAACCAGCAGTGTTTTTCAATTACTCCATTTTGGGGACTCTAAAACACTGAGGCAGTGTGGACGATAAGTATATTTTGCATATTTGCACTTTTTTTTGCATATACTATAAAATAGGCTCATTATATAGGAATATAATGCAACAACCATGAAGCAGAGCACTGACAGTAAATGAGTTGAAAATGTTCTTAAGTTCAACTGGTTTCAAAGTATTATAGGTCAATTGTGGCGAGGATTTCATTACAAACACACAGGGAAAAACACAAACCCATGCATAACTGCCTAACTGATGGTTAGAGTATCACCCCATCTTATTCCAAAGGTGTTAGTCTGCTTTATCATTCAGCTGTAATGCCTCCCTTCGGATTGTCTGAAGCAATTGTGGTTAAGACCAAAGCAGCCATAAAAGCAGACAACTATGCTGCTTGCTGCAATACTTATGGCTCCTTTGGTGTACCTGTTTTATGGAAACACCAGACCTTGGTGTAGATCTGAAATACTAGTAACCACACAGAAGAAAACAATTTAAGTCAGACTATAAGTTCTGATTCCCAGTCCTGGAACCCACTGTCCTGCATGTTTTAGATGTTTCCCCGCTCCAACACACCTGA
Organism: Brachirus orientalis; assembly: GCA_016785285.1. NCBI lineage: Eukaryota > Metazoa > Chordata > Actinopteri > Pleuronectiformes > Soleidae > Brachirus > Brachirus orientalis. Next base: position 6,551,809 of record JAFBJR010000129.1, read on the forward strand.
ATCAAATGAATGGTTCATAATCAGGCTTCTGCGATGATTACTGTTGAGCTGCCCATTTAAATCAGATGTGTTGGAGCAGGAAAACATCTAAAACTTGCAGGGCAGTGAGTCCCCAAGACCAGGATTGAGAAACCCTGGTTTTTGATCATATTGCAGAGAAGAATGATTCCAGTCTCCCTCATGAAATTGTGTTACCAAAAGATTCATAATTTAAAATGAACACAGTATTGAGTGAAATTCTGTTACACTGATTAAATTTTATAAAAGTGTTTAGTTGGTAGCAGCAGGTAAATTGTTTTGTTGTCAATGATAACAAGGTAGTTTGTCAGTTTGCCTTGGTAGGGGTATCTGGTTCAGTGCAGATCAACCACTTCCTTTTTGTTGGGTTCCCCAAAGTGCCTTGAAACACTGCCGAGAAGCAGGAAAGGGCCACGGGATGCTGACATGTTGGAATGCCACATGGATGTTATATCAGGCTGCACTGAGAGCTCAGCAGCCTCCAAAACTTATCCTCATTAGTGTGTAAGCATGGACTCAAGAGACACTTGTACAATGCACACGGTAAAGATTTCATGTTCCACATATCAGGCAGTTTGCACTCATGTCAACTACTTTGAGTCCATGTGCGATCAAGCTGAGGAGATGTAGACAAACTAATGAAGAGCAGAAAATGAGAGGAGGGGCGTGATCCAGCACTTTGACTGTGAGCCCTTTGTCTTGCCAGACATGTATTGTAGTAATAAATTGCAGCTGCTCTTCTGACGCTGTTGTGTAGACTCATGTTAAGGTCAAGTCTTAGGATAATTTATATTTAATCAAAATGATTTAAATGATTTAAAAGGAGCAAATCAGACTGGGAGTCCTGCCAAGTCTTTATTATACAAATTGACTTAATTTTATTGAAGTATGTTGAGCGATTTGCTGACGTGGACTGATCTCCATTTGTCATGTCTCTGTCCATCCTCGAGCTGTTTTACAGAATTGATCCCTGTCTAGAGGGAATGAGGGACGCATCGTACCTTATAGCTGTCTCATGCAATTTTTTTCTATTCTCCCTGAAGTGAAACAAACAGGGTTTTGTGTTTTCACCCAATGTTTTTATGCATTGCCACGGCCAGGCTTCCTGCCAAGTCTTCCTCCTTGTTCCCCCCCCCTTAAGCAAAAGACAAACCAAAGCAACTATCACCACCACTGCTGATCTCCTCTCCCTGGATTAGAGCATTGGCAAATATAATAGGAGGCAAAGAGTCCCCATGAGAGTGGGAAGATTAGGCTGAGGCAACGACGAAGATGACCGTGCACTCAGAGGTGAAGGCTGAGGAGGAGTGCCCTCTGCCACTGAGCAAATGCCAGCTGGGGCGAGGAGTGGCATCCTTTTGGTTCATCTCTTTTTTTGCGCTCATTCGTTTTCAATGAGACCATTGTATGAGTTGGAGGAAGGATATGAGGTCCCATTTGGCTGTCATTGACATGTAAAAAGAGTGTGGCGGTGACAGCTGACAAGATCAGTGGCCTGTAATTAGCTGAGGATTGAGGATAGACTCTCACCCTTTTGTGCCTAACACTTACACACACACACATACACTACACACTCATTTAAACATGAAGGCGTATACACATATAAACATATATAAGATACATTTAAAAGTCAGCAGACTACTGTTAGCCTGCAGGGCATATAATGAGTTATCTATTAGTCTATGTGTGAGATTTCACACTGACGGAAAGATTCTATGGGTGCTATAAATGTAAAGGCGTGAACCATGTGGTTTGGCCTTGGGTGGACCACATAGTTTAACAAAGCCCTGAAGTGATGTGTGGAAAGGTTTGGATGTATAACTGAGATATCCATCCAAGGGCTACACAAGTGTGATAAGCCAAGTGAGAATAAGTAGTTCAACCTTATCACACCTCATAAATCACAACACAACTGGGTGTGAATTGTCCTGAACTGTATATTCTTAATAAGCTTTTGTGAGTATATGTACATCATCCAGAAAATAACTGGAATGAAGACTGAGGCAATGTTATTATTACAGTTATTAGTACAGCCATTTCGTTGTGAGCAAAACACAATTACAGGCTGACACTCAAAGCATCAGTCATGATGGCACAACATATCAGTAAGTGTAACTGTAAAATAATAACATAAAGGGTTACTTTGACAAAATATTTTAACTCATATTTTTCATATTTCAGTAGTAACATTGGGCAAATCACTGAGTTTTGGTTTTATTTTTCACTGCATTTGGTATTTTTAGGTCCAAGTGAGCTATAGGAACCTTATGGTTAAATATACTGTCAGTGACTTTTAGACAAATTCCTGTTGTTAACATCCCCCCATGTGTCTAATGATTCTGTTTGGTGATGGGGGCATATATTTATAGACAAATAGCCTAAACAAATGAGTCACTTTGTGGTGTTCTGGCTTCTGATTGGATAAAGTGTTGTGTGACACTGGGACGGTTTCTCTTAGGTTTATTGTCACAGTCCTGAAACTGAGATACCACTGCTTTAATTACAGAGCTGTGTTAATTTTGTAGTATCTACTGCCATGGTTCCTCACTTTGATAGAAGCACAAATGTGTGTGTGTGAGTGGAGTTAAGGGATACCAACCAACAAAGTTACCGTGGTGATTAAGCTCCTCTTTCAAGCTGAAGGTGGACCTTCTCTTTGAAATGAAGTATCTGGGCTTGTGTCAAACCACCACGAACACCAACCGATGACAGTTCTAGTTGGACGATGAGAGGAAACCATCCTGCTGCAGAGAACATCGACGCAAAAAGGCCCAGCTCTCTCTCATGGGAACTTGTGGAAGCTCGTCATGTACCACTTTGTGGTTTAACCCCCCTTAAAAACTGGTGCCTCTTCCATCACCCTTCCTGAGCTGTCCAATGGAGACTTTGATGTCCTGTGATCTGGACATGGAGGACTTCTGAGGCCTGAGGAGAGAGACAGCTTGGACAGATACCCACCAGTGGGGAGATGAATGAAGAAAGATAGTTCATATTAGATTCAACTGGTACAGGTTCACTTCACACTGACCCAAAATAAAGGACTTTCATCTGAATTAGGTCAAATGCATCTGTACAGCAAGTAACACCCTATATCCTTAGACCCTCACATTGAATCATCAAATTTTCTAAAGAGAAGAAGATAGAGACCAGAAGCATTTTAAAAAACAATAAACTTAATAATAATAATAAAAATTATCATCATCATCTCATCCAGGGTGTGATATGTGCTATCACCACCATGAGCAACCCTCATGAGATTCTCATGTTAACAACTTGATCCTAAAACCCAATGCTATCATTAACCCTAAAACCAGGTCTTAACCATTAAAAACCTCTTTAAAGATGTAAGGACCAGCCAAAATGCCCTCACTTGATTAAAATGTCCTCACTCCGTATGGTTTATATCAGTAGTTCTCAAACTTTTTACACCAAGTACCACCTGAGAAAATATTGAGCTCTCAAAGTAAAACCATTATAACCAATATCAAAATACAGTGGTGCAAATAGGCCTAGCAAAGTGAGCTCCAGATTTTTCGCAGGAGGGGAATGTTAACAGCAGGAATTTGCCCAAAAGTTAGCTGTAAGATAACATCTACCACAGTTTGAGGACCACAGGATTTTCAATTTTTGGTCCTCACAAAGCTAAAAGCGCAAGAACACACACACAAAAAAATATATAATGTGCCAATGTGTTTTTTCTGATATGATTCTTGATAAACACAGTGTAACGAAAGATCGAAACATGATAATAGTGAAACATAAAAGTAATAACAGTAATTGGCAGAAATGGACAGACTACATAGGGAGAGACAGTGATGGAAGACAGATGGAAACAGTGGGAAAGTATCAAAGGTTTCACTGGGCCAACCTGTTACGTGGCTGAGACAAGGACGCTTTTTGTTCATAATCTGCTTTCTCATACTGAGTTACTATGGCTCTCATGGGAATCAGTTTGAACCCGTCCCACACACACACACAGACTGTGTAACACAACTCAATTGCACAGCAGCAGATGAACACAAGATAGAAGTTGGGGGTGGAAATGCTTTTATTTGTGATCAAACATCAGTGCTGCGTTTTCTGTGTTTATAGAGATGCAGCTTCCTCATCTTCATTCATCACTTCCAAGACACTTGGAAGTGAATGGTGCACCACCTTGTAACCAAATTGTAACTTTTCTGGACTA